>CM047807.1:109478838-110111961 GCA_026214975.1 Gentiana macrophylla
AACATCAAATGGACAAAATAGCCAAACAAAATCATGAACCAACTCTACATTTCTCTTTCCAAAAACTTTGTTTATTTCAATCAATCTGCATATAGTTACTATAACTCCGTAGTACAATCAGATTTTCTTTCTACATGACTGTGTAAATTAATCAAATACTATCGGCAAAATAAAAATCAAAAAAGAAAAAAAGACAAATATATTAGGCCTTTACATGTGTGTGGAGTATTTCTTTTTTTTTTTTTTTAAATTCTAATCGCTATCCATTGAAAAATGCAATATTTTGTTTAGGTTCTTCCAAGAACATATTCTTGTGATATTAATCATTGTGCAGTACCAAGATCTTTAATACTAAAGATTCTTCATCTTTAACTGCATGATTGTTACAATCCTCTTTATATTTGAAGCAAATTTTTATCCTCCAAAGTCGTACATAACTTTTTCTAGCAAATTTAAAGTACTCCAAAACAAAATCCCCACCACTGCCTCCTCTCTCCTAATTTTGCTTGACTTACTTCCTTCCAAGCCATCGCCAGCACTATTGCCTTCCCAAGAATTCATCATATCATTTTCCACTTTGATGGAGAAATGGCTATGTAAAAACTCAAAATTTACCAACACAAGTTAAATCACTATCTATTCAAAGACCTTAGCACACACATACACACAATTGATTCACATTTCTTGTATAGGTGGATAAAAACAAAGGACTATAGAAATCGATACAAGAACCCGCGATTCATTACTTAAGAGGTAGATTTGAACGGTGCTCACATATACAAATCAAACATACTTAGCCATGTAAGAAGCCATTTGTTCGTTGTTCAGAAAAGAAATTTCTTAATTTTGCCTTTTACACCTTAAAAAAATCAATCTCCCCTAAACATGAGAAAATACAAACACAAACGTGATTATGTCCCTGTGAGTATAAAGGGTCACAAGTGCCTAATCCACAGAGTACGTGCCTATGTATCAAAGCCAAGTTAAACTTAGTTCAGTCAAAATAATAAGTGGCGATTGTAGAGGCACGTGCAAATAAAGACGTATACCAACGGTTCTACTTCTAGATATTAAAAGATATAAATTAACTATGATCCTACGAGTTACTTTTACCTACAAGGACTTGACAGTGAGCTGGTCTTAACCGACCTACCTCATCCAATGTAGTTTAACGACATCCACGGGTGCCAACTCCAATTCTAGTGATTAGACCGGAACAACCTTTCGATCTAACCACCCCATGTGAAGTTTCAATCACTTCTCCTTTTGTAAAACCGATTATCCCTAATACAAGATTAAGCTTAGAAATCGCCGAACAACGATGACAAACCTCTATATTGAAACGGACTCAAAATAACTAGGCCGAATCTACGCAACGATCCTAAAACCCTTTATCCCACATCTCACCGCAAATGCATCTATAAGTTTGATGGGTGGTGACAGTTGAACTGTGTGGATCAATCTTAATTCAAAGATGTTAAAATAAGTTTTGTGACGTCAGATTAATCATCAAAACATTCAATTACGAATACACAAATCCTCAATCTCATCCCCTTAGTATTTTTCGCGCTCCCATATAATTCCCGCTACACATGCGATTATACCCAGCGACATGCTTATTAAACAAAATAAGAAAGGAAAACATGCTAGAAATAATAAAAGGGAAATAATTGATTACTCATAAAATAGCAGTAAAATCTGATCCACAATGTATGACTAAATATTTGCACCTAAAAGTCGAATCTTGTTCTGAAAAGTAAATCTAAGTTATAACAAGTGTGTAGAATCGGGCGGAGTAATTCCATGGAATCAAAGGATTGAGCGCATCAACCATACTCAAAATCTCCCTAAATCGCCTAGGAAAATCTAAAGACGGCCAAAGATAATTAAAATGAATGAAGTCACGTATTTATATAGTATAGGCCTAAAATCGTCACGGTCACTTAACGAAGCGCTTGATCTTCGCGCACGCTAGTTTGCCTGGAAATCTTGATGATATTAGGTTTCATCTTCTGTGGAACTAGCGCTTGCCTTGCCTTGAACGCTATTCAGATCATGCCTTGAGGAGCATTTAACGCCTGCTCGAGTTATATTACGAGCTTTTTTGAATCGGTCATTGTCAACCTCCAAACGCCAAATTGGGTGTAATTTGAACGCATGGTTGGCCAAAACTCTAACTTTCGCATTCACCATTACTTCGTGGAACGCTTAGTTTGCATTGGCCAAACGCCATTGAGGTAAAGCTTGAGGCAAACGCCGCTTGGGTTGGGCAAACGCCGCTTGCCTTGACTTCACTCCAAACTTGACTTTTCCTCACTTTCATGCCGATTTCGAGCCACGCACCACGCTTCATCCCACAACATCGCCTCGGTCCTCGAGTCACCTAAGTCCTGGCAATAACATATACTTAACAAACACCACGCTAATTCCGCAAGATAAAAGTGCTCGGAAAATAGATAAATATCGCTAAAAGGCGGAGTTTACTATCGATATGATGTACTTTAACTCCTGCTCATATAACTCTCGATATTACTCTTAAACAGTCTATATCTACCCAAAACATGCCAATAAAGTTGATAAATGTGGCTAAACCGCACACCAAAGTACAGAAAGTTGACTCCCCATCACCATCACAAATTTCTGCTCATATCTCCTTCAACACCTAACTTGTATTAAAGAGTTTTACTAAACAAAGAGTATAACCGCCAATGAAAATTACTTATAATTAAACCGTTATCCAAACCGATTGAGAAAAACTCTAATAAAAACCATAACGGGTACACTTCGAGCAACCAAAATAGTAATACCAACCTTAATCGGCAAAGTGTATTGGATCGGATGTACTATGTGAAAGTAGCGAGCAAGGTCATATCCCACAGATAATCAATCGAGTACCAAAGTCATATTCGCATTTAGTTTAAAGCTAATCAAGTTTGTTCACGTTTAATTATACTACGGAGATATTTAAACCAGAGATAATAAGAGAGAGATACATAGCCAAACCATAATCCAATTGAATAATTTCGCTTCTCTAATTGATTATTCGGGAACGGGCTTAACCAACCAACCAACCTTACGCGCTATATCGATATTTCATTCGTGAGTGCAAACTCCTAAAGTATTACTAGACGCTATGCAACAACCTAGTACCATTTGTCTAACCAAACAAACAAAAAATTAAGAACTGTAGTCGCCGATGTACATGCACCGATTAAACCCTCATTGCGTAAATCGAATCTAAACAACTCACCAATTATACATAACGATCATATAACCCCTTTTCTTACACCCTTCACAACATACATTTATAAAAGCTTATTGTGAGATCATGAATCAAGCGATTAGATCAATTCAAGCATTAAGCACAAGTTCTAATTGGTTTTTACGTAATGCATTTCTCGCTAGGTAACAATTTCTTTATTCCTCCTTCGCATTAGATTCGTGTTATTTAATTCATACAAGCTTTTAGATTCGTTTTTCAAGTAGAATCTTGTTTCTCATCAGGCCGTTGAACTGATTCAACCCGGATGATCCTCAAACTCGATTTAGATTCCTGAAGGAAAAGCGCCGCCTCCGTGAGCTCGCCTTCGAGTTTTTAGGTCCAAATACTGGGCCAGTGGTCGGGTCAGAACTTCATATTTCCAACAAAAATTTGGGGTTAGGTTGTAATTATATGTGTTGAAATAGAACCTTAGAAGAAACCTTTAATGTAACAAAGGCTAAAATTTTACTTGTGATACCTTAAGAAATTTTCATATATAACGGAAATACATTAAATATAAATCGATGTATGTTTTTTTTTGTTTTTTTATTTTAAAAGGGTACATGACATACCTTCAAAATCCACTATTCACTTTTGAAAAAGTGAATGGCGAGAATGACAAAATATTTCATCAATCGAAGAGGCGACATTTTTGAAACTTTCGCATAAATACGACAAAACTATTTATTCATCACAAAATTCACTTGATTCTAAATTCACTGCTTAAATTCACCAATTAAATTCACCTGTTTAAATTCACTAATTTTCAAAATTCATCATTTTAAATTCACTAATTTTCGATTCACCAGTCGTAAATTCACCGCCAAAATTCACCGATTTCTGGATTCACTGGGAGATTCACCGATTTTCGGATTCAATTGTCATTCTTCCTCGCTTATAAAATTATGCAATTGTCCTTCTCCTATAAAACCATGTGAAATTGTCCTGCTACTTAAAAATATTTCAGACATGTTTTTATCCCTAATTTTCCATTTGAAAATTATTTGGGCTATTCCTTTGTCCAATTGGTTACTTTCCAGAAATTATTTGGCATATTCTTCGTCCCATTGGTCACTTATATACCAATATATTTATTTGGACTACTCCTTTGTCCCATGTCAAAATTTTGTAATTTATAATGAAATTAGTTATTAAATGACCGTATATCATATATGGATTCATATCATTATCTTTATTGATTTATTTATCGGGAATGTTCTGAAGTCGCACAAGAGATTTGCAGGCTGCTCCTCGGTGAACGACGTTAGTTGATCATAAGGTAAGGGAGGGATATGACAGACTGCATTGAGTATCCTCGAACTCCACCCATGACAGAACATATATAGTTAATATTTTGTTATTCAACAATGGAATTAGTTATTAAATAATTATAAACTATAACGGATTCATATGATTAATTATCATTACAAATTTATTTATTGGGATTTTAGTTCTGCTCATACGTCAGGTGAGAGCTTCGCGGCTACTCCTAAAACGACTCATGGTTGACCCTAAAGTGGTGGTGTGGCTTTGACAGATCATGAGATCCCGAATGAAGGGAATGAGTTTTCATTCCATTCTATCATTTTAGCGTGCTTTGGTTATGCAGAGAAGGAATGAGTTTTCATTCCATTGGAATGATTTTTTACCATTTTCATTCCATCAAAAATGGATTGAATGGACGGAATAGTTTGATTGAATGAAATGCGAGCATAACCTAGTCATAAAAATCAACCACTCGCCCGCCCAACCTCCTCCTGCACTCCGCCCACCCCACCGCAATCCACCACCACCGCCTCCACCGAACCACCACCCTTCACCGCCGGGCCCGCCACCCCGTCACCACCTCAAAGACAACTCGTCATCATCCCCATCATAACCCAACCCACAACCATCACAACTCACCACCACCACCGCCACCGCCATAACAACCAACGGTATCACACACCACAACCACCACCTCAACCACCACTATCGCACACCACAAATCCACTACTATCGCACACCTCACATCATCCTCCGCCACCCACCATCGCTGCTACACTCTGCTATCATGCATGCTCATCACCCACCGTGTTACTTGTCACATCTAATACAATCTTGCATATTTCATTCCATTGCATGCCAAACATAGAATGAAATCGGCTTCATTCCATTCCATTGCATTCCATTCCATCGCTTATTCCATTTCGCTATATTCCAAAGAATCCAAACGCACTCTCAATGATTAAGGTAGTACATAATAAACTCAATCCTATCAGAATACTACATCCAACTCACAAAAGTTATTTACTTTTGTGGTGCACACAATTAAGAAAACAATTTAATGCTATTGTATTTTAAGTGAGCTGATTGACATATATACTCCTATCAAATAATAAATGGTCCTTTGAATATTTAAATGAATATATAAACATTAAACGTTATGATGATGTATGTTTGAAAAAATGTATTAAATGATGTAATGATTTTTTAAATGATCACTTTTTTATATAATTCATTTTAATAGTAGTAGACATTTTTTGCCGGACGGGCGTAAGAATCTTATACATGAAATTTATGATTAAATAATATAGAAAATTAGTGAAATGACATATTTTTAATATTTTTAAATAACACGACACCCAAATATTTTTTTATAGGCAAATGACAACTTCTACAATTTTATAATTTTAAATGACAAAACAAAAATCACAGACGCTGCAACACTGTTGTTCGCCTTACTTCAATTTTTTTTTTTTTCTTCCACAATTTTCAAACACTCATATCGCTTTATCTGTATCTCCAAACGCGATTTAAATGCCACCGACTTTTATTTTTCATGCTTCTTCGCTTTGAGACTTAATTGATATAATTACATCGTTTTCGGAGATTCACGACATAATAATCCCAAAAGCATTGAATTTCAATAGTGACTTTCGAATAATAGTGAATTTTCGACAAATGGATGTTCAAAAATTACAATGAATATGGTGAATTCGATCTCAAAATAAATAGCATGATAAAATAAAAATTGGTGAAAGAATTTTCAAATTCTGAGTTTTTTTTTTTTTTTTTTTTTTGTCAAAATATGGTGAATTTGATCTCAAAATAAATAGCATGATAAAATAAAATTTTCGTGAAAGAATTTTCAAATTCGGAGCTTTTTTTTTTTTTATTTTTTATTTTTTACACACGCGACGCATTCTTTTAGCCCTAACTCGCTCAGACTCCGCAACCTCCGGATTAAGAACTACTGCACTAACCACTGCGCCGACGCCTTGGCTCAAATTTGAAGTTTTAGATTAAGGATATAAGTGCTTTAAAAAGATAGATAAGAGGAAAGTATGCGTTTTTTTTTTTGGAGGGGGAGGGGGAGGGGTGAAGGAACGGGCGTCCGCATTTAAAAAAAATTAATTTGGGCTTTTTACAAAGCTTTGAGCGTCATCCTATTCCCTAAATGATTTAAATATTTTGCCTCTCGCCTCCATTCCCAAAATAATAAACCCTGAGGGTTTTTATTTCAGTGTCATTTATATGCATATGATAAGCAAATAAAAGAACCAATAAGAAAATATTACTTTTATTCAATTAAAACAATTAATACATTATTGTATTTTCGTGCATTATGTATTGAGGTTTATGATTAAATAATATGGAGAATTAGCGATAATGATAAATTTTAATATTTTTTAAGAATACGATTAACCGCACATTTTTATCGAGAACGATAACTTTTATAATTTTTAAAACTCAAGGACAAAAAAACAATTAAAAAAATTCGCACGGATCAAGATCTAGACCTGGACTGGGACTTTTTCTCTTCCTCCCTATTTTCAAATCCTCATTTTTTTTTATCAAAATCTCCAAACTATGAAACTTTCACCGAATTTTTTTATTTTTTGATGTTCTTCGATTTGAGACTTATTGATATAATTACATCGCTTTTCACAGATTCACCATTGTCCCAAGAACTTAAAATTAGTGAATATCGATAATGAATTTTGAAAACAAATAATTTCGATAATGATTTTCTCAAATCACATCAAATATATCAATGCGATCTCAAAATAAAGAAAGATGAGAAAATAAAAATCAAGTGAAAGAATTTTCAAATTCGAGCTTCAGATCGGTAGATATAAAGATTTAAAAAGATTACGATAAAGACAATGCTGCTTTGATATTCTTTTATTTTTTTCTGAAAAGGCGCTAGAAAATAAATAAAATAAAATATTTTCATTATTTACGTAAAAGCTTCAAAAACAAATATTCTCTTTAATCACTTAATCATAGCTGCTTTCTCTCATTTCCTAAATAATAAACCATATTTTTCTTCTTCTTTTTTAGTTATTATATATTTTCTTTTAGTGTCATTTATATGCATACGATAAGCAAATAAAAGATCAATAAGAAGAGAGTATTATTTTTATTTAATTAAAATAATTCATTATTGTCTTTCTCGAATTACTCCTAACACTTGGAACCATAAATTGCTGAACGTGACAAAGGCTAAAATTTTGGTTGTGATACCTTAAGAACGATATATTTTCTAACGTCTAAATAGATGAGGACTCAATTCAAATTCAAAATAAACGCTCATATATATATATATACAGACAAGTTTATAGAATATGACGGCCTGAAAACCCAGATCATCCACTTGCATAATTGACGATTCAAGTTTCAGGAATACGACTACTACTACGATAATACAATAAAATCAATTGTCAACAATTGTTAGTACAATACACTACACTTATACACAACCAACATACATTAGGCATGCATGTGCCTATGCAAATGATTTTAACTGGTGATTTTAAATCTGAGCGCTAAATTGACTATATCGAGTCATTTGACGTACTGACAATAATATTTTATGATCCGACTGACTTACACATATTTTTTAAATGAATATTTGTTATCCACGCTTAAATTTCCTCAATTTATACACACCTCCGCCCCAGGCTTGCCTATGGAACCAAATATCGAATGCATTGTAATTTTAAACTTGAAGACATATTCATTCCGACATACATTCCAAACACGCTAGGCATTAAAGTGCAAAAAAACCTTCGTAGAGCAGCCACACATCGTTAAAAAGACACCAACACACGATTATAAAAGCATTTTAATGCACCAAACTGATCCAAACACCGAGGTAAAGGATGGCAACACCAATCAAGCACATAAAAATCCAAAAGCAAATCAAGGCGCCCTACACCAGTAAAACTCAACAAACCGATAGTAATTCAAATGAAAGAGATAAGAAGCTGGTATAAGTCAACAAAAAGTACATTCAAAATCACGAATCTGTGATATATCTCAGCACAACATAAGGAGGAAGACCAAACACTGAGCTTAGAAAAAGAATGCATAAAGCTCCATCATTAAAGAAACAACCAATAATCTGATTTCATTTTCACCATTCAACGTAAAGTAAACAAACACCATCAAAAAAATTATATATACATTTGTTGTCCGATTATTGCCATTATATTATCCTTTCTTCATCAAAATTATGTCTGGCAAGGTCGGACCAACATCCAATGTAACTGCATATTTTCAATCTCTCCGACATCCTCTATGAAATAAAAAGGGAAGAAACAATATTATCGGATCCTTATAATCATATACCCAAAAACTAATTGGGATAAAATTACCTGTGAAAGCCTTGAAAAACAATCATACGTAAACTTTCAAATATAAAGGAATTTTCCCTATAACAATTATTTATAAACAATGTAGAATGGACATAAAAAAAGGGAAAAATAAAGTCCACATGGTTGCTATATTATCAACCCATATATGGTTTGTTGTTCAAAACCACTAACAGAAGAATGCCGGAAATAAAGGATCGGATATGTGTGAAACTTCAAATCGTAAATAATCATGGCCGAAGAAAATGGGTGGAAATGCTTTAAAAAAAAGGAAATTTAAAAATAAAATAAAGATTATTCACAAAAAAATATATTATTACTTGGCTTTCCCTCGAATTGGTAAAGAAACACTTGTTGGAGATTTGGCAGGTCCCAAATTTTAATAAGAACGAATTTTGAATTTAAGTAAGATTTTGATCGAAATATCCATACGATGGCGCTTTTGAATTAATAAGGTTTGGCACTTTTTTTTTTTTTTTTTTTTTTTTGGTTTTCAAAATGGGGCAAAATGAGTGAATGTGATTGCTTAATCGTTAGGTAATCAGTCTAAGAATAACTGATGAAAGACATTAATTTAATATAATTTTTCCCCGAGTGAATGTGATTGCTTAACGTTAGCTAAGATAAAGCCAGACGTAATACAAACTCTCTTCCAAAAGACACCTACATTTATTTTAGGGAAAAACTTCCATGCATTAATACATGGCAAGGGTTTGGGTCAGGCTATTAACGGGTCTGAAACGGGTTATTAAGTAATTGATTTTAAACACCTTCAAAACATATTAATAGATAGATATACATGTGTTTTTCAACAAAAAAGATAGATATACATGCTAGGACTATACATGCTATGATATGCACTGCTTCTTATCGAATGAGCATAATTTAGGAGCAAATTGGATATGCAATATAACACTAAATAGACCATCATCATGGGACGAAATCATGTACCGGGAGGACGGGTCTTCCCATGGATAAGAGTTCTTGGTTGATCTGGGCCATCCTCTCCACGTGACGTACATGTTTGGTTAACGCCGCCGACAGAGCTCGCTTATAGTCGCCATTGTCTTCACTGGAGCAGCCTGGGAGCGAGGCTCGCCCTGGTGCCGGCATGCCACTTCCTATACGGTTGTCGGTGGTCGCGCTCTAAGGCTTCTCTGTATGTATTTTTCTTTTCGCTTTTTTATTTTAGCTTTTTCAGAAAGGGTGGAAATATATTATTCTAGATCGTGATTATAATTTGACAAATAATGGATATCATACTTATTTTATCTGTTTTGTGATAAAAAATCATCATTTATAAATCAGAATATTTTGAAAGTCAAACAAATTTTCGTGATCTTCTTTTGTAAACCACGAGATTCTAATATTTGTTTTAGATATTCGAGAGAGTATGTATTGCACACCTCTTAGTGAATATAGTTATGCATATTTTTTGAATTAAATATACATATTCTAATATATTCATGTTTATTATACATATTTTTAACACGCACACGCCGACGCCATTGCCTTTTATATTTTAAACTTCACGTCGACGTCCGACGCTTTTATTTTCTTGTGTTCGAGTACATAGGATAGAACCCATATTTTTTAATTTTCCTATGTAATCCCTTGATACTACTTCCGCCAGAAGTCGACAAGATGTCAGAAAGGGCAAACTGCTTCCTAAAGTTCAAGTGCATGATTCAGCCCCGAAAAGCCGCCACTTCTTTCAAGAAGAAATTATATTGCTCGCCTCAAACACAGCCTACTATGCCTCATAATTAACCTCTAATCGATCGGATGCGGCGAGCTTTTTATGGTTGTGATTTAATCGTTTTTTTTTTTAATTTTCCTACCCACTCAAATTCTGACCAGCCCACCACACAGCTAAAAGCAACCCGTCAAACTCCCGCCATACCCACGAACACACCGCGTTTTTCCTACCCTTACTTATCAAATAATCCCTAATAATCTGAAAACATATAGCTCGATTAGAATTCCAACTCTGCGAATCGTTGGCTGAAGTTTTATACTGGTTGAATCGGTTGAAAATTGATATACAGTGTAGCATCTTAGTGGCGATCGGTGGCGAAAATTGCTAGAAAGAGCAATCGGCGACGGAGATTCAGTTCCTAGCAGCAGAGAGTCAGTGAGAGTCCTTCCGATCTTTTCATCTCTCTGTTTTCCGGGTAAGTTTTTTTTTTTCATATTTAAACAATTTCACGTTTACACTTTTAGGAATTGAATTATTGCAGGGAAGAAACAAAGAGTTATTGCTAATACGTAATTGGATTCCAAGCAATTTTTTAAGGGTTATTAGTTAGTGTGGAGCTAAATTTGGGGCCCATAATTGTATAACACACGATTTTAATTTTGTTACATCTTCTGTTTAGGCCGTAGAGTGGTTGAGAAATCAGAAAGGAAAATGATTGATTTTGTAAGGTCTTTTGCTACAAAGAAAATCAGAAATGCTTGATTTTGTCCTTCGGTGTCATCCTTTACAACTAATGCTTTACAATTTTCATATGATCATGAGCTCCCTGTTTTTGCGTCCCACCGATTGTGCTTGATTTTGATGAAGTATGGACACATTAATGATTATTTTCGCTTTTAAACCTTTTCCCACTTTTATTGTGTTTGGCATGGTGTTTGCAGTTCGTGATAACTAGATGTTTGTGTTCTTGTTTATTGTTATATTTCGATTGGGAAAAAGCTCTTGTGGCTCCACGTGTAGTAGAATGTTAGTAATGCATTATGCCATTTGTAAATCTTACATTCAAGTCCTGCCTTCATGTTGTTGGGTGATTGAGTTAGTAGAGTTTTTGGTAGTAAACATTGAGTTAGACCAAACCACCGTAAGTACACCAAGGATGAAATCACTTACGTCAAGCTTGTTTTTGGAAGATCGAAATTGAATCACTTGCAATTAAAGGATCTTATATCTCACTTTCTACCTAAGTTACTGTATCATACCTTATGACTTCAGAGATATGATAAGAAATTTGCTCTAATTTTGTCTCCGATCTTGGTATATTCAAAATCCTTCTCGGTTACAGTCTTTGTTTATATATAGAAAGAACACCTAACGGCTAAGTCGCAGAAAATGCAACTACTATAAGCATTAAAACCAGGGCCACTTGAATCCTAACTCTCTAACCTAATTTAAAGGGATTAGGACTAAGATAGAAAGCATAAAAACAACTACAGCTAAGTTTTTTCCATCTTGCTTTTGTGTTTCTCCCTCGCTTAGGTATAGTATATTGAAGTAATTTTAAACTGACCGTAGTATACTGGAAGTAACTGGCCGGGGCATCTTGGATGTAATATATTGTACTCTAACTTCAACCCACACTTGGGTGGTTGATGCCATTGATTATACATCCACGATCGCATCTCATTCATCTGTTAGGGGATTTTATGTCGCTGGCCAGATTAAAATAAGTAAAAATAATCACTACATGTGTAAAAACGATTATTCTTAAGTAGACATGGTGTAGTCTTAAAGTAATGCTTCAAACCGTGTGACAAGTTAAAATTCTATAACAGTCTTATTCTTCATTGTTCTTTAAAACCTTTGTATAAGTAAATGCCCATATTTTTTTATATAAAGGTTGATTCCATGATTCAGCTTATCATCTTCCATTAGGCTCTAGCTATTTTAAGCAATATAAACATTATTTAGGGCTATATTTTGGGGGGGAAACTTTGTATATATTACAACTGATCACTCTCTTCCATGTGTTTGAATACATGTTTCTGTGATTTGTGACTCTTGTTTGCATTATGTTCTGTGTGTAGCTCTTGATGGATTGTTTAGCTTTGATTGCATTAATCATTTTTTTAGACAGATAAAAATTAAAGGACACTAGTACACATTTACAGAAGACAAAAACGGAAAAATGAGAGCCAAGGCACAATAATAGAACAAGAAGATGGAACTGCAGGTGAATCATTCTCATTGATGAAATAAAACTAAAAGTTAGATTATATAGGAGGTTACTTAATACTAGCTTATATAAGCCTAAAACTAGCTAACTAATGCGTAACAAACTCATATTGCAAGTTGACAACGGATTTTTTAAACATAGGTGTTTGATGTGTCTCTAAGAACACAACATTCTATTTTAGCTTGAAGATTAAATATTTAAGACTTATGCTTAACAGATCAATGCACTAAACCAGGTTCAACTATTAAGTTTAGGGGTGTACATAGTCTCGGTTCGCAACCACAACTACACAAGAGTATAAAATTAACACCGTAAACACAACTACACAAGACTTTCACACCCTAACAGATGTAAAGCAACAGATAAGGTAGCAAGTTACACGACCCAAATTAGGAAATTAGAAAACTAAGAAAACCATACACTTGTTTGATTTTCTTAAAATTAATTAATTAAAGTCCGGCAAATTGTTAGAAGGAAAAAGAGTACAATACCTCACCTTCAATGCAAATCAAATGGAGGGAAACCACAGGAACAATAGAGCTAGAAAGCAATTTCCTGAATATTTGAAGGGTATTTTGATGAACCTGAATCACAGAGGATGTTTGTTAAGGAACAATAGAGTGATAAAAGAGCATCAATAGAACTTCATAACGATAAAGACTGGAGGAGGCGGACCAGCAGAAGAAACGGAGGAGCGGCGCCTCGAATTCAAGCGGGCTGTGATGTGTAATGATTTAGGCCCGCTTGGATTGAAAGAAAATGGAGGAGAAGAAAAGAAAGGGCTTGGTCCTTATCTCATTATCTTGCCAAACCGACGATACCTTCTTCCTCTGAGTATAGTGGATTTAGGTCTCTTGTGGACCTGATTGCCTCATGGATCCTACGGGCGGCCCTCTTGGCTTAGCCTGAAGTGACATTAGGTCGCCGGACCAATGTATAGGTCCGACGACCCACGGGCCCAAACGGGCCGATGATCTCACGGATAGGTGGCCGATGGCCTTGTCCGCTACTTTAGTGGGCCGGACGGACCCGGTCAGAGATCCGCGGACGGTATCATGTTCGTGCATATCAAGATTAAGGGAAGTTCTTCTATTGTGAGTTTATTTGAGGAGTAACACACGCGGATGAATCCGACCACAGCTTCAACTCAAATTCAAACCGCGCAGGTGCGTAATATCCACATGTGTTTACGGTGTCAATGGAGTGACTAGGAAAGAATTACCTCGTGACAAGGGTAAAGTAGCCTCTTCCTATTCTTTTTTGGGTTAAAATGTAAATTATATTAACTAAATGTATGTACAAGTACACCCTAAGAGAAGATACAAAAATAGGGTCATATTGTTTACACCAAAAGTGTATCCAATCGAGCATTTCCCAACTAATTCTAAAAACGAGGCCAAACCGTAAACGAATGTCGCAACAAACAACACTCCAGACACCCAAGCCGAGACCCACATAACAAAAGTCACACAAAGAGGCAAACTAACTTCAACACATTCACCCCAAGAAGCTCCAAAGAAACAAGCTAAGATCAACAGAGACGCTTAAAAGCAAGCAGAGTGTGCAAAAAAGGGGGCTCATAATAACCGAATTAACCTCAACCCATCCGTAAATCAATGCAGAGTAAAAACCCCGTGAATAAGAGATCCAAACTCAAACCAAGGGCATTAAAAGTGACAGAATCACAGAGAAGGCCAAAACAAAAATTAAATGATAGAAATCAAACTTTGATAACAAAGTTAACCTCGACTCCATCCAAAAATCCTTGCAAAGAGTAAAACACATTGATGAATAAGAGACCCAAACTCAAACCAAGAGTATTAAGTGTGACAAAAATCACAGATGAGGGCAATTTAGAAACCATTGAGGTATTAATCAAGCTTTGAAGGTTGAAATGCACAGCAGTAACTCAAAGAAAATCAATGTGCAAAGTAAACCAACCTTCAAGGTAGCAATTTGCAAGAGTCGAATTCGTAAACCAAGAAGTTGAGAAGCCCAATCCGACAATGCAGAAAACCCCAAAATCTTCATGAAATCGAACCCGAGGAAATCAAACGAAGAGAGAGCTCAACAAAGAATTTTTTGATACAAGACGCCATAGTTCGAAGAAAAGCGCAGCTGGGCCCGGCCGCACTTCATATCCAGAGAAACCAGCATCGTGAGGCTACACCAAAGAACTACACCAAAAGCTACTTACCGAGGCTTGAAGAAGATTCAAGAACTCCAAAACAGAGGAGAAAAGGGAGCCCATCGAATAAACGAGGCAACGAACACCAACAGAGCACTCCCCGGCTCCATTGAAGACTTTCTTAACCCGCCTGAGCAAGGAAGATAGCCTGAGAAGCTCTCCGTAAATCAAATCGCCGAAGAAATGTAAAGATGAAGACAAATACCTCAATCGCTGAGCAAAGCCCTAATCATTTTTTTTCATCGGTTTATTTTTTATTTTGTGGTTAGCCTCTTCCTATTATGTCATAAAAGAGTTTTTATTTTCTATTTTTAATTCTAAAAGTGAAATAATGATACCCAAATAGTTGGTCATCTCCTCCACAACATCACTCTCCTCCCATCTGGTGGGTCCTTGGCAAAGATGGGTGTCCTCATTTTTTTCATCATCACCACCACATCTTTTCTTCTCTTCCCACCGATCACCTTCTTCTTTCCTTTCTAACGCCTCTCTCTCCTAAATCGATACATTTGTCTCGCTATATCCTAAAAGCTATAACGCCCTAATTTTGCATCCATCTTTTTCTTCCTCTTTATATATGGTTACCAACTGAGAAACTTTAATTTCATTCCCTTCCTATCGCTTTGTCTTTCTCCTTGCTCTATTTTGAAAGAAAAGATGTCTCTCTCGCATCTCTCGGCCTTCTGCAACACTCGCGAGCTGCCTTCTTTCTCTCGTGTTTTTTTTCGGAGCAGAGGCTTTGTAATTGTATGATTCAAGAAAGTGTAGCTCGTGAAGGTAGAGGTGCTTCGACCTCGCCACTTCGAGACCACCGATCGATGAGGTCAATTATGTCCTTTCACAATCAAATCTGCTATATATGTTCTGTTCAGGTAATGTCTTTCCAGTTATCTACATATCTCGTGATAAGATAAGCAATAAAAGATTCAGTCTTTTAACTACTCTGGTTCGTTTATGTTTTCTGTGTATATCTGTGTTATTGTTTTGCTGCATATTCAAATCAAGTCACTTTTGGTAATTAAAATGCCTTTTCTCTACAGTCTGATATATATTAAGTGCTAAAGACATAAACTTTCTCTTATATTAGTGTCTAAAATATGTCCTAATCTGAGTTTTTGCCGCTGCACGCTGATATATCTCCAAACCATTATTTGCTCTTGAGTCTCTGTCTGTACAAAACATGGTTTTGGCTTCAACTTTTAATACGACTTACCCGAAATAGGAGTTTTATTATTGCATAATAAGTAAAGGTTAATCTTTCCTATGTTTTTATGTGCTTCCATATTGCACACTGCATATACAGTGAAATCTTCCTTAGTATCGCCTCTTTTCTTTCATCGTGGCTTGTATCATTATTCACTTCTTACTAGAAAGAAAACACCACGGCCAAACCTATCAAAGATAGCAAAATTCCTTGTTTTTATTTTGGGATTACCTCTAAAAGTCTCGATGAAGTAAAAACTACCAAACAAACAATGAGAAACACAAAGATTTAATGTGGACAGAGCCTTCAAATTGGAGCAAACCAACACTCTATAGTAAGCGGCGTTACCATGAAATCAGTCGATTGCCACTTGTAGATCATATGACAAATTACTTTCTAAACATGGTAAGATAAATCTTCAATGGAATCTATTCTTATTGTAAGATAAGCCTGAACAAACGCTCAGAGTAAGTCATGACTTCCACTTTTCTTTCAAATCGATCTATTGATCTATCAAGGACAGTGCAACCATGTTAAAGGAACTTATAATAAATTTCAAAGTAGATATTAGCAGATTCTGATATGCCCCTACTGGTAATGAACATTTATCTTCACAGAGAGTTACAGCTCTTGTTGTAGCGGCGCGCCGCACACACACAAATCACTATGGTCGTCAAGCTACACAAAGCAGCTAAATGTATTTGAAAATTCATGCATGACTATGTTAAAGTATTTCAACAACCTTTCTACTAAGTAACTAAGACGTTCCTAGAAAATAAATCTCTTAGTTTTCTATATATGTTTAATAAAAGAACCATACCTGTGACAATGGGCTTAAGAACCCTTAGAATCCGCCATTTTGAATTCTCAATGAAACGGGCAAGTTGTTGGGAAAACGAGTTTGAATTCTCAATGAAACGGCAAGTTGTTGGGAAAACAAGGGCAACGTAAAAAATACTTGAAGGCAACATGTATACTCCACAACCAAGATGTATACTCAAGAGATGGCCTCATTCACATAACACGCCTAGAAGATTATGGACCAAGCTGGTCATTATCTTCAAGGCATATCGTCATCTTCCATCCAAGATGCCCGGCTAGTTTAAAATTATTTCCAATATACCTAAACATGAGAAAAACACAAAAGCAAGATGGAAAAACTTAAACATGGGAAAAACACAAAAGCAAGATGGAAAAAACTCTAGATTGAGTTAGGATTAAAGTGGCCATGTTCTTAATGTTCATAGCCGTTGCATTTCTGCAACTTGGCATTTATAGATGTTAGGTACCTTACGTAACCCGATAAGGATTTTGAATAAAATTATTATCTTTTCCTCTCTATCTTGTTGATTTCTACACACTTTAGGCATGTTTCTTTTGGTTCCTTTTCCTCATGAAAACATAGATTTTAAACATAGCTTTAACTGCCACATGTTTAAGTTATTAATCCATCATTTTCCTAATGATCACGACAAAAAAGACATCACGTAACATTCGGTCTTTGTGACGGAACTGAATGCACAAGAAACATGACGGCCTATAATTCACTCAAACATGTGCAAAAATTAAGAATCATATACCTTGAAAGGTATGTAGAGATGCAATAACGTATCTTTGTGAAATACATGAGAAAAGGAAACGTCGCTCCATGCAAGTATGACCATTGCCTGCATCAATTGCAAATATCTTCTAGATAAACTAGTCAACAAAGAGTTTTTGCTTGGTTTTTCACTAACATGTGTTCCCTGAAAAACTTATCAACCTCTAAGTCTTAGCAAATTATTATTGTTTGTAGAAAGTTGTGAGAATAAAACGAAGGAATAAAACTCTTCTTTATTAACATAACATCAATCCTTTAAATAGGTTACAAAGGGGAATACAACGACTATCATGAAAAAAACTGATGGTTGAGATAACCAAAGCCGGCTACATACCCCAATTAATTCAAATATGGGCGGCAGAGCTGAAGAAGGAGCATTAAAGCAACGATCAGACTTGTAAAAGTTGAATGTTTAATGCTCTGTAAAAAAGATATAGAAAATTTGCTTTCATCCTGATTGAAATTTCGGAACAATTCAAATACAATAAATATTCATTTAAATTGTTGTAATTGCACCAACTGAGAGAGCAATGCTAAACCGCTTTTGCTCTTTTTTACTTTCTCAAGAGCAATACATATTATAAGATAACCATATGCAAAGAAATTTCTTTGAAAACGCAACATGGACCGCAAGAAGTTGAGTTACCTTCTCAATCGCTTCTAAATATAGAAAGTGTTTATCATCACGTATGTTGACGATGTCACGTCTGGTACGAACTTTTTGTATCCTTTCTGTCACTCGTAAAAGAAAATAGTGTTGTTAAAAGAATTTTTGGCTATACATGATAACGGTATTGATTGATCAGTATACGAGAATGTACTGGGTAGCCACTAGCTTAATGAAAAAAGTAACACATGCATTCCGGCATGAACAAGATATTGGCATCTTCACCCCAAATCAGTAAAAAGAGGGGAGAAATCTGTTTTGTTGTTGGGGCTGCTCTTTAGCAAACCTAAGGTGAAAAGAGTTTATTAGACAATCTTACCTCAGGCTGTGTTCTTTTCCGATGTATTTACACCATTTCAGGTAATTATGAAAACATTTCTTAATTAAACTTCAACCGCTCGGTCGTCCAGCTGAAAAAGAAACACGACTTTATTAACTCAACGATATTAAGCATAGAAAGTATGTGTTGTAAAACTATATATCTCATGCCTTGTCGTGTAAAGTAGGTTTAGAACAAACCTTGAATTAATGTTTTCAAGCGGTTGAATAAGGTTCTCTCTGGTTTCTATTGTGAATCTGAGTTCATTAGAAACAAGAAATATCATTTGAGCTAGAACCCAAAAACAAAAAAAATAAAGAAGAAAACGGAAAACTAGTGACAAACACATTCCTGAAAACCTATAATAACTTGCAGCCAATCGAGAATGACCAGCTACAATGCTAAGAATCCGGCCAATGCAAGCCTTCTATGTTTCGAAGAGCGGAAACAACAGCTTTGACTTGGCGTGAATCAATGAAATACCAAATTCTATGAATCCGATAATTAAAATGAACATATTAGCTTCTATAAGAAGCAAAAAGTACCTCGTCAAGCTGCGTAATCGCTGCGTCATCGGAATCAACAGAGATGATATTATAAAGAGTAGTGGTAAAAATCTGTTCATTATGAGTTCCATGAGCAAGCTTGAGAATCGACAAGTACAACCAACCATAATTGCATCTATGACATGACAAATTAGATAGCACATGAACAAAGCTCGACTAACAAATTAAATTGCTCTTTATTCGCATCTAATTTGTTCTTAATTAAATTGTTCGTGTCATAGATGCAATTGTGGTTGGGGCTGTACTTGTCGATTCTCAAGCTTGCTCATTAAACTCTTAATGAACATATTTTGGCCACTACTCCTTATAACACCATCTTTTGTTGATTCCGATGACGGAGCGATTATGCAGCTTAACGACGTACTTTTTGTTTCTTATAGAAGCTAATACGTTTATTTTAATTATTGGATTCATAGAACTAGGTATTTCATTGATTCACGCCGATCAAAGTCATTGTTTTTACGCTTTAAGGCTTGTACGGGCCGGATTCTTTCGACCAAAGACAAAGCATCAAGTCGGACATTCTCGATTGGCTACAAATTAATATAGGTTTTCAGGATTGTGTTTGTCACTAATTTTCCGTTTTTTCTTCTTTTTTGTTTTTGAGTTCTAGCTCAAGTGATATTTCTTCTGTCTAATGACCTCATATTCACAATATTAGAAACCAAAGAGAACCTTATTCAACTGCTTGGAAATATTAATTCAAGGCTTGTTCTTAAACCAAACTTATACGACAAGGCATGAGATATATAGTTTTCCTACACATACTTTCTATACTTAATATCGTTGAATGAATAGTCATGTGTTTTTTTCACCGGACGAATCGAGTTGTCGAAAGGAAATTTTTCATAATTATCTCGAAATGGTGTAGATACTTCGAAAAGAACACAACTTGAGGTAAGATTGTCTATATACGCTACATAATAAACTATTTTTTCCTGAAGAGCAAACTTCAACAACAAAACAAATTGCTCTATCTTGCCGGAATGCACGTGTTACCTTTTTCAAGTTAGTGACTCCTCAAAGACATTATCGTGATAATCGATCAATCAATACAGCTTATCATGTATAGCCAAAATTCTTTTGACAACACTATTTTCTTTACATGTGGCGTAAAGATACAAAAGTTCGTACTATATGTGACATCGCCAACATACGCGATGATGAACACTTTCTTCGGGATTATATAAAACATATATATGAGCAATTGATAAGGTAACTCAACTTGCAGTCCAATCCATGTTCATTTTTAAAAAAATTCTTTGCATATGGTTATCTTATAACCTCGTATTGCTCTTTTCAAACAACGGTATTACAATGATTTAAATGAATATTTATGGTATTTGAATTGTTCTCAAAATTTCAATCACGATGTAAGCGTATTTTCTTTTTTGTTTTCGAGCATTAAACATTCAACGGTCTCGATCGTTGCTTTAATGCTCCTTCTTCACTCTTCGCCGCCATATTTGAATTAATCGGGTATCTAGCCGGCTTTGGTTATCTCAACCATCGCTTTTTTATGATAGCCGTTGTATTCCCTTTGTAACCTATTTTAAGGATTGATGTTTTGATAATATAGTGGAGTTTTATTCTTCGCTTTTAAACTCTCAACACTCTACAAACAAGAATAATTTGTTAACACTTATGTACTAAGGTTGATAAGTTTTTCAGGGAACACATGTTGTTGGTGAAAAACCAAGCAACTCCGTGAAATCATATTTTGTAGAGAGAAGAACATCCTGACACATCTTTCAGAGCTTTAATCGCATGCAGCAGACATGATTCATTATTTCTCTTCAGGTATGTTGTTTTGTATAAAACTTTTTGTTGACTACTTTCTGCTTGCTTATCTAGAATTGGAATCGATATTTGCAATTGATGCAGCAATGGTCATACTTGCATAGAGCGACGCTTCCTTTTCTAATGTATTTCACAAAGTGTGGTATATTCATCACACCTGTATCTTTACATACCCTTGAAGGTATGTGATTCTTAATTTTTGCACATGTTTGAGTGAATTAGAGGCCGTCATGTTTCTTGTGCTTTCAGATCCGTCACAGATAAAGTTACTTGATGTTTTTATTTGTCGTGATCATGAAGAAAATAATGGATTAATAACTTAAACATGTGGCAAATGGAAGCTATGTTAAATATATTTATGTTTTTCAGGTGGAAAAAGGAAACAAAAAGGAGCATGTCATTATTTAAAGTGTAGAAATGAACAAGATAGAGAGGAAAATATGATTATTTTATTCTAAATCCTCATCGGGTTACATAATGTCCTTTGTTTATATATAAAGAACCTAACGGCTATAAATGCCAAGTTGCAGAAATGCAACGGCTAGGAAACATAAAAAACATGGCCACTTTAATCCTAACTTAGCCTAATTAGAGGGATTAGGAAGCATAAAAGCAACACTTAGTTCTACGGCTGAAGATAATGACCAGCTTTGCTTGGTCTATAATCTTCTGGCTCAGTTATGTGTATGAGGCCATTTCTTTAGTATACATCTCGCTTTGAAGATAATGACCACTTTTGCTTGGTCCATAATCTTCTAGCTCATATGTGTATGAGGCCACTTCTTGAGTATACATCTCGGTTGTGGGAGTATACTTGTTGCCTTCAAGTATTTTTTTCCGTTGCCTCGCTTTTCCAACAACGTGCCATTTCATTGAGAATTCTACTTGGCTGATTCTAAGGGTTAACAAAGCCACAAGAGAATCTCAAATTCCAAATCTAACTTAGCAAATATCAAAACATCACCAATATTTTTTGCATAATTAGGAAGACTTTAGTTGAAACAACCATAACATAGCACCCAAAAAAGGTGACAAATTGAATAGCCTTAAGACAATCAGTGATTGACCTTTTATAACACAACATGATTTTGAACATAAAAAGCTGAGAAAATGTAAGGATAGGTAAACCTAGTGCTGAACATCACAATTATATCAATATATAAAACAGTTCCTTACAAAAATATGCAGTAAGAAAGACTTTGTAAAATAAATTAAAAAGGTCTTTCTAACCCAAACCTTAGCCACTCACGCATACGTACACCATAACAGAGGAGAGGCGGACCAGCAGAAGAAACGGAGGAGCGGTGTTGGATTTCAAGCTGGTTGGAGATCGGGTTGGGAGTTTTGAGCTGCTGACAACATGATATGGTTGTTATACTGCTCTTGCAACGACCTGTCAACACCTTCAGAGCCTGAACCAATAGCTTTTACGTTGCACTGCCAGAATGTGCCTGAAGGATCTGTATAGTATCTACAATTTGCAAAGCACCCTTATAAAAACCCATTTCAACCACTCAAAAAGGAAGAAAAAACAAATATGGTTCAAAATATTTCTTTTTTCCTAAACAATTTATTTCAACAAAATAGGAATCCAATTCGACTTTCCGATTAAGGGATAACAAATCCCCTTACATAGATATGTAATTTTTCAGCAAACGACATGTATTTGTATGATGACCATAGTCGCGGTGGTTCTCACAAGATTGCTAGTACCGCGCTCGCCACAAGGTGGTCGGGTTTCATGGGCGAGGTTCAGAATCTCGTCCCTCACCTCATGCATGATGTGTTCCAGAGAGGCGTTCAACGGAGTAAATTGTTCGTCCTTGGTATGACCTGGAGAATAATGTCTATTCTCGAATTAGGAGACCACACCCCTCAACGATGCCAAGAACATTAGAGTACATCGAAATCACTTCCAGAAAATGACTTAGGTTTAGAAAGTAGTCGGTTGGATCATAGCTCGGCTATCTCTTTTATATAGTTTAAACTCTTTTCTTTTGTGTATACTTAGCTGCTAGAACCGGTGATATGACAAATCACCCTTTTCTGGCTTTGATACTTAACTAGATTCTCTGTGGGATACGACCTTGCTCGCCATTTATAGTACAACCGACTCGGTAGCATGCCGGTTAGAGTTGGTTTACTGTGAAACGGCCATCAAGTTTTCTGGCGCCGTTGCCGGGGAATCGGGTTGATATCTATGAGTTAGTTGAGTTTTTAGGATTAGGTTGTTTTTAATAGTTTTTTCCTTTGTTTCTTTTGTTGTTGTTTGTGAGTCACCCCATCTACTCCGGTAGTGGTAGTGACTAGATATCGTGATTGTGTTCGTGTTGTTTCCCTGATTTGCAGTGAATGGATCTATATGGCAATTACGGCTCTTATCCTTACTCATTCGGATGTTACAATTTCGGTGATATGGGTTACAAAACACCGCATCATACAACAATGAGTGGGGGAATGCCCCAAGTTACTTCGATCAACAACTATATACTACTCCACCTCCGGAATCAGAGATCTCAACGGATGAACAGGTGTCGCTTGAGCAAACGGTTGAACAGTTGAGTAAATTGGTCCAAGATCATATTGAAGAATTTCGTAATAGCATGAGGACAATGCAAGCTGCGATACGGATCTTGAAGCATCAAAGCATCAAGTTGAGCAACTGATCGAGAGAGAGGAGGCTGAGAGGAGAGAATTCGTATGGTATGATTGAAGTCACTTTTGAGGAATTTATACGGGTGCGAGGATGGTAGCCTGAATCTTGTATCCATTGAATCATACCAAAGGATAGCTATACCAAAGGAATTCGACGGGAGAAGCAACGGTTTGATGGTATAGCTATCCTTGACCTAAGCTCAAAATGTATTTTTTTGTTGCTTTTCTTTCCTTCGTGTTTCTCTCAGTATTTCTTTAGTTTATATCATAAACTACTTTAGTCCTTTAATTTTTCTGCACTTTATTTTAACTTTTATCGGATAGTATAGGCCATAGTAGGCCTTATTTTGGTTTGATAGGCCACGTTTAGGCCGCCTTTTGTTAATATTTCGGATGTAATTGACCGATGTGGTCACATTTTGGTTTGAATGATTGCATAATATTAGTTTATATAACAGCTTTGCTTATTTATGTTGTATGGCTGGTGTGCCCATTTTGAATCATTTTGGTGTAAATTTAAGTCCACACACCTACTGTGCATAAGCCACAGATCTAGTTTCATTCTACTTTCTTTCTGCTTTCTGTGTTTATATATAACATATGTTGAATATGCCAACAACCTACTCTCACCTTTATGCCCGCAAATCACTTTTGGTACATGTACACTATAATGCTCTGTTTAGCTTCTTTTCTCCACTTTGTGTATACAGACACCTACTACTTTGACTTGTATATACATGTTTGCTATAAATTGCTGTGAATTGCTCCTACACTTGCTTCTGCACAAATTTTGTATTAAATGGTGTAAAGTATTAGTACTACATTTTCATTCTCTTTTAGTTCAGAAGGCTTTTGTGATGCAGTGTATATGATGTATATTACATTTTGCTATGATCCAAGCATGTCATTCTACTGATGTGGGCACCCCTGATTACAAGTTTCTATACTCCATATTTGTACACCTTTGATATTGGTAGTATATGTCTAATAGTGCAGGTACCCTGGGAGTTCGTTTTACGGATACCACATGCCGAAATTTGCCGTTTCCGGGTTCAGCTAAGCTTTTCTACCCTCGTTTTCATTTTACTTAAACACCGAGGTCGGTGTTCACTTTTAAAGTAGGGGGTGGGGGCTAGTTAGCCTATTTTTTCTGGTTTTAGTTTTTACAAGTCGTGTCTTAGTATTTAATCGCCTTTTAGTGAAATTTCGAGCAATTTTTTCAAATATTTATAGTTTCGACATTGTTTATTGTATTTCGAGTCTTCGTATCCCGTAGATTGACGTGTGTAGATTACTCGAATACTTCTATTTTGTAGTTTTGATCATGTGTTGAAAATTGAAATACTTTCACTCAATAGCATCGACGTCATATATT
The DNA here is from genome assembly GCA_026214975.1 of Gentiana macrophylla. Taxonomy (NCBI): domain Eukaryota; kingdom Viridiplantae; phylum Streptophyta; class Magnoliopsida; order Gentianales; family Gentianaceae; genus Gentiana; species Gentiana macrophylla. The sequence continues at coordinate 109,504,046 of CM047807.1, forward strand.
ACTTGACTAGTGAATGATTATAGTTGTTGTAAGACCCGGTTACCTAGAACTTATATTAGTAACTTCGAGACGAAATAGAAAGGTCGTCGTCGTTAGGTACGGGATGGCGCTTTTGGCATTTATTTTCACCTAAACGATTAATCCACTGTTTTACCTCTCTAAGCTTGTTGTAGGGTGGTTAGACCGCCACCCGAACTAGCCGTTCGTGTTACTAACCCGTAATTACCGATGACCCGAGCTTTATTTCGGTCTACGTATCCTTGACCACCTTGCATTTGAGTTTTTTAGTTCCGCATATTTATTTTACGATGTTGCGAGGTATTTTTGGGACGTGGTTACTTAAATGGTATTGGAGTTACGAGTTATTCGAACGAGGAATGTAACAATGTTTTGGTTTCGGTTTGTTCGAAATTTGATGTATAGTGCCAAATTTAAATTATGATTCTGTATCATTTTCTTTATCGAAAAAAAAAATCAAAAAAAGAAAAGAAAATGAATATGTATATGTATATGTTTATGTATATAGTTGTTACAAGTCCAAATATGGACTATAGTATCATATAGTGAAGAAATTATTGAAGTTTCCGGAATTTTAAATAGAAGGAAGATTGAAGACGAAGTTAGAGCCGAGTTCGTGTTTGTATCTCGGTTAAAGCTCTTTTGCACCGCTTCTTTCTATTTTATCGTAAATATCCTTTAAGTAGCCTCTAACCCTAGCCTAAACGTTATAACTGCAGTGCAAGTCCTGCTCGACCGTACTAAACGACGATAGACCTCGATTAATGGAGATGTTTACGACGTATAAGCCTATGGTGTAACCTTGGTATGTTACACGTCTATAATCTGAATCGATCATTAGTAGTTGATGTCGAAGAAGCTATTTTCACACACACCCTTTCATTATTCAACACAAGGTAGAACCAAAGTTTTATGTATTCGTGTTTTTACTATAATCTTATCTATATGATACAGGAGACTCAAGTATACGATTCTGATGTTGACTCTATTTTTGTTTGAAACGCTTGGTTTTACTCAAGGCGAGCAAACACTAAGTAGGGGTAGTTGATGAGAGTCCACTCGACTGCTTTCCTACGTGTTTTGTATCCCGCTTTGACTCATTTTACCTCGATTCCGGGATTATTTGGCTTGGTTTCGACACATTTAACACCGCTTTGATATTTACGAGGCATGGACATATAGTCCGGGATTCTTGATCTTTTCGGTGTATTCATATTATTCTCCGTCATCCTTGTGTCCTATAGGGTTACGTTTGGTATTGTGTGGTATGTTTCAGAGCTAGGTGTACGAGATACCCGGAAAACGCGATTTGGAAGCTTTGGAATGCTAGAAACTTTAATTTTATAAGAAGACTTGGTAGGTGCACACCTACTGATGCTGAGAGTTTTGGGAGATTGGCTTAGTCCTTAGGTGCACACGAAATGGTAGGTGTGAACCTACCGACTTATTTAGCGACTTGCACCCTCCATTATAAATACTCGTTTTCTGCAATTAGGTCATCTTCCCAACTCTTTCTTCGACCATTTCTCTGCGTTTTCAACTTTTCACTTAGTTTAGCTTAGATTTTGTACATATTTAGTTTAAATTAGGCTTATTTTGTTGTAATCCGAAGACTTGTGCTACTGGCTATTGCTATTTCAGCTTGGATTTCGTTTTCTCTACAGGTTTTCTTCATCTCGATCTCCATATTTCGGTATTTCGATTTATTGTTTCGATCTTTGATGCTTGTTCAATTTCGTGTTAATTCTTTGTATTTTGCTTAGATTATGAGTAGCTAATTTCTCGATAGTCGAGTTATGTGAAAATCCACAAAATCGAACCCTAGCTTGTTGATTGAAGTATTTCAATGTGTTTATTGTTGATTCTTGGTGGTGTTCTTGTTCTAGAACTTGTTCTTAATCACGATTGTTGAATCCGCGACTCGATAATCGTATTTCATGTATCGTCTTTATATATGTAATTTGCGAGAGGATACGGGAACCGGGGTTCTAGAATCACCCTGTAAAACCGACTGAGTTGTTTATATTCGGTTTCGTGTGTGAAGTTCATATCAACTTTGTTGAGCGTTTCATTGATCGTATACCGTGTTAGGTCAGTTAAATCCGGTCAGCGGATTGTTGAACCTGACATAGGAGAGTAGATTATTGAATAATGCCTATTCTCGGATTAGGAGACGACACCCTTCAACGATGCCAAGAACATTAGAGTAGATCAAATCACTTCCGAAATGACTTAAGGGTTAGAAAGTAGCCGTTGGATCATAGCTTGACTATCTTTTTTATATAGTTTAAACTCTTTTCTTTTGTGTATACTTAGCTGTTAGAACCGGTGATCTGACAAATCACCCTTTTCAAAGACCTTGTTGGCCTGAACTTGGAACGATACTGGCTTTGATACTTAACTAGATTCCCTGTGGGATACGACATTGCTCGGCGCTTATAGTACAACTGACTCGGTACCCTGCCGGTTAGAGTTGGCTTACTGTAAAACGGCCAACAATATTCCTCGCTCTTTTTCCGTGCAAACTTCAAATTGTCTTTGTTGATCATGGGCCCAAATGTGAATGAATAGACTTTCTCTCAGTGGCTCGGTCGGCATATGATTGTGACGGCTCCCTTCTCTTCGATCGATCTTTGGAGCTTGCGCGTAGCGTCTTTGGCGCTTTGCGGTATAGCAAACAAGCAAGATGTTGATCTCACGAGACATGACAAGTTCTATAAATAAACGTGCTAAATCATAATTATGAATCGATAAAGTGGTCATGGACCAACATGAATGAAACACAAATAAAATTGGTTAACCATTTCTCCTCCCATACCAATCTCATTGGCGTAACTAATCTATCATGCTTAACCCCCGGTAATTCCCCAGAATACCAGATTCATAAGTTTTATATTAATTAAGCTATAAGTGCAGTACCTTAAACTCGTCTTACTTAGCTTGTATCGACACCACATGTATAATGTATTAGGATTGCCGGCGTAAAACCGAGAACATTCCTAGAAAGCCATAGACAATGACTGGCGGTACCTAGAAATCAATCAAACCGCGTCCTAACTAACATTTCCACTACGTTTTACGATTATGAATACTAGACTGGCCAGATCTAAATAAACGTAAGTTCAACCTGTTGATCACACTGAAAATGATACTATAAATCATACCCTTACTTGCCCCGAATCATGCTCAATTGATTAGTGATAGATGGAATATTGTATCAAATACGTGTCGATTGCCTAATACGTAATTCTGCATCTTTACATTTTATCCCAATATTTGGTACTGTTTCGTCTCGTTTTATGTGATTTCGGGAATATCATAATATGGGCTAAAGAGGGATGGATCCGGATTAGAGAAAGAAACATTGGACCGAAGTTAGAAGAAGTCAATACGAAGTCTGCTGGACCATAAAAGAGGAAAATAGTCCGGAGGCTGCGGAAACCTTAGCCGCAACCGCGGCAACTTGGAGGACACGAAAAGAAGAGAGTCGTGATCTGCATTAAGTCGGCTAGGTTAAATCCACTAGGTCGGTTTACAGCTCTATATAAAGTTGTGTCAGTCTATTGTAATAATATACAAGAATACGATACCATACGATAATATACAATTCAATATACATTTTTCCATGAAATAAAGAGTTTGTTATTTTCGTTGCTTGGTGATCTCCTCCAATCCATCAGCTAGCTTGAGTTGATCAAGCTAGGTCTCCATTGATAAATGTATGAAGCTTTGAACGTTCCTTCGTATTTTAATCATGGTAGATTTAGTTAGGTTAATGTGTTGTAATTGATTTGCATGTCTAAACGAATCGTAATTGACTAGAGTAATCTAAACGAACGATGTAGATTTCGAGATCAGAACCATCGCAACCACGATACTCCTGGTTCCCTGTCCCAAGATTCGGCGTCAGCTACGTTGATCAACAAATTTAATTAACAGTAGGTTAGATCTTATTGTATTTGTAAATTAACATGAAGGACTTGCAAGGTGAAGTGCTAGTTTGGACATAGTCCGATCAATCCCTAGAACGCGTCTAGTCAATCCACGATAAATGTATAGGAGGTACTCGGTTTGCGCCTTAAAATCTCTAATACTTATTATGTGTGAGTTAATACAACCACCGCAGGAGGTTAATCGCACGTGGCGTCTATTGTCCTTTCAATGGAAGTAGATAAGATTAGAGAATGCACCCGTAGCTAAAACTGAATTAGAAAACGTTCTGGTTAATATAGGTAATTACGAGGAAAAGTAGACATAAAGATTAATGACACCAAGTTAGGAGATCGGGTATGAGAGATACACCAATTACCTTTTACTGTATTTATGTTGGTAAATGGACCGTTATTTGTCTTCTTGTCTAGATTTAATGGTTATTATCTATGTTGCATTGTCTCGTGGGATCGACTTGACTCGCATCTACTATACTACAATCGACCTAATACTCTTGCTAGTATTTCGTGCGTATTAGTGGCTTACACGCGGATCACCTGTCGATCAGATGTAGCTTACTCCAAATCCTCATAATTAGGACTTCTAAGGTAAAGACCGCCGCCAAGCGGCCGAAGTGGGGAATCATACTACGGGTTCTGATTATGATTTTGGTTATTACTGGTGAATTACAGTGATGTTAAACATGCAGATTAATTAACAACACACCGAAACATAGCCGAACAAACATATTATTCATATGAAAGAACATTCAAAACTTCATACCTTAACAGTGGAAGCCTAGCTTGATCAACTCAAGCTAGTTGATGGCCTGGGGTAAGAAGGGAACCAAGAACTCACGAGAAAATCAAACCAAACAAACATATTAACGATATGAAAGAACGTTCAAAACTTCATACCTTAACAATGGAAGCCTAGCTTGATCAACTCAAGCTAGTTGATGGCCCGAGGGAAGAAGGGAACCAAGAACTCACGAGAAAATCAAACGAAACTTTATTTCATACCAAGAATATAATCGTATATGGGTTACAACTTTTGAGAATGAAGGAATGTGTATTAATAAGTTGCTACTAGCTTTTTATAGCTTCATAGCCGACTTAGACACAAGGAAAACCCTAGCCGGCCTAAATTCTCCCGTAAGGCGATGCACTACTCCTTAAGACTCGCCGCGGCTGGGTCGACTTTCCAGAACTCCAACGGATTCTCATCCTGGACCTCTTCTATCAAGCCCAATCTCTAATCTTCATCGCTGATCCACTTCGTCGTTGCTCCTGGAAAATGGCATTGCCTGAAAATCACGCAAAATGAAGCAAAATAATACTGATTCTAGAACTACGCACTATGCAATTGACACGCAAATCATAAATAACTACATTGTTTCTTATCAAATGAGCATAATTTAGGAGCAAATTGGATATGAAATATAACACTAAATAGACCATCATCATGGGACGAAATCATGAACCGGGAGGACGGGTCTTCCCATGGATAAGAGTTCTTGGTTGATCTGGGCCATCCTCTCCACATACGCGGCGTGTTTGGTTAACGCTGCCGCATAGAGCTCGTCATAGTCGTCATTGTCTTCACTCGGAGCAGCTCGGGGAGCGAGGCTCGGCCGAGGGGTGCCGGCATGCCACTTCCCCATACGGTTGCCGGTGGCTGCGTCTAAGGCTTCTCTGGAAGGTATTTTTCTTTTCTTTTTTTTATTTTAGCTTTTTCCATAGAGGGTGGAAAGATATTATTCTCGACCGTGATTATAATTTGACAAATAACGCATATCATACTTATTTTATCTGTTTTGTGATAAAAAAAAATCATCATTTACAAATTGTAATATTTTAAAAGTCAAACAAATTTTCGTATCTTCTTTTGTAACTACGTAGATTCGAATATCTGTTTTAGATATTCGAGAGAGTATGTATTGCACACCTCTTAGTGAATATAGTTATGCATATTTCTTTGAATTAAATATACATAATCTAATATTAATGTTTATTATATATATTTTTAACACGCTATCGTTGACGTGTAATATGCTTTAAATTTTAAACTTCATGTCGTATCGTCCTATCTATCCGTGTCTTTGTTCGTAGTACATAGGATAGAACCCATATTTTTTTAATTTTCCCATAGCTTATAACCCAACCCACTCAAATTCTGACCAGCCCACCACAGTTAAAAGCAACCCGTCAAACTCCCGCCATACCCACGAACACACCGCGTTTTTCCTACCCTTACTTATCAAATAATCCTAATAATCTGAAAACATATAGCTCGATTAGAATTCCAACTCTGCGAATCGTTGGCTGAAGTTTTATACTGGTTGAATCGGTTGAAAATTGATATACAGTGTAGCATCTTAGTGGCGATCGGTGGCGAAAATTGCTAGAAAGAGCAATCGGCGACGGAGATTCAGTTCCTAGCAGCAGAGAGTCAGTGAGAGTCCTTCCGATCTTTTCATCTCTCTGTTTTCCGGGTAAGTATTTTTTTTTTTTTTTTTTTTTCATATTTAAACAATTTCACGTTTACACTTTTTAGGAATTGAATTATTGCAGGGAAGAAACAAAGAGATATTGCTAATACGTAATTGGATTCCAAGCAATTTTTTAAGGGTTATTAGTTAGTGTGGAGCTAAATTTGGGGCCCATAATTGTATAACACACGATTTTAATTTTGTTACATCTTCTGTTTAGGCCGTAGAATGGTTGAGAAATCAGAAAGGAAAATGATTGATTTTGTAAGGTCTTTTTGCTACAAAGAAAATCAGAAATGCTTGATTTTGTCCTTCGGTGTCATCCTTTTACAACTAATGCTTTACAATTTTCATATGATCATGAGCTCCCCTGTTTTTGCGTCCCACCGATTGTGCTTGATTTTGATGAAGTATGGACACATTAATGATTATTTTCGTTTTAAACCTTTTCCCACTTTATTGTGTTTGGCATGGTGTTTGCTGTTCGTGATAACTAGATGTTTGTGTTCTTGTTTATTGTTATATTTCGATTGGGAAAAAAGCTCTTGTGGCTCCACGTGTAGTAGAATGTTAGTAATGCATTATGCCATTTGTAAATCTTACATTCAAGTCCTGCCTTCATGTTGTTGGGTGATTGAGTTAGTAGAGTTTTTGGTAGTAAACATTGAGTTAGACCAAACCACCGTAAGTACACCAAGGATGAAATCACTTACGTCAAGCTTGTTTTTGGAAGATCGAAATTGAATCACTTGCAATTAAAGGATCTTATATCTCACTTTCTACCCAAGTTACTGTATCATACCTTATGACTTCAGAGATATGATAAGAAATTTGCTCTAATTTTGTCTCCGATCTTGGTATAGTTTGTGTGATAACTTGAAAAGTTTATAGACCGGTGGCGGTAGAAGAAGAGCAAGTTATTTTGATACAGTCAATAGGTGTATCACTGTAAGTTTTAAAAAAAAATTGTAGATCTTTTTTTGGCTTGTATTTCTTGGACTGTATGAGCATTATTTGGTGTCTTGTGAATCATCCAAGTTATGTTATGTTGTTTATTACTTTGCGTCTTGAATGAAATGAATTTCCTTTTAGTGTTTTCTGTTTTTAGGCGCTCAAAGGGATTTTGTGCTAAATTCCAAACTTATGTGGATAGTTTGCGTTATAAAACGGCATTAGCCCTGTCCCCCTGAGTATAAAGTCATAGCTCCGTACTTGTCTCTCTGAAATCCATTTGCCTGAGGAAAGGTATTTTATTTTGTATTTGTTTCATGGGCTGGGAGTTGGGGCGTGGTAAAGGGGAGTTGGGGCGGCAAATGCTAATTGAGGTAGGGAGGGGGATAAGAACTCAGAAGGGCAATTTTTGCGAAATATTTCTGGACTATATCACTGCTCTTTTTCCCGGAAGACCAATGCCTAGCTCTAGAATTCTTGAATCGGCAATTTCAAGGAATTTAGGGATAGAATATCATCATATTGTAGAAACTTTATTATTTGTTCAATGATTCTGACAAGCGCAATGGATTTATTTGAATTCAGAATTTTCTGTATATTGAAGTTAACCAATTACTAGTATTTAATTTACTGATTTCTTTGTTCTGTCAGCTCTCTTCAATCTTCACCATTGGATATAAACTCAAGAGTTCAACTTAGTTTTAGACATGGACCCTAAATACACAGGAGAAATGCTAAGGTATTTGTTATTCTCTCAGCTTTATGTTTCATTTGCTGTGAATTTCAGTGCGCGTGAAGTGTTCGAATATATGTGTCTTTGATTAAATATAAGCTCGTGTTATATGTATTTATTCTATTGCATTATAATGTAGGCATTTGGAGAAACAGAGTGAAGTCCTAATTGGCACCAAAAACTCTCTTTCACACGAATTGCATAAACTTCAGGTTCCCTTTTTAATACTTGTTTTGGAACATCATGTTTCTTCTTGTTGAATTAAAAATGAATGTTGATAGATGAGAATCGAGTGATTTTATGCGGCCTTGATCTTTTGGTTGATAGCTGCATTTTGTGACATACATACATACATATATAGGTAGAAGAAGAAATGTTGATGCGCAAGTATTATGAACTCATGCAAGCTCAAGGTCTTACCAAAAAGGTAACTTTTTTTTTGCTCTCTCTTTCTTGATTTGGGCTTCTTGATTTTTTAGTGTGTGGATGGATATACATTCTTGTTGATTGTGTCTAATAAGATGGTTTATCGAATAATTACCTAAAACCGGCTTCGTTTTTTTTTTTTTTTTTCCTTTTTCCAGAATAAAGATGGTGAAGAGGTGCATAGTGATACAGAGAATGGAGATGATAAAGCTTTGGTTATGGTTCCTCCTGATGAATAATAGATTTTATGTTCAGAATAGACAAACGTCAAGAAAATAAGCGAACTGGTTGCTAAAACGATCGTTTTTGCACGCTGGTTTTGTGATCGGGGCGGACCAACAAAGTGCATATGATGTATGATGATTCTGTTTTAACTTGATCATAGTTAAAACTTAATCGAGCTAAACTCAAGCAATTTTTGCAATGCTCGAGCAAACTCGGGCCAAGTTCGAATATCACCGTTTTAAAGGATTGTTCAATTCAATAAGTAAATGCTTGATTCAGGTGACTCGTTAACGCCCCCCTATTATACATAATTCTCAACAGTCTATTTTAAAGGCACCCCAATAATGGTGAATTATTGACCCTAATTCACCATTAAAGTATTCAAAAGTCAACATGGGGCCGATAGAAATGGAAAAAAAGGAAAGAAATAATACACTAATAAAATATGGGGCAATTAATACAAAAGACCAACAAACAGAAATAAGCAGATTGTGATCTGATTTTATTTATTTATTTTTTACCAACACTGAATCAGGTTATACCCTACAAAATCAAAGTCACGGCAATTGGATCTGATGAACATGTGTTGAAATACTCCTCATGGTTAATCTAAGTTGACTAAAAACACCAAGTATTTTTTTTTTTTTTGAGGGTATTTTTTATTTTTAAATAAGCTACACAAACTCTCATTTTGAACAACAGAATAGCACATTAAAAAGTTCAAAAATACTATTAGATGGGGGCATTTAATGAAACTCGAATATATTGAGAGAGTCAAGTGAAGTCTCAAATTTAAATGGTTCTAGATATATCATCAAAACAACGTAGTTTTGAAAGTAAATTATAATGTTTATTAATCTTCATATTGTGTGTGTGTTTTAAATGTTAGTTATCATACTTACACTGTAGCGTTCACTTGAACCCTCTCCCACCCCCCCCCCCCCCCCCACACCCCACACACACGTGAGAGGATCCTTACTTACCATTGACATGAGCACGTTTAAAAAAATAGACACCTACCCAAAATACCACAGTTTCATGTTGTCAAACCTTAAGTGACATCACATGAAAAATAATAGTCGACTAAATTAATATTGAATTTCCTTGGGCTAAACATTTTTACCCAGGAAAAATCTTGTAGTTTAATCTATTTAAACGTTTGTCTCCACTTGTGGTTTAAGAACATATTGTTTCACCTCGTGGGAGTTTTATAACAATCAATCAATAATTCAGTAAATACAATGGAATATTCCGTCGGAATATTCTCAATTTTAGTGTTATCCCCATTTTACACTTGTTTTTCAATTTTCAAAAAAAAAAAAAAAACATTTTCTTTTCTTATAAAAAAAAAGCTCGACTATTCCAAATAAGAAAACCTAATACCTTCAGCCATGACGGCTTGCATTTCCTTTTCAAGAGCTGAGGACCTAAACAGGCCCCAACCCGATGATCATTTCAATTTTAGGGAATGTTACGATTGAAGACGGGGCTAAGATTGGAGTTGGATCAGTGGTGCATAAGGATGTCCCGGAAAGAACAGTCGAGCTTTTTTTGATAAGAGAAATGAGTTGGGTGTTTTAGAAAACTGAAAAACAAGGGTAAAAGGAGATAACACTAAAATTGAGAATATTCCGTCGGATTATTCTATTTTAGTTGCCTGAATTGTTGATTGTCTGTTTGTTAAAAACCCCAATGAGGTCAACAATATATTTTTAAACCACAGAGGAGCAAACACTTCAATAGGAAAGCGATGATGGGGTAAAGGTGTTTACTTCAATTTTCTTTACACACCTAGAATCGATTTTTCGATACTTACAGTAAGGTGAAAATAGTTATCACATGTGGTGCCACATTATGAAATGATTGTTTTGTTAATAAAATTAAAGAATCTAAAATCGGCAGATTTCATTATGGTGTCATCTTAGATCTCTAAAGGGAGTTATGATGCCATAATTGATTTGCAAAGGAAGGTGTGATGCCTGTGGATTTACTGTAGTGTCACTGAAAGATAGATTGCGGAAAATTCTTATATAGGTAGTCCCTATTAGGACAGACCATCGGATGACTGTCATGTATAGAAAAAAACAAAATTGTTTTGTTTGTTTGTGCAACGTTTTCATATCAAGACGATCGAGTGTAATAGGAAGTCGCTACAAATGTAATTACCCATAGATTGCTTATCAAATTGAAGTAGAGCTTGACTCATTTAAAGTAAACTAGGCACAATGATTCGTTTATTACGGATATTCATTATATATTTCTTTACACTTTTGTCACAATTGATCATAATATCAATATCAATAAATGGATCCCACACTTTTCTCAATAATAAAACGTATGCAATTAAAGATGCAGAGAATAAATGTTTTTCTCAGCAATAACAAATGTTCATGCAACTCTCGGTATATTGTACCACTATGATCACTAAGATATCAATCGATTTATAGTTTTTACGAAACTCTAGAGGCGAGAATCTTATAGTCATTTGGGTTGGCTCTTATTCTGACGAAAAGTTGCTATCATGTTTCTATCTTTACGTTTCTTTTCTTTTTTGAAGAATCTATAATAGTGGTCCCTTTTAAAAGGATGTTTAAAAATATTAATATATTTAATTTATTCATAATTTAATAAAGGAAAAATTAGTTTATAGTCCACTTTTTCACCTTTAATTAAGTGTTAATCAAGTTTCAATTTTTTAGTTGCATTAAGGACAAATAAATTCTACTGAGACGAATATACCCCTATAACCCATTCAAGTTGTTCAACCCCGCCTACACCAACAGGATATATTCGAAGAAATCATCGAACCTCCCAAAGATGATGGCGATGATCGGATTATCTCCTCCCAAACGCATACGTGATTTTCCCTGCGACCGTACTCTGCATAACGACCCACCCAGAGGCATCAAGCGAAGAAGATACTCCGGGAATTCGGTGCTCTGTCGCAGAAGATCCCAAAATTTCAAACAGGGAAGATAATTATTTAGCAAAAGTGGTATGGTGTTGCTTAGAGATTTCTAATTTTTCCTCCGTTTTGATTGTCATTTTCTATTTTTTTAAGAACAATTATGTACCAGCATGCCCCTAGGATCTGAACCTTATCCGAAATCTGACGTTCGGCACACATATAAATAAAATTTAATTCATTTATATATGTAAGCTCTGAATCAATCTGATCAAAGTAGCGAATTTAATGCTCGGGTAATAAATATCCATAAAGATACTAGAATACGAAAAGGTCTTAAAAGCGAAAGTGTATCAAAACAATCTGTTGAAGTCCCTCGAAAGTCCAAGCGAAATACTATGAAATAAGAAATAAAGATGAACACACGTCATCCCAAAAAAGTCTATGAAACAAAGTATATAAAATAGTGCAACATTACAAATGTAAAAGAAAGTGCATAGAATGAAATATTAAGTTCGAGAGATCCTCATCCAGGAACATACTCATCGTAAAACTCGTAATCATGTTCGCTTTCTCACCCCAGAAACACATACAATGAAATGCACAAGGGGTAAGTATATAATACTCGACAAAGGAAGAGAAGTGCGTTTGACTTAGAATATATATAAGATTTATTATCAAGTTTCTATTAAAAGGCAAGATGAGACTCGATTCTACGCATAAAGGTTACATCTCCCAATATGCCTAAACTGTGTAGCTACTTAGCTTATCTTTGTTACAACATGCTATCAAGGTGGAACGTGACATATTGAAATCTTGAGGATACAATAACCCCGGAGCGTATTGAAATCTTGAGGATACAATAACCGGTTCCGATAGTATGAACATCGGCGATGCTATAGGCTGCGAGGCCGATAGGACACTCACTTTGATGTATGTTCACACATCACGCTATAGATCTTCGAGATCTACCCGAGACCACATGGTGTTTAATCTTTTATCTAGCAAGTTGTGTTATATTATGTGATTAATCGACCATGCATCTAGTTCATTTAGATAACAATCCTCATTGAAAGCCAAAATAAACAAGCTGGAAGACCAGCTCCGGGTGGACGCTCGTCTGAAGGACCAGACGCTCGTCTAAAGGCCCTGGACGCTCGTCCAAAATAGTGGACGCCCGTCCAAACATCCCTTTTCAATCTGTATCAAAATTTGCACCTCGAGGCGCCCGTCCGAGGTATCAGACCTTCGTCAAGTTTGGGCGCCCGTCCGAAAAACCGGACGCCCGTCCGACTGGCGATTTCGAAATCGAATTTTTGCACATCATCGTATTCATCCGTTTTTCAAACAAAAACCCAATCTTTCTCAACCAAAATATGTCGAAAATAATCTACCATCCATGCCAAATCATCACCCATCAATTGGGCATCAACTTAACGCAATTGAGTCCCCAAAACAACAAGAAATCAACACTACTATCACATATTAAAAATTTGAAAGCGTAAGGTTTCTCCTTACCTTATTCTGCCTAAAACTCGAACTAGCTGCTGGTCCTGGTACCGATCACGAAGCTCGTCACGAGGATTCCAGCGGTATGCTACGATCTCTAAACGGAATAGAAACGAGGAGATATCAAGGATCTAACCCGGCGGTTTCAAGCCAAAATGAATTTAACCTTCAAACTCGTCCGAAACACGTAAACCATAACTCCAAAACGACTAACCTTCACGGGGCGAAATTGGTATCAAAACGACCCTTGCGTTCCGTAGAATGTTTTTCCTTTGAGGAGTCTCATGCGCAACGAGCGATTTAAGCCTCAAAGATCAAAAGTATCTTCTTGTTTCTCTCCACTTTTCTCTCTCTCGATGCGCCTCTCGATAAACCGTCCCCTTATTTTACTAAAAGCGATCTTGCTTAATGGAAAAAAATAAGGAGTTAATTCCCAATTAAAACCAACCCATTAATTTCCTTAATTTCCTTTATTTTCTTTTCTTTTAAATCCAAAGATAATAAATATAATATTCCGACTTTTAGTTAAAAGACGGAAATGCCTTTTCGAAGATCGGGATATTACATTCCTCCCCTTAAGAGGAGTTTAGTCCTCGAAACTTGAACATACCTGGTAAATCCAAAAATTCCGGGAATTCGTTGATCATATCATCTTCAACTTCCCATGTTGCTTCCTCAGGTGTATGATTGCTCCACTGAACAAGAACCAACTGAACCATCTTCCTCTTAATCATCTTTTCTTTCCTGTTCAAAATCTTAATCGGCTTTTCATCATAAGCGAGGTTGTCCTGAAGTATCTCTGGATCCACTGTAGACTCAACCTCTGTCTTTGTCAAACACTTCTTCAACATCGAAACATGGAAGACGTTGTGAACTCTGGACATAGACTCTGGCAACTGAAGTCTATAGGCTAAAGGTCCAATCCTCTCCAGAATTACAAACGGTCCAACATACCTCGGGCTCAACTTCCCTTTCTGACCAAAACGCTTTACTCCTCTCATTGGTGATGCCTTCAAGTAAACACGATCACCAACTTCAAACTCAAGCGGTCTTCGTCTGACATCTGCCCAACTTTTCTGCCTGTCTTGAGCTATCTGCAGATTCTTCTTCACTAACTGAACCCTCTCTTTGGCTTGCTCAACTAACTCTGGCCCAGTAAGCTGTTTCTCCCCAACGTCGTCCCAAAACAAAGGCGTCCTGCATCTTCTACCATACAAAGCTTCAAACGGTGGCATGCCTATGCTCGCGTGATAAGCGTTGTTGTAAGCAAACTCCATGGCCCGGTAGATAATCTACCCCGAAGATCCGCCTACCTCCAGAGACACATACCCTAAGCATATCCTCGAGTGTGCGGATAGTCCTCTCAGGCCGACCATCACGTCTGAGGATGGAACATTTGTACTCAAATCCAACCGGGTACCAAATGCCTCACTGTAAGCTCTGCCAAAACCGATTGACGAACCTCGAATCCCGATCGAAACAATGGAGCGGAACTCCATGAAGCTTCACTATATTGTCCATATATAGTTCCGTCATCCTTGCCAAGGGCATATTCATCTTGAAAGGCAAGAAATGAGCCGACTTGGTTAATCTATCAACGATTACCCAAATAGAATCATGTCCACCCTTCGTCTTAGGCAAACCTGAAATAAAGTCCATAGTGATCTTTTCCCATTTCCACTCTGGGATATCCAATGACTTAAGCATCCCGCCTGGCTTCCTATGCTCAGCTTTCACTCTCGACCAAGACGTCACACTCGAAACAAACTTAGCAATCTCTAGCTTCATTTGAGGCCACCAAAATCTTTCTTTCAAATCCACAGTACATCTTGGTAGAACACGGATGCCTTTGCAAAAGCAATCTTGTGTGCCTCTTCCATAACTCTCTGTCTCAAATCTCCAACATTAGGCACACAGAGGCGATCCTGTACCACATTTTCCACTCTGATCCAACACGTAGCCAATCTGTAGGCTTCTCTCTTGCAACCTCTTCAAATCAACCAAAAGCGCACCTTCATCTTGCTTTGCTCGATCTCATCCATCAACTCGATCTAGCCAACAACGGTCTTTGCAAACCGACGGTCCTCAATCGATCAAATCTGCTAAATCGCAAATCATCAACCCCTGCTTTGTGATAGCCTCAATACTAGGCTCTAAAACCATTTGGTTTCTGCTCAAGGCATCTGCTACTACATTTGCCTTTCCCGGTGGTGCTTGAATGTCCAAGTCATAGTCCTTCACGAACTCTAGCCATCTCCATTGCCTCATATTCAAATTCTCTGAGTGAAGAAATGCCTTAAACTTTTGTGGTCGGTGAAGATTCTAGCCTTGACCCCATCTGAGATAGTGCCTCTAAATCTTCAATCGAAAACCACTCTTTGCCAACTCTAAGTCATGTGTGGGATAGTTCTTCTCATGTACTTTCAATTGCCTGGATGCATAGGCAATGACCTTTCCTCCTGCATCAACACACAACCTAGACCACCTTACTGCAGGCGTCGGTGTAGACATCATAATCATCGAACACCTCGGTGCTTTGCCAATACCGGTCTTTGTAGTCAACTTTGTCCTTTAACAACTCAAATGCTAACTCACACTCGGGTGTCCAATCAAACTTGGTGTTCTTACGTGTAAGTCCGGTGAGTGGAGTGGCTATCCTTGCGAAATTCTTCACAAACTTTCTGTAGTAACCACCAAACCCGAAAAGCTCGACCTCTGAAACCGTAGTCGGTGTAGGCCAACTCTTAACTGCCTCGATCTTGGCCGGATCAACTTTGAATGCCATCACCTGAAATGACATGACCCAAAAGCTCACTTGATCCAACCAAAAGTCACACTTGGAGAATTTTGCATACAATCGTTCCTTCTTCAACGTTTCCAAAACAATCCGTAGATGCTCTTCATGCTCTGCCACATCCCTAGAGAATACCAAAATATCATCAATGAAGACAATCACAAACTTATCTAGGTAAGGCATGAAGACCATTGCATCAAATCCATAAATGCAGACGGGACATTAGTGAGTCAAAAGGCATGACAAGGAACTCGTAATGTCCATATCTAATCTTGAAAAATTGTCTTGAATATCTCGCCACTTTAACCTTTAATCGATGGTAGCGACGCATAAATCAATCTTTGAAAACACTTTCCGACCACGCAGGCGATTGAGCAGGATCATCTATCCTCGGTAGTGGATACTTATTCTTGATAGTCAGATTGTTCAAGGCCACGTAGTCAATACACATCCGCATGCCGCCATCCTTCTTCTTCACAAATAAAGCGGGTGCTCCCAAGGTGAAATCTTGGGCTGAATGATGTTCCTTTCCAACATCTCCTTGAGTTGAGCCTTCAACTCCTTCAATTCAGCCGGTGCCATCTGTATGGTGACTTGGCAGCCGGTGCCGCCCGCAGGACTAATCGTATCTCAAATTCAATGACCACCTGTGCGCATGTTTCACGGCAACTCGTGCGGAAATACCTCGGGATAATCTCGACTACTCTAGTATCTTCCAACTTAGGTTTCACTTGTTCCACATCCACTGCGTACAACAAGTAGCCCTCACATCCTTTACGACATGCCCTGATGGCCTTGGCTGCGGAAATGATAGGATGCCTCTTCTTGCCTGGCTTTGTAAGCGCGTTCACGATAAGTCTTATCGATTTCCACTGGGACTCAAAATAACTCTCTTGGCCTGCAATCCAAGTGAACATAATTCTTGGATAGCCGATCTATCCCAAGAATCACATCAAAGTCTGAGAAATCCATAACCGCGAGGTCACTCTTACACCGATAAGGTCCAACTCGAACATCCACTTGTGGTATCATCCTAACCACCTTATTTACCTTGCCTAGGGTGTAACAATCTCCATAAGTATCTCTCAAAGGCTCCATAGGTAAATCTAGTTTCTTAGCAATCTAGAGGACACAAAGGTGGTTGAAGCTCCTGTATCAAATAAGGCCACGACTCTTAGATTGCCTACTCTTATCATACCTATCATGCATTTGTCCGGATTAACTAAAGTTACAACATGTTCCAAGCATGCTATAAATAACTCAAAAGAACAAAACAACATAAAAGGTACCTGTGATCACATCATCATCTGGCTCAACCTCTCTGGCATCAATGGCAAACATCTGCACCTGCTTACTCGGACCTGCTCTACTAGGCTGACCTGCCTGAGCACTGGCTGCCTTGCGTGGACAATTCCTGGAGAAATGACCCTGCTCACCACAAAAGAAACAACCTGAGGTAGCCGGTGGCCTAGCTGCCGGTGGAGCGCCAACTAGTGGCCTGACTGCTGGTGAGGCACCAACCGGTGGTCTAACTGCTGACTGTGCGGGCAACCTCCGGAACTGCTGCTGCGGAGCCCCTCTGCCACTGCCCTGACTTGTTTCAAAGCTTCTTTTATTACCAACAACCACTGTGTAGCTCTCTCTCGCGAAAGTCTCGACTTCCAAGGCTTTATTCGATAGCTCCGCCATATTCCTTTGCTTGTAAAGCCTAGCATGCCCGACTGAATCCCATATGCCAAACCGTCCTTGTAACGGGCCATCTTTCGTTCTTCCACTTGCATCAACTCCGGATAAAACCTTCCTAACTCATTGAACCGATTTGTGTCTTTGGGACAACGTCATGTGATTACCTTGTTCAAGTTTGGTAAATCGGCTTTTTCGCTTGTACCGTTGCGGAAAATACTCGTTGTAGAACATGGCTTTGAAAGCCGCCCAATCTGTGACTTTACCGTTGCTACTCTGAATCGCATCTATCCAAGACTCGGTGAACCTAACAAAAACCGATCGCTAAGCTGGGCCATCTCTGTCTCGGGGACACTATATTCTACCACGATTTCTCAAAACTTACGATCCATTCCTCGGCCTTTGCATGTTCCACATTCCCATAAAAATCTTGCATACGGTTTCTTCTCGGCCTAGTGTGCCAATCTACCGGTGGTCTTGACTCAACAACCGGCCTAACGGTGGGTAAACCGGAGGATAACCATAGGGCATCTGCTGCTGGCTTCTTGCTTTGAAGCGGTGGCTGAAAGGTGATGAACCGGGGATAACCAAGGGTACTGCGCGGTGCTGCTGGCGATAGTAATCTGAGCTGATGCTCACTGGTAAGGAGGATAATCTAGTATCTGCTTGAGGATCTTGCGGAGGGTATGCGTAGCTCACGAAAACCATCTTGAGGATAGCTTTCTTTGTGGTGCTGTGTCACCGGTGGTGGATAGACAACCGTCCTCTCTTTAAAGCGCCCCGACACGGGCGTCACGAAGAAGGCCAAAGTGGCGCGCATGGTTTACCACAGGTGGAGGAGGTGGTGGTGGAGCACGATCTTTGAACTGCTCCGGCTCGGTGACGGTGTAGGCTGTGCGGCGGCGGTGACAAATCTACGACGACCACAGAGGTTTCACCCTCTCGGATGTCACGATTACCAAGAGCCAAAGTCCTCGATCTTGTGTTTCTACTCATCCACGACAACCAAGAGAACAGTGTTACTAAGGATCTAAAGGTAAGGTTGGGTTAAACTCAAAGAATAGAAGCCTAAGGAACACGTATCTACGATACCAAGCTATAACGCCCGTTCGGGATACCGAGCCACTTATCCGAAATACGACGTTCGGCACACATATAAATAAAATTTAATTCATTTATATATGTAAGCCTACAATCAATACAATCAAAGCGCGCGGAATTTAATGCTCGGGTAATAAATATCCATAAAGATACTAGAATACGAAAAGGTACTAAAAGTCGAAAGTGTATCAAAACAATACAAGCCAAGTCCTCGAAAGTCCAAACGAAATACTATGAAATAAGAAATAAAGATGAACACACGTCATCCCAAAGTACTATGAACAAAGTATATAAAATAGTGCAACATTACAAATGTAAAAGAAAGTGCATAGAATGAAATATTAAGTTCAGAGATCCTCATCGAAACATACTCATAAATAAAACTCGTAATCATGTTCGCTTCTCACCCCAAGCACATACAACAAAATGCACAAGGGGTAAGTATATAATACTCGGCAAGGAAGAGAAGTACGTTTCAGCTTAGAATATATATAAGATTTATTATCAAGTTTCTATTAAAAGGCAAGAACAGACTCGATTCTACGCATAAAGGTTACATCTCCCAATATGCCTAAATCGTAGCTACTTAGCTTATCTTTGTTACAACATGCTATCAAGGTGGAACGTGACATATTGAAATCTTGAGATACAATAACCCGGAACGTATTGAAATCTTGAGGATACAATAACCGGTTCCGATAGTATGAACATCTGGCGATGCCTATAGGCTGCGAGGCCGATAGGACACTCACTTTGATGTATGTTCACACATCACGCTATAGATCTTGAGGATCTACCCGAAGACCACATGGTGTTTAATCTTTTATCTAGCAAGTTGTGTTATATTATGTGATTAACTGACCATGCATCCTAGTTCATTTAGATAACAATCCCTCATTGAAAGCCAAAATAAACAAGCTGGAAGACCAGCTCCGGGTGGACGCTCGTCGAAGGACCAGACGGCTCGTCTAAAGGCCCGGACGCTCGTCCAAAAAAGTGGACGCCCGTCCAAACATCCCTTTTCAATTCTGTATCAAAATTTGCACCTCAGGCGCCCGTCCGAGGTATCAGACCTTCGTCCAAGTTTGGGCGCCCGTCGAAAAACCAGACGCCCGTCCGACTGGCGAATTTCCGGCGCGAATTTTTGCACATCATCGTATTCATCCGTTTTCAAACAAAACCCAATCTTTCTCAACCAAAATATGTCGAAAATAATCTACCATCCATGCCAAATCATCACCCATCAATTGGGCATCAACTTAACGCAATTGAGTCCCCAAAACAACAAGAAATCAACACTACTATCACATATTAAAAATTTGAAAACGTAAGGGTTTCTCCTTACCTTATTCTGCCTAAAACTCGAGAACTAGTCTGCTGGTCCTGGTACCGATCTGAAGCTCGTCACGAGGATTCCAACGGTATGCTCACGATCTCTAAACGGAATAAAGCGAGGAGATATCAAGGATCTAACCCGACGGTTTCAAGCCAAAACGAATTTAACCTTCAAACTCGTCCGAAACACGTAAACCATAACTCCAAAGCGACTAACCTTCACAGGGCGAAATTGGTATCCAAACGACCCTTGCGTTCCGTAGAATGTTTTTCCTTTGAGAGTCTGCGCAACTTGAGCGACGATTAAGCCTCAAAGATCAAAAGTATCTTCTTGTTTCTCTCCTTTTTTCTCTCCTCGATCGCCTCTCGATAAACCGTCCCCTTATTTTACTAAAGCGATCTTGCTTAATGGAAAAAATAAGGGAGTTAATTCCCAATTAAAACCAACCCATTAATTTCCTTAATTTCCTTTATTTTCTTTTCTTTTAAATCCAAAGATAATAAATATAATATTTCGACTTTTCGTTAAAAGACGGAAATGCCCTTTTCGAAATCACCCTTTAATAAATGATACAATATATTTATAATATATTGTGACGTAAATATTGGGCAAATTGACCCTTTCCCATTTAAAGCCAATATCAAGTAGTTAACTTGCAGAGTTGTACTACTAGCTTCCTCTAAATAGTGTTGTTGACTGCCGACAAACATAATGTGCCTCACTATTAATAATTTAGGGAAAATTACACTTTTTCTCTTTTATTTTTCTTCATTTTCTTTTAAGAAAATAGGGTCTATTTTTGGAATTGATACTTTGATCACCTAATTATAATTTTTGTTACTGTTACGGTTAATAATCCAATCGAGTTGATTCCAAGTTGCAAGCTGAAGTTGATCCAAGTTGCAAGTTGAAGTCTCACTCGGTCATTTCGTCGAACACTTAGACTAGGAGTTAGTTAAGTTTGTTAAGTTTGTTGTAACAACCCCAACTTATAATCAGGCGGTTGATTGGTACTTAGGAGTCTATATATAGGTGGTTTGTAGTAGTAGAAAGCATCAATTGTATCATTTTCACAAGGAAATCAATAAAACAATTTTCCCGCCTTTTGTTCTTTCAAATCTGCAATGCAGTTCTTCTTCTTTTCTTAAAGTTTTCTGGGTTTTAATCTCAGTTTCAACATGGTATCAGAGATTATCTTCTTAGCTGCGTAACATCTTTTTCGTGTTTACAGTGTGGAGCTGTAATCATATTGAAATTGTAGTGTGGAACTACAATCTTTATTCAATTTCTTGTTGATTCTTGCATTTCTTCTTGCGATTGTCTGGAAAATATGGCAGAAAACGGAGAAGGAGTTGTGAATCCTTACCACATTCATCATGGTGAAAATCCTTCGGCAGTAATTGTACAGCCTGTGTTAAAGGGGGCAGAGAATTATCACTGTTGGAAGAGAGCCATTTCCATGGTTTTGTCAATGAAGGGAAAACTAAAATTTGTTGATGGTTCTCTACCAAAACCAGAAGAAACTCACAGAAACTATGAAATCTGGTGTCAATGCAATGACATGGTTTCAAATTGGTTGGTTAATTCAGTGGATACATCAATTCAACAAAGTATCTTCTGGTTGACTACAGCTCGAGAAATTTGGGTTGATCTTGATCACAGGTTTGGAGTTGGTAATGCTTATCGTCTGTCCAATCTCCAGGAAGAGATTTATGCTACAAAACAAGGTACAATGTCGGTTGTTCAAGATTTCACAAAGCTAAAAGGTGCGTGGATCAGTTGGTGATTTTGAGGCTGTTCCACCTGTATTTGTGATGCTTTACGATCTATAGAGAACAAAATGAAACTCAGCGGGGTTATTAGGTTTCTTAAAGGTCTTAATGATGTATTTAGCAATGTGAGATCCCAAGTCTTGATGGCAAAACCGATCCCAGATCTTGCTCACATGTTTTAACATGGCACTTCAAAGATGAAAGTCGGTTGAATTATGCGAACACGAGAGCGGATAAGACTATCTTGAATGCTCAAGTCACAAGAATCGAGCAGATGGTCAAGATCCTGCAGTTACATTTTCCACGACATAATGGCTCATATGGTAGAGGCAATAATAGAGGGACTGGTAGAGGTTTTTCTGGAAATTACAAAAGACCACAGTGCACATATTGTGGTAAAGAAGGTCACACAATTGATAAGTGCTACAAGAAATATGGTTTCCCTAATGGTTCAAAAGGCAGAGGAATGGGGCAAATTCAAGCCAATAATGTCAATTTTGAACAAGGTTTTATTCCAGAATCAGAAAGTACAGATATGGAGTCACAACAGCAAGAGTCAATGCAAGCTCCTAACATGATGACTAAATCTCAGTATGAACAAATCATGAGCATGTTAAGACATGTACAGATTGCAGATCCTTCTGATTCAGCACAACCAGTGGCACTGACTGCAAATGTTCATCCCACAACTACTTCATCAGGTACTATCTATGACTGGATAGTGGATTCAGTGCTCTTGATCATGTAATCTATTCAATATCCTTGATGACTAATCTAAAACCGATCCACTAATCTAAGTGTTACTTTACCTAATGGTGAACAAACACATCACACACATGGGACAAGTAAAGATTAATAAGAATCTCATTTTAGATAATGTTCTGTGTGTCCCAAATTCAATTATAACTTTGATGTCATTAGAAGATTAACTAGTAATGACAAATATTCTATGTTTTTGGAGCTAATGGTTGCATTGTGCAGGACAATGTCTTGAAGAAAATGATTGGTTCAGCTAATTTGGTGAAGGGATTATACATTTTACAAGCTGATTCCACTGTTTCATCTGTTGTTTGTCAGTCTGCTGTCTTACCTGATTCCTTGTTATGGCACTACAGGCTTGGCCATCCATCTAAACAAAGATTACAAGTTTTACACAAGTCCATCCCTGCTATCCAACCTTGTTTAGATTCTGATTGTCATGTCTGTCCTTTAGCAAAACAGAAAAGACACAGTTTTCCTACTAGTATTTCTGTTACAAATAATGTTTTTGATTTACTACATGTTGATATATGGGGTCCAAATACTTTCTGTACATACAATGGTGAATACTATATTTTGACTATTGTTGATGATCATTCTAGGTTTCTTTGGGCACATTTAATGAAAGCAAAATCTGAAACAAGATCTTTATTGCAAACTTTTTGCAATACAGTTCTTACTCAATTTAATAAACAAGTAAAAAGAATAAGATCTGATAATGGACTTGAATTCAAAATGAGTGATTATTATGCCCAAAAGGGTATTATTCATGAGACATCATGTGTACACACACCACAACAAAATGGTGTGGTGGAAAGAAAACATCAACACTTATTAAATGTAGCAAGAGCACTTAGGTTCCAATCTGGTTTTCCAATGTCTTACTGGGGTCTGTGTATTAAGCATGCAGTCATGTTAATCAATATCACACCAACACCCTTGTTAGAAGAGAAAACACCATATTCTCTATTGTATGATAAACAACCTAACTATACTGATTTAAAAGTGTTTGGCTGTTTGGCATATGCAAATACAATTGCACGGGGCAGAAGCAAGTTTGACAGCAGAAGTAGAAAGTGTGTCTATATAGGCAATCCACCACATACAAAAGGCTACAATTTACTTGACTTAAAAACCAGGGAGTTTTTCACATCTAGGGATGTGATTTTTCATGAGCACACTTTCCCATTTTTGACTACAGATTACATTCCTAACAATGAATCTGTTTTACCTGTTCCCAGTTTTTCAAATATAAACTATGATATGCTGGATTCAAACAGTCTGGTTGAAGGCTCAAATTCTCATACTGGAGATGAACCAAGTGCAGCTGAATCTTTGTATACTGGAGATGCAGGTGATGCAGATTATGAAACATCTCAGGCACCACATGTTCCTGCTTCTAATCAAGGATTGAGGAGATCAACCAGAGCAAGAAAATTACCTGCTCATTTACAAGACTTTCACACAGTCATAGCAACAACTACTACTCCTCATACCATTGACAAAGTGCTATCTTATGACAATCTGTCAGCCTCTTACAAAGCCTTCTCATGCAATTTGTCACATGATCAAGAACCTCAAACATATGCTGAAGCTGCTACAGATGAGAATTGGCAAAAGGCTATGCAAGAAGAGCTTGCAGCATTACACAAGACAAATACTTGGACCCTTGTTAATCTACCAAAAGATAAAATACCAATAGGGTGCAAGTGGTTATACATGATAAAAAGGAAAGCAGATGGCACTATTGAAAGATATAAAGCAAGACTTGTGGCCAAAGGATATACACAGACAGAAGGGATAGATTTTCTGGAAACTTTTTCTCCAGTGGCAAAGATGTCTACAATAAGATTATTCCTCAGTTTAGCATCCTTAAACAAGTGGCATCTGCATCAAATGGATGTTAATACAACATTCCTCCATGGAGACCTAGATGAGGAAGTCTACATGAGGCCCCCACCTGGTCTTCCTGTTACCAGCAAAAATCAAGTATGCAAACTCATCAAATCTTTATATGGTTTAAGACAAGCCAGCAGGCAGTGGAATGCCAAACTGACTGAAGCACTCACACAAGCAGGATATATTCAATCCAAGTATGATCACTGCTTGTTTACAAAGGGGCAGGGTTCTACTTTTATTGCTTTCTTAGTCTATGTTGATGACATAGTGGTTGCAAGTTCAAATCTTTCAGAAATTCAACAACTTAAGGATCTTTTGCATAAAGCATTCACCATCAAAGATTTAGGTCAACTAAAGTATTTTCTAGGGTATGAAATTGCAAGATCAGATTCTGGAATACTTATGAACCAGAGGAAATACTGCTTGGATCTTCTGTCAGAATTTGGTTATTTAGGAGCAAAACCTTCAAACATTCCTATGGATTCTAAGATCAAACTGGAACCAAAAGATTCCCCATTTCTGGCTGACAACAAATATTACAGGAGCCTTGTTGGTAAACTCTTATACCTCAGTAACACCAGACCGGATATTGCATTTCATGTTCAACAATTGAGTCAGTTCTTAGACAAACCTACAGAAAACCATCTAGCTGCTGCTCACAAATTACTAAGATTCCTCAAAACAGCTCCAGGCCAAGGCATCTTTTTACCATCTCATGGAAGTCCTACACTCAAAGCCTTCAGTGATTCAGATTGGGCAGGTTGCACTACAACAAGAAGGTCAATCAGTGGCTATACAGTCTTCCTAGGCAATTCATTGATTTCATGGAAAAGTAAGAAACAAACTCATTTGCGTATAGTTCGGAGGCGAATATATAGAGCAATGGCTCTTACATCATGTGAGATTCAAAGGGCTTATCTATCTTCTATCGATTTTCACATTAAGCACATACAGCCTGTTCCTCTATTCTGTGACAACAAGAGTGCAACATACATTGTGGAAAATCCTGTTTTCCATGAGAGAACTAAACATATTGAGATTGATTGTCATTATGTAAGGTAAAAATATCAAGACAAGATCTTAATACCAATGCCAGTAAGAAGTGAAGACAATCTGGCAGATATTCTAACAAAACCTGTTGAAAAGGCTGTTTTTACTAGATTATGGCCTAGATATCCTACCAAGAATATATTTCAGTCTTCAAAATCATCCAATCGAGCTGATTCCTAGTTGCTAGCTGAAGTTAACTCTAACTCCAGCTTGAGGGGGTGTTACAGTTAATAATCCAATCGAGCTGATTCCAAGTTGCAAGCTGAAGTTGATCCAAGTTGCAAGTTGAAGTCTCACTCGGTCATTTCGTCGAACACTTAGACTAGGAGTTAGTTAAGTTTGTTAAGTTTGTTTTAACAACCCCAACTGATAATCAGGCGGTTGATTGGTACTTAGGAGTCTATATATAGGTGGTTTGTAGTAGTAGAAAGCATCAATTGTATCATTTTCACAAGGAAATCAATAAAACAATTTTCCCGCCTTTTGTTCTTTCAAATCTGCAATGCAGTTCTTCTTCTTTTCTTAAAGTTTTATGGGTTTTAATCTCAGTTTCAACAGTTACGCTTTTAAGATGCTTAACATTTGTCTCCATGTTGGATCGGTTAAATATCCAAAAAGTATAAGAAAATTATATAGTTATAGGACAAAAAATGTCATTATGAAAAGGATAAGTGATATTAATCACAAGTTTCACCCGGTTGTAACGCAAATTTCGTGTTAGTCTCTGAAAATAAATACAAAATTGTAACAAATGAAATTTTATTAATTTATAAAATAAAAAGCGGGTTACAATCTCTTGAATCCTTTGATTCTCCTCTTTAATTGTTGACAATTATTCGACTCCCGGATTTAGCGGAAGATTTTGAATTTGGTTGATTTCCTCCGGATATGGCGGAAGATTTTGACTTTGTGGTTGATTACCCCCGAATATAGCGGAAGAAATGGACCTTGGTTGATTCCTCCCGAGTATGGCGGAAGATTTGAATCTGTGGTTGTTCTCTCCCGGATATGGCGGAAGATCTTGATTTTGTGGTTAATTTCTCCCGAATATGGCGGAAGAATGTTTGATTTGGGTGGAGATTTGAAGAAGTGATTTGACTCACCTTCGCCCTCCTGATTGGGTTAGAAGATCCTCGAAGCTGGTTGAAGAACTCCGGGTTTCTTGGTGGATGATCTTCAAGTGATGTTGAAGAACGCCGGATTTGATGGAGAATCCTCAAAGATTGAAGAACACTTGAATGCTCCTTGTGCTCCCTAGATCCCCTCCTTCTTGGTGCTTGAATGCTTGAATGGAGTGCTTGATGCTTCCTCTCCAGTCTTGAATCCTTGGGTGCTTCCGTCTTCTGTGTTAATGCTCTGTGTTTCTGTGTTTGCAAATGACCAAGACCTCTCTTATTTATAGTGCTGGATGAGTGCTTTGGAAGTAATTCGTATTTAATGCTTTCACACTCATTTAATGTTGCTCACACTGATTGATTCCTATAATATCCGCGTTTAATGCGTCAGGACTTCTCACGATTGGTACTAGCAATGTGTACACAATCTCCGTATTTATTATAAATCAATAAAATCTCCTAATTAATTGATTTTAAGAGATTTTTTTGATTTATTGATTTTTATATTATCTACCAATATTTAATGTTGGAAATAATATAAAAATACCTATATTTTATGGCATGTGTAGTATGTGACAAATATAATATGTCGCATATATATTTTATACATCTACATAGCCATTTAATTATAAATAATTAAATCTCTAAATTTCTAAGAGATTTTAATTAATCATTTATTTTACATTATTCCATAATATATATATTTTATGGAAATAATATAAAATAAATTTAAGTTAGGACAAATGTATTATGTGACATAATTGATGTGCCACGTACACCGATGTTTATGATATTACTAGTGTACAGTAGATGATTGTAGTGTGACAATGAAGAATATCATTTGTAAACATGTCAAGTTAGGAATATCGATTAATAATTACGTGAAATGATCTTACGAAGGAACTCAGAATCCGAGCCATGTTGGGTCAGGTTTTGAGATGGTGACTTTATTCTTAGTTCGATTAAGATTATTTCTCTGTTATTTCAAGCATGAGTTTCCACACGATGACTTCATCATTGATTCGATTAAGATCGCTTATCTGCTATTTTTTGAGAAGGAGGGGGCATGTGCCCTATCGAGTATTCGAAAATGATATGATTTTACCGTTAAATATTATACATGCATGTATATAACTTTTATTTATTTAGTAGTCTTTCAAAATTTCTCGATATTTTCACAGACTTCGGTTTCTAGATCCGTCAATGAGTGTATCATTTTCCCTCCTACTAAACGGGAAGTTATTGGATCTGTAAGTCGTATACGCGGAAAGAAACCCGTATGCAAGACGCTATGAGTCTTTTATTTCTAAACTGAATTCAAATTGTGTAGTTTAAATTTGTTTACCAATCATTTCAGTATAAATAAAGATACTAACGTATTATATAATGCAATGATATTGTAATGAAAGTCTGAAATTGATGCTACATAAAAGTGAGTGTAAGAGAGAACTGACAAATAAAGACAAAATTAAAGACAAGTAGACGTGGCATTCTATTCCTCAAGAAAGCTCGGACAATGACTTTGCCTATAATAAAATATATATACTCCTATGAATTTTTTATTCAAAACAAATTGCTATTGCATAAGAAGAAAAAAAGGGAAAGAGAAAGCAAAGAAAATGATAGGGTTTCACTCTTTCTTCACATAATATTTTGTCCCGACTAAATGTTTTATCTTTTATTTTTTTAGTGAATAATTTTTGTATCATTATAAATAACACAACAACAAGCATAACAAAACGTGAGAGGGGTATTATGGGGATGTCATAAATGTAAGGATGGAGTCAAAAATTGTATTTGTGATTGACTAATTGACTATTTTCGGACAATAAGATGAATTGAAATAGAATGCTTTGATCAGTTTAATTGGATTATATATATCAATAAGGTATCTGTCTAGTGGGTAAACAATATGCCACAACTCAACAGTAACTATGGTTCGAGACTCGTTTGGGACGAAAAGGATGTCTGTGACCGGGTTTAAAAATGATTATAATATAGATTGATTATAATATAGACTCATTATCATTATTAATATGTAAATGTGTCTGAATGATCGTAGTAATCAATCTACTATTATGAAATTAACATTCTTATAATGTAAAATATACGTTATAGATTATTTTTAAACATGTTTTATATACTGCCAACACGAAATAATTGTGTGGTATTTTCACACGTATGAAGACATCCTATTATTCAATATGAACAACATAGTTTCATTATGTATTTAAAATGTATAGTTCTGATCGTTTCACATATCATTTCACCTCAAAAACCCTTCTGTTTTCCAACGTTCAACAGTGTAATCTATCATTTTTATATCAAAAAAAATGTCACTTCTATTTGACATCATCAGTACAGTCACTAGCATCTTCTTTGCAGCTCAGTGAAGCTTCCTTTTTTTTTTTTTTTTTTTTTCCCTCTCTCTCTCTCCAGTCAATCTGACTGCTAGAAACCTTACACAAATTTCAGAAAATGAATTTCATCACAGATAATAAAATTAATTCCCTGAAAACAAAATAAATTTAAAAAAAATGGGAATTCATCATTTCAAGATTATTTCTATACTAGTAGTAATAATATCTTTCATTGTCCAATCAACAATTGCTTTAGAATCAAGATTTCAAGGTTTTTTTATTAATCCCAGAAGAATTCTACATCAGCCATTGTTTCCGGCGGAAAGTACAGCACCACCGCCGCCTCCCCCGCCACCTTCTACGCCGGATATACCGTTCTTCCCGGAAGTCCCTGCCGGAGAATCACCGGGAAATGCAGCAGCAGCAGCAGCCCTCCACCTCCACCTCCGCTTGAAAATGCTAGTCCGGTTGCAACTACCAAGAAACAAAAAAGCAAGAGATTTGCGATTGGAATGTCGATTGGGATTGTTGTTTCAGGAATTTTGTTACTGGGATTAGCGTTTTTCTTCTTTTACAAGCATAAGATCAAAGATTCAGATGAATCCCAGAAAAAGATTAGGGGGAATTTCCCTAATTTAATCCCTCAAGAATCATTCACACCACCACCACCAACTTCAAGTTTCTTGAACATTGGGAATATTATGGACCCAGTTGCAGAAAGATTGGTTCTTGAAAACAGAGATTCAAATTCAAATTCAAATTCAAATGGCAGCTCTGCTCATAAGAGATTAAGTTCTGTAAAAATGGCGGATCGTTATAGACCAAGTCCTGAACTTCAACCATTGCCACCATTGACAAAAACTCCAGTAGCTCCTCCTAGAACAAATTCATCACCACATATGTCATTTTCTGATGATGATGAAGAAGAAAGCCATGAATCTACATTTTACACACCACAAGGTTCATCTATGAGCAATGAAGAAGGGTCTAATTCGTATTTTACGATGAGTAATAATCGATTTCGAGCTGATAATACTCCTGCTACAAATAGTTCTTCTTCTGTTCCACATTCTAAAAGAACTTCACCGAAATCACGTTTGACTTCATCTTCTTCACCGGAAAAATTGAACCCCATTATTAATCCGCCATTAAAGCAGAGTTCAGAAGCTCCAGTCAGGCCAAAGTTTTCATCTTTACCACCTCCACCAGATTTTGCACGGCTCCAATTAATAAACAAGCAAGCCCATGAAATATACAAAGGTTCAATTCCACCACCACCACCACCACCACCACCACCACCACCACCACCACCTCCTCCACCTCCACCTCCACCTCCACCACCTCCACCTCCGCCACAGCTATCAACTCATAAACCAGCAAAGGAAAAGTCAACTAAAACTGCCCCAAATGTAATAGCTTCTCAATTAAGCAGTCCCAGATTACAATTTGGTTCTAAAATTGAAGAAATGGGTAGTATTGAAGAAGGGGATATGGTTAGTAACAGTTCGTCTGAAAAGAGCAATGGCAATGGAGGGGATGAATCAAGACCAAAGTTGAAACCTTTGCATTGGGACAAAGTACGAGCTTCATCTGATAGAGCCACTGTTTGGGATAAATTGAATTCAAGCTCCTTCCAGTAAGTACTTTTGCTCAGAACACTTGCCGTAAATACCGTAAAATAAAGTAAAAACTCTGTAAAATAAAGAACAGTAATGTTGGTTTAAAAAAAACAATGGTGAAGCTACTATCACAACGGTTTTTTTACAGATTGATTATCGTGGACCTCCATAATGATCAAGGGTCCTACGTTTATGATTAATGATATAAAAGTTGAGTGTGTTGCGACTATTTTGTTGTGGGATTAGCATCTCTGTTCACAAATTGTAACCAAGAGGTGCCTTTTTTTTCTTTCTGGGTGATTTGATTACAGGTTGAATGAGGATGTAATGGAGTCACTTTTTGGAACTGAATCATCAACTTCAGTACCAAAAGAAGTCAAAAGAAAATCAGTTTTGCCTTCTGTTGAGCATGAGACTAGTGTTCTTGATCCCAAGAAATCTCATAATATTGCCATATTATTGAGGGCTCTAAATGTGACAAGAGATGAGGTTTCTGATGCACTGTTAGATGGTATGTAATTTTCTTTCATGTTTAAGACCAATTGGGATCCTCTAATTCATATCTTTTCACTTTGATTCTTATCTTTACAAAAGCCACGCATATCATACGCCCTTAATACCCATGTAGCTCGAATTCGTATATGCGTATCCGTATCTATATATCTGTACCCGTGTTATGTTGCAGGAAACCTTGAGGGGTTGGGACCCGAGCTTTTAGAGACTTTAGTGAAGATGGCTCCAACAAAAGAGGAAGAAATCAAGCTTAGAGACTACAATGGTGACCCCTCCAAATTAGGGTCAGCAGAGAGATTTTTAAAGGCAATTCTTGATATACCTTTGGCCTTCAAAAGAGTTGATGCTATGCTATACAGAGCAAATTTTGACACTGAAGTTAATTACTTGACCAAGTCTTTCCTAATGCTTGAGGTAAATAAAACAACTAATTAACTTGGTTTTGTAAATGGTATGATCTTATAGAGAGATCAAATCGGCGTAATAAAACTATAAAATTACATGTATTAAAATTCTTAACAAGAGCAATATTTAGTAATTTTTCTTCATTTTGGACAGTTTTGCATCAAATTTCTCGCAGATTTTCCTCATTTTCATCCAGATTCTTTCATTTTCCATATCCGGATCCCTGTATCCAACTTCTAATAAACTGCAGATTCCCCCGAGGCGTGTATCCTAAGTATTTTGTGTCGGATACGTATACAAGATACGCGATACCGGATACGCTAGTATCCAACATCGTATCGAGTCACAACATAACGTGGCCTCTATTTTTATAGTCCCACTGGCCACATCATGTGTGGTTCCACTAACAAATCAAGAAATCACATTTGGATAGTTAGCTTGACATGAATTGTTTTTATTTATCAGGAAGCAAGTAAAGAATTGAAGAACAGCAAACTATTCTTCAAACTTCTTGAAGCTGTTTTAAGGACAGGAAACCGGATGAATGTTGGAACGAATCGCGGTGACGCCACGTCATTCAAGCTTGATACCCTCCTAAAATTAGCAGATGTCAAAGGTACAGATGGTAAAACAACATTACTTCATTTCGTCGTCCAAGAAATCATCAAATCAGAAGAAGTACCGAATCCCGAATCGTCAACCACCGAAAAACATACTCATAAAGATCAAAACTTGAGAAAACAGGGGTTACATATTCTTGCAGGACTAACTAAAGAGCTTGAGAATGTCAAAAAAGCTGCATCAATGGATTCTGATGTCTTAAGCAGCTATGTTTCGAAACTGGAATCCGGGCTCGAAAAAGTCCGCTCGGTACTGCGATACGAAAATCCGAATCTGGAAAAAGGTAAGTTCTTTGAATCAATGAAACAGTTTCTAAAAGAAGCAGAACAGAGTATTGGTACGATCAAAATTCAAGAACAGAGAGGTTTGGATTCAGTGAAAGAAGCTACACAGTACTTTCATGGTGATGCAGCTAAAGAAGAAGCACATCCGTTTCGTATATTTGTAATTGTTAGAGATTTTATATCTGTTTTAGATAAGGTTTGTAAAGAAGTTGGGAAAATTGAAGATAGATCAATGGTGGTTGGAACAAGTTCATCATTTAGAGGACCAACAACAACAACAACAGCATTATTACCTAGGATTAGTGGCTATAATGTAAGAAAAGATGGAAGTTCAAGTGATGGGTTTTCACCATAAGATTTGTCCCACAATGTTTGTGTAATGTCTGAAAACGTGGCTGGCAGCCAAGGACCTTATCAGACGATTCTAGAGGTGGGGCCATGTCAACTATGTTGGTGTGGCACTTGATGACCCTACAAGAGGATTCTAGATGTGGTACTGTGGCCTGAAACCTCGCAATGTGATTCAAGGCCTATCTGAAAGATAATCCAGTACTTCTTGGTCGTTAATATCTGAACGGGTTGTTCG
The DNA here is from genome assembly GCA_026214975.1 of Gentiana macrophylla. Classification (NCBI taxonomy): domain Eukaryota; kingdom Viridiplantae; phylum Streptophyta; class Magnoliopsida; order Gentianales; family Gentianaceae; genus Gentiana; species Gentiana macrophylla. Next base: position 109,537,131 of record CM047807.1, read on the forward strand.
CTGTTCAGTAATCCTTGTTTAGGCAGTTCATACCATCCAGACACAGTGGCTTGTTCCACGATTTCAATTCTTCTATGTTTCGACAGTTTAGGCAGCTTACCTTCTGTTTTGCACGTCAGGCAGATGAGTCGGACCCTCGATGGGAAATAAGTTTATATCATACAGATTAGCTATAGTTAGTGATAAAACAAGGGAAATACGTGTGTAGTTACTCCCGAGTTTTGAATGCACTATGCCGTTAGCACAAGTTTTGAATACACTACGCCGTTAGATTTGTGCTATGTGCGTCTTTGTTTTTTATACACTTGGACACTCATCTAACGGTGTAGTGCATGCATCGAAGAGTCTCTATATGTAAGAATTTGTGAAAGTCACAATCTTGTTCATTTATTATGTTATTACATATTGATTTGTCAAAATTCAATAAAAGGACATAACAGTGGATGCCCTCATTAATATGCACACTCGGGACTGGAATAAGGAGTTAGTAACTGTTGTTTTCTATTGCATAATACTCATATTGATGATATTATCTGGCATTACGATCAACGGGGCTCTTACACTGTTAAAAGCAGCTATACGTCGACCTGTAGAGTGTGGCGTAAAACAGAGATTTTATCTGTTAAGCTACTCATTAAGCATTTTCAATGGCGTTGTTTGCATTATTGTGTGCCAACGAGTGTTAATCTTCATAGGTGAAACGTGGGTATTAATCATATGCTCTTCCGTTGCGTAATCCTGCATGAAGTATGGTCTCGAGTTCGTTCTCACCATGTTTCAAATACACTTAACTTAACTCGTGTGTGGGTTTTAAAGGTATGCTAGCTTACCTTCACAACTATTTGGCACGCTTGGAAGACTCGTTATGCGTGGATCGTCGATGTGGCTATATTATTACATCCTCCCATGCGGAGGCTAAAATGTTTTCAATAACAATGAGCTTTATCGTAGATCAAGTCGGTGGATTGGTGCATCCTTTCAATATAACTCAATTGTTGGATAATATATTTGACTTTACTCGCACAATAATATTGATGTACTATCTTATTAACAAGTATTGATTTTTCTATCAATGAGTTTGTTAATGAAAATCGTGAAAAACCGAAACCAAAACAAAGCAGGCCGAATTGAAAATTTATTTGAGCATTAGAACCCAGTGATGGACCAAGAAAAAATTCTCAGTGGGGTTACCGGAACAATTCAAAAGGCGAGTGGGGATATCAATAATGTTTTTACATTTTTTACCTATAAAAACTTGTCGATTTTCAGATCTCAATGGGAGCCGGACACCTCCCTTTGTATGCTGGGTCCGTCCCTGTTAGAACCGTTTGTTATGATTTTTTTTTGTTGAGAAAGTTTGTTATGGTTTAAAATATATCTTCCATCGGGTTTTTTTTTTTTTTTTTTGAGAACTTCCATCGGGTTAAACTCTTTCACGTACTCGGAGTCGGAGCGAAAACTCCGACCGGGAAACAAATGATTCAAATTTTCACAAATGAAATCACTGACAGAGAAATCTTAGCCGCACAAATAAATACTAACCACAATCTCAACCGTCTCTTCTTTTCCCTCCCAATCGCTTAAATCAAATACACTAACGGTACTACCCCCTTTCTCTCTCTCACACAGTAACACTCACAGAAATCCCTTCAATGGAGAAGCGCCTCCGTTCATCGCTCCAATCCTCCGCCGAGGAGTTTCTCTCCACCGCCACCAAATTAGGTTTCACAAAATCAACTAAATCATCTCTCAAATCCCTAATTTACAGCCTCAAAACTTCTTCTCCACTTGCCTCTTCTCTCCCTCACTTCCTAAATCGCTCAATTTCTGATTCAGTTAACCGATTCAAAGCCCTAAGTCAGAATAACCACCAGCTTTCCCCTAAATCTCCACCCACTAAACGGCTCAGACGTTCTTCTCGAAATGACAACAATACGGTTTCAACTGCCAGTGAAGATGCAAAGATGTTTGTTGTTGAAGGTCTTATGGTGGAATCGTATGTATGCGTTCTTTGTATTACGCATCCGAAAGGTGTGTTTTCAGCTTCTGAATTGCTACCTGGTGTGTGTGAATTACATGATAATTTAGTTTTGTTTGAGTCTTATTCTGGGTTGTTATGTGAGATTGCTAATTTATGTGAAGAGTGGTGGAAGAAAGATTTGGAAGGAAAGGAAAGTTTGATTTCGCAGTTGCTGCCGTTTTTAGTGGCGAGGTCGTTGACTGTGATGAAGAAAGTAGAGGTGCATAGGGTGTATAGTGTACGTGAGGCGTTTACATTGCTTGATTTTGAGGATGAGAGTATTGAGGATTTGAAGCATTTGTTGTTACGTTGTTTGATATCTCCTTTGTATTTGAAGACGGAAGAAGGAAGAAAGTTTCTTGCCTTTATCTTTACATTGAGTGGTCAGTTAGTGAAGGAGTCCTTGGCAATGATCAAATCACAGATTCCATTTGGGAAGAAATCGATTTTGGAGGCATATGGAGAGATTGTTTTCCGAGCTTGGAAAGTTGTTGAACCGGATTCTAAGGAGGAGATTGAGAACACATTTTTGCAAGTTTTACTAGAGGGTGCAATACATGCTAGCTCAGGGGCATTTGCTGCATCGATTAGGAGGGTTCTTGGTGGTTTCATAATGCAAAGAACTACAAATGGAGTTGAGAAGCTCCTATTCCGTCTTGCTGAGCCTGTGATTTTTCGCTCCCTTCAGGTACATTTACTGCAACTTGCTTGCATTTTATTGGCAGTGACGATCTGATAATCCCGGCTTATATGGATTTATTTGATTTGAGATTTGGTTCCTTTTAAAGCTTTCTGCTTCCAGGTGTATGTTATAGTCTTTATCTACTTGATTGTTTTACATGATTTAGAAAGCCATAAAATGCTCTGAATGTTGGAAAGTTATTGAATTAACATAGCATGTTAGGGTACTTGGTAACATCTTCATTACATTGGCAAACATACTAAGAAGTAAGACTCATTCATGCAAATATATGTCAAATATGGCTTGGCTGGTCTCAATGGCTATTTCTTTTAGCTTACTGATCTCTGATCTAACAGATGAATAGACATCTTAGACAGTGCTTTCTTTAATTTCACATTTTCATTTGCAGTTACCATGATTACAGAGCTTCTTGTTCTGTTCAAGTATCTAGTGACTCTATTGTGAATAATTTACTGTATGCTCCTGCACAATTTTACCTGCAGGTTGCAAACTCAAATGTTCGTCAAAATGCTTTACATTTGTTGCTAGACCTGTTCCCTATAGAAGATCCTGAAGCCACCAAGGAGGTGAAAGATACACTGCTTGATAAACAGTTTTTTCTTTTGGAGGAAAGACTAATGGATAAAAGTCCTGATATTAGAGTCGTAGCAGTGGAAGGTGGATGTCGAATCCTCCATATGTTCTGGGAAGTTATTCCTTCACCAACAATCACTAAGTTGCTCACCAAAATCTTTGACTGCATGACACATGACGGTTGTACTGAGGTCAGGCTTTCAACTGTTAACGGAATAATTTTTTTGCTCGGAAACCCTTATTCTCACGAGGTACTTAAAGTGCTTTTACCAAGGCTGAGCCATCTAATTAATGACTCGGCCCTTGCTGTCCGTGCTGCTGTCATAGATCTCCTACTCGTTTTAGCAGATATTCAAAATTTTCAGTTTCATAAGGTACTCTTCAAACTTTCAAAATGGAACCTTTAGACAACCACCTTTTTTTATTAAAAAAAAATTTACAATCGGCAAATGTTTTTATATCTGTGTAGGTAGTGCCTATAGATGCATTGCTGTCTACACTAGCAGAGGATCACCAACTTGTCGGGCAGAAGATTACCAAACTTCTGATACCCACATATTTTCCATTAGAAGTCACTCCGAAGGAAGCATGCAATCGATTTGTGGCACTGATAAAAAGGTCACCATTAGCTGGAGCAAGATTCTGTGAGTTTGCTCTATTAGAAGGAGCATCCTTTGGGTCCCTGAAGGAACTTTTCGGTGATCTCATCAGTTTGGCATTGCCACCTGGTAGTATTAGCACAGAACTTACATATGGTGTACTTAAAGCGGCTTCTCATCTGTGTGATAATCTAGTAAGAGACGAGTCTTACGAGGCTGCACTCAAGCAGGAAATGAGTGCCGAAAAGCTGAAATCGCTGTTTTCTGTTGCTGCTACAGCTCATGCTCAATCTTTTATCTGCAACATTGTTACCGCGATTTCTCCTGATACAGTTGACGGTCTTTTCAAAGAATGCATGTGCTTGATTATGGATTGCTCTGAGTTATGCAGTGACGTCGAGAAGCAAGCTGAAGTGAGGACTGCCCACAGGATGATTTTATCTTGTGATTGGTTTGATAAAATGTTTGAAGCTATGGCAAAGCACTTGCAAAAAACTGCTAAGGGGATCCATTCCAGATTTGGTATAGAAACGCCGAAATCTCAAAGCACGTCAAAAAGACCAAGAAAAACTAAAAGTACTGGTAAAACCTCATCAAGTTCTGGACATGTTGAGACAACAAGCAAATCAAATGTCAAGAAGAATCAGTTTGATAAAGAATACGCTGTTGCTACAGGGATAGCGTGGCAGATAAAAGATTTACTTTCATCTGAAAACACATGCAAAGCTATTTTGAGATCCAATAGCCTAGAAACTGCATTTCTTGGTTTGAAGATTCTCTCAGAGGTTAGCCTTATGCAGAGCATGCAGTATGATTCTATGAACGCTATTCTAGTTACGGCTTATTCAACTCTTGTTATACATATGTCCCTTTCAAACGCTAACGTGAAGGGGATCAAGAATCTTCATTGTGCCCAAAGAGAACCAGAATCATCAAGCTCATTAAACGAGGCAAGTGATCCATTTACTTTACATACGTCTTTTAGATCTGTTTGTCCTGCCGATTCAACCGAGACTCAGTCCCTTTTAGATTCATATGTTTTACATATGATTGATACTCCAAAGTACTTTCCCCTTTTGCAGTCCGTTCTTTTGGACATTGTAATGGACCAACTCCTTTACCATGGAAACAACTTATTTGAAGTGAGTAACTGTGAAAACTGTGGGGAAATGCATTTGGGATCTGCGAATAAGAACGGCCATTGTTGCAGATGGAAGGACACAGATCGAACAGAGAGGCAAAGCTCACTGAATTCTGGTGAGTTTTATTTTTCTTTCTTTCGTTCTTGTTCCCATATTTAAATTCTGGTTTAAAATATATCTATCAAATCAATTGAATATAGGATCTGGCATTCCTGAAGAAAAGATGAAACCGAATGTATTGAAGATGCTTACTGCTCTCCTCAAGTTCATAGTTGATGCAGCTACAATGGAACTTAATCGTCATTGTCACGAAAAATCCATCAACTTTAACCGTAATTACCTGGAATTTATTATCTCTAATTTAACAAAATATTCCCTTAATCAGCAGCAATTCCTTGATGAGGACTCAAAAGAAATGTTTCTCTGTTTGAAAAGTTCTTTAACATATACAGCCAAACACATCAGTTTCCTACTTAAAACGTCTGATGAAACTCCCTCTTCTCTACAAGCACCCTACACCCTCTCCCATGGTTTATTCAATGTCATAGCTTCAGTTGAAGAACACCTAGGCTACGGATTTGCAGCTCGGCTCGTTTCTGCTATCAAATCATGGATACCGGACTTTATTTTATCATTTGGATACTGGAATTTGCTCAAGGAAGAAGAACACGCAGAAAAGAGTGCATTTTCTGTTCCTTCCACTTTTCCTTTATGGCTTACTGTTTTAGCCAAAACCGAGCTCATCGAACTACATGATAGTTTCTCAAATGATGAGGATAACGGTCAAGTTTCAAAATCTTTGGGTTCATCTGCTATCAGAAAGGTGGTTGAAATGATTGTACAAACATTGAAACCGAACCCGCAAGTGCTCGATGGCGTAGGCGCGTTTTTCTTGGATATGTTGGTTCTTGGGCTAGAAAGAAAGGATTTTGATGCTGTATTGGGGCTTCTACATTTTGTCAGCTTGAAGTTGGTCATAAATGAAGAAAATTGGGAAGAATTTAAGTTGATGTTGGCATTGGTTGAAGATATTTATACGAAAATCGAAGACGCGGTGAGAGATTCGAGTAATAACAGTGAAGACAGACACAAACTGAAGAGTGCAAAGGCATTGCTTGAAAATGTTTGGATGCAGCATTTTGCTGGTGAAGAAAAAGCTATGGAGGAGGATTAAAGATTTGAATGTTAATATTGGTAAGTTAGTTTTGGAACTTTTTTTTGTAAAATTGAAAACTATTATGAAATAATTTTGCTTTTATTTTGAATTTAATGAAATAATGGTTTTGTGTCTATAAAGTAGTAACCACAAATATACAACCAATTATTGAACTTTGAAAATGAATGGTATTAGATTACAATTTACACACAAAAGTATAACACAAAATCTTAAAACAAAAATTACACAAGGATACATACTATTATGTATACACATCAAACTTACAAAACCAATTAATCTATGGCATCATTATTATTATTAGCACCACGTCAAATCTACTTTTAGGACACCATATTGACATTCAACCTTTTCAGAGTCAAATTTAAGCTCTAAATTCGACCACTGCAAAATCGAATTTCTCCCAAAATGGTGCTTTAATCTTTTTCTCTTAAACTATAAGGAAGCCTCCATTTTTTATGCCAATAAATTGAAACTCTAGACCATAAAGGGAACCCAAAAGTGTACTCAAGTGGTTGATCTACACTTCCACCCACCATTAATGGCAACCAAACATATCTTGAATCCCTTAAATCGGCCGGATTCCATCGATCCGCCATGAAAATAAACAACCCCGGAATCTGAGGCACCGGAAAAACAAACGTACTCTGCGAGAAAAACGTCGTGTGTCTAAACACTTTGTTACCTCCAATACAAGGATTTCCAATTGTCTCCCATGGCCCCATTATTGATTCAGCTGCATGTGCTAACGCCTCGTTTGGAGCCCAACCGGTACATCCGGATGTGATCATGTAATACGTTTTCCGGTATTTGAACACCGCAGGAGCCTCACGATGAAGTCCCACAAGAACCCTTTTCATTATAGGCCTTAAATCAGTATAATCATCGGTCAATGGCCCGATATGAATTACGGTATTGTCCTCAGACGAGTATATCAAATAAGCCGAGCCTTGAACATCGTCGTCTTTAAAGATAGTCATATCTCTGCTATCCCAACCATGAGGCCTTTTGCTGTAGAGATATTCAAAAGGGCCTTTTGGGAAATCACTAACGGCTACACCGATCGAAGCTTTCGTGTAGTTCGTGTCGTCGATATGCATCCACATCACGTATTTTCCGGTTTTGTCATTGTATATGACTTTTGGTCTTTCAAGAACATTCAGCTTGTAAAGATCATGCGTCTCGTTTTTGTCTTCAGCAGCTAATACGATGCCTTCGTTTTTCCATTTATATAAGTCTTTCGATGAATAGCAACCGACACCAATAACGTCGACCTACTAGAGGGAGAAGAAGAAGGTTCAAGTTCAATATAGAAAGCTACAATAATGACTATACTAATCATATCATCCAATCAAAACACGACACGTGGCATGATTTTTTTTTTTAAAACTTACCCGAGCAGCGGCCTTCTTGTGAGCATGATAAGTAGGACCGTCTTTAAACTCGCCATACCAATAGTAAGTTAGTGTTTTCACATCGTATAGAATGCCGCCTCCGTGAGCTTGAATCGGATTCCCATCCGTATCCAACCATATCCGACCCGGATAGTAGTACGCAGTCCCATTGTCAGTATTGATCCTAGGGTCAATAGCACTTGCCCTATCTGGAAAAAACACGGGCCTAAGTAACGAAGACTCGTCAAGAAATTCCTCAATCAAAGACGAGTGTGTCTTTCTTGGCCTACGTTTAGCTGCACGTGGGTTTCTCCTGGCTTTTTGTGAAGGAAGTTCTATGTTCTCCTCCTCAACTACTTCGAGCTCACGAAACTGAGGACGGGGGCTAATCCGTAACTGAAGTCCGTAACTTTGATCATCTTCATCATGGAGAAATGTATATAGATGGACTAGAAGAAGGAAACCGACAAGGCTCCATACAATGATTGTGTAAGAACACCTAGTTCCTGCATTGTAATGTAAAGGTGTTGGTTTTCGGTATCGGTTCCTCATCCTCATTTTGTTTCCCTTTTTAAATCTTCAAGATAACACTGCATTTAGAAAGAAAAAATTGCAACCTAAGGAGCTTAAAAGCTATAATAAACGCTAAATATACTTACGGGGCAAAAACCTTTCGCCCCTTATGGTCTCACAGAAAGACTTAACTGTGCTTTAGGGTAGAATCAACGGTTTCTGTTGAAACAACCGGAGGCAAAAAGTAGAAAATTTTAACTATAACTCACAAGAGTTGAAAAAAAGGATACAACGTTAAACGGAAAACACAACGAACACATCTAATAGTTTTGCACCAGGGGGAGATACTATCAACTTATGCAGACCACAGGCACAGGGGACAAAAGGTATTTACCCAATTACACCTGTACTTATCTACATAAGTTTGTGCATAACACCAGCCGCCTACCGTGTACCTATTCGCGGTTGTATATATGCAATAAAAATCAGAGAGATGTTGGAGGTTACAAAGTTAGAAAAATCGTTCAAGATGCGTAAGTAAACTAAAGAATAATGTACTTAAATTTGAAGCTTCTTTTAAAGTAGTGTAAGGGTTCACAAGTGCAACAAAATTGAAAGCAAAAAACAGAAAAAATGAGGCATATCTATCTTAATAATTCTTGCTAAATTAATTGCCCTGTTCTTTAAATTAACAGTTGAGTAATAAAGCATTAGGCAGCTGGATCTTTAACATGTATAACCCCTCCCCCCTCCCACCACCACCACCCACACACAAAAACACATGAACCCCCCTAAAAAAAACAAAACACATGAGCCCTGCAATCAAATTGGTTAGATTCACATGAAATTTTTTATTAACTCAACAGCCTTCACATTACTTGAATGAAAAATCAAAAAGAAACCATCTTTGCAGAACCTCAAAAGTACAATTACCTGAAGATACACGAGACATGATTTAGGAGGACTTGGGTTTGCATCTATTGAATGTTCTCTCACCACATCCACATGCAATTGCTCAAAAAAATCTTTCAATTCACACAGGACAACTTAAACTGTATATTTACAAAGCTTCAACAAAATAAAAAAGAATTCCAGCTCAGCTCACCACCTATATTAACCACACACAGAAAAACAAATTCAAGTAACTTTACTCACTATTCTCAAGAAATAGCAACAGTTTGGTGGGTGTGGGGGGGAGGGGGGAAGGGGGCAGGGGGCAGGTATTGCTTGGATCTTGAAGAAGAAATGTAAGGTGAAGAAGTTGACTAATTGTGGGTTTGTTGGGTGAAGATGGAGGATATTGATTACTGAGCGGCCATAGACCAAGATGCTTATCAACAAAGATGCTTCCTTTTCTGATTTGGATTTCTCTTCCTTCTCTCTGCTTATATTTATTTTAATTTCTGGAACATTTCCGTGTGCTTTTTTTTTTGTTTCTCTAAGCTAATTTTGCTGCAACTGTACTTCATTATTATTCTTTATGGATACCTACTACATCAAAACAATTGGCACACATTTTCCCCTCTCATAATTGATCATTAGGCCTCGTTAATGATGATATAGGTTTACACTAATTGATGATGTAAAGTATGATTTGTCGTTCATCGTGACACATGCGTTGTGGCAGTAGGATCACTCAATTCCTCATGAGTGATGCAGTCAGTGGCAGATCTACATATAATTAAGGGTCAGCAACGGCCTCTTTCAATCCGAAAAAAATCTACTAATATATGTAGTATCCATCTTGTTTGCCCTCTTGATTTTTTTATTTGACTTTTTAAAAAATTTATTGCCCCATTTACCTGATATTCTGCGTCCGCCACTGGATACAACTATCATAACGACTGACATAAAGAGTCGTATTATAACTTCAACACCTTTAATTTTGATGCTTACGTCATTATTAATGTATCATACATCATGATCAAGATGATTGTGTAAGAACACCTGGCTCCTGCATTGTAATGTGAAGGTGTTGATTTTCGGTATCGGTTTTTCAAGATGTTATCCCTATAGAAAATGTTGTTCGTACGCATCGAGTTTATTGTTTTAGCTTGTGGTTAAGGTTGATTGATTTTGGGGTTTTATTATTATATTTATAGGTATTATTTAGTTCAATATAAATCATTTATTAAATATTTTCATTGGCTTTACTCACATAATATTGTTGAAACATAACATCATCAATTATCGTATGTTGCTCCTAAACGTGTTATGATTCACAATCAATTATACTATGTGTTCCTGAAAATTGTGAAAAGCTTGTTTGGCAGTTACTTACCGATGACGCTTCCCCGCGGGTATCTCTATTGGTTGAAAAATATGAAAGTCCCTTTGCAATCCTAAAGCAAGGGCCTCCTCTTTGTGCGTAGCATTTGCCAAGCCGCCAAAATTTTCCAGCCGGCCTTCGAGGTAAATAATAATGATGTCAAGTGGACTCCCTCTGATGATGGAAAATTCACCGTTCATAGTGGATGTATGCACTAGTTGGAGAATCAGGATGCTCTGGGCACTTCCTCCGATTGGACTCGTATTTGGAGCCTTAATGGACCGATGAGACACAACTTTTTTCTTTGGCAACTAGTCGGGTGCTCGCTTGTTAGCATGACTTTACGGCGCGTATGACACATCTCTAGCTCCTCCCTCTGCCAGCTTTGTCATGAATGTGATGAGACTCCGCTCCATGCTATCCGTGATTGTAAGTGGGCCCGAAGCGTTTGAAAGAAAATCCTTCCTCCCCCTCAATGGCAGGACTTCTTTTCGAATGCAAATGCTCAACCTTGAGACCCACGTCTACACACTCTGCAACGGCAAAACAGTGGCCTTATTTGTTTCCTTAATACTCCTAGTCTATGATGCACAGACACTTCAATCTGGTCGCCGTACGTCGTGTCCGACACAAGACACGACACGACACGCTCCGACACCATGTCCGACACGTGTCGGCTGATTAAATTAATATTATTTAAAATTTAAATATCCGACACACTGTCGACACTCTCCGACACAGTCCCGACACTCCTGAACCCAATTTTTTAATTTTTTATTTATTTATTTAAGTTTTCTTCAATGGAAACGTTAAAATACACGATTTTCATTTCTATAATAATTATATATATAAATAAATAATACGCCGTATCAAGTTTGTATGTTTTTTGTCGATAAACAATCATTTTTTACAATTTGTAATATTTTGAAGGTCAATCACAATTTCTTTTGGCACCGTATAAAGGTCGAATATATATTCTAGATATTCATAGAGTTTATGTAACACCTATCTTATTTTGTCTAGTTTTTTTTAGATGTTTACGAATATTTTTTTTGATAAATTGAATTTTATTTACATTATATATATAACGTGTCTGCGGCGTGTCGTGTCCTTAAATTTTAAAATTAGTCGTATTGCCGTGTCCGTGTTGTGTCGTGCGACGTGTCCGTGCAACATAGCTCCTAGTAGTGGTACATTTTTTCCTTTCTTCCTAGAAGGTGTACATTTTTTTCTTTCTTTTTTGAGGAAAAATGTTCAAGTACATTAATCATTTGTTATTTATTTTTATTTTTAAAAAGGTTGAATCCCTCAAAAAAAAAAAAAAAAAGAAGAAGAAGAAGAAGTTGAATCCAACACATCTTCCTTTGGAGGTTGATTCTCATTATTTTCTCTTAATATTTAGCTTTGGGGTATTTAATCAACACATATACACACATTTGTCGAAATTCAGGAGTGGTCCTGGAGGGGATCGAGTGCGAGAAAAAAGAATTTCAAACCATCTAATAAATTCGACTATAGATAAATTCATTTTCTTAAACGGATTCATCGATTCATGTTAGACAACCCAATGAGTCTATTGCATGTTCACTCTTATAGGCTTAATTTAGTTGATTAGCCGTTAGGGGTTCGCACTATTAACTAATGACAAAGTCATCAATAGATGGTTGGTAGGTTATATGCATTCTCAAAAAACCATAGTGAGATCATTTATCACTTTACATTGTCTTGACTAGCTTATATCTAGATTAAAATCACCTAGTTAATCGTCTATAAATTGTTAATCTTTAGTTTAAAAGGAATTGTAGTGTGACGCTGTAGTTCTAAACAACTATCACTCGTGTTGATGATTCACTTAGACTGAAGTGAAACAATTATTCAATACTTAACCTCCCACCTTGTGGGATACAACATTTCTCGTCGTTTTTAAGCTACATTTGACCTGGTGCATTTGCCGGTGATTTTGGACCCTTAGGAAAGGCTGGTCGGTGCAACCTGCCTCTACTCTTCCCAGTCACTATGGCTGAGCTTGTTCCACCTATGTAAGTAAAGGTTGTCCACGATGTCAATGTTAGTATACTTTCTACGTGACTTATCTTGAGCTCGAGGTGGTGTTTGTGATCCGTCATGATGTGGTGGTAGACATTGTGGAGTTCTAGATGATGTTTGTTGATGTACTATTTAGTTGAACTTTATGTTTGAGGACTTTAGTACTTTTTTTTAAAGTTGTGTTGTGACCTAAAATACGTGGATACTCTCTCTTTATCTATATAGTACGCATTTGTCTAACTTTATAATGAGCAGAACCTAATTCTTTGAGCTTTTGTTGTATTTTTAAAGAATGACGCTTCGTGATTCAAGAAAATATATAAAAATACTTTCGGGTTATGGTCGAACGGTTCGGGTACAAAAGTACTTAGGTTGTGAGCATGGTCGTTATTGTGTCAATAAAAGGCAGAAATGATGAATGATTGATGGAATAAATTCTAAAACACTATTGAAATCATAGTCGCCCATCCTATCTTTGCCTGACACCATCCCTGCCAAGACCGCAATCATCTACGCAAAGACAACAATCATCATCCACCCTAACACTCTTGCCACGGCACTCCGCACTACCACCAGTCACCGCCTACCCGATGACTACCCATCACATCCTACCTCACGACCACAACACCACCACGCGTTGTTGCTCATCCTATCATTACCTGCCACATCTTACCCTACAACCACCCACCTGTCCACCATAGCCCGTCCCATATCCACCCACCACAACCTACCCCACCATCACATGCCACTGCCGGCAACACCATCACTTTCATAATACACCACATCAACGCCTACCGCTGGATACCCTTCCACTATGCCCCCTGCACCATTGACCGACATCACTCACCCTACCTGAAACTCCCATCACCACCTCCACCATCACGACATTACCATTCATTACACACCGCACCAACATCCACCACCACTACCTCTACATACATTACCACTATCCATCCCACCACCATCGGCCGCCATCACTCACCCCACCAACGCCACACAACTTACCACGTCCCCCACCATCCGTCGTGTCACTAAACACGTCATATTGAATTTTGTCAATTTTATTTCATCACCTGTCCTTCTTTTCCATTACAACAAAGCAAACAACAAGAAACTTGAATGTCAAATTTAAGTCAATATTCGATTTTTACAAATGTCTAACGCCGTGGTTTAAGATGCGCGCCAATCACTTATTTTCTTATCTTCACTCTGCATTTTCACTCCCACAGCAGTCCGAGCAATGGAAGCTTCAACAGGGATACCGCGCCTCCCTCCTCCGCCTTCTCCACCGGAACCAAACATCGACAAGATGAAACAAGACCTCCTCCAAAAGGGTGTAATCCCCACTCCCAAAATAATCCACACCCTCCGGAAGAAACACCTTCAAAAGTTCAACCGCCGTCAATCCAAACTAGCTGCCAAACAGCCCCAACCCATTTTAACCGATTCCCAAAAGCAAGTTCTAGCTGAAGAAGCCCATTTCAATGCAATAAAGTCTGAATACAGAAAATTCTCTAAAGCAATTAATGGTGAGAAAAACATGGTGGGCAAGCCTTGGGAGAGACAAGAGAAGATTATGTTACAAGAAATTGCCAGTGAAAAAGAAGAGAATTTAGGGTTTAAGTTGAAGAAAGAGTATTTGGATGAATTAAGGGATTATATGGAGAATGAAAGGGAGAAATTGAAGTGTATTTTGTTGGATGATGATGATGTTGAAGTTGAACAGGGTTTGATTGAACACGAGAATAGCAACTGGACACCTCCCAAGCACAGCCGCAGTGAAGCCGAATTGATTCGAAATTTTGTGGAAAGGTTTCTATTTTTTCTGTGTTTTTCTGAGTTTGATTCTTTTCCTTGCCAGTTTTATCATTTATTTGTTTAAATTTGTCTGGGTATTTAAAGATTGAGTGTGAAAGAGCTGAGTGTAAAAGAATGGAGCTTTACGAAGATTATGAGGCATTCGGGATTACTATATACTGAAAAGCAAATGCTAAAGATTTTGGATAAGCTTGGAGACAGAGGACATTGGAAGCAGGCATTGTCTGTTGTAGATTGGGTTTATAACCCTAAGGAACATAGGCAATTCAAGAGCAGGTACAGTCCCTTTAGTTGTTTTATATTGCATCATTCTTAAATCAAAGTGTGGCCTGTACATTATGCTTGATCTACGATGCACATATACTTCTGTTTGGTACTGTGTAGCGTTTCCCGTATTTGATCTGCAGCACAGATAAGCACTGGACACTCAAGATACACACTTGGGGTGGGCAAATGCTTTAAAAGTTGGATACGGGATTCGGAGATAAGCACTAGATACTCAAGATACACACTTGGGGTGGGGCAAATCTTTTAAAAGTTGGATACGGGATTCAGATATGCATATCTATAATTCGGATAGATGAAATGAAGAACCATGTTCAAATTTGTGTTTAGAAATTGTTTTGTTTTATGTGTTTTAATATTTATTATTTGGTGTTTATAGTTTATTATGTACATTTTGGTCCATGTATCTTTGATATTCACGCTTCCTCTATCTTTTTCACAAATCTCGCACCTGCATATCCCGTATCTGCGTATTCGTACCCGTGCAACCGGCCTGATCCATTGTCTTGCTTAGGCAAATGATTAATGTTTTATGTTTAGGTCACTCAAATTATTTCATCTTTCTAAAGGTTTGTGTATACAAAGCTGCTGGCTATTCTTGGAAAAGCGAGGAGACCTAAAGAAGCTCTTAAAGTGTTCAAATACATGCGAGTAATGTCTGAAACTATATAATTTGTTAGATTTCCGCGTTTCTCTTACTTAATTTGACTTGTTTTAATTGGATATTATCATTTGCAAGGCTTACTAGGATGATTGAAAATACTTGCATTATGCCTAGGGCGATGTTCACCTCTACCCTGATATGGCCTCCTACCGTTGTTTATCTGTTACTTTGGGCCAAGCTGGTATGCTGAAGGAGCTGATGAATGTGATTCAATGGATGAAAGAAAAACCTAAGAAAATTAAACATATTCAACACCCGGAACATCAGCCAGATGTCGTGGTATTTAATGCTGTAAGGGAGAATGTTCTCGTGCCTTTGAATTTAGGGTTGTGATGTATATTGATTGACCATGTTGACTTTTTCTCTAGGTTCTAAATGCGTGTGTGACCTCTCGCCAATGGAAAGGCGTGTCTTGGGTTTTCGAGCAGTTGAGAAAGGGCGGTCTTCAACCTAACGGAGCAACATACGGACTTGCCATGGAGGTAGTAAAATGATTGTCCTTTTTTCTTAGCTTGACTTAAGTACTAATTTTCTTTCTTTCGTATCACATATGCCTTTCGGGTTTTTTGTTTTCCTCTTTCTAGAAATGCTATTATTTGCTCATTTTGATATGTTGCAACTTGTTGACAGGTAATGCTTGCATCTAAGAAGTATGACCTTGTCCACAAGCTGTTTGGTAAAATGCAAAGAAGTGGAGAAGCTTTAAGTGCTCTTACATACAAAGGTAATACGGTGTATATATATCATCAACAAATGAATGCTACTTCATTGTACGATAACCTAATATTCTTCTCGTTTTCCGCTATTTGCTAGTTCTCGTTAAATCTTTTCGTGAAGAAGGCAAAATAGATGAAGCTGTTGAAGCAGTTAGGGATATGGAAATAAAGGGAATCAAAGGAACAGCCAGCGTTTATTACGAGCTAGCTTGCTGCCTCTGCTTCTATGGTAGGTCCCAAGAAGCTATCATGGAGGTTAGTTTTCTTCTTAGTGTTGCTCCCCCCCCCCCCTGTCCTTCCCTCCTTTTGAGGGATAATGACATTTATGGTTCCGTATCGTTTCTCATTGTTTCAAAACTAGCCCATATATTTCATAATGACATTTTCACCCATTCCGTTAAACTTTTAGAACACTAAACGAAAGGTCTTGGTACCTAAATTCTGACGGTGAACCGGTCACCGTATTATTGGTTGAGAAATAATGAAAATATGAAAGGAGATAATGACACTTTTGGTCTCCTATACTTTTTTTTATATTATCTCTTAACTAGCCCTTGTATTAATCATGGTGGCAGTTTTTACCCCTAACTGTACATTCTTGTTACACTTTTAGGATACTTAACGGATCTGACGATCGTGTCAGATGTTAATCAAAAGGTTGGATCCGTTAAGTGTCCTAAAAGCGTGACAAAAACGTATAGTTATGGGTGAAGAATGTCAATACGGAAGACTGAGGCTAGTTTTAGACAATAGGAACAGATAGGGGACCAAAAGTGTTAGTCCTTTTTACAGTCATGTTATGTGCTATAGTCTGAGTTCAGTTTAATCTTAATTTTGGCACATATTTACATGTAAGAAGTAAATTTCACATTTAGTACAGTAGCGAGGGATAAATACACTTTTGGTCCTTTTTGTTTCACACTTTTTGCATTTCTATCCCTTATGTTTCATCTCAACACTTTTACACCTCATTTACGCATTTTTATTTTATCTTTTTTCAGTCGATTTTTGCCATGTTTTGAGTTTTTATTGGCCGGAGCTAGATTTTGGACATGTAACATTTTGGACTGAATATAAAAGTACCAAGTTGAAACCTTGGGGGTATAAATGCAAAAACCGTGAAACAAAGGGATCAAAAGTGTCTTTATCCCGTAGTAATGGATGCAGAAAAATGATCTTTCGAATACATTTGCAGGTAGACAAACTAAAGGAGATTCACGGTACTAGACCGGTTGAAGTGACCTTTACCGGAATGATACTTTCCGCATTAGAAGGGGCACATATAAATGATTGTCTATTCATTTATGCACACTGCAAACAGTTCTGCAAACCGGACATTGGGATAATAAACGCCATGCTCAAAGTTTACTCAAAAAGTGATATGTTTTCAGAAGCTAAAGAATTATTCGAGGGTATAAAGACGTACGGAAATGATGACTCCATTGATACAAGTCCTCTTGTTATTCCAGATCCGTATACGTTCGGTTTAATGCTTCAATTATCTGCTGGAGCACAACAATGGGAGTATTTTGAGTACGTTTATCGAGATATGGTGTTTTCGGGGTTTCGGTTTGAACAAGATAAATATGCAGAATTTTTGGTGGAGGCTGCCAGATCTGGGAAGGTGAGTTTATCATTCTTATTTATGTTTTTTTATCGTTTTCTTGACGCGGGTTTTTATGAAGTATGGATATGCAGGGGTGCAGGATTTTCTTGGAAAAAAATATATGATATGGATACAGAGGGGTTAAACCGTACATAATACAATTATAAGGACCAACTATAGATATTGGAAATCATAAAATGAATATTCTTTAGTGGTTTTTATTCATTTTCAGTAGTTTAGATATGGGTACAAAGGGGAGACATTCGTAACTTTAGAAAATATATTGGGATCAAACTCTACATAATAAAACTATAGGGACCAAACTATAAATATTAAAAATCATAGGTTTTCTTCCCTTTTAGTAGTTTTTCTTCAACATGGTTCTTCATTTCTCGTAACCGAGTTATGTATATGCATATCCGAACAACGAATCCAACTTTTAAGAAATTGTAAATTCGCCCATTTCGTGTATCCTAATTATCCAGTCGTATTTATGTCGGATTCGGATTTGATACGAGACACTTCTAGACAGAAGTATACCTGTTAATGAATCCTGTCTATTGTTTTTTTGGTGGGGTTGGGGTGGGGTAAATAGACAGTTTTGCCCTTTTATCTCTCTTAAAGATGAATTTTGTTTGGTAATGCAGCTGCACTTACTGGAACATGCATTTGACTCTATTTTGGAGAATGGTGAAGTACCTCATCACTCAATCTTAACCGAACTCATACTTCAAGCCACGATTCGACTCGATCACGAAACTGCTACCCGAATCCTCAAGGCCATGTCTCTTGCTCCATTTCAAGTTACTGAAAAGCAATGGATTGAGCTTTTTCAAGAAAATGAAGACAGAATAAATCCGGATAGCTTAAAACAGCTGTCGGCTTTCGTAACCCGTAATAAACCATCTACTGAAGCCACTAGTGTGGATTTCATCAGGGCAATACAGTCTTTTTGTAGCAGTTCAAGTGACTCATCAGATTCAAGAACCCTACCTGCAGAAAGGGTTCATGTCGTTTCTCGTCATGATGAACATACCGAGGTTGTAACAAATAATTATGTGGAGGATTCTGATTGGGAGTTTGTATCTGAGCTGTCTGGTGAAGACGAGGTCTCGAATGGCGGCGATCAGAAATCAAAGACAATTACTGGTTTCGAGATGAAGTACTCGAATTTTATCGAAGATGAATATATTGATGCGGATGAAGATGACGCCGAACTTGAAGATTCAGACGATTTCATTGAATCTGATGATGTTCCTTCTGCTCGAGAAATACTTGAAATCTGGAAAACCGAGAGAGAGAATGATTCAAATTCTCTCCCCTCCCCCTTTAGCAGCAACTAAGTTTATTTACTCGCAAAAGAGGCCGGATCCAATCGTGAGATAGATATCGTGATCCTCTTCGGTTCAATACGGTCTTATGTTATACTATATAAATATGTCTGCTGGTGGATACTGGATAGTGATGTATGATTTGTACATGTTTTATAAATGGGAAGTTTGCATTCCAATGCAGATGTCAAAAACACATAATGCAAAACCTGATTTTTCTGAATAATGTTGAGCCTCTATGTAAACTCGATTCAAAGTTGTCTCGAGTTCAATTAACCACCGATTGGCTGAATGATCAAGTCGTAGTTGTCTATTGGGTTGTGCGTGCAACGTTTTCAGCACGATAATAACATTACAACAAAAGAAACAATCATAAAATGCAAAACCATGAAGAGCTATCGATACATAAAGATAGACATACAAAATGGCAGAACTGGAAAGTTTTCGAGTTTGAGAACAAACATGGTAGATATGTTCACATCAATGTAATGTCAACAGTGCAAAACCGAGTTTTTTTTTTTTCCTTTTTCTTATACTGATGTACGTCGATTATAAAACTAGCATTTCATTTACAAAAGAACATCAAATCAAACCCAAACCTTCCATTTTTAGTTGTACGAACCGAATCAAACTTCAGAACTCAGAGGCTCGATTTTACCAGGCGCGGATAGTTAGTGCAGTTCAATGCCTTTCTAGCTGCTTCAGCAAAACAGTAAGCAGCTTCAGCCTCGGCTTCTGCGTTGTCCGCTTCTCTTGCAGCTGCTTCTGCTTCTGCAATGGCGGCTTCTGCTTCTGCTACGGCTTTTGCAGCAGCTGCAGCTGCTTCTCTTGCACTCATGCCCCTTATTTTATCTAGATCGTTATCAATCTGATCTTTCGTAAAAGTTTTGTTACCTTTTGTTGCTGTGTTCGAGGAGTCCATCAGAGATGGAGTCGTGTCCATCCATGATATGGGTCTTGGTGATAACCGATAATGATGGTTTACCTGTATCACAAACATGTCGATGGTTGGTGATACAGCCATGAATAAAGAAAATCTATAAACCAGGGCAGGTGGGGTGGGGTGGGGGGGACAGGTAGATAAACACATGCTTTACATCGCTTTCATAAAAAATAGAACGATGAAAGAGAGGTTGTACCAAGTGGATGCATCATGTCCATCCGTTTTTGACTCTCTTTCAAACATATACACTCGTTATGCGAAAAAGTGTAGAAACGGATACACATGATGCATTTACTTGGTACAACCTTTTCGACGGTTGTACCATTAAAAAATCATAAGTATCCAACAAATTGAGGTAAAATAAGCTCAAGGGTTAGGATACTGTGCTTACCTTGGTCAGTTTCCCATTTTCTACCAGACGTTTCAAATTTGTAGCCAAAAGCTTTTCAAAATGTGAGGGTATCGAGTATCGTTCCTGACATGTTAAACAGTTAAAGATCAAAAGGAGCAATTGGTAAAGGAAGAAATAACTATACTGCAGGGGGAAGACTGTAATCTGATGAAAGTATACACCCTGAAGCTTCAGTAATCGATAGCAATTTGTTATTTGCACAAGGACCCGGAATTAAACAAAATAACCCCGATAAATCGTGGCAAAAGCTTGAATATTCAGTTATTCACAACCACCAACTTTTAGCTTTTAATATACAATCAAAAATATAAAGCATTTCCGGATGGAATAACTTGCTATGTCCAAAAAAACTTCAAGTTCAATCCATTACGGATGCATAAATACAGACCAAAGTTGCTTCAAAGCGGTATGCAATTAAGCGTACCTCTATGTACAAAGCAATAGAAGCGCGGGTTGACCCATGGGGCTCCTTCAACTTGGTAATAGCCTTCAAGGCAACATCATCCAACCTATGTAAATGAAAAGGGAATATATTGTTTAGAAAGTTCTCTCATCGCCCCCGTACGACATACAAATGGGCATCTGTACCATATATCCATTCAGGCTTATGTGTCTAAAGAATAATTAAAAAAACGAAAGCCAAAGATCTGAGTCTCATTTATTGTTATCTGCAAAAGATCACAACAATAACATGCTAGCAAAAAAGAACCAGAACAAACGGTTTCTACTTAATCCGTGTGCCTGAGAAAAATCAGAAAAGTGCAGCAAAATATATACCTAGAAATCGGTTTTTTCGAAGTAGTAATTGGCGATGGTTCAGTGTACACGGTAAGCTGCTTAGTATTATCAAGAATTTCTGGGGATTTCTCAACCACTGTGCTGACAGCAGTAGACTTGTGACTTGGTTTAAGTGCTAACTGAGTGCCTTTATTCGAGGGCCTACCCCTCTGCCGTGAACCCAACCCACTTTCCATAACATGTATATTTCTCCATTTATCCTGTTCAGTTCAAACCAAAACCATTAGCAAGCCTTCTATTGCCCTTAATACAAAAACAATCTGATAAATAAACCAGTCTATCAAAATTAGCATCTTCCACATCAGTCATACCTTAAGGTCGACATTTGATCGTGAACGTAAAAGACCAGAAAACTCAGGATCTTTCAATATGGCACTCCATTTCCCGATTCCATATCTGGCAACACCAGCTCGTAAAGCAGTTTCTTCTTCGGCTGTCCATTTCTGCTTAGGGGCACCCATTGTCAAGATATGGAAGGTCTTTCTGAGAAGAAAAAACAACCAAACATCTGTAAAGACCGAATAAACAAATCATATCATAACAGACGATGTTAATTTGGAATCAGCCATTGATATAAGTTTAACAAATACTCATTCTTCTTATCGCTTTCATCACAAACAAGCAATGACGAAATGTTTCCCTATTCACCGAGCATTATCTCCCAAACTGTGCCATCACAGCCAAAGAATTCTGAACTATAGAAAATTTAAACAATCTGGGACATGAATCTTCATCTCCTTGATGGAAAATACCATCCAACAAAACATTTGACAGAAACATTCTTGAAATTTGATTAACAAGAAAATCTTTCAACACGAATTAGACACCACTATACTAACAAATGCCATCCAAAAAGTACAAAACCAACTGGAAAGAAAACCAGGCAAATAGCAAGTTCAATAGGACCGGATTTCATCAATAAAACTAAATGCCAACCAAAAAGTACTCAACGGAGCTTCTTAACCAACTAAAAAAATGAGAACTTTTGCTCAATAATTCCAAAGACAAACTACTAAAAGGAAATTCGGAACAAATTTAACAGCACAAAAGACTTTCGTGGCATTTAAAACTCAATCGAATGACAGTTTTTTGCCAGATTAATACTCTAACCAAATTTCCAGCAAAATGCTTCCACCGCCAGTAGTTAATTCGTGCATCGGCAGATGTAAAGCAACAATCAAAATTGTTATCATAGTAAAAATTTAATAATCGTCCACCAAACATAGATAGAATCAAGGGGAGATTACGCAATCACCGGCGTTGATGCAAAACAAACTGGTAAATAAATGTATAAAAAAATAAAAAAAAAAAAATTACCGATATTAGCTTGTTCGTTGATTGAATCCGGTGGAATGGGGACAGATTTCCCCAGGTAATCTTCTCATTGGAGGGCGTAAAACCCCCTTCGATCAGAGCTAAAACGACGAGCAATCGGCTATTATTTGTTTGTTGTAATTGTACTGTATCTTTTGCCTCTTCAGTCTGGGTCTCTGTGAATATTTTTGTTGCCTTTTCTATTTTCTTCCAGGGATTTTAATTTTCGGTTTTATCCCCACTTTTATGTATTAGTAATACATCACACATAGGCCATAGCACCCTATCCGATAATAAAGACAAAATTATACTTCCTCCTTCCTGTGAAAAAAAAGATAAAAAATAAATTAACCATGTTTTAAATTCGATTATCTTCTGAGACGTTATTATAAGAAGCTAGAGTCGGGTTCGATCACATAACACATATCGTTGAGTTATGTTAAAAATCTCCAATATCTTTATAAGAGTATTTTATGACTTTTCGAAATTAGACTTTTGTTTCGCTTTATTAAGTTTAATCACGAAATTCTTTGCATTTAAGAAATGTTTTTTTTAAAGTTTTTAAATAAAATAAAAAGGTTCTAACTGAACTCAAAGCTTCAGAATTCGCAATCTGCCTCCTGCCCGGAAAAACCCAGTATGCAGCTATGAGGCCGCGAAGTGCTCATGTCCATGGAGTTGTTTTGATCGCTTCAATGCTCTGTCTACAAATTGAAGTGGTAGTTTCGAGACAGACTTAAGCTTAGAATGATGTTTTGCCTTATGAATCACTAAAGTAAAAAAAAGACTTGGTTCTTTCCTAGTTTTCGTTTCGGTTAGGAATTGTGTTCTTTGTCGATCTAATGTTAGGATGTAATTTATGTTCGTGGGTTCTTGTAGATTTGTTCATGGAATTGAATTCAATACGGATTCTTCTACAAGACGGAGAAATGCAGTGTTTAAGGCCGTAAAATAGAGAAACTATCAACAAAAACCGGCTTTAAATATGTCAAGCGTATATACTTAACTTCTTGAAAGCCGATTTCCATGCATGATGCGCGTGGTGGTGTCACAAAATACCATGTTTCCCATTTCTCAAAGTCACAAGCTTTCTATAACTATATAAATAAATTCCTAGCACTCATTACTGCTAGCAGGGGAATTCTTCAAAAGCGGAACAAAAATGAAATCCGCAGCAGCATAACTGCTAGGTTATGCTATTGTACAACTTTCATAACAAGTAAAATTACCAATACGCGAGGCATCAAGCGCAAGCGCTATCAAAGTGAATTCCACTTCGATCTGGTACCAGTTTCTTCATATAATACTTTGATCCACGTGATAGATTGATTGTTTTCCTTCTCGCTTTAGGTACATCTTCAATGGAGCATTCAGAGAAGCCACGTCTCACAAACCTGAGAAACCATGTAAGAAACACTTTGAGACAAGTTGCACAAAACCATTTGCCTCCTTACATTTACACACATGAACCGAGAAAAAACAGCATACCTGCTGTTGCGTCAACACACAAATATAAGAACATAAGGAGTCACTTTTGTTTCAAGAATTTTGCCCCTCAATGTTGCACTTTTGCCCCTCATCTATACATTTATTTACCTTTTCACTTCAATGTGCCACGTGTACAATGATATTTTCTGACCAATAAAAACTTGACATGTGGCAAAATGGAGTTAAAAGGTAAAGGTATAAGTGCAAAAGTCGAACATTAGGGGTAAAAATGTATAATTCATGGAACAAAGGGGCTGAAAAGTGTCGTTATCCGTAAATATAATTCAAGGTAATTCCCTTCTCATTTCCTATCCAACACGAGAACATTTCCTCATCGTTTGCCATAGAATAAAATCTTAAGGTTCATGAATGATAAAGCAGGAAGTTTAGTCACAGAAAGTTGCAACAGAATGAAAAAAAAAATCCTCTTATCAGACAAAGAGAACAGATTATGCATTACAAAATTAGGATACATATCATTATAACATAAAATTGTGCTTCGAGTAAATGACGATATCCCCATGCCATGAAATAAAGACTTTTTGGATTTGTATTATCCCTGAACTAACATAAGGATCCTAACATCCTTTATCGGTATCCTTTTCATTTCCCTTTTCATATTCAGAGAGAGCAGGTAAGGATATTTCAATTAATATGAAATTTCTTTCTTAGCTATAAAATGAAGATAGACTTGCATTTAAAACCTACGTCTATCGAGGAACAGTGTCTACAAGGAAATAGCACGGTATCTAAAAGCTTCTAATTAATAGACAACAATAAAACCGGAGGCTTTATCCATTATATATGGCTGCTGTGACTCCTAGGAATGAGTGTCCATTCGTTTGTGACAGTTCATGTTATTGTCACGCATAAAACATAGACTATAAAGATAAGCAGAGTATAAAAAGACGAGCACACCAGTCAGCTGTTCGAGTTGTAAGCAGAAAGAGCCTTTTTAGTCCAAGAGCGGAAGACTTTTTCTCGATGTAATCTGCATAAAGTCATTATAAGAATCAACATTCTTGCCAGGTAAACAATTACATAACTTGCATGGTAAATAATAGCCTTAGAATCTGGACTTTCACAAGTAAACAACAGAATAGGAATCTCGAAATAAAACACAAACCCAAGATCAACAGCCCCGTGATTTATTTCATCACTCATTGGGGTAAAACAAGGGCACGTCAATCTAAGCAGAGCAGGCAAAATAACATACCTAGTAACTTGTCTCCCTGTCCCTGCCCGCGGCATTCCGGAGAAACGGCGATTGAAGCAACTTCTCCACACTTCTCTTCATAGTATGGGAATAAAGCGGCACAAGCTATTAGGTGACCTTCTCTTTCAACAACATAGAATGACTCTATTGCTTCCATTAACTGAAAATATGTGCAGGTTGTGTCATTTTTGGTCTACAGAATAAATTTGAAATAAAAAACAACTGTCACACAAACATGAAACAAGTGTAAACCTCTTCCTCAGTTCTCCTAATCAATACGCCAGCCTCTTCTAATGGCAGTATCAATTGCTTTATTCCAGGAATATCTGCCATCTTAGCAATCCTCGTTCCTTCGTAAACATCACTGATAAAAAATTGCGTTGTTATTTTAGTAACTCTCTGTGTCTAACATGATATAAAAGGGAAATAAAGACGAAAAGAGTAAAAAAAAATTAAAAGGGAGTACATTTCCAGAACAATAAAATGGGGATTGTTAAATGCACCACACCAAACTTACTGTGGCACCACATTACTATGACAACACACATCTTCTGTCTTTTAAAAATCGATTCTATACCATATAATCGACTTTCATAAGGTCGACAGTGTGAATCCACCTTTTAAAAGTGGCTTACAGATTTTGAAAAGTCAAATGCGTGTGGTGCCACGGTAAGTTGGTGTGGTGCATCTAACAATCCCCTAAAATAAAATCTCGGCACCAGCAATTCACAAGAGATTTTAAGTGGACAAGTACACTTCATCCTATATCATAACTAGTGTCTGCATGTACTGGTTCAAGCTAAGCATAGAGAAGAAACACATGAAAAGTTGGTATACTTATCCTCCCTAAGATGGAGTGAAGAATACACCCACAAAACATACACATTCAGTTAAGATTTTGAAATTAAGGCAGCCTCTTATTGGTATAGTTCAGTTTACAAAAATCGATATGACAACTGCTAAGTAACATAAAGAAAAACAAAGAGAACAATATGCATACCTAGCAACCATAGTCCCAACCCCATTTCTTTGAAACAATTCTTTGAGTAGAACTCCAGGGACAGTTCCATCTAATAGATGAACTCTCTGAACACCTCTCTGATGAACAACCAACAGGTAAATGTAAGTACAGTTCTTTCACTAGTGGAGACATATGTAAGCAATCACTTGCATTAGGAAAGGATGCAGACTTAATTTTGCATTTCTACGCCTGTTAACTACCGAAATGGTTTGAATTTATTCATTCTGGAGGTTGAGGAAAGGTAATCATTTAAAGATGGTGACAAACATTTGCGGGACAACTCTAAACATTAGGAAGCAAGCTCATAGGTGAAATAATTAGTGCTAGGTATCTAGTTACTTGATTAAAAAAAAGCCCATCATAAGCCATTCATGTATAAATTTTGGATACTTACTCTGCAGACAAAAGCAGCTGCAGCCAGTTCAGAAAGGTAACCATTTAACCTGCTCAGTTTCTCTTGACCTCCAATAGCAAAACCTTGTTCAGTTGCCCATAGACCATTACCATTGTCAAAGCCAACACCATTCTGAAATGTCACATAATAGCTTGAACCAGGAACCTTCCCATTTACTTGAGGGGCCAATCCATATGCCCTATTGTAGTCAACAGACATCAGCTGCTTTGGACCTACAGCTTCTACATAATTAGCAGCCGTTTCGCTCTGTATAGCACGTTCTCGAATCAGCTTGTCAGCGTCTTGAAGACTCAAGAAGTTAATCAGACGACCACTCTCATCCAGAATCGGGCCATCAATGATACAAATCAGTTTTTGTGCTTTAAGAGCCAAAGCACAGGCTGTTGCAACTTCATATGTGCTGAAATGTGACATAGTAATATGTCAACTGACCCAAAATTCAAACACCAGTTGGTCACCAAAAAAGTTCAATACTTCAATATCTAATTTGACCAAAGTAACAACCAATTATTTATAACAAAAAACTGCATCCTAATATGTGATGAAATGAGAAATGGTAATATATAATTGATTCGAAAATTTAATACTGGTTGTGCACGATTGAGAACATGTATCCAAAGAGGAAAATTATTTCCACCAACCGATTATTAATAACAATGATATTTTCAAAAACAAGGTCCAACATGAAAACAGTCTTCCTACTTTAATATGAACTACGCCAACTGTGAACATTGACTTGAATGCTAGACTCGCATCAAGATGCAACATGTCAGTGGCAACAAGAATACCTAGTAAATAGCATACTTGCAATTAAGTACTTCGCCTGAGCTGGAATATCCGAGATTGTTCAAGATAAGAATACTGTCTTGATCAAGCCTCTCATGAATGCGAGGAACATCTATTTTCTTTACTTCACCGGTAAAACAATAGTCGACTCCTTGAACAACTCCCCTCCTCTGTGGAAAAAAAAATTGAATCTCATTCTAGATGGAGATAATCAATAGGTCACTACAGTAAGGAAATTAAAGGGGTGAAAAAATTCAAAAGATAAGTTGGGGATATTGCTGAAACTGATGGTTACAGTATAAATGAAAATACTTGTGTGAGACAAACTATATACATAATTATCTAATGCAAGCTCACCTTGGCGGCAAGAAAATTACCACTGGCAACATTAACACCGTCATGCCATCGACCATTATCGCCATGTCGACGAATACCAGCTAAGGAAGGTCCTGAAGATAACTTCGCCTCTATCATTATACGAATTCTCCCAGCTGCATCCATTGCTGCTTGAAGGGAATCAGAATCCGTGATTCTATACCTACCATCATACTTGGCCTGACTTCCTACAAAAGGTAAACATAGCTCACTTACAGTCTCACGTTATCAGCTAAGCAACAAAGCTCAACCCCAATAATTTCATAATCCAGATTATTTCTTCCATTTCCATCGTACTTGAAACCTTTAAGTACATTGAGAAACTTGGAAAAGGGATTTCTTTTAAAATTTTAACAACTTCGTCGCTTAACAGGACACAAGCAGGGAAGTAGTGCTGTCACCAAGAACTGAACACTGACGTTCTATTATGTTAACAAGATGTCTAAAGGAGAGTTCAAAATTGTGTGGCACAGAATACAAACCTCTTTCAGCTAAAAGTCGGTCAATCTGCACATGAGTCCCTGGAACAAGAACAAATTTGATTCCCAGCCCATGAAGCAGAGAAATATCCTGTGTACAATGAAACAGCTTATAATTCCCACACAAAAAAAGAAATTAAACGAAAAAATTAAATAAAAGCAGCAAATAAAACAACATGCCATTAGAATATGATCCAAATGAGGACTATCAACAACTTCAGCAGAAATCAGAACAACAAACGTGCTGCCTCTGTGAGCACGAATATAAGGCCAGGCTTCATGGAAAAACTCAACGAATTGATCATCCTTTATGGCAACACCATTGCTGCTTTCCATGAAGGAGCTATCCGTGTCCCCTAATACATCACATTTTGCGAAATTCCTTTCCTTTGAGGTATTAACATCCGAAGAAAAGATATTGAGCTGACGGAATCGAGACTGTAAGCTCAAATTGTTACGAATACGAGGAGACAAAGCGTTAAGAGAACAGGAAATCGGTCGTGTGAAGTGTTGCACAGAGATGAATTCGCTCAGAATCGTCGAAGCCATTGAGCTAGGCATTTGAATCAGAATTTTTATTTTTGTTGATATGTATTCAATGGACGAATTGTTCTGTTTTTTCTTCTTTTGACCGTGGAAAACGTAGGCCCGGCGGCGGTGACGGCGGTGAAACGTCGGGAGGCGGTGACGAACGGTGCGAATTGTGTGATTTTTTTTATCGGATGTCCCCGAACGTATTTCGGAATATAATTATAATAAATTAATGATTATACCGACTAAAATAATGAGTACTATTTTATTCAATATCGTTTTAAAACTACAAATTTCCTTTTCCTTACCAAAAAAAAAAAAAAAAAAAAAAAAACCTATTCCCTTTTCATATTCAATAGTATTTGTTTAAAAGTATATTAAAAACCTTCCGACTAAAGTTGTCCCGGAAAAAACTAAAACTAAATGCAGAAATAGATAAATTTAGAGATTTTTATTCGGAACGAAAATAGAATTATGATTTTCATTGATTTTACGATGTTGATCATAGTGTTTCTCAAAACAAAAAAAATATTGATCATAATGTATGATATATTGATTAATATGAATCGTGTGTTGCTCGATGATTTGAAAGCATATAGTATAACTTCTTCTAGCAATTTCATTGTGACACGATACAATGCCATATTATTGATCATCATGCATCAACTATTTATTAATATTGATTTTATCAAAATCATTAGTGATGTAAAACCGTTTCATATCATTGATCATCATGCATGATCTATATATTAATATGGATTTTATCAAAATCATTAGTGATATAAAAACGTGTAATACCTTATTATGATGGATTATTCTTACGTGCATGAACCTGGACCAAACATATGATACATATTTAACTTAACTTCAGAAATATATTTTCTGAAAAACTTCAGAAATATAGAGTTTCCATCGAAGAATTTTTCTGTTATGATAATTTATTGTGACAAAATAGATGACAAGTTATACTTTTACACATAATTGAAGTGTTGTTAACAAACCAAGCCGAGCCGAACTGAGTGTCGGTGGTTTGAACTCGAGTTTGTTCAGCTTACGAGTTTGTTTGTTTATTAAACGAATAAAAAAATATATTCAAACTCGACTCGTTTAAAAGATGAAATGTTCGAGCTTATATTCGAGTTCGCCTCGTTTAACATATTTTTGCTTTATGACTCGAGTTTGTCTTCATTCTGGTTCGTTAATGTTTAAAATAAGAATTGTAAATTCAAAAATAGCAAATTATAGATCTCAATGTTGCATACATCATACAACAAAAAGTATTATTAGAGTTTCAAAACATTATATACCAAAAAAAAAAAAATCTATAACCTCTATTAACTTAATAATGCCTTATCATTTTTCGAGTCAGCGTGTTATTGTAAATTGCTTTATTTATATGAGCAAGTTCGTAAATGTTCATGAGCCAAACTCGTGTTTGCTCGTTTAGCAAATGCGCTCACAAGGCATAACAATGTTTAAGTTCGGCTGGTTAAGTTAAACGAATAAAGGATCAGGAAAGCTAACGAGCCAAAAACGAGTTCGTTTAACGGCACTAGTGTCTCAAGAAAGAAAAATAGCAAATAAACATACCTCGAGTAAGCAAGGCAAGTAAGGGCTATCAACGATCTCCGACGACAGAACCACCACAAAAACGCTCCCTCTGTGCGCCAAAAAGTACGACTGTGCTTCCCTCATCATCTTCACAAACTTATCATCTTCTTCTTCTCGCTCTTTCTCTCTCCTCAATTCTTCTCCATTGTTATTATTTTTACAGCACCTCAATCTAATCGTCTTCATCACCAGCTTTCTTCTTTTTTCCGGATCGTTTTTCACCATTCCGATCTTCGATTTCATTAAGCTTGTTTCTTTACGGAAACAGGTGTTTGTGGTGGAATGATTTGATGGAAGAGGAATCGGTGTTGATTTTAGAATCGCCATGGAAATGCAGGGACTGGAAAGGTGAATTTCGGTGAAATTGAGGGTGGAGAATTGTGAATTTGAGAGAAAAAGAGAAGTGGCGAGTAGAGAACGTTGTGTATGTATATGAAGTATACGTGTAAGGTAAATATCTAAGTATGACTTTTTGTCTTTTTGTAACGTCATTTGTTTTTATTTTATTATTGAAGTTATAACAAAAATGGCCTCACGGAAAATTGTATTGCGAAGATTTTTAAATAAGTAGTTTTATTTCACAACATAACATATACATATGACATGATTTTAGTGTATTTATTATAATTTACGGCTTGTTTGATGTCACGTATTCTGTTTTGATCGAACTTTCTTGTTAAAAAGTCTACGGATTAGAATTTCCCGCTTTGTAAATAATGAGAATATGAGGATCGAGGATGATGTCTCGCTTGAACAACACGACGCAAGGGACCGTCAATACACTATTACTCTGAAGAGTCAACCTTTTGCGAAGTCGACACGTTCAACATTTGTCACGTGTCCACTTTTTATTCGTAGGAGGAATATGTCCTCTTTACAATGCTAGATTGTCAACATACGGAAGGAATATTAGACTAAAAATACATAGGTAATTAGTAAAATTGTGAAGACCAAACGTTAGAGGTAGACGAGTAAAAACCATGAAATAAAAAAGGTCAAAAGTGTTTCTATCCCGGTATTTTATAACTTAGCATTATCAATTTTATTTTATAAACTATTTATAGAAAAGAAAATATTAGAATCTCTATAATATATAATTTGAACAATGAATATATATATTTTGTGCATTACATATAAGAGGGAAAAAATTGAACCCAAAACCCAAAACGTTTTATTGTATCATTTATTGGACTTCGCGTATGATGTAAATTAAAGAATGCATCTTAGTAACTCGGTGTGTGTATGGAGTAAAGGTTGTATGTATACATCCTTTTCGCTTTGAGTTGTCCATGTACCAGGTCGAAGTGAACAATTAACCAAATCATGTGAATTATAAAGTTTTCAACCTCAGACTTCTTAGTCGTGGGATCTCCACTCTACCGGTCCGCTATTGAGACCAAGAGTTGAGCTAATAACATTTGTTCTAGGTAAGACCAGGTCGGCTTTTTCTCCAACAACCGTGCCCAGAGTTAGCTGACGATGCTGGATTTCGTCTATGAATAAATCCGGGCCGTTTAATCTAGGGATGATTGAATCAAGGATGGTTTTGGGGATGATTTTAGATCGAGCCTGAGAGTCTCTCTCGGGTTGCCTTACGATCCTCGTTATGTTCCGGAATCAAGTCACACGTAGTTCGCGGAAGTGTATATTTATAGGAGTTCATTACCCTAACCCTAAACCATGTCGGTTTGGGTAAAATACCGTATTAGCCCTTTGGGCTTTTACTAGCTTATATGGGCTTTGCCCATCGCCTGAGTTATCTTATGGATAATGGGCCTCTTCAGCTGGTGCGGACTCTGTCCTCGAGGCCGACTTAATCGACTTGCGTTAGTCGAGCTCGGGACCCTTATCCTACACTGCTTAGAGTCGATCGTCGTATTCCCGAGTCGGGGAACCGACCTGCATGTGGACGTTTGTTCGTATTGCGGGGACCAACTGTGAGGCCCATCGTCTCGGTTCTCTGATCATGTCGGTTGTCGATGTCTCAACTCGTAACTCGACCCTTGGGCTATCACTTATTCTCGCTTTGGAGGACTATCTCGTGACGCCACGTGGAGGTGCGATATTCGGTATCGTCATAAGCCCCCCAGATCTATCTGAGCTCTTGAGGTCAGGTCTGATCTGTCAAAGGTGTATCTCGGCCACCGTCATCCAATGCTCTGAATTTAAATCTGCCATGCGGACTTACTATTTAAGCCTTGACATTCCTATCCCGTCGGACGTTGAAATGCCTTGACTTTATTATATAGTTGAGCATTATCCGATCGGGCGGACTTAGCTTATTTGCCTTGACCTTTTGTCCCGTCCGATGAAAGGGCCTTGACATTGTTAGAAAATGAGCCTTGATCAGATCGATTTTAGTATTGTCCGACTTGCGGACTTAACTTATCCTATACTTAGGCATAGTATTTCCTCGCATTGTCGGCATGCCAATGTCGAGGAACTGTCGACCGTCTGTTCGACCTAGTGAGAAGAACCCAATGGGAGAGCTTTAAGAGCCTGGTAGGGGCCTTCCTGCACGGAATTCACGCAATTGTCTTCCTTGCCTTAGCATTTTTGGACTTTTCTTTGTTGTTGCGTAGTAGAGGAGATGCCCCGGTCGCCTCTTTTCGCTTGTCGAAATCGATGCCCTTTCGGCCGCCGATATATATTTCGATTCACGATGTCCTAGTAATTCTTGTCAAAAGGCGGTAATGCGTGGATCGTCGCTCGGATCTCGGCGTCGTGGTGTTTCTTTGTCGCTCATGACTCATGACACATGACTGCCGAGAGATTTGGACATAATCTGAACTCGATGCCTTGGCTTTTTGGTTCCATGGAACTTTTAGCTTTAGTGGCTGTCGATTGAAATGGTCATGTTGCCCGACCTCGATGCCCTGGTAAATCCTCCCCTTTAAGAGTCAGATTACGTCGCTGTCGACTCGGACTTTGATGCCATTGCGTTTTCGTCCCATTAGGACTTATAGACGTTGGATGTCGACACTGTAGGAGTCCGACTTGCGGGTCCCGAAAGACCGTTGAGTAGATTCTTTGGGGAGTGGATTCTCGAGACACGTAAGATACTAGTCAAAAAGTCACAATAACCGTGTGGATAGCTCCCGAAATAAGAATGCTCGTCCCGCCATGCTCGGCCAGAGAGAGTTCCAAGATAAGATAGGTCGATCCCGGCGTGGGAGAGTTCCCGAAATAAGGAGGCTCATCCCGCCACGCTCGGCTAGGAGAGTTACAAAATAAGATAGTATTAAGATGAGATGCCGAGTCGAACTCAGACTTATTAAAGATGCGCTCATCGATGAGCTCCAAATGCGATGCCGAGCTTTATTTTGCTTCAATTTTTGCAGTATTTTATTTCCTCTTCTTTCACGTGTCGATGTTTTTTTAGCTCTTCGCTTGTCGATTGGCTCTGTTCGCTTTTTACTTTATCGATATCGTGTTGCCCCCCAAGTGTATTATGAACCTCTGGTTCTTATTGCACTTGTGATCGGCCCGCTTGCCTTAGCCTTTTTGTCTCATAGACTTATTCGACTTCCGGTGAGCGTTTTAATTCATTCGTGTGCGCCTCTCGACCTTGGCCTTTTTCGCCTTTTGGGCTCGTTTGGCTCGGTTGGGGCAGGTGGTCCGACTATGCGAACCGTCCTTTGTCCAGCCTTTTTAAGCCTTTGGGCTCATTCGACTTCGATCGGGACAGTGGTCCGACTATCACGAACCGTCCTTTGTCCGAGACCTTTTTCGCCTTTTAGGCTCATTCGACTTTCGATCGGGACATTTGGCCCGACCATGCGAACCGTCCTTTGCTTTAGCCTCGTTCGCCTCATGGGCTCGTTCGGCTTTTAGCTTGGACCTTTGGCCCGACCCTGCGAACCATCTCTATGCCTTTGCATTCGTCGCCCATTAGGCTAACTTTGCATTTCGCTGTACTGAGATGTCCGACTTACGGATTTCTCTACTCGTTGTTGAATATTTGCCTAGGGTGTAGTCCTTTGGACTTAATTCCCTTGCCCCTCGAAGTGTAGTATGAGTGCATGAGTCATGGTACACTTGAATATGAGTCGACCTAGCTTTGTATTGCCTCATGGGCTTGACTTGGCTATTTGGTCGGAGCTCGATTCGACTGTCGTGCCTCGTCGGGATTATGAACTGGTCGAATTAAATAACTCCTTATTCGACTGTCGCACTTCGTGGTGCTTATGAACTGGTCGAATAAGGTATCCATCGTGGGATCTTCCAACTGCCTCGCATCGTGGCTTATCGGCAGATTGGGAGTGATATAAGCACTGTCATTGACTTGGCTTTATTCACTATTTTATTCAGACTTCAACATGTCGAGGATTCGTAGATAAGATAGCTCGACCCTCCAGTTCGGTAGGGTGAGTTCCAAAATAAGGAAGCTCGACCCGCCAGTTCAGTAGGATGAGTTCCAAAATAATATAGCTCGACCCTCCAGTTCGGTAGGGTGAGTTCCAAAATAAGGTAGCTCGACCCCCCAGTTCGGTTGGATGAGTTCCAAAATAATATAGCTCGACCCGCCAATTCGGTAGGGTGAGTTCCAAAATAAGATAGCTCGACCCTCCAATTCGGTTGGGTGAGTTCCGAAAGAAGATGGCTCATCCCGCCACGCTCGGCTAGGAGAGTTCCAAAATATGATGCCGAGTCGATCTCGGACTTAGAGCAAGACGAGTCCGTAGAGCTCGAATGCCGGTGCTCGATATCTCGAGTCTTTGTGGTGCAATGTAATTGTGATAAAAACATTACACATATAATAAAGGCTTACAAAGTGTATAAGAATTTCAAATAACGATTGTAAGAACCTGGAGAGCTAAAGAGCTCGGCTCGATCCTTGGAGCTCGAGAACTCGCCGTGGATAGCTAGATACGGTAGATAATTCGTTGCTTTCTCGGGCACCACAGAGTGTCTTTCCGGTGGCAATCGGACCTCGAACGGATTCCGATCGGCACGAAATTTAGAGGATCGTTCTTCCCTCACTTTTCTTCGATGTGACCGGTGGAATTGTTCTTTCGATCGCTAAATCTCCGGGAATAAGCCGCCGAATTGGCAATTCTTTGTCCAGAATCCTGCTGCGTTTTGGTGCTCGCGATAACTTCTTTTTGCCACGATCGAGAAATCAAACGAACTCCGATCGGCCTAAAATTTTGAGGGCTTGTTCGGTCCTGATAATTCTCGAATCGACCGGTGGAAATCTTGTTCCGACGGTTCAATTGTCGAAATATTCAACCGACTTGGAACCTGCAGATTAGGGTTTTTCTCGCTTTTTTATGCGTTCTCGCAACTTTTAGGCGATGATCCGGAATCGAAAACTACTCCGATCGGCATGAAATTTTTACTGATTGTTCTTCTCTCAGTATTATTTAATATGGAAAATTAGGGATAAGGACACAATCTGAAATATTTTTAAGTAACAGGACAGCTACATATTTTTTATAGGGAGAAGGACAAGCGCATAATTTTATAGCGAGAAGGACAAACAGTGAATCCCGAAAATCGGTGAATCTCCCGATGAATCCCAAATCGGTGAATTTCGATAGTGAATTTCGACAATGAATCCCGAAAATTAGTGAATTTACGATGAATTTTGAAAATTAGTGAATTTCATCGGTGAATTTAAATAATTGGATTTCGAACACAAGTGAATTTAAATCGATGAATTTAAATAAGTGAATTTGAACACAAGTGAATTTCGACAATGAATAAATAGTTTTGTCCTTTATGCAAAAGTTTCAAAAGTCATGTCCTTCTACTCAATTGATGAAATATTTATGTCCTTCTCCTCATTCCCTATTTAATATGACCGGAGGAATTTTCATTCCAACGGTTGAATTCTTGTAACAGCCGCCCGACTGAATCTGCTGATTAGGGTTCTGCTGCGTTTTTGATACAAAGCGGAACTTCTTTGCGACGATCGGGCGATTAAACGAACTCGATCGGCCTAAAATTTTGAGGGCTTCTTTACCCCTTCTTATTCATTCGACCGGTGGAATTCTTGTTCCAACGGTTGAAACTCCATAAACTAGCCGCCCGATCTCGGCTGCGTTTTTGGTGATCTGGCATCTTTACGCAACGATCGGGTATCTAAACGGACTTCGATCGGCACGAAATTTGGAGGGTTTGTTCGCCCTCCTCCTTCTTCTTCAATATGACCGGTGGAAATCTTGTTCCAACGGTTGAAACTCCGCAATAAGCTCGGATCTCGATTGCGTTTACGGCATGTTTACGCCATTAACTTGACCACCGTCACTCCTTGATCCATCACCGATAGAAGGCCCTCCTTCTAGCGCCAATGACGATCTTTGGATTTCGCCTATGAATAAATCCGGGCCGTTTAATCTAGGGATGATTGAATCAAGGATGGTTTTGGGGATGATTTTAGACTGAGCCTGAGAGTCTCTCAGGTTGCCTACGATCTCTGTTATGTTCCAGGAATCAAGTCACACGTAGTTCCTGGGAAGTGTATATTTATAGGAGTTCATTACCCAACCCTAAACCATGTCGGTTTGGGTAAAATACCGTATTAGCCCTTTGGGCTTTTACTAGCTTATATGGGCTTTGCCCATCGCCTGAAGTTATCCTATGGATAATGGGCCTCTTCAATGGTGGTGCGGACTCTGTCCTCGAGGCCGACTTAATCGACTTGCGTTAGTCGAGCTCGGGACCCTTATCCTACACTGCTTAGAGTCGATCGTCGTATTCCCGAGTCGGGGAACCGACCGGCATGTGGACGTTTGTTCGTATTGCGGGGACCAACTGTGAGGCCCATCGTCTCTCGGTTCTCGATCGTATCGGTTGTCGATGTCTCAACTCGTAACTCGGCCCTTGGGCTATCACTTATTCTCGTTTCAGGAGGACTATCTCGTGACGCCACGTGGAGGT
The DNA here is from genome assembly GCA_026214975.1 of Gentiana macrophylla. Taxonomy (NCBI): domain Eukaryota; kingdom Viridiplantae; phylum Streptophyta; class Magnoliopsida; order Gentianales; family Gentianaceae; genus Gentiana; species Gentiana macrophylla. Next base: position 109,574,258 of record CM047807.1, read on the forward strand.
GCGATATTCGGTATCGTCATGTATCAAGATCAATACAGGGCGAGGATATATTATCGCTTATAAATACGATATTTCTCAAATGAAGGTGTTGCTAATATTGTGATTTTGTTCCACGGGCTCTCTCGGAGGATCACCATAGGCATATGCTAAAATGCTTTGGCTACCTATGCTATAGCTTCTCACATCAAACCTTTGGCTTTTGATTTGTGGCTATGAAAGCAATAAAGGTCATATGCTATTATTTCAAAAGCCACATCAATGTGAAGTCCTTCCATGCTTCTAAAATATTTTGGATGTCAATTTTGAGCCACATAATAGACTGTTTTGGCTTCTTGCAATGCCCAGCAAATAGATATTTTACCGGAATGAAATTAGTGGACATGTAGTTAAACCAGTGGGACTTAAACCCATGACTTGTAGGTTCTCAGGCCTGCACATCTGCTAAGACATGCCTCATTATTTCATTAATACCCACATGTAGAAACATCATACCATTAACGTCATTGACGTGACTCTCGTTATATACAAGATAACATCATCAAGGAAGAAAGAAAACAAATATTCATACAGCAAAGCAAAATAATAATACCAATAGTTACACAAGTGACAACTCATTGTTTTTCTAACTCACAGTAACACACATTTGCCGCGCTTCATGTAGGCCACAAAAACTACATAATACTTCTCGACGTTAAAAAAAAAAAAAAAAAAGAAAGGCAATTATTACCCACACCCTTCATGGGTGCATTGATCCGTTATATGAATGACATATGCACAAAGGCAAAAGTATTCCCTCGTCTGGAACGCATATCATACATCTAACAGGTCGGTAAGAATTTCCCTGAAAACACATCTCAAGCAGCCATTGAGTAATAGGACTTCTACACCAACTACACACTAACAGTGACTAACCTATGACCCCAAATGTAAGAAGTTAGATTTTACACACATCAGACACACTAAAGCAAGGCTGAGCCACCTTGCTGTCCGTGGAAATACTAGGTCAGGGAGGAGGGGAGGGAGGGGGGGGGGGGGGGGTGTCAAAGAGGTTGAACCACCTGCGGCGATTATTATCGGATTGGCTAATGCCTGTATCCGGGGCTAAGGTAAGCCTATCTGCATTAGCAGCAGCCCATTGGCCAAAATCAGGTGAAGAAACCAGCCCTTCTAGTGCCCTTTTTGTAGTCTCTTTCGTAAATTGGTTCCATTCTTCCTTTGAAAATCTCCGTCTTTCTGGAGTGTCATGATAGGTTGAGTAGAATGGTCCTGAATCCGACAGCTGCTGACTTGGCGAGTAACTATTGGTGGAAGTGGAACCTGAAATGAAAAGGAAAAAAGAAAAGAAAAAAAAAAACCTTAATTTTCACAGAATGCCCAAGATTTCATTCTTCATAAGGGAGCAGTGATGCTGCCACAACATTGTGTCACTACACACTGATCAATGGGTCCCACAATGATGTAGTGAGATACGATGTTTTGACAATATCATTTTCCCGTCGTAATCTTCACCTCGATAGTTCAATGGAGATCTGGTAGAAGGTCTAGAGTCATCTGATAGCTGACTTGGCGTATTACTACTGGTGGAACCTGGAAAAAAAGAAAAGAAGGCACTTAGATTTTGACAGAATGCCCAAAGACAACATTGTATCACTACATATTGACCAATGAGTCCCACTATAATCAACGGTCTACAAACATTTAGGTTGTACGGGTACAAATACATGGATACGAGACACGTGAGGGGGGATTTATGAAAATTATAGGAAACGAGTATGGAAGGCATATGTAGTACAATGTTGTGACATCATCATTAATTTCCGTTATAATACGTACCTCGATAGTTCAATGGAGATCTGGTAAAAGGTCTAGAGTTACGCAGCTCCTGAACCGGAGAACAATACGACTCATCCAACCTCCTTCGATTAAGCTTTCTCAATCTGCGTAGCATTCTGCAGGTAATATTTGCACAAAACCCAAAACAAATTATTTCAGAAGTTCTATAAACACCACAACCATCCAATCCCCGCCTATATCCATCACCACACCGAAAATCGCCTTTCATAAAGTCGATCATGCACAATCAGACGTTTTAAAGGTCGAATATAGACTATATAATCAACATTTAAAAAAGCTGATTATTAAAAGCGACTTTTTCGTAGTCTATTTTCAGTGTGGTATAGTAATCTGGATGTGGTGTCACGGTAATTTGGACATGGATAACATTGTTTTTACCTGTATATCCAGTATATGAACTTGAGAGGGGAAGATTTCCTCACCAACACCGAAACAAGGATTCCTCCAATCAATGCTTCTGTTGCTAGTAAAGGGTCCAAAGAACTCTGACAAACAAATAAAGCTCATTTAAATACATACATATAATATGATCAACCAAATCAAACACACACAAATTGGAAAACTCAATCTCCACTCCAGCAACCAACACAAATCGAATATTATCCGATGAATTTCAAAATTAAAAGGAAGACTAGCAAAGGTAACTAAATCACAAAACAAATGGAGGAAACTAACCTGCAGAATCATAGCAGAAGCAATAATACGAATGGACCAAACTACAAATTGGGCCACTCCACTGTCAACATCTCCATCCTCGTCAAGAATAAGTTTACGAACAACCCAGAAGCCCAACCAAGCTCCACCAATTACCAGGAAAAGGAGTAGAAATATGACTAGCTTCAAACACAATCATCAAACGTTAGTAAGACAGATTTCTAACAGTTTTTAGTACTTATATCCATAAGGTACACATCAAGGTATATTGGATATCTGAAAGAAAAAAATCAAACACATGGCACTTGAATAACCCAAGGAACTTACATACAGGGGGGTACATGTCTTCACCAAGACCAATCTCGATGAGAACAGCTCGCAACATATTCGGCACATTACGTAGTAACATAGCTCCCATACCAATCTGTAATTAATTCAATCTGTAAGTTTTTACCTTCTATTAAAGGCAAAATTCTGTTAACAGAGCAATAATTCAAATACCTACCACAGACGAGTAAAAAACAAGTGCAAGTGTATTAATCTTTCGCCCAGCTGGTAGAAGCTTCATGCCCTAACAACAAAAATACACACACTGTGTTAAAAGCCTTTAAAAAAGCAAAAGAGAAGGAGCATTAGCTTCTTTCTTACTTTCCCTCCAATATTAGCTTCTTTCTTAAGTTTTCGAAAAAGGTCAACTTTGTAAATGATAGTGTCTTGGAACAATGTTTTTAACCACACCAGAAGTCGTTTTAAAACATATTTACTTCTGCAAGATAGGCAATAAGGAATCCAGTAGCATGATGCAATATTATTCAACTTAATGCTTGCAATTCAGATTAAACTTATAAGCATACCTGGAAAAGGATTACTAGAATCACAAGAAGGATCCCTATACTCATTGCACTGCCATAGTAGAAAACTAAGGACTTGCTAAGGAAGGTTGCGACAGTCAGCAATATTATTCCCGCTATCAAGAATACAACACGATACAAGTAAAAATCTGCAAAAAGAATTATAAGGAAGTTAAAATATCAGGTTATAGCAAGAACATCACGCATGTCTTACTCCACAGATTTTTTTCCAATGTAAAAGAACGTATTATTATATTACTCATCCCAACAGCTCACCTTCATCAACAGACACCTGAAGCAATTCCGTGCTCGGGCTGGTCATGCGTATGTCCAAAATCTTGTTATCAAAAGGTGACATTGACTTAGCCCATGACCCTTTAGTGAGCTTCTCCCACTGCCCTTGAGGACACATCCCAATACCAATAGTCTTATTCCTACAATGTTAGAAAATCACAACAATAAAAATGTTGAAGTGTTTTTATACATACATATATATATATATATATATATATATATATATATATATATATATATACATGGTAATTTCCCTCAAAAAAAGTAAGGGTGGAAGTCAATGAAATATTTTACATATATTTTATAACGGTTACAGAGTAGGCAATCAAGAGTTCATTGTAAAGGTCTCTACTAATATTGTCATTGTATTTATGTTACGTATGTGTAGGATCCTCATATTTATGTTGCTCACTGTTGGGCCTTTAATTGAACTTTGTGTTCAACCTACCTGAGATTTATTATAGGCCTAGACGTGCACCGACATAGAGAAGTGTTTGAATATAAAAGTTACCCCATCTTCATATCACCTTGAGCTTTTGGGTCGGATGATAATTCAATAAAAGCTAAAAGCATGGATCTATGTGCTTTTACTTCTGCTATTATTATCATATTATGCCATAACGCAATAACTTATTATCCATACGAGCTACACACACCGGAATACATATTTCTATGTGGCCGTTCTAATTAGAAAATTGTAGTAGTTAAGTTAAATGCTACAGCCACAAGAGACTTACCTATGGAAACACACCTCGATATTGTGTAGGCGACCACTAGGATTTACATGTGAAACGTTTATCTTCAAAGAATCAGGAAACTTCTTTAAGTGCTTGAGTCTAGGAAAACCTTGAATCAACACTCTTTCACAGAACATTTTGGATCCAAGTTTTGAACCTGGCGATTTCTCCACAACCAAGGTTGGAAGAACCTGTAATGTGACATTTCCAGAAGCGACTGCATACGGAAAAGAAAAAAGAAAAAAAAACATAAGCTTGTGTACCTAAACACAAACATTAACGCTTAAGCATGCTCAGCTTCAAAAAGTTAAGTACGACTTGGACATATTGTCATAGTGTAAATTGTGTAATAGGACAATCAACCTATTTAGATCAAAGAACCGCCATGCCTGCTAACAAAGAACTAATTATCAATCAGATCCAGAAAACGAACCACGAAACCGACTCAGGTCGTGATCCAAAAACAGCCACCTTGTACTAAGAAAGAAATCCCTTTCTAAACACAGCACTGAATGTACCGAGTTAATGACTTCTCGCTTAACATTATAAATTTTCTTAGGAGACGTCCGCTCAGTTAAAAATTTAACAATTTTCACAACGACATAGTTTCAAGGATCAGAAACATTAACAAGTTGCTGCACATGACAAAGTACACATTAAATATCTTCCAACTTAATCAACGTCTTCTCAATTAAAAGACAGAAACATAAAAATTAAACAAACAAACAAACAGTAAGCAAAAAACATGAAAACAGCTGTTTTTTAACACATTTCCAAAAGAAAATCCATAACTAGCTAAACACATATTCAGACACCATTGTAAAATTCTCGCTATAAACATGACTTGATGAAAAATAAACTCTAACGGCTAAATCAACATCTAATAATATAAAAGCGAACAACAACAAAAACAAAAAAGTAAGCAAAAAACAAAAAAAACAAGAAAACAGTTGCTGTTAAACACATTCCAATCTTCCATAAACAAAATCCAAACTTACGAGCTAGCCAGACCTAGAAGAAGCACCTTAAGACTTTTCGACGACAATCAAACTCCATAGGCAAAAATTATTGCTATAAACACAATATGATGAGAAAAACAAAACCTAAAAGTACAATTCCGTACCTGAAAGTTGCTGGTCAGCTGACACAGGCGTTAGAAACGGAGTAGAAATATGTAGAACAAGCAGCAACGGAATGAACATGGCCAGCTCTACAGAGAAGGCCATGGAGAAAAAGTGTTTGATTTTGTTTCCAATTTGAATCGGCGGTGAATTTAGCGGTCGTAATTTGGAGTTCAAAAGTTAAGCAACCTTGGCCGACTCTTTTCGGGTTTCGGATTTTTTGGACTTTGGATCTTATAAGAAGCTTTCTTTCTTAGTCTGTAAGTTAGGCCCATCTAATAAATCTGCATAACCAAAGGACAAATTTTATAATACAACCGTTGCATCGGCACCCTTTAATTTATTATTTTTCATTCACTTTTTTACACCATCTAATCACTCAAGGCACCACCTGAAATAATAAATTTTAAAAACTATACGTTTTAGTCCTTCATGTTATAAAAATTAAGCAATTTAGTCCCTAATGTTTAACTTTTACCCCTCCACTTTCTAAAAATCATTTAACTTCTCCTATGTCTTCTAACTTTGCCAGAGTTCTCATCAGAAAAGACGTCGGAGAAGATAAAATTGAGCTGGAAAACTGCAAGTGAAGCTAAGAACAACACCACTTTGAACAAAATCATATAAGTATCTTGTTTTGTTGCATTTCGAAGGTTTTCATTCCGATTTTTAATGGAGTAATTTGTTCCATTGAAATTTGTATTTGTTGTTGGTTGAAATCGGAGGTTCTTAAGGTGTTTTTCGTTCAACCGGCCGTTTCCGATCGGAGGTTTGGGGAAGATGACCGGGTGCTTAAAACGTCACCGATGATGACGTTTTAATCGAGATAAAACATCGCGACGGGGTGACGTTTAAGTCATACAAGCCCACTAGGGTGACATGTTCCTTCGTCGGTGAGGTTGACGTTTATCTCGTACTCAGAACGTCGAAGTGGCGGACGTTCTTCTTAACGTCAACTTAGGTGACGTCTTAGACTATTACGAACGTCTTAAACATAAACTCATTAAGTTTTGGAGTCAAAAAAAACGTCGGGAGTGGTGACGTTTATTTTTGGTTCCAACGTCAGAGTTGGTGGCGTTATAGAAGCAACAAAATATTCATTTCTGGACTAAAAGACGTCACCAAGTCTGATGTTTATTATATTAGGAAATGACTAGTTTAACGCAGCGGAATTTAAATTTTGATTTCCGATCCCAAGATCGACTTCGTTTAATACAATAAACACGTTAAGTAGTTTGACGGTATATACCTTGGCTGATCTATAAGATCGTCACTTTGACCGTCAATAGAGAGTAGTACTATGCGCAAGCCGTCCACGCCTCCAGCCTCTATCGATAATCCACATAAACTCCTCGCCGGAATCCTCCTTGGATAGCTATCAGAAAAATCCGGCTGCTAGACCGGCCTTTATCTCTCTCTAACTCTCTACTAGAAGCTCTCTATTTTACTCAAGAACTGTTAGCTCTTGAAATTGTGATGTATAAAAGAGCTAGCCAACCCCTTTCTTATATAGGTGAAAGTGGCGCCCTTTATGTCCTAATCTGATTAGGAGAAGCTTCCTAGAAGATAGATGAAAGAGAAAAAAATATTTTCCCAATAAAATAAGGAAAATCACTTTGATTGATTTATATCTTTTATTATAATATCTTATACTATTAAATAAAAATTAAATATTTCCAATAACTTATATATTGAATATATTTATCTTATTACCATAAATCTATTTTTCCAAAATCAATTAATATCCAATATTAATATTATGGTAGTCTTTTGAATTAAATTGCACAATCCAAGTATATCTTATACACTCACATGTGGAGCCCCAAATGCCAACTAATTGGCTTCCGGAATATTCTTTAATTAATATAATTTATGTATAATTAATATCTTGTATTTTATTTATTCACAATAAATAAATACCATCATATTAATTTACCACTATAACATTTATAGTCTTGAGATAAAATTTCCTTATTTAGTTATCAACTATAATCGCATTTTAATCCGAGTCGATGTTCTTATGTGTGAGACCCGATAGGCTAAAGTGCAAATTACGAAAATACCCTTAATACATAACGATCATAGGATATCGTCTAGCAACACACCGTGACCCCCAATCATCGGAAGAGTCAAATGCAATGACTACTACCTTTCATGTGAAACAGTTACCGTGTAAATTACAATCTTATCGCTGTAATAATATCCATATGATCGTATCTCGAGTGTCGGTACTTTAGCGACCGTATCTTATAATCTGGATATCATGCTCTCTCGGAATAACACATTTACTCTCACTTTACAAATATTCTCGAGAGCTAGACATTCCTTATAAGAAGGCCATTTCGGATATTCACTCACAGTCATAAGATACGCGATTCCCGGACGACCAAACATGTATACTCCGCATGCTTCAGTATCACACTCAATCACTACCGCATGATCGCCCCGTGGTTAGGGGAAATCTCAATAGTGTCAAAACATGACAATCCACACCGTGATGCCGTGTAGACTCCAGTCCTTAGGATAATTACACAACTGTCATATAGTGCGACACTTAATGTAAGTGTGTCAGTCTAACGTACGCATTCCCTAATACACGTCCACGTACAGTCCAAGTGTCTCTACACTTCGATAGACGAGATCTATCCCTATCTTCAATAAGATAGAAGATATCCAATACGTGCTAGTCTAATCATACTATCAATGTCCCATTTGACAGTACATACTGTTGAAATAGTGTCCTAAACCCAATCGGGTTGGACAAGATCCGACCGGGTTGGACTGGATCCGACCGGGTTGGGCCGGATCCGACCGGATCGGATCATTTCTACTATTTCTTTATGTTTATACATATATAAAATGGCTTTTCTGTTGTCATATATTTGTTCTTTTAAAGAACCAATTGTGAATTGTTATATGATAACGTTCTTAGTATTAAACTGTGATAGAGAAACTATGATAGGCGATTATGGTTGATGAGATCTTTAATCACTTTAATAAGTTTGATACTTAAATGTCTCTAGGCTGATGTACTATCGAACAGGGCATTGACAGTATAAACATGCTAGCACGTATTAGATATCTTCTGTCTTTAAGGACAGTGATAGATCTCGTTGATGACGGTCAAATTATACCCATAAAAGTCATCAACGTTATCCTTAAATCGAGCTTAATAATATATATTTTATATTAAATCACATGTTTATAATGATTATTTAATGTTATGTGATTTATAGAATATAATTTGGTATTTATCTATTTTTATTATTAAAATACGATTTACTATGTGATAATTATTGATTTTATAGATTACGGTGAATCGGAGGATATCTACCAATGAAGGAAGTAAATCTCAAGATAAATCAGAGCGGAATCGGATTGCATTAAAGATAAATATCAAATCAGCACGAAGCGTGGAGCAAGGAACAAGAAAAGCCAGCGAGCCAATCAGAGACTGGCCAGCTCGCTGGGAGCGAGTTCGGGAAAATTATCGGATCGGCTCGGAGTTATCTCGACGCGTTTTAGACTCCATTAGGGTTTGGGAAACGTAAATTAGGTCGGCTGGAGTTTATTCTAAGTCGGTTTCCAAGCCTATATATACTTAATTATTCATAACACTCTTTACATCGACTCATAACACAAATTATAAGTTTTTCAGAGCAGTTTTAGTACAAATTTCTAGCAAGAATAATGTGAGTTATTTGTATTCACTTGTTCTTTCTTCTATGTTGTAATTAATCCCCCCCCCCCCCAATTATTGTTTATCGTTTGAGGTTGTTCGTTCTTCACCGAACGATGTAGATCTAAGGATACGATATGAGGCAGTGGGGATTCCTTGTCTATAAGGATCCACACGCCCAGATCTGTTATCCGGTGACCTATAGATGACTTTGGTATGATCGACAATCGTGTTTTTAGTAGATCTATATAATTGCTTTATGAATCTCTATTTTATCCGTTACGTATGTAGAAACGCTAAGATTTAGGTTTTCGCCGCGTCAATCTAGCCATGTCTTTATGGTGTGATTGTCCACCTAGAATTTCTTATCTTAGTAGGTATGGCTACGGCTACGTTGCTCGTCTGTTTTAATTAGCGTGTGATTAGAAAATACCAATCTAGGGCTCCTAGGTCAGCTCATGAATTGATCTTCCGGGACTTTCAGCGAGATCTAGATCTGTTCTGTATTAGGGAATTGAGCTCATCTAGTTATACGTAAATCGTAGATTAACATGATACCTACAAAGTTAGTGTTAATAGGACAAAGACTGATGCGATCACTTAGGAAGTACGCCTAACCACAGGAATGTTGCCTAGGTGAGGAATACAGTTAATATCGGCATCCCTAGTTTTGTAAGCGTGCGAGTTATATGAGATGGAGGCCTACGAAGCGAAGTCACGTAATGTAGCACAATGTCTAGATGGCCTAACCGGAGCTAGATCTAGTTTAGGGGATGACTCCCGTAGCCAATATAAAATATATACGAATCGGATTAATAGTTGTCGAGTCTAGCTTAGTTATATAGAATCTCTAGATCCAAACGATAACATAGTAATTGGGGAGGTTAATTACTTGTATGTTATGTGTTGTGTCGTGCCGTGTCCTTTATCCTTTCTTGTCGTTTGTTGGTCATAGACCGCCTTCGTGTGCTCGGCATGAATGATTAATTGTTTGTATATAAATGATTCACAATTGGTTCCCTGTGGGATCGACCTTGATTCGCTATAGCTATACTACGATGGACCTAGTCCTCTTGCTAGTGTTGGTTTATGGTGGTCAAGTATTTTATATATCACTTGATCCCGTCATCACTCGTTTATCAAAGTGTAGAGACACTTGGACTGTACGTGGACGTGTATTAGAGAATGCGTACGTTAGACTGACCCACTTACACCGTTAAGTGTCACACCATGTTGCAGTTGTGTAATTATCTTTAGGACCGGAGTCTACATGGCATCACGGTGTGGATTGTCATGCTTTGACACTATTGAGGTTTCCTCTAGCCACAGGGCGATCATGTGGCAGTGATTGGATGTGATACTGAAGCATGCAAAGTATACATGTTTGGTCGTCTGGGAATCGCGTACCCTATCAGTAGGGATGAATATCCGAAAGGGCATTCTTATAAGGAATGGCTTACTCTCGTGAATCTTTGCAAAGTGAAAGTAAATGAGTTACTTCGAGAGAGCATGATATCCATATTATAAGATACGGTCGTTGATGTTTTGACACTCGACTAACGACTGTATGGATATTATTACAGTGATATGACTGTAACTTACACGGTAACTGTTTCACATGAAAGGTAGTAGTCATTGTATTTGACTCTTCCGATGATTGGGGGTCACGGTGTGTTGCTAGACGCTATCCCGTGATCGTTAGGCATGAAGGACATTTTCATAATTTGCACTTTGTGTCTACAGCCAACATATTCGGGAGCCTATCGGGTCACACACATAAGAACATCTAGCCGGATTAAAATGTGGTTTTAGTTGATGACCAAATAAGGAAAATTTATCTCGTACAATAAAGGTTATAGTGATAAATTACTATGGTGGTATTTATTTATTATGAATAAATATAATACAAGATATTAATTATGTTGATTAATTAAATATACACAAATGTTTGTGTGTCGAAAATATATATGTATATTGATACACATGTATTTTGCAAATTAATTAATCATAGTATTATATTAATTAAAAAAATATCAATTCCCAAATTAGTTGGGATATGGGACGCCATATTCAGGCATCTTTTGTGTGTAGGATACATTTGGTTTGTGTAATTTAATTAATAAATATTACCATAATATTAATATTAGATATTAATTGATTTTGAAAAAATAGATTTATGGTAACAAGATAAAGATATATTCAATATAAGATATTGTCAATATATATCTTGGAAATATATTTAATATAAAATATTAAATATTAATGAGATAAATCAATCAAATATATTTTCCTTATTTTTCTAGTAAAAGGTTTTCTTTCTCCCCAATCTACTAGGAAGCTAATCTCAATCAGATTGGGAACAATGAGGAGCGCACCATACCCTATAAATATGAGGGCTTGGCTAGCTCTTTTGTATAACACAATTCCAAAAGCTAATAGTTATTGTGAAAAATAGAGAGCTTCTTAGGAGAGATTTTGAGAGAGAGAAAAAATCGGTCTAGCAACCGAATTTTTCTGGTAGCAATCAATGATGGGATTCCGGCGGGCTGTTCGTGTGGATCACCGGTAGAGGCCGAACACTTGGGCGGCTCCATGCAGAACTACTCTCATTAGACGGTCAAAGCGTCGATCTTTTAGATCAAGCAAGGTAACCACCGTCTTTAGCTTATTTGTTTATTGCTTAAACGAAGTCGATCTTGGGTAAAAGGAAATCAAAATTTTGAATTCCGCTGCGTTCCCGCGTAGATTTCCTAACACATACACTACTACAAAAAACATAAAAATCACGGTTTTTAAGTGTGATATATTCATATTAGTCACGGGTTCTAAAGTGTGGCATATTGAGGTGTGACATAAAGTACTTTAATCCAATCACAGTTCAAAACTGTCATCTATTATAATAATTATCACACTTAAAAACCGTGATCCATTATAGTTGTTATCACACTTAAAAACCGTAATCTATTTTAATTTCATCACATATAAAAACTGTGATCTATTATAGTTGTTATCACACTTAAAAGCCGTGATCTATTATATTTGTTATCACACTTAAAAACCGAGATTTATTACAATTTCAACACATTTAAAAACTGTGATCTATTTTAGTTGTTATCACAATATTTAAAAACCGTGATCTATTATAATTTAAATCACATCTACAAAAGTGTTTTTTCCGAAAACAATATATAAGCACACTTTTTTTTTTTGTTTCCAATGGGACTCGAACACAGATACTCCGCATTAACGAGCCACATTAATAACCACTAGACCGATGCCTTCTTTCTTCTAATTTTCGACCACACTAAACTAAGATCTCATTATAAAACATCATATTATTTAATCACAATTTAAAACCGTGATAATAAAAATTGTGGTCTATTTTTGTTTTATCACATTTAAAAACCGAGATCTACTATAATTCCAATACAGTTAAAAACTGTGACCTATTTTAGTTGTTATCACACTTAAAAACCGTGTTCTATTATAGTTGGTATCACACTTAAAAACCGAGATCTATTATAATTTCAACACATTTAAAAACTGTTATCTATTTTAGTAGTTGTTATCACACTTAAAAACCGAGATCTATTATAATTTCAATCACACCTAAAAAAGTGTGATCATTATTTTTTTCACACCTAATAACTGTGAAAATAAATTTAAGTGTGATATATACATTTTCCTTGTCTCAATTCTTTTAAAAGTGTGATCATTATCTTTCTATAAGTGTGATCTCTGTCTTTATTTGTATTAGTGGATATAAATTGTTTGACAAAAATATCAGATGAATTCAGCCACTCTTTAAAAATAAGATTAATTGATATAATTGAACTCGCTTTATCAATAACCGTGACAAAAATATCATACCAATTCAGTCACAATTTAAAAGTGTGATTGATTGGTATAATTTATCTCACTTTTTCAATAACTGTGACAAAAATATCATATCAATTCAATCACTGTTTTAGATGTGTGATTGATTGATATAATTTATCTCATTTTTAATAACTGTGACAGAAATATAATATCAATTCAGTCATAGTTTAAAAATGAGATTGATTGATATAATATATCTCGGTTTTTCAATAACTGTGACAGAAAAATCATATCAATTATGTCACACTTTAAAAATGAGATTAATTAATATAACTTATCTTAGTTTTTCAATAAGTGTGTGCAAAGTAGTAAGTGTGATATATATGTTTTCTTTGTCTCAGTTTTATTGAAACTGTGATTGTTGTCATATCTTAAGTGTGACCAATATCATATTTTGTCGTAGTGATACGACTAGAGACATTTAAGTATCAAACTTGTTAAAGCAATTAGAGATCTCATCAACCATAATTACTATCATTGTTTCTCTATTATATTGTGACACTAGGGACGTTACTATATATATATATAACGAAGATAAACAATATATAATAACAAAAATGTTTTTATTAATCATAATAAGTTATTACATAAACTAAAATAGACTATAAATGACCCGACCTGGTCGGATCCGGTCCAACATGATTGGACTTAGGACACCTATTCAACATATTATACATACGAACGTCAGTTGTACTGACGTTGGATTGGATGCCGGACAGAAAATCCAATGGCCGATCGGAAAACTCAAAAAAACCTTCATTTTCCCCTAATTAATGGTGTTTCAAGCCATGGAATATGAATTTTGATTCCATTTTGCTTCCATATTGTTTGAAAATGATATTTGGGTGAAAAAGGTTGGAGTATATGAAATGAATTTTGATGAAGAAGAATGTTGAAGAAGATGAAGATGAATTTTGATGATGAATAAGGTTGAAGAAGATGAAAATGATCTTTGTTATGAAGAAACTTGTAGAGGATGAAGATGAAGATGAATGTTGTTTATGGTGGTGCCAATAAAGAAATAAATATAGATGATAGTTTGGATGAAAATTAAGTTTGTGGTTTGTTATTGATATAAGTTAATAATTTTGGATTATAATGTTTAATTTAAATAATAAAAGGACTAAATTGTATTTTTTAAAATTTGTGGTATAAGGAGTAATTTTTCTTATTTTTTTGGGTTGTGCTTGAAATAAAAAAAAATAATACAAATAATATGGTGGTGCTAAAAGCAATTTATAGGGTGCCGAAAGTATTCGTGGTGCCACAAGCGATTTCGTGGTGCCGATAGAAGCCGCCAAAAAAATAGATTCATACGGAGTCATCTACACTGTTGATTATGATAAGTCTAAATTGATAATGATGTAAACACATTATGATCAACGGTGTATATTATCGTTGTATTATTCGTTGTGACACAACGAATCTGACCCTATCATTACTAATTCATACACCACCTAAATAAAATAAAATAAAATAAAAATAACTTAAAGACTTTGGAATCCGGAACCACTAACCTATCGGTGGAGTTCGGCTCATACCATGTTTGTAGAGCATGTCACTTACTCAGGGATAAGCCGTCTTGCATCTCAAAGGAGCATCAAACTCGTGAGAATTTAATCATTTTAAACCCCAACTCAAAAGGACCCCACATCACCCTGACAGTACAAATTGATAGGGTAATTAAAATTCGATAAATGCATTTTAGTTGTTCAGCGTATTTAGGTTGTTTTTAAAACTTATCGTTAAAAGGACTATTTTATACGGAATTCAAACTCTCACACACCAGCTAGAATAGACACTACAACATCCAACCACTTAACCGCTCAGCTATGCCACTAGATTTATTGATGAGTTGTAAAATAAAATGTATAGACCTTCATGACTTGGTATTACGAAACTTATGTGAAAAATGTAATACACGACACTGGGTATGCAATAGTTTTATTGTAGTTGGGCATTACATGGATTACATGTGCTATAGATTTAGAGCAAAAGAACATTAAATAATTCAGTCAAATCAAAATAGATTAATTATATCAAACATTAATAGACAAAGGGCATATCAAATCCAAATTTACAATGATCAATGACCAACATAAGTAAATTGAATGATTACGATTTTACACAATTTCATCCAAATGCATTGACACGTATCATTAAGAGTAATCATAATGATTTTTTTTTTTTTTTTTTTTTTGAGGGAATCATAATGATTATTGACCATTGTAAAATCTGACTACGGTCTAGTTATTTTCACGACAGTTACGAGTTCAGATTCCATTCTCTGAAATGCTACGTAAGGCTGGCTTCCACTGCGCCCCGCCACCGTGTTGCCTCCTTTGTCCTCTCGTTTCCATGCTACGGTCAGTACGGTTGCTTGCTTGTTTCTTAACTTCATGTGTATTCTAAAAACGAACACCAATCCTTAATCCACATATATACAACAAGGAAGTCCGTTACGTATAAAAAAGAATGCTACTGACGTAATAAAATTAAACAACAATATGTCCACGCGCATCAACATAGCAAATCATGAGGATGTATTGAAACATAGTAAAACGCAACAAACAATACGAGGGAGATATAGTAATGCATTGCAACGACCTTTAATACGTCTTATATGTAATGTTTTGAAATGCATTGCGATTCTTGTTGTACAAGTTTATTGTAGCTCTAACAGAGTTGAGTTGTGTACTAGAAGGTTGAGCACCAATCTAAAGAGACCCTATTGCCCGCCTCTAGAGTTACGTGAGGATCAGTGGCTCATAGTGTATATATATGTGTACCTTTCTCTTATTGAGAAAAGTCGATACAAACTATCGAACTTTCCTATCCACTTACACTACCTTTTTTATTTTTTTACCACTTAGCTATATTCACAACAAAATTAATTATTATTACCTCTTGGGTTTGTCGAGATAAGTTGTTGATATTGTTGTCAAATATGCCTCCACTTTCCTTTAGCAATTTTCCAAGTTTCACACATTTCTTGGCTGCATATTCTTTTATCACTTCTGCAATTTTTATTACCCAACACAACAACATTGTGATTTTTTTATAAGGAGATAAAAATCAAGAATAAAATAGCAATGTTAGCAGCATTCACAGAAAATTAATGGAAATAAATACACAACTTGGACACAGCTGTTAGATAAATGTCAATTTTAAAGGATGATTCGATTTTCCAATTGAATCGAATGTGATCTAAAACTTTCAAAATCGTCTTCTTAACGTTGAGTTGTTTCAATTGTTATAATAAATAGTTCTCTCTGTTGTACATTATGTAATCTACTTCGTTTCGTCTATATAAAAAATACGTAAATCAAAACACACATTTTTAATTATAAAAAAAATAACTCCAATTTTTAAGCTACTAACCAAGAAAAACGGATCAAATTCAATTTCGTAGAGTTTAATTTTGTTATTGTTTTCTCAAAGTCGAATTTTTAGCTTAAATTCGTTTCTGCAAAAGTCGAAATGCCCGAAAGTAAGTAGAAGCTTAAAAAGTGTTGCAAAATGGACTTGCCTTTGTAGGTGACAAGACGATAAACATGTCCCAATAACAGAGTATCATCTGGCCGGAGAAGCTTCAGCTGCTTCACCGGCTGAACGCCGCCGTCCTCCGTCCTAACATTGGTGGAGCTGATAACATGAGCCACATAATGGCCTGGGTTTGCAGCCATTACTTCATGAGCACGTACTGACCAGTATAGTCTCTCCACCTTATTATTCCCCGGGTGTTGAATCACCACCGTCGCTGCTTCCGCCGCCTGACAGTTCCCCATTATAAAATCCCTCCGCTCACCGGAACTTTAACTGTAAATGAAAAGTTTGATTAAAAAAAAGAGATGATGTTGAAAATGGAAGGACTCGAAGTCTCATATATAAATGTTGAAAGAGATGGTTAATGACTATTGTTAACTACAAGCAAACAATAAATAACGTCGGTGACGAAAGCTGACGCCGATCATGATGATCGGCGATTACGTAATTGTACCAGATCAATTTTAGGTTTGATGGCACATCAGTTATTTATTTTTTATTTTTTTTTTGAAAGGGACACATCAGTTATTGAAGAATGTGTTAAACGATTTTTTATTTTCATCTTCATCTACCTACCGTATATTATAATAAAACCGACAAAGTCGATTCTGTGAGTTAACATTCAACTTTTTTTATTGTTGATTATGGTTTGACGGTGCAGGAACTCACATGTTAGCTTGAGTAATTGACTTTCAAATGGTCGCAAGGACGTAACTAGGAATTGGAGGTCGTGTGAGCTTATGAATTACTCTCACCTCCAGAATTGGACGTCGGGTGGAAGTAACCAGGAATTTGAGTATATTTGTTTGGTTGGATGGGTTGAGCTAAAAAAATTAACCGTGTTGGACTAAGTTATATAATGTTTTTGATTTGCTGAAAATAAAATCCGGGTGGGCTGCGCACCCAAGCCTTGGTTTGCTTCCGTCTTTGCAGGGTCGATTCTATAAAAATTGTGTGGTACACCGGTAGATATGAGACATCGAGTAGATTAGTTGTGGTGTAAATAAAAACATTTTTTTAGAATAAAACATTGTATAAAGGGTATACAATATATACATCATAGTTATACATGTCACTTGATACAACATTATACAACTGTTGTATCTAAACGCTCTCGTATTAAAGAAAAATGATATATACATTACAGAATTTTGCACAACATGTTCACTACATTTTTTTTCCCGCTCTTGATTGAAGTGTACAACACATTGATTGATATGAATCTATCATAATTTATGGTTAAAAATTGTGTAATGAAACATGTACTGACATGATTTGTAGTGGATGTATCACGAATGCATATTAAACGGGTAATTCTTGGATAGTCATTCAAATTGTGGAGTAACACAATATGGATTAATCAAAACCATACAGCTTAATCATTGTTAAATTGTGTAGTCCAGATCAATCGACATTGGGTCACGTACAAATAGAGCGCCTGCATAAAAATTTCATGTGTTACAATATGACAAAATACAGTTTTACGTTGTATATTTTTGGCATGCGGTAGGATCCATTGATTGTTATGATATACGTTATGATTAATGATAAAAAAAGAAAAATAAGATTTGTCGTTTTATTGCGACAATTTTGTTATGTTGCTAACATTCAGTCGAATTTTAGTGTCTATCATTATGTATGTGTTACACACTTGTCCCGGATGCCTAATCCTTATCTAGAAAAAGAACGTTCGGCATATGACATTTAGAGTAATCTATAAATCACACATAAATATTTTGTCATATCATAATAATTAAATAACGAGTGGAAGAAAAGAAACAAACAAGTGACTCGGGAAACAAATACTTAAGACCTTTCATTAACTGACTCAGCCGATTAGAACTACTGTCAAACTAAATCATAAATAAGTGATAACATTTGTTCTAACTCAACTTGACTAAAAAAGAAATTGTTGATATATAAAGAACTTCATAGCTTTATTCTAAACATGCTCTCCAAGCTCAATATCCAACTTGTTTTCAATATGCATTTTCTTTTAATTCCAAAACAAGGAATGAGCATTCTAGACTGCACGGTAAAGAGAAAGGAGATAAAAAAAAACGAGGTTAATGTTTGTCGGATGCCAAGAGACATGTCATGAGTCCACTTCATCCAGTTCATAAGACATTTGAAAACTTATTCTTAAGGCATAAAAGAAACTATTTTAAAAGAAAACTTGAAGAATACGTAAAACACCATAAAAATTTATCTTGTAAACACAAGGAAATTCACTTTAAAATCCAACTTGACATTTAAGGAAATCTACTTGAACATCAAATTTTAACCATGCACGGAAAATATTCCTATTAACTACGTTCAGTTCACCTTGCACATACTTGTTTGTTTAATGAATTACTTACTTAACTTATTTAGTCTACTGATCAAACTTACGTAACTCATTTACTAACGTACTCATACTTTACTCTTCTACTAGCCATAACATGTTTGTTTCTTGTTTGTCATGCTTTGTATTGATTGTCCTGTTTCATGTTTTTTACTTACTTGACATGAGGACATTATGCAACACGGCTAATATGACTAACTATACCCCTAACTTAGGACTTGAGTACCAACATATTCTTGTAATACATCGTCTTGGGGATGAAATAGCTATTACAACTACACATACCTCCGACATTGGACTTTAGTACCCATGTACTCCGTTCAGTAGATTACAAGGTATCTAATTAAAAACAAGTAGGAACACATGAAGCACATAGATATCACGTTAAATTACATATCCAACCTACGAGAACCTATTAAAGCCATAGCAACACCGAACTCCATCATATCTCAACTACTCGTAACAAACACATAAAATAATTTACAAGAAAAAAAAAACTAGAATACAGATTAATGTTTCGAAAACACAAATTAGCAAATACCTGGCAACTCATATTCATGTCTGGTTACGTGCAGTTTAACATAAAACAATATTCAAAACAACTTCAAACATAAATTTTTTTGATTAAAAAGAACTTCTTACCTTAAAGATGAGCCGAACTATAAATCGAATAGCAACTTATTGTCAAATCTACGCTAATCTACGAACCAACAACGAATATAACACAAATCTTACAAGAATCTAACCCTAAAAAGATCAAAGACAGGAACAACTCTGAAAAGATTATATCTTACATTCAAAAGAGATTCAAGACCTAAAGTTGTTGCTGGAAACCGAAGCTACTTCGAACAAGCTGAACAAACCCAGAACAACATGACTGCTCGAAAAACTATCTCCTAGGGTGCTTTCCTGGGAGAGGGGCCAGGAAAGCTGCCCAGTGCATAGCTTAAAACTCTGAAAACATGAAATATGTGAGGTTTAAGGCTGAGGTTTTTTTTTCCTTTTTTTTTTTGGTTTTCTGAGTCTAGTTCGGTTGAGAATAATAATTAAGTAGTATTAATATTGTAGTGACATGTGTCACCACTGTTTTGTGCCAAGTGTAATACTTATATTGTGCCTAGTGTTTAGGAGTATCTATAACTACTATGTACCTCACAAGAAACATAATCTAATGAAAAGATTTTCTTTGCAAATGATGTTATTCTGTTAACTTGGTAGCAGAGCTAGCTCGATCATGGCAACCACCGCGCCTCCGGCGACGGGTAGCTCAGATACTGGAGCTCCGGCCAGCTTGGTGTCTCCTTTAACACAAAATCCACCTACAATGTCTATTGGAGCTCAGACTCAGACTACAAGGCATGTTTTTGGATCTTTGACTTCCGGACTGAGTTTTCCGTTCTTCTCCGACAGTGTAGTCACCGGAATCCCAATTTCGAACTCAGGTATTCCATCTTTAACCACTCAAGCTGGTCCCTCTTTTACTAGATCTGTTTCACCATATGGAGATGTAAGAACCACTCTACCTACTCCACCGTTCCTTGGTTCTGCTAGTCCCCATCCTACCACACCCCTGCTTCATACAATATGAATCAAATCTGCACTGTGAATTTGGATCGTAGTAATTATCTGTTGTGGAGGTATACAGTTCTTCCCATTATCAAAGGGTATAAGCTAGAAGAACACTTGTTCAATGCAGGACCTGCGCTGAACAATTCATTACATCACTCGAATCCAGCTCTCCATATGATGACTGAGGATTAGAATACCAAAGATAACTTGTTAATGGGTTGGTTGCTTGGTTCTATGACAGAACCAGCTCTGAGCGAAGTAATTGGTTGTGCTACAGCTTATGAAATTTGGACTAACCTTGAAACCCTGTTCAACAGCAGGTCAGAGTCAAGAATGCTGGAATATAAAGATGCCCTTTCCAGGGATTCCAAATGCTCAAAACTATGTTTGATTATTTAGCCTTAATGAAATCCTATTTAGACAATCTAACTGCTGCAGGCTATCCTATGACCAAATCTGAACTGGTCCTGGCTACCCTAGGAGGACTAGATCGAGACTATGAATCTGTTGTGGTGAATATTACATCAAGAGTTGGATCTTTGAGCTAGCAGGGTGTTCAATCTCAACTTATGACTCATGAAAGGCTCATAGCAAGATATTCAGGGACTGGTCCTGCTACTAATCTAACTCAAGGACTGCAAATTCGAGCTAATTTTTCTTATGGAAATTCTAGAGGAAGACCACCAAATCAGCAGAGTGCTGGTGGAAGAGGAAGAAACAACAGCAGATGTGGTAGAGGAAGAGGAAGAAATAGAGGTGGTAGAGGATCATGAGGCTACTCTAGGAACAAAATGGTGTGCCAGTTATGTGGAAAAATAGGTCACATGGTGACATCTTGTTGGCACGGGTTTGAAGAGGAATTTGTACCCCCTAGTAACAACTCTGGTGCTGATCACAAGCAGGCCTATGTAGCTTCACCATAATCTGTTGGGGATGCAGCTTGGTACATGGACAGTGGAGCTACTAACCATCTCACTGCTGATCTCAATAATCTCCACCTCAGTTCAAGTTACACTGGTTCTGAAAATTTAGCTGTTGGAAATGGTGAGAAGTTACATATCCTTCATATTGGCCAAACCTACTTTCCCACACACTGTCCACACACCACCTTGACACTAAAGAATGTCTTACATGTCCCACTTATCACCAAATACTTAATTAGTCTATCTAAGTTGCTCTATGATAATCATGTTATTGTTGAATTCACACCTTTTTCTTGCTATGTGAAGGACAAAACAACAGGGACTCTTCTTCTGCAAGGAACACTCAGGGATAGCCTGTACCAGATAATGCTTCCAAATAAGACCTCCTTTCACTCCAAACTCAAGTCCTCAATCATTCAGTCAGCTCCTACTTCCCTAAGTGCACACTTGAGTGTTGACAACCCCAATAAAGATCCTAATGTCTGGCATAGACGTCTAGGACATCCTTCTGGACAGGTCTTGAACCATATTTTTCAGTCTTGTAATGTTACAGTGAATGAAGAGTTAAACTTTTGTGATGCTTGTCAGTGTGGTAAGGGACATGCCCTACCATACCCTAGTTCTGATTCTCATGCTGCTCATTAATGAGCGACAAATTGTCAATCATTATTATGACATTTTACCCTAATATTGATAACACTTTGAGCATTATTGTACCAATTCAAGTCATAATTACTAAGTTTTATCCAAATGTGTAAGTAGTATTATTATATAAATTATCGTATTTTTATAAGTTTTTTATAAGTTTTATACCGGTTTAGTAACCGGAGTATCGTGTCGGATTTACGTTTGGTGTTTTGGTAATTTATTGCAGGATTATACGTTTACCAAGATCCCAAGTCACGGCACTTTTTGAGCCTAAAAACATATCTTTTGAGGGATAGAAGATGATGTCATAAGCTTACAAGTTCAAACGGATCAATTGTCCTAAGTGCTTCTACCGTAAAATATCTTCGACGGACATTTGACCCAACTTAAAGGCATTTTCTGGGGAAGAGTTCTTCATGAAAGTTTTAGATCTTCAAATGATCTTTCAAACGCACTTTGAATCACGTCAATCGGAGGTCTACAACTCATTTTACCAAACAGCTGATATTTTGACAGTTCGGCACGAACCGGAAAAAACCGGCACAGGCCGGAATCTTCATCATTTCAAGCACATGGGAGTCTGACAAGGGAATCAGATCAGAGCACCGCACGCGCCAGAAGGGGCCGGCACGCGCCGGTGTACTACCCCTGCCTATAAATACTCCATCATTTGCAGATGTTTGGAGTTGTACCAATATATATATATATATACATATATATATATATATATATATATATATATATATATATATATATCTTATCTTTAGTTAGTTCTAGTTCTGTAAATACAGTAAAAGGCACTCTGCCGAAATAATAATGTAGTATAAGTATCGTTGTAATACTTAGAAGACTTATCAAGGCTCATTGTTGTTAGAAGAGTTGCTATTTCCGGAGAATACGGCTCTGATGCTTCAATTGTAATCTGGTAACTTTCTAATGTATTTATGTTTGTTTGTTATTATTAGTATCTATATAATAGTTATAATGATATTAGGCTAACTTAATATCTAGCCAAGATATGAAATTGAATTAGTTTTATCTTTTTAAGGAAATGGATGATGACTATGTTAAAATCTAATAAAAATCGATTATGATGAATCTCTTCCTATTTGAACTTAATGGCATGTTTGTACTGACGTAATTAACCAATATAAACGGAATCGTAATCTAATGATGAACTGACCAGAGAAGTTAGGTTATGAGATCGTGGATAGAAAGACCGGAGGGTAAAAATGGCAGTCTGACAAACGGAATCCTATTTCCTATCCCGGGGGCAGAATATTTGTACTCGAGAGATTATTACGTTGAAATCACCTGTTTAATCGACAGATCTTAAAATACTGGCCGTATGACAAAACGGGAGTGACCCATGATTAAGATAACATTGGACAGAGGATTAGACATATGACAATTTCATAAGCTCGTGTGAGGAGGAATTGTTGAGCTTAGGAGTATACCGTTTCACGTAATCAATTAGACCTAAAAAGGAAGATCGAGCACATCCATTGAACTAAAAAGAGATTGTAATTCAATAACATATTCTTGACTAGTTTCTAATAATATTACTAGTATCTATATTAGTATTTATTATATTGGTACCTATATATATTTATATCTATATATATATAGCTCATGTCCTTGACTTGATTCACTTTGATGTTTGGGGTCCTGCCCCTGTCAAATCTATTTCTGGTTTTTCTTACTATGTGCATTTTATTGATGATTGGTCTAGATTTACTTGGATATTTCCCTTAAAATCAAAGTCTGATGTATGTTCTATTTTTATTCAGTTTCGAAAGTGAGTTGAAAATTAGTTTGGGGCCAAGATCAAGTGTGTTCAAACCGATTGGGGAGGGGAGTATAGGAGTCTTGAAAATTATCTTAAAGATCAAGGCTTCCAGTTTAGACACCCTTGTCCTCATGCTCACCAAAAGAATGGTAGAGCTGAGAGAAAATATAGACACATAGTTGAACTAGGACTCACCCAAATGGCACAAGCCTCTCTCCCTCTTAAGTTCTGGTGGGAAAGCTTTTTTGAGGCAGTTTCTATAATTAATGCTCTTCCTACACCTGTCCTCCATAACAAGTCACCTTTTGAAGTTCTATATCACAAAAAGCTTGACTATAAGTTTATAAGGTTTTTGGTTGTGCCTGTTTTCCCTATTTAAGACCTTTCTTTCCTACCAAATTTAGGTTTCACAGCAGTAAATGCACCTATATAGGTGTCAGCTGTTAAGGGTGATTTTATGCGATTTATAAGGCTATATTCTATGTTAATTTCCCCCATATTTGTATGAGTTTGCATAAGAAACGAGTATTTAATGGAGATATTGAGCGAATGATATTTTATAAGGGTTGATCGCAAAATAGGTTGTTTTTGGTGTTTTAATTATGTTTTTATGATTATTTGGACATTATTACATTTTTGCGATGTTCTTACGTGTTATAGATACATGGTTGAGGTTCAAAAGATGATCAAAAGTTGATTAAGTTCGAGCTAATTGATGATATAAGAGATAATGAAGGAATGAGATAGAGATAAAAGAGATAAAGATCAAGAAATCAAAATTCGATCATAATGGACGAACGTTCAGAACCTTGAACTGGCGTCCAGAGTGGACGGGCGTCTGCCAGAGTGAACGAGCGTCCATAAGAGGAAAAGTGATTCAGAGAGTTTGGGCCAGAGAGTGGGCGCCGTGGACGAAAGCGTCGATCATGACTCGGCCCGATTTGAAGTTCATATGAAGAGTGGACGGGCGTTCACCCATTCCAGACGGGCGTCCAGCCGCCGCCATGCTGAAACCGACCTAGTTTTCTATATAAAGCAGCGTGTTTTCTCCACAAATACATCATTTTATTCGAACCCTAAACCCTAGGGGCAGCTTGGCTGCGTTTTTCCTTCAGTTTTTCTCTAGTTTTATGCACTTAAACTTCTAGATTAGATTAGATAATTTCATGTACTTTTATTCATCAATTCGAGTTGTCAAGAAGATGCTAAGAGGCTAAACCTCTTTGAACAAGCGTTGTGAAGCCGTCCAATTCAACAGTTGATTTCTAGTTCGTGATTATTTTGTGAGTCCTATTTCAAGCTCGTTTCTTTTATCATGTTTTGTATGTTTTATTGCATGTTTAATCGAAATATGCTTGCTTTGATGATTGTTTATATGATGAGAGTCATGTCAACCTTAGATCACCATGATAAAAGATTGGATCTTTGATCTAAATAAAACGAAAGTTATTAGATTGATTTTCTAGATTAGAAATCGGAAGATTTCACGCCTAGGTTAGAAAGACGTAATCTTTAACATCGAAAGATAAAAGATTAGGAAACGAACTTGTCTATGAGAGTAGGAGTTTATGCCTTCGATTAGGTGAATCACGACTTGAATAGAGATCACGAAATAATCCGAATTAGAATTGAATGTTGATAGGATAGGTGGATCAATTGCTTGTTCGTTCGTTATACTTGATTTAATCCCTTGAAACTTGAATTGTTTAGCTTTAGTTTACTTTTTCTGCACTTTAGTTTAGTTTAGTTTATCGCTTTCAATCTTCCCTAGCATTGGATTAATCTCCTCTGTCTAGTTACTTTTATGCAATATTTGTTTAGGTTAGCTCTTCGTTTAGGTTAGTTTTCGTGACAATAATTAGTTAAAAACAAAAGCTAGGGTTCACAATGACTAGTTCCCGTAAGATCGACCCGGCATTAGCCTCCATACTACGATCCTTGCACTTGAGGTTAACCGGTTTATTACTTGTTGTTTTGTATTGATAAAATCCGGGACATCAGCCCCTGTCACAAAGGATATAAGTGCCTAAATACCTCTGGAAGAGTGTATATCACCAGGAATGTAACCTTTAATGAGAACGAGTTCTCCTTTAAAAAAGGCTTTATCCAAGGACCTCATAGAGACATCCTTAATGACCCTACCTTGTTTCCCTCCTTTTCCCTTCTAGTTTCTACTAATCCTACTCCACACTCTTTGTCTGGTATATGTACATCTGTGACAGGACTTGCATGGGAGGATGTTCAGGTTCAAACCACACAGCAAGAGGTACAACTTTCTTCTCCTACTACTTTATCTTCTCCAGATTTATGTACACACAGTCCCATACATACACCTATACATACACCTGTTCAAAGTCCAAGTCCCACACACACACCAGTTCAAAGTCCAAGTCCCACACATACACATACTCAAAGTTCTAACACATCACCCTCTCACTCACAGCAAACATCCTTTCATGATGAACCTGGTTCAGGTCAATCTGATGACACAGAATCTACAACCAACACAACCCTTTCAAGGCCATCCCATGCAAACTATGTCTAAGAGTGGAATCTTCAAACCTAAGACCTACTCCACACAAATCCAGTCCACTGTCCTACCTAATCACCTTTCTGAACCAACTAAAGTTTTAGAAGCTTTGGCTTGTACTGAGTGGAGACATACCATGGTCAGAGAGTTTGAAGCACTACAGAAAAATGGTTCCTGGGAACTAGTTCCACCACTAAGAAATCAGAGTCTTGTGGGTAGTAGATGGGTGTTTAAGTTGAAGTTAAAACTAGATGGCACAGTGTTGAAACACAAAGCTAGGTTGGTGGCAAAAGGGTTCCATCAAACCTATGGCATAGACTTTACATATACCTTTAGTCCAGTTGCATAGGCATCTACAATAAGGGTGGTTCTGGCTTTAGCGGTAAACCTAGACTGGCATATCCATCAAGTTGATAGAGATAATGCCTTTCTTAATGGTCTTTTGGCTGTAGATGTCTTTATGAGTCAACCTGAAGGATTTACAGACAAGGAAAGGCCCCACTATGTTTTCAAGTTGAAAAAGGCATTTTATGGCCTCAAACAGGCCCCTAGGGCCTGGTTTGGTGCTCTCAGGTCGCAGATGGTGCAATGGGGCTTTCATCAATCAACAGCAGACTCTTTCATGTTCATCCTAAAAACTAGAAAAACTCTCATAAATGTGTTAGTTTATGTTGATGACATCCTTGTGACAGGAAACTCAAAGACCTTGGTTCAAAAATTTATCCAGATGCTCAACTCCAAGTTTGCTCTTAAGGATTTGAGCCCAGTTTCTCACTTCTTGGGGATGGAAGCTCACAGAAATACAGATGGTTTGTATCTCACTCAAGGATACTATGCTTCATAGCTTTTAAAAAGACTACAACTTCATCACATCAAACCATGTGACACTCCTATGGTTCCTAGACAACACCTCCTACCTGATCAAGGTGAACCTATGAAACACCCCACTATCTATAGGAGTGGCATATGTGGATTGCAATATTTGGCCTGTACAAGACCTGATCTTGCTTACTCAGCTAATTACAAGAGTCAATATATGAAGAATCCAACACTTGATCACTGGGGAGCCCTTAAAAGGTTGCTTAGTTATGTTAAAGCCACTTTACATTATGGCATACTTTTTAGGGCCAGAAGTACCCTGCATCTGTCTGGTTTCAGTGATGCAGATATGGGGCTTGTTATCATTCAGACAGGAAGTCCGTTGCAGGTTATTGTGTGTATATTGGTGATTCCTTGGTCTCTTGGAGCTCCAAGAAACAGACTGTGGTGTCTAGATCCAATGCAGAGTCAAAATACAGGTCATTAGAAAATTTGTCCTCAGAAATGTTTTGGATCAGACAGCTTTTGAAGGAAATAGGGATCTGTTTGCCTGCTGTTCCTGTAGCATGGTGTGATAACTTAAGTGCCACTTTTCTTGCTCAGAATCCTGTATACCATACCAGGACCAAACACATTGAAGTTGACATTCATTACATCAGAAATCAAGTCCTAGATAAACAGCTATCAGTCCAGTATGTGCCTTCCTCTATGCAAATTGCTGATGCCCTCACTAAGGCCTTGCCTGAGCCTCACTTGAGAACTTTCAGAGCCAAAATAAATGTAGTAGTTGTGCCTACCTTTAGTTTGAGGAGGGATGTTGAGAATAATAATTAAGTAGTATTAATATTGTAGTGACATGTGTCACCACTGTTTTGTGCCAAGTGTAATACTCGGGAAATACTTGTGTGGTGAGGGATTTTGAAGTGAAGTGACGGGTGAAACGATCAGAACCACACAGTTTAAAGACAGAATGAAAATGTGTGGTGTGTGTGTCTCCACACGTGTCTCCGCACCGTGTGGAGACACCACACAAAAACCACCCGTAATACTCTTATTGTGCCTAGTGTTTAGGAGTATCTATAACTACTATGTACCTCACAAGAAACATAATCTAATGAAAAGATTTTCTCTGCAAATGATGTTATTCTGTTAACTTCAGATGACTTGGAGACCGATAAAGCTTAATTAACATTAGAATAATAGGAAGAAAAAAAACATAATTTATAAAAAAAAATACCCGGAAATACCCGTACTAAGAGGTCGGAGTTTTACGATATTCTATGCCAAAAAGAATAAATTAAACACTATATAACCTTTTTACGTTTATATTATAAAACAATTTCACTTCTTGCTCATAATTTGAGGTTACTTAACATTCTGTGAATGATTACATCAATACAAATAAAATGGAAAAAAATACTGTATAGCAAATAAATCCAAACTACAACTACTATTAAGAGAGGCCTGCAGCAAGCAATCCTTTCTATAGTAAATGATACGGCAGAGACCAAAAGGGTCGGGGTTTTAGACGTATAGGTCAACTAAAAAATGAAAAAAAATATGCAGTAATGGCGGAGTGTAGAGTCGTGTAGAAGTGGTTTAAATAAATAAAATTGATGGGAGATAGGTAGGGAGATTTAATGTGAGACATAGATGTGTACTATTGGTTAATCCAAAAATAAAAAATAAAAATTTATGATGCAACGGGTAATTTCTAGGCAGTGTCTTTACGTGTGATGATATCTCTGCATCAAATAAAAAATTTGGACGGTGTCTTCAAATGTGGTGATATCTTAATCTGATAAAAATTCTAGACGGTGTATCCACATGTGGTGATAAATGGATCATATACAACTATGTGCTTAAGATATCTACGCAAGTCAGATTTTTTTTCTGTGGTGTCTCCATTCTGCTTAGAGACATCAATTACATTTTGAAAACACCCGTGTTTTATAGCGTAAATAAGCGAAAAACTTAAAAACACACATAAAATTATGAGTGTTTTAAAGAGTAAAATTATATTTATACATGGTGTGGAGACATCACATAAAAATTTCTCACTGAAGTTTCGTGTATGTATGTGGGGGCACTATGAAAAAATCTCTCAAATTTATCTTTATAACACAAATTCATTCTTTAAACAATTGTTGTTACTGCAGTATCGGATATACAAGAATTTATTTCACCAATGTCATCGACTCGTCGTGGCTTACTTTAAGATATATAAACGTCCATACTACTTTATTTTAATACAAAACTATATTATTTTTTAATAGAAACAGAAAATCCCGAATCTTACGGGGTTCACTGGACCCATCTTAGATACACTAGTGGATGTTCCTATGACTTTTAGGGCTGAATATGGTTCGGTATATATATTGTATAACTCAATTATCGCATATCATCAACTATTATAATCAAGATGTCGTCATTGACAATATCTGCAACTATTAACCATAGTAAAATTTGTGTGTATTGATTTATCGAAATAAACTTTTTTCCCTAATAAATAGATTATGAAAAGGGTTAGGA
The DNA here is from genome assembly GCA_026214975.1 of Gentiana macrophylla. Taxonomy (NCBI): domain Eukaryota; kingdom Viridiplantae; phylum Streptophyta; class Magnoliopsida; order Gentianales; family Gentianaceae; genus Gentiana; species Gentiana macrophylla. Next base: position 109,604,027 of record CM047807.1, read on the forward strand.
CCATTAGGTAGAAAACAAAACTTAACTTAGGAAGCAGTCTTTCTTTTCCGGTCTCATTTCACTACTTACAATATATAACATAACTCGCATATCCTCTGCCGGCACCTACAATGTACGAGTACAGATACGTAGATACGAAATATATAGTTACAAGATACGTAAGTATAAGATATGAAAAAGGATATGGATACTGATAAATGGGTGTATTTGTAACCGTAAATAATAAAAATAAATGGATTAAACTGTAAATATTAAAAGGTAAAGTACTTTTCTTTCTGAATACTTTCAACTGAAGTATATAAAGGCAGGAACATTAAAAATATTCTTAGAACATCGATTATATTCAATTTTTAATAGTTAATACTCCCTGGATGCGGTGCACCGGTGGGGTCATATGATCTCAATATAGGGTCATATGATCCCATTGAGATGCCGAAATTTTTAATTAAAAATATAGTTGTTAGAAAATGTAATTGATCCCACTGAGATGCAAATTCTTTTGGGTATTAATATGTTATAGTTTTCATTTTTTTTTTTTTTTTTTTTTTTTTTTTTTTTTTTATATTTTTAGAAACCAAACACTTTTATTAATCAACTAAATTCGTCAAAACAACGGTAGTAACAGAGTTTGGGGGATGTGCTCCCCAATCAATAACACCCAAAGAATCAGCGCCTAGACGCGCTAGAATATGAGCCGGTTCATTGCCGATGCGCCTAACATAAGAGAAACCAATCGCCAAAAAATGAGTCGTCTCCGCGATGCCACCCTGTAATAAACTACCAAATGAGGAGAGGTCGTCTCCGAAAATGTTATAGTTTTGTTGTTAAAAAACATATTTTGGATGTCGGTGGATTTATATGTTTGTCCCGTGATCCAATCAAAATAAATTATTGAATCCTCTTGACACATGACAATTATGTTATAACAATTTGCGTGACAAGTGTTCACATTATTGATTATTTCGAAAAACAATACTAATCGGTAGATTATGAATAATGGCCGATGGCCTAAAATTTAATTGTGACAATTATTATCGCATGATTATTGTTAGGGGCGTAAACGGTTCCAAAACAGTATGGTCAATGGACGTAACAAAAACTTTCGTTTATTTGAAATTCAAAACCGAACTGTTTGTTTTAGGTATCTGAATTGAATCGAAACGGACTGAAATATCTGATTCGATCGACCGAAAACCAAAATATAAGTTAACAATTTCGGTTCTAACAGGTTCGGTTGTTTATTTATATATATATTTTTTCATTGGGTTATAAGTGTTTCAAATAATTGTCCGGTTATAACAATTTGTCATAAACGGTTATAATATTTTTCTGTAAAAATTAGTCTTACAAGTTGGCTATATACAATTTGGTTATGGTTCAATTTTGGATAATTGTTTTTTTTGGGAGATTGAGGCAAAATGACAAAAAAGATTACAAAATTAATAAATAGGACATACTTATTTTTTTAGTTGCAAAAAAGACAAACAATTTCAGAGAAACTAACCCTTTAAAAGGGACGCGCGCGTATAAGGTTTGCTTCAGGTTTGTTTGTTTGTTTGTTTTTTTCAAGCATCCATAACTTTTGATTTATAACTCCGATCATCGAAATTTTTTCACCAAAATTCATATTTTTTTTTTGCTTTTAATTTGAGCTCAAATACGATACCCTTCTGACATAAATTTTGAAAGCCGAAAAAAATATTTGCATTAACCAGAGCGTTTTTCTTATAAACGACCGTAACTTTTGATTTAGAACACCGATCATCAAAATTATTTCACCAAAGTTCATATTTTTTTTAATCTTCATTTTGAAACCTCATTTGATACCTTTTCGACGTAGTATTTGAAAGCCGAATTTAATCGCAGCATTTACACTAACACATCAAGTATTAGTATCGATGTCGATGCATGATGATCGGGCTCATTTAAGGCTTAATTCAAGTGACTACTTCAAGGCACACATATCTGGCTTATATAAGGCCCATTCAAGAGGATCGGGATGTATTCAAAGCTTCAACCATCCAGATGATAAAAGGCTCTTACAACAACAATTTAAAGGTAAAAGTCTCAGCGAAGGGTTCAGCAAGAATGGAGGTAGCAGATATACAACAACAAGTGTTCAAATGCAGATTAGGTGAAGTAATTCAGCTAGAGATCAAATGCAAAGCAGCAGGTTTTATGCACAAAAAGGTTCATCACTTAGAGATGTGATAAATCACAAAATCAGCCAATAAAACGCTGAAAATAGAGCAGGTTATGTGCACTATAAATTCAGCAAAATATTAAGTGCAGTACAATGTGATATTAGGGAGTGCAAGGCAGCTTGACAAGAATCAATTTCACACAGCCAAGCACAAAGATACAGACACTGAATTTCAGCCCTTGTACTCAATATCATATCTGGCTCATATAAGACTCATATAAGTCATACAATATCACTAACAGTATCATATAAGGCACACAATATCAGTAAACAATATCAGTATCAGTAAACAGTATCAGGCTCATATAAGGCTTAATTCAAGTGACTACTTCAAGACAAACATATCTGGCTCATTTAATGCTTAATTCATCTTCCCCTTCAACAGCAAGGAAAAAATAGCTCAAATTAATCAACCATTTTCCAGTGATGAACTAGTTTATCATGGTTGCTGAACAAAAAGGATTCAATTTCACAATACCATGAAATTGAATTCCTCAGCCGCTACTTCAAATCTGTTTGGAGGTATGATAGTCTCCTGGTTAACCTCCTCGTTTTCGTTTGTGGGGGCATTTTTTTGCTTCCTTAGATGCCTCATACATCATGATGAGTGCTATCTTCATGTATCGTGTTATCATTATCAGCACAGTTGTTATGAAGGGATAATAATCCCAGAAATGCCTTCTAAATGCATGCGAAACGAAAATAAAACTACAATTTACATATATACTGTTGAATATATCTACTATCTGAATAAATCATAAGAGCAGCAGGTGCTAGGAGATAAAAATGGATGACTGAAATAATTCATTACACCATGGACTGTTAGTGCTACCCAAGAAACAAAGCATACATATTGAACAAAAAAACAAAAAAAAAAATCACACATGCTAAAGCAATTCATAGATACAATTGGAGAGAAAATGGGACACCTTTGGAGTGCACAGTGGATCCGTAAACATAATTTGATCTTCATTGCCAATTTCCCACCCAATTCCTGTGTAAAGAGTATGGTGCAGCAAAACTTCCATGGCATCCCAATCAGAAATAAAACCTCTAACAATTGGTTCTATTGTCATGCTCTCAACTTCAAGCAAAGTAGGATCATCTATAGAAGCGTCGTCTGGGATACGTTTCATTTGTGTTGGGAATATCTAAAAACACACCTCGCAGGTGCCGGAGATGTTTCTCCGGCGGCGGAGATACCGGAACTGCCGTCGCTTCTGCTCAATTATAGGAAATGGGGCTATTGAAACGGGTCCATGGAAGACCAAGCTTGGAAGAGTTTCAGGTGTGTGATTGATAGTTGTATCAAATATGGGGTATATTCGTCTGGTGAAATTTATTTGTTCTTAATGCAACTGAAAAATTGAGGCTGGATTAACACTTAATTAAGGAGGAAAAAGTGGACTATAAACTAATTTTTCCTTTTTTTCCCTCTAATTACTAACCGAAATTGAAACAAAATACAATTATTACATGAATTAAATAGAATGATTTTGATTTGATTCGAATTGTGTTTTTTTTTTTTTTTGGGCTTAAAACCGTTTCCGAAACCTGTTGAATCGAGTAATCCCGAATGCCTCAGATAAATTCATTTACACCAAGATAAGACATAATAAACTCTTTCAATATATTGCCTCAAATAAAAATTAAATCGATGAAATTTCTAAACTTCTCAAGTTATTTACCACTTGAGTCAGACTATTTAGTTATTTGATTCGAGTTTCAAATGAACCGTAGTAATAATAATAATAAAAAATATATATAACCACCTGAGTGGGACTTCTCATTTAAAGCACTTGACCGGTAGGCTCCACCCACCTCCTAAAATTGCTAATAAAACCTCATAAACCCTCTTCTACGGCGGTGACAGACGGTGGAGCTCGACGGATTGGGTTTCCCGGCTGAATCAAACCGGATCCTGAAAGGCAAAAGCTTGATGAAGATGGAAATGGAAGCAAAAGGAGGAGGAGGAGGAGGAGGAGGAAGAAGAGAAGAAGGAAGAGAAATCGATTTGCCTATAGAAGTGCTGGCTGAAATTTTATGGAAGCTTCCTTTGAAATCGGCGTATCAATTGAAGCTCGTTTGCAAGTCATGGAACAGTTTCATCTCCAGTCCGGATTTCTTCGGGTTACGCGTCAAGATTAACCAACCTATCGATCCAATTTTGGTGAGAAGCATAGAGCAATCATCTGATTAACAAACTTTTGCTTTTTAGCGTTGTTGTTCAGTTACCTTGATTGTAACGTTTTGATGTCATATAGAGTTTCTGGAGGTAAACATGTTCAAATGGTTGGTGATCGATTTGTATTCTTATTGATGATCATTAAGCTGTATAAGTGTTTGGGAAATTGAAAATGGAAAAATTGATGATTTTTGCAATTTTGGTGTAACTGAGTAAAGATAGCCCATTTTACAGCTTTATGGTGTTCTTTACAATTTTGATTTAACATAGTAAAAATCTGTGAATTGGGATTGGCTTGATGATTGATTTGTATTCTAGTCCATGATCATTAACCTGTAATCAGAATTATTTTCTTTTTTAGTGCTGGGAATTTGAAACAGTTTTGTGTTTCAAGATCCTGATGGAAAAAATTGATGATCTTTGATCTTTACAGTTTTGGTGTTAACAAAGTTAAGATATGTCATTTGACATTTGCTTAGTGATTGATTTACGTTCTAGTCGAAGATCATAATTCTTAATCAGATTTTGTACCTTGAAGTGTTGGGAAATTTGAAACAGCTGCTGATGAAAAAATTGATGATCTTTGATCTTTACATTTTTGGTGTAACAGAGTACAGATCTGTGATTTTGCAGCTTTAGTGTTCAGTATTCATTTTATACCCAGAAAATAGGTCTCCTTTGTTCTAAACCTTTTGTTCCCTGTTTGGATTTTTCGTAGATCAAGTAAGCCTTAAAACAAGTAGGGTTTAGAAAAGACAAATATTCTACCATTTACAAAGGACTAAAAAACACAGGCCTGTTCTGAACCCTAACATTGCTGGGATGATTAGCTATCAAAAAAATTCACCCTAAAAGAACATAGGGCTGCCAGAAACCGAGATTAGGGAAAGATTGCAGATTTGCATCAGGATTGAGGACCTGATCATTTATCCAATGCCACAGACAGTAAAAAAAACCTCCCTGAAGATATAGCTCCATATGCAGCAAGGGGCAAGAACTGCTAGGTTCAGTCAAAACTTCCTTAGATGATCTCGTGGAATCGGTGGCACACTGAAAACATGGATCCACGAGCAATCACGGACAGCAGGTAAAGTTGTGTCTCTATCCGAATCACAAAGGGATTGAAAGGATTAGTTACACCTAACCTGGATGCAATAAGGGCATTTGATTTCAGGGAGTCATTTTTGACTTCCCGGAGAGTAAGATTTAGGCGTTGAGGGCCTTTAAGTTTCCAAATTCCCTCCCAAACATTAGTAGTTGCAACTGGAGTTTGGAGTAGGTTGTAAGCAGACTGCACTGAAAAGATACCTTACCGAGCCTCACCCCAGATCCATAGCTGAGAGTTGTTGTCCCAGTAGAATGGCTTTCTGTGTAAAGATGCCTGAGGATTATCCTTAGCTGCTTCCAGTATATGTCCATACTTATTATGAAGCACCTGAACCCATAAGTGATCTGGTTCAGTTAGCATAATCCATGCTTGTTTCAGCCAAAGAGCCCAACTCATATCCTGAACCTTTGTGTAACCTTTTCCACACGCTTTGTAAGGTGAGCAAAGAAGCTCCCTGGACTTGGAATGGAGTTTATGATCGCCTAGAAAGAATCTCTTTGTACCTTCTCAATGTATAGAGGAATGTGAACATGAAGTTTAGTGGATTGCATCATGTAAATCGAGATGCCAGCTGTTACTGACTTAATCAACAGCTTTCTAGCTGCCTACAAGCCCTATGCGCTTGATCTTACTCAGCAAGTCATTGAAGAGAGATGTCTGTGCTTACGGGTGTGAACAAGACGCTCTCCCAAATAGCGTTCGAATTGGTAGTCAATGGTATGTATATTAAGAGCAGCACAAAAGTAGGAGGCTATGGATGCTGAGGTGTTATTGATTAACGAAATTTTCAGTTTTCTGGAGATTAATATTTTGCCCTGCTTCTTCACAGAATTGAGAAGAGGACATCAAACATCAATAACTCAACTGCAAAAAAGAGACGTGACAAACCCCGTTATGCCTGGAAACATGGTACGGTTGCCATCTCCTAATTTCCACACCTTGCTGGAGACTCACTCTGCTTCTTCTTTGTTTGATACATTTGAAATTGCCTATACTGTTATATGGTTTCCAGTCTCCAGAACCCAAATTCACAATCTGCTTCGAAAAATCCCTGTCCATTTTGAACCGATTTGGTTACACTAAGAATTTACAGGAAACTTGTTTTATGGGTCCTATAGTTTTCCTGGTATCCACCACCCAAAGGGATATAGGACAGGCAGCCATAGCCACTGACCATTAGAGGTTTATGTCTTTCTTGCCCCTCTTCTTGTTCTTCCAGTCTTTCTATTTTACATCAGATTAGTTTACTTTCTTAAATACTGATTTGTCTATGTCAGTTATTGACTTTTTTTTTGGTTTTGTGGAAGCGCGCTTCATGCGTGCGTTTTTCTCCCCTCTTTTTTGGTTGAAGATGATGTGTGTAAGTTCAATGATTATGTCAATTAGTTGATAGGAAGATATTCTATTGCATCCAGTCAAAGCAGTGTGTCTTTCTACACACTTGGTATATGCATAACTCGAAAGACACAAACTTTAACACGAACCCATCAATGTATAACCGTCGGTCTGTGAAAACCACCAGTTGATCAAGGGCTATAGATGTTAATTTATTATCAGAGGGGCAGATTTTCAAAGCTAAATCTTCTGTTTTTTCTTGGTGAGATGAATGAAATGACTCTTTTAGCCTTAATCTATTTATTCTTCTTGTTGCAGAAGCTGAATAGTAAGGAAGATATGGTGAACATGTTATCAGGGTTGATAATCAATGACAATGACGGTGGTGGTGGTGGTGGCAATCCTACACATTTGTTTGTGGTTGATATTTTGCTTCATTACTTGTGGTACAAGCCATCCTGAACGTGTGTCATTATTTCATGCATTGGGTTGCGTAAAATCGAAAACCTGCAATTTTATTCTCTTATTTATAAAGCAATGGCGGATCCACGGTTCGGGTATCGAATGCTAGTTTTTATATGTTTCATAGTTTAATGATAGTATGTCTTTTTATCATACCATACCTACATAATAGGAAGAATTGTTTTTTTTTTTTGTCATTAGGGGCGGCCACACCTGGTGTCAGGTAGCTGGAACCGCTCCTGATTAGACGTGTTAATTTTTATTTATTTACTTTTTTTTTTTTGGAGGGGAGGAGCGAACCCATCTTTGGGCATAAGCCAATAAGCCTACGGATTAAAGCCCTAAAAAAATAATAAAAATTTAGGGTTTGATTTTCGTTTAGGTTCAATTCAATGAATTTAATAGTTAAATACATATTTTTCAAAAACCGTTTGTGTTCTTCGAAGGGCTAATTTAACTTAGAGCCTCTGAAAACTTAAGAACAACCCCTTTGGTTTGGTTTGGTTTGGTTATACACATTTGGTTGTTCATGTGAAGTGGCGTGAATTGCATTGAAAGGAGGAGGTGTGAGTGGTTGGAGGGTGTGGTATTTATTTTTCTTGTTCTATCTTCCTAGTGCAATGCATACTTCATCACCTATTAATTGGAGTATAACTACACAAATCATTGTATTAGGTTATAGGGAAAATAAAATATTCATCATACAATTAACATGTTCATCACATGTTAATTGGAGTATAATGGCATCCAAACAACATTTTAACAAAAATTAACTCATTGAATTAGAATTATCTCAAATAAATTCACATAAACTATGAGTCTTCTATCGATCAAAACGTAAACGGGCTTGAGATGGTGGTTAAACCAGAAGCAAGAAGAAACTGACCATTAGCCGAGAGCCCCACGACTCGATCTTCCAGCTAGACGAGACCTCAGACTGGTCCCATGCTCGGTAACAAGCTTGTAGACACCATCGATGCTAAATCTCACCAAACACTTGATATTCATTTTATACATAACTTCGAGGCCACAAGCAGGGCTCTGAACGAGTCATACATTCGGCATATACAGGGGCTCAACACTTTTCTAGTTAAAGGAGTCCCAATGTCCCACCACACGATTCTCTGAACTTATGTTGAGGTCCAAGACTAAGAGGTTTTAGGCCTCAAGTTGGTTATAACCGTATATTTTATGTAATTATATTGTTTTGATAAAAATAAAATAAAAGCGTAACCGCATCAAAACTGAAAATGTTTCTCCACAACATTATCACTTAACATTTTCTCATCATAGAATAAAGTGTATCACTTAGTGATTGATATTAGACTCGGTATAATCAATAATAATGTCAAAAGTATACGATCAAAAGTAATATAATCGTCCGACATATATCACTATACACATTATGAGTGTCGTTCAAAAGTAATACTCATTAATTGATACGAGTTCACCTTGATAAATTATGATAAAAATGTAACGAATATAACGATACGTTCACAATGAATGTATCATTTGCCGCATGAGAGCTTTTGCACTTGATACTTTTAACAAATTCTCCATTTTATAATTTCAAATACTACATATTATATTATCGAGTTTACAGAGTCTCTGTCCGAGATAAAAACAAATCACATTTTCTATTTTACAGAATCTGAATGAATATGTTAGATGTACGGAAATATTTGACACAAATTTTAAAACATTTACGGTATCTACGGTAAGCTTCATCCACCCAATACTATCCTACCTTCCTACTCACACCTACTTTCCGTTTCATCTCTTTAAAAAATTACAGTCTCAATTCTCTATATTCAAAGAGCTTACATAATCTTCTTTGTCTTCCTCCTCAAATATTTTTTAATTTCCTTCTAAAAAAACCAGCAATTTTCAAGCTGGCAAATAATCTTTCTTTCAGCTTCAACATCAACGTGTCATTCTGCAAAGAACTCATCTTTCACTACAAAACAATCTCCACCGCAATGCACTACTTAAATGGGCTACAAATCATTTTTTCCCTTATAAAAATGGCTTCTTTTTATTCCTCCCATTTTCATTCATCGTCATCCGCCATGGCTAAACACACAAGCATTCGTCATAAAGCTTCTTCTTTTTTAAGATCCGGTCTACCTATCGGAGCCGGAGCTTTGATTGCCCTTTTACTTGTTTGGGCTCTTTGCTCTTTCTTTACCCCGTACTCGAACCCGAATCAGAAAGTGTCTAAACTAACCATTGATGAAGTAAAGCCAGCTGGGGAGGTGGAGAGTGTGAAAGCTGCTGCTAAGTCATGCAAAAGAAGGGGTTCGAGCCGGGTTTGAACCGGGTTGATGACCCGCCAACACCGAGCTTTTATGATGACCCGGGTTTGAGTTACCAAATTGAGAAGAAGCCCATGAAGGATTGGGATGAGAAGAGAAGGAAATGGTTAAAGGATCACCCGAGTTTTATTTCCGGGTCGTTGGATCGGATCATTGTGGTCACGGGTTCACAATCGACCCCGTGTAAGAACCCGATTGGGGACCATATCCTTTTACGATTCTTCAAGAACAAAGTGGATTATTGTCGGATCCACGGGTACGATATTTTCTACAACAATGTCCTGTTCCAGCCCAAAATGTTTTCGTTTTGGGCCAAGACGCCAACCGTAAAAGCTGTCATGTTGGCCCATCCAGAAGCGGAATGGGTATGGTGGATCGATTCGGACGCAGCGTTTACCGATATGGACTTTAAGCTGCCGTTGGACCGGTACAAGAACCACAATTTGGTGATCCACGGTTGGGCCCATTTAATTCACGAGAGCAAGAGCTGGACCGGGATCAATGCCGGTGTGTTTCTCATCAGGAACTGTCAATGGTCCATGGACTTCATGGAAAGATGGGCTTCAATGGGCCCACAAAACAAGGACTACGATAAATGGGGCGAAATCCAACGGACAACGTTTAAGGACAAGGACTTACCCGAGTCGGATGATCAGACCGGTTTAGCGTATTTAATATTAAAAGAAAAAGAAAAATGGGGGAATAAAATATATATAGAAAGTCAATATTATTTCGAAGGGTATTGGATGGAAATAGTGGGAACATATAACAATATAAGCGATCGTTATTTACAGATAGAGAAAACAGACCAGAGGCTAAGGAGACGGCACGCAGAGGCCGTAAGTGAGGGCTATGCTAAGGAGAGGGAGGAGCACCTTAAAGATGCGGGTTATGGTAGGGGTAGTTGGAGGAGACCATTCATCACACATTTCACTGGATGTCAACCGTGTAGTGGAGATATTAATCAGATGTATTCAGGGGAGAGTTGTTTTGATGCAATGCAACAAGCTTTGAATTTCGCCGATGATCAAGTGCTTAGGAATTATGGTTATGGACGGCCAGATTTGTTGGATCCTTCCACCGTCTTGCCTGTGCCGTTCGATTATCCTGCGTAGAAAGATCTTATGTTTAGGGAGGGCAATGTAGGATGTGTAATTTCATGACATAGTTTTTGCTTTGTGTTTGTATCATTTTTTTTTTTAAAAGTACAATATATGGTACATATATAAGTTGTTACTTTCCCCCTCCCTTTATTATTAAAGGAAAAAAGCAAAAAAAACCTTCAACAAATGTTTTAACAATTATTTGCTACTATAAGTGAAACAAAATACTCGTGAGTGACTCGACTCAATTAGTTATATGATTAATGTATTTATTGAATTGAATGATGTATTTCAGATATTAAAACGAGTTGAGCTTCATACTTCCATATTTTATATATATTAAAAAAACTAAACATTATAAAATAAAAAAAAATTTGAGCTTACGAGTCGAATCGAATTATATCAAGTAATAAACGAGTCAAGTTTGATCTTGTCTTTTTATTACTCGAGCAAGTTCAAGCCCGAGTTTTTTAATCGAGTTAAACTCAAGCTCAAAAGAGTATACAAGTCATAGGCAACTAATATGAAAACCATATATTGCACAATGTGTTAGAGTTGATAATAACTTAATCACTTAACAAGTTCAGATCATCTTACAGACAATTTTTGTACCGAAACAAAAACAAAAACAAAAACAAAAACAAAAGATGAAACTACTGGGAAGCAATCTCTCTCACCGATTTCTGCAATCCCCACCAAGACATGTCTCATAAATAACAGTCTAATCCCACAATGATTAAGCATTTAATACAATTATAAGACCAGCCAAATGTGCAAAACTTACTACCAGTCCAGCAAGGGCAAAAGTGTCATTTGATACCTAATCACCCAGATAACAAATGTATTAGCTACTTATACTACAAAGTCAGAAACCTTTGCAAGAATAAGTATCACAGATGAAGATAGTAACTCCAAGGTAAAGAAGTAGTACCTACCTACAGTTTTTAGCTTAGGGATAAAGACACGTGGCGAAAATGGATTGAAAATGTAAAAAACGCAGAGACTAGGGGTAAAAGAGTCAAAATGAAGCATTCTGGATATAAGTGTGAAAATCATGAAACAAAATACAAAAGTGTGTTTTCTGTATAATATAGTTGAAATTGCAAGGAAACACTATTGGGGGGGGAAGTACTACACATGAGACTAATGTCTTGCTCAGATGTAACCAATGTCTGCAATTTCTCTTTTCTATCCTCTATATGTTTTATCCTGGCAATTTTACCCCTCAATTATGCATTTTTTTTTATCTTTTCAATCCATTTTTGCCACGTATCAAGTTTTCTATAGCTAAAGCATTTCAGATGCGTTCAAGATTTTGCACACATAGCACTTTGAGGTGAAAATGTAAAAGAAATGCATAGATGAGGGTAAAAATGCCAAAGATGAAACCATGGGTAAAGAATAGAAAAAGCGTGAAACGCAAGAAACCAAAAGTGTCTTAATTTAAAGATTAACTAGGGAAAAAACAACAAATAGGAAATGGAAGTTCATGAAATTAGAGAACTAACATACAGTATCTCTCAAAACATAAGAATTAAAGATTGTTAAGATTTCAAACCTTAAGAAACCATAGCCATGACTTGGTCTTCATCTTCATCAACAGCTGGTACCTCATTAAACATATATTGGCTCTGGTACTCCATCAAGTACTGTGTCGATCTCTTCACATCGTAAAACAACTCATTATCTGCGGCTGATATCTTCCATTTCCACGACCTTTCCCTTCCGTTTTTGACAAGACAATGCAGCTGCAGTGATAAGGTGTATCGCGTATCTCAACGACGTGTCTACTCCAATCTTTGTTAATAAGATCTTTGCATCTTCAGACATTTCTACATCTTCCTCTTGGCACCTGATGTCCAGGATTTTCCTGATTTCTTCTTCGGTATATGGCTGTGTGGAGATAATTAGAAGGCGATCAAGAAAATCGATGGGTATTCCATGAGGCGATTTGTAGTTGGTTCCACGTATCGTGGTGATTCCTCTATTTGTGGCGACTACTAAGATGGGTGCCATGTCGTTTTCGAGAGCACGATTTAGGAATGAAAAGCACTCGATATCGAGCATGTGCACTTCGTCGATGAAAAGAACACCAGGGATGATTTCGGCTTTTCCTTCCTCCCTCCACTCTGCAACCTTCGTGTCGATTTGTTCCCTCACTTCTGCACGGATTTCACCGGTATCACCAGTGAATAATGCCAGAAAACCCTGGGTCCTGAAATCAAGAACCAATCCAAAGAAGCGAGTTAACGTACAAGGACAATTTAGAGATGCTATGTTAAGAAGTTGGGTTTCGGGATGGACATAAAACTAACAGATTGGGAGAAAGGAAATATACATCCCAACCTCCTCTTCTCCCCCTCTCACAAAAATAAAAGCGAAATTGCAAGACAGTAAAGATTGTGAAAACGAGTAATCAATTTGTCAGACATATCATAGTTTAGTCCATAAAAGCCAATCACAAAAATTAACATATGATCCACTAGCTAATTAGTCCCAATACTGATTATAATAAAAGTTGAACTATTTAATGACTTAAAGGCCATTAGACCTATCAAGTGTAAATGATTCACAGATAGAGAAGAGAAAAAGATGAAAAAGTAAAAACATGGTGGAAACAGACTCCCTTTCGACCAAACGAAATTATCATTAGAAACATCCAATGGATATGAAAACCCCTTGTTCTGGTAGACATAGCTAGAAGATAGCATCAACCAAATGATGGCAAAGAAATGTATGTCTTCAAACTCATGCAACAATCTGAAGCACAATCAGTAAAGGAGGAAATCACAAAAACAACAGGAAAGGATTGAACCTCAGCACTAAGTTGAACTTCAGATGTTGCTAAACAAGATCATTAAGTGTCTTTCGAACTTAGTTTTGACAACTAAGAAACTGATAGAACATGACATTAAGAACTGCAAAAGGGGTGTGAACCCTAATGAAACAGGGTCGAATTAGGCGCAAACATTCGATACATGGGTGATATACAAACAAAGGCTTCAACTATACTAAAAAAAAAGCTAAGACCAAAACATGAAGCAATGAAAGAAATACCTTGGAGATATTACTACTAGTCTTAGCTTGTCTCCACTAAATCTAAAGCAATTTTAGCACAAACCCACAATGATAAATGCAGCAAAGGTGCACAAAACATTCAAAAATTGAATCTTATCCAGATAATTAAGTATCAAAAGGAAGACATACCTGCTGTTGATTACATCAATCTCATGTAAAGTCACACAATGCACAATTTCTTTCCTCTTCTGCAATTCCCCTTCCGGGCATTGAACAAACTTCGTTTGTGGACCCATAGCATCGTAATCCCTAGACCGCGAAAACGACCTACCTAGCTTTGTAATCTTACCAGAAGCTTTATCAATAGCAATAACATCCCCACTCTGCACCTTCTCCTTCCCCAAAGCTTCAATCATCTTAGCTCCTAAATCATACACAGTCTTCATATCCGTCGTTTTCAGCGTCAATTTCCCCGTTTTCGAAGCTGCTCCAGCTACTGCTGGCCGATCAATTTGTACCTCAACAACTTCCCCTTCAATAACCTCAGTCTCTTCCTTAATTCTAACACCAATGGCTTTCCTAAACGCTTGCATTAGCGCCTCGGTTTTCGACATCTCAAGAGAAAACAACTCACTTCCTGCAAGCATAGCAAAAGGGGTTTCCTGCCCTAAAGATTTCGCCATACCCATAGCTATAGCAGTTTTTCCTGTACCTGGCTTACCAGCTAAAAGAACACCTCTTCCAGCGATTTGTCCGTCTTGAACCATTTTAACAATGATTCCGGCGGATTTCCGAGCTTTCGTCTGACCAACCATGCCTTCTGAGACTAAGCGAGGCTCCAGAGCTGAGTCGAGACCTAGGCCTCGGATATGGGAATGAGCTCCTATGCGTTCGATTCTTGTTAGGTCTCGCATCTCTGAAATTTTGAGCTCCGCCATTGATGAAAGTGTTTGTGGAGGGAGAAGTTTGATGTGGTGGTTTCTGCGATGAAGGAGTCAAAGAAGTAGGTTTAAGAAGAAGGGTTTAGTGAAATTGCGCTTTCGCCATATTTGAGAAAGTTGCGCTATTTTGTTTTGTTTTGTTTTTTTTTTTTTTTTTGGATTTTTTTGGCTATTGAATTCTCATGTTTGTTTTTTTTTTTTTTTAAAGAAGAAAAACCAATTCATTAAAATATGTCCGTCAAACTACTGTGCAGATATTACATCCGAGAGAGAAAATGAGCCCTAAAACCCGTGCCAATGACTAGATTTAACTCTTTTTTATTATTATTTTAAATAGAGCTTTTTATTGATTAACTTGGGCCAAAAACTTGGCCAAACATTACAACTGGAAAGTATTAACGAAATGAATAGAAATTAAACAGGATCATAAATGGCGAGAAGTGAGTCCTCGCGCCTCTCGAACGTGTAGAATCGCCTCTCGAGAGAAAAACATGTATAGGAGGACGGACACACCGCCGAATCGCGTGACTTTGTTACGCCAAAAACCATATCCCGTAGACTATCTCGCGGAAAGAAAATTTGAAAAAAGAGAAACAATTTAAGAAAGTCCGACAATTTTCAAAAATGTTGCCCAAGTCCGATAAGTCTTGCTGCTCCGAGTTAATTTTCTTGCAAAAGTTGAGGGAGTTTGTCTCGAAGATTACATTGTAAAAGCTCCACTGAATTAAGAGAAAAATAGCGTGGTACACTGCCAAGGCTTCTCCAACACTAACCTCATATTTTCCTTCTAGCTTTAGCGAAAAAGACTGCAGAAAGTTGCCATTGTTGTCCTGAATCAAACCACCAATAGACGTAGAGTTGCCACTAAAAGCTGCGTCGATGTTTGAATTTAACTATTCCTTCACTAGGAGGGCTCCAAAGTCTCGGGTGTGATGGACTAGATTGATGCTGCATAGTAATCAGCAACGCGTCATGATACTCTTTGGCTTCTAATTTAGCCAAACGGATTAAGACAGGAGCGGCATCACATTCTCCTTAAAAAATAAGTGAGCATTTGTTCTTCCAAATACGCCACAAAGCATTGACGATGAAAAGCACATTTGGTTCATCTTCCTTTTTCAACATCACATCAAGAAAATCACCCATCGAAACCACTCGGAGACGCGACCAAAAGGTTCATTATGGGATGAGCTTCCAAACAGCTGCTGCCATATTGCACTCAAACAACGCATGCCAAATATTCTCATTTTCAGCATTGCATATTTTACATGTTCCGTTGCCTATACCGCGTTTTGCCTGCTCCGGTAGGTAAAGCATTATTCATCATCTTCCACACGAAATGAGATATGCGTGGTTGCACTTTTAAGCGCCACATACCACTCCAAATTTTTTGGGTGTAAGATGTAATATCGTCGGATCAATCATAGATTGATCCGATTACGCAGCGGAATGCATCAGATCTAGATCTAAACGAAAACAAAGAACATAAATTAAAGATCAAACTACAAGGGGGTTTAGGAGCCAACCTTTTTATGGTGCTTAACTCCAAGAACAAAAGGTCTCCAAAAACACGTGATTGAGAAGCCACAGCCTTCCAACGTGTGTCCCCTAGCAACACCAGGTGGATGGTGTTTCCCGCGCGGACCTCTCTTGATATGCTACCGGAATAATCCCGAAGATAATTCCAACTCGAAACCCAAAGAACTATAGCCGAAAATTCCAAGCTATATTCTTATGAATAATGGCGTGTTTATTGTTGTGTGAAAAGGCTTGGGAGAACTCTCTTTATATAGGAGAGTAATCATTGTCCTCCAATGATTTAATAATTAAGAGATAATTAATACATTAATCATTTTCCAAATAAAAGATAAATAAAATGATTATCCCAAACAAATTAGGATAAATCATATTATTATCTAATATTCCATGAATTATCAATTAACAAATAAAAGATAAATCACACATTAAATAATTATCCAAGAAAACTAATTTCTTGATAACTAATTAATCCAAAAATGCGCCCCCCTTTTAATTAAATAAGGCCACACGCATTTTTCCACACATTGAGCCGAGTCCACTTAAAATTTCTTTTCCGTGTATTTAATTATCTAGTCCAACTAAACAATTAATCCACATATCAATTAAATAGTCCAATCCAAATATTTAATTATAATTGAGGTGCAACGACGAGAAACCTATATGCTATATTAGGAGCCACGTCGGGGACCATTGACCCATATTCGATGAGCTTTCACAATAAATCGAATAAAAATTATTCATCGAGACGAATAATTATATCCAACCTATTAATTCGGGATTACACCACCATAAACCCGAAACTCGAACTCTATCGAATATAGATAACTTACACTCAATTTATGAGTCGGCGTCCACCGATATAATCATTACATACGGATAAATCCTCCATAGATCGCTCACTTCGATTCGGGATATTTCCGTAAACCCTTCTCGAAACATATTATCCTTATTTACCATTAACCCCTAGTGATCAATTAGTTCATAACCAATATGATATGAACTCGGCCGAACGATCGCTTTCTAGGGTTAACAAATAAGAGAAGCGTGTCGCCTACTTCCCGAGGAAGGAATGGATTCCATATTCGTGATAACACGGACTACTCACTCATTCTAAAATAGAGCCAACGAGAAGTGTTGGACCACATACTATGAAGTGATCCTTACTAACACATCAAACTCTACCCTAATCTAAGCGTTAAATGCCTCAGATCACCTCGAGATTAAGATTAATCCATATATGATCATCTTGTGATTCGATAAGACTTCTCGATTACGGAATTATATCGAGAACTCAAATCAAATCGGTCCAAACATATATGATTATCATCATATATAAATGCCCCATTAGGTACTTCTATTACCGACAAATCCGGATAAGACCCACACACCTAAAGTGTTCTGGGCATGCATTATTAGCATATTAATCATGAGACCCGTACTCAGATTAATCAACGCTATGGACTAAGTTAATTTTAAGTACATCTCACTAACTCAATCCTCTTGTGTATAGCCATACACCGAGTTATGTGATTACATAAACGAGGTACTTAGGGTTTTCAGTAGTGTCTTAATTATAAGCATACATGCATATAATAAGATGAATTATTAATTATGTCCTAAAACAATTACATAATTGTCTTTCGGGCACTATACCTAACAATCTCCCACTTGTACGAAAGGCAAGTGGATTAAGTGTTTTAGAGCACACCCTTTATATATATATATCTACAACATTCTCCCACTTGCTCAAAACATGTGAGACGTATTCCACAAATATGTACCCTCCAAGTGCATCTTAGTAATTCATCCTTCCAAGCACGACCGGAGTGTGCCGCCGCAGGGTATGTCAGTGACCCGGCACGTACTTAGAATCCAAATACCATGTGACTTGGTACACTGATCAGGTAGGTTGGCGGCTGGAGTCAATCTTTGGGATCGAAACGTCGTCTTTCTATCTAATCCGGTGGTACGATATCAATATGCCTTTGATTCAATACTGAGGACGAAATCGACTTAACGATCATCCTTAATTTGACCTAAAGTCAGAATCAGCGTTATCACTTATATTCTAGGTTGCACCTGAATATACTAGCATTTTTTTTTCTCATTCTCCCGAAGAGACTTGAGGATTCACTAAACATCCCATTTAGTATTCATCTGCAGGTTTAGATAATCATTCCTGAGAGGTAGGGTAGACTACATCATTGAATCTTTGCATAAATGCAAGAATATCTTAACCAGGTGAATGGATGGGATTGCCAATGATCGATTCTTGCGAATTTGAGCGAATCAAATCCTTTAGAATGAATCCCAATGGCATGTCAGACTCTGACTTCAGATAACACACCCATGTTGTTTCCAATCGCTTTGATGTTACCTTCACAAACATTAATCTACATACTACTTTACTAATATTGATGCCCGGTCTACGAAAGACTTATCAACATTCGGTCAAGTCCACATATTAAAATGTATGACTTTGAAATGACCTGAGGTTTGCTTTAATCCCCAAAGGATATAAGCTATGGAAGGCATCCTCGCAAATGGTTCTTTCCGAATAAATTAAGATACCGTTAGTCTCGCAAAAGGTCTTAGGAATCACCCCTATTTTACGCTTATGTAACGAATCCGTCATTTGTTCTTAGCTAAAACCATTCGTTACGAATGAATTGATTCCGTTGTTCGGCAAGGAAGTCTTAGGGAATCACCCTATTTCCCGCTTTACGGCGAAATCAAGCAAGGCCGAGTGGTAAGAGAGATCACGGTCCGGTTAACTCTCTACCTATTAGGGAATCACCGACGTCACCAAACCGCACCTTAAACGGCGTCAAGAAAGGGACGGACCCTTTTCTAGGTTAGACGGATCCTAACCGGCAAAGTACCGGGTCAAATTGTAGTGATAAAGTGGTGAGTCGGTGTCGAATCCTCGGGGAAAAAAATGGTAATTCTTTTAAGTGTGGTTAAACACCAAAGAGTCACATATTAACTCGATCTAAACCGCAATTTTATAACACAGATTACTACGACTCTAACTAACATAAAATAAATGCGTAATTTAAAAGTTATTCTAATATAATATATATAGATATATAAATATATATAGTGTACATAAATAGTAAAATATATATATATATATATATAAAATATATAGATACCAATATATAGTTTATAGACTAGACTAGCCAAAGTATATGTAATTAATTTATTCGATCTTTTCAATTAATAGAATGTGTTCGATCTTCCTTTTTAGGTCCAATTGAGTGAATGAAACGGTGTACTCTAATGTCAACAATTCCTCCTCACACGAAGCGTATGAAATTGTCATATGTCAAAAGTCATCACCCCAAGGTCCACAACCGCCCCATGCTAAACTTAGTTAGTCAAAACAGTGCAGTACAAATCTACCCCGGATAAAAGAGGTGATTCCATTTGTCAGATGGCCGATGTTATTCAAGAGGCTCCGGTTGTCAAGCGGATCGATTTAATACAAACGGTGTAGTTTCAATTAAACTGTGATTTTAACATTATTAAGATCTCGAATACAAATTTTAATAAGATTTGTTTTACTAGGACAAATCGCCCCGGTAGGAAATAGGATTCCGTTAATCGAGGCGGCCATTTTTACCTCCGGTTTTTCTATTTTACTCATATCCTCGACTTCTCCGGTCGGGTTCATCGCCAGGTTATATGTGGTATTCATCATGATTGATTACTTCATTCCGAATATGTTATCATTACGTGGCGAAATAGAAAAAGATTCATTTTACTCAATTTTAGTCAATTTTATTTTAACATCATTCTTTTAACGAAAAGATCGAAATAATACGATTACATAACTTTGGCTAGTTATTAGATCTAGCCTAATAACATTATAAAAACTAAAAGAAGAAAATAAAAACATAAACATAATTATTATAGAAATTACCCGATTACAATCATTGATTCGAAATCGTCTTTTCCCTGTGTATTACAACGACTTCAAAGAACACCGAACCTTCGAGAATTTCCCGAGCATTACTACTACGATACTACTACTACTAATTTATTTTGGCATAAAGCCTATTTACAAACTAAGAAAGGAGAAGAAAAAGAGAAAGAAGAGGGAGAGAATATATATAGAATATTGTATATATATATTGGTACCCCCCCAAATGAAGCCTCTGATGCTCCCCTTTTATAGAATTTTCCCCTTCCCGGACCGGTCCTGAAAATTTGCCGGATCGGTCCGGTGTAATGATGATAATCATTACAGCTTGTCATCAGCATGTTCCCCCATGTTACCCATAATCATTACTTGTGCTGTGTAATTATATATATAATTATATATAATTACACAGTTAATCTTCTAAAAATCGTAACTTGAATTCTTGATATCAGAATGACATAATCGAACTTCCGTTGAAAAGCTCGTTGAATTCTCTACAACTTTCATCAAGACCACTTCTTCAGAAAACGTATTCTCGATGAGCCATTTGTATTATACGTCCTTTTTCGAGATTTAGAAACAATTATTCCCTTGATCATGTATATCAGTGACGCTTTATAACTTCCTTTCACTGACTTGTATTGACTTCAAAAAGTGTCGATACTCGGGATTTCAGTTCATCTTAGGATTCTGCAATGAAATAAACACAAAATACCCGTGTAAAATAGACACAATATTCCGGTTACTAAAACCGTACAAAACTACAACTTTCTACTATAAATACTAACTTTTATTACTAACTATATTAAACTACAAAGATTAATATTTTATACTAATTATATCATAATTTTAGATATTTTACATAGAATTTGTCAACAAAACGTAATAAAATCACGTAAATTCAATCATATAAAAATAATACATCAAATTACTCCCCACTTAAACTTTTGATCGTCCCTAAACCAAAAATAAGCGATAATATATAAATAACGAGATAATATAATTGATCGATTAAAATTTCAAAAGTAATATATATCAATCAATATTACAAACATATAATTTATAAATTTTATAGAAATTTAAGGAAGGGAGATTATACAACTTAAATAAATTAAGTATCAAATATGAATTAGATGGAAACATGCATGCAATAATTCAGAAATATAAATAAAATATTAGAAATACTTTCTATCTCGATTATTACGAATTTCTGGAATCATTAACTAAGTCAGATAGAAGACATAGTGGCTTAATATATTAGGATAGGACATTGGTTAATCGAAAAGATAGAAAAGGAAATCAAAAAGAGAAAGATGTAAGTCGTACGTACCTACGTCTTCACATTCTTGATCAAAAACATTCGATTAGTAGAATATCCTTTATTCCAACATTTTTCGATTTTCTCTCTTTTTTTTTTTTTTTTTTTTTTTTTTTCAACATACATATATTAAGAACTAAAGCGTGAGTGTGTGTAAATAATCAAATTCACAAGCATTGCTTCATCAAGATTGATCGGAGTACTACTCTTTCGATCTAAAATTACGAGTCCGGTTTCCTTAAACACGTAATCATTCTTGAGATCTTTTGATTCGACTTATGCCTTCATTCTCAGCAATAGGACATTTCGAGATAATCCCTAGTCGACTACTACTATCATCAGACATATATTTGGTCGATCAAAGATAGGGAAGATACTTGATATTCGATTTATTCTGTGTAAAAATGGTGCTTTAATTCTTAAAAATTTTCCATAAAACACTAACATATCTGAATTCATTCCAATCTCAGCATATACCATTTTTCTCAACTCTTAACTTTTTCTGTCATCATCTCCTCTCATAAGTACGTACAAACTCGAAGGATGTCAAAGAAATGTAGACCAAAACAAGCTAAGGATCGGAAATTTCTAGTTAATCAAAATGGCTAAAATTCCGAGTGAGGTCTTGATCACTCTTTAAAAAAAAAAAACTGAGGTGGGGTCAAAAATTGGAAATTTTATTCAGGTAGGTTATTTGGCTATAGTTATATTTTTGTGGTGCCAACAATCATCATTCCTAATTTTGATTCCAAATTCATAATTAATCTTAAAAAGAAAATTATCTAAAAATTTATTTATAAATACAAAAATTACTTGAATAATTCCATAAAAGAAATATTTGATAAAAATTATTTAGTTATACATACTCAAAATCTTAAAAATCTTATAAAAGATATAAAACATATTCATTATATATCTAATATATTTTACTAAATCAAAAATTAATCCTCTCGAATTATATCATTTTTATTCATATATTAACCAACTTAAATTATTCAAGAAAAATTAAAACTAAGAAATAAGTAATTAAAGTACTAATTTATATGAAAAAGGTTATATTTTATAATTATTTTTTATTTTTTGAAAATTTTAATGAAATTTTCAAACCTAACTCTACTCCCACTTACGAGTGACATCGTCCCGATGTTCAATAAGTATGAAAAAGTAGGTTCGAAAATTAAATTAAAATTATAGATGATCGTTATAAATATCGATAACACACTTATATTAAAATCAAACAACATATATATTAAACAAAAAGAAACTATTACAGGACTAATAAATAAAACAAACTTACTATTAACTTACTAACCTTAAGCAACTTTAACTTATTAAAGCAAACCAAACTTAAACTAAATTAAATAAAACCACTAACAACTATCTCAAATAGTTGACGAACAACCCGGATTCTCTACCGGTAGCAATCCTCTACGACAATCACGAGACGGATATATCTCATCAGAAGCAATTTCGGGGACTTCATTCAAATGAATACATAACCTTGAAATTAACCAAGCAAAAGGCATCGGCCTTCCAAAGATACCGTTCCACTTGCAAAGTTTATCGCCGTCCTAAAAATCAAAATCCCCAGGTCCACATAAGCTCCAGCTTATCAATGCAAACAACGAAGTATCTCACTATCACTAACCCATTTGCAAAGTCACTAGTCGGATAGACTCGTGAGTTAATGAAGTGTTTCCATGCTCTCGGATGAGCGAGCAGAGTGAAGTGGTAGAATCGTAATTGTGATCGAACTCGAAACAAATACGGAAAAGCTTCCGTGACATAGTTAACAACATGACAAGAGTTCCCTAATCCCATTGATATTCATAATGAAGATTATGGATTTGATTGAAAATCGGTATCTCGTAGATATGATTGATAATATGAGGTGACAGTGAATAAGTGTACCACGAACAGATATAAGTCGTGGCGGATCTACCGTAGTAATGTGATGAAAAAAGTGAATAAAATTCCCTAACAATAGAAACATTAATTCTTCCTCGAGGTTGCTTAACAAATTTTTTCCATCCTTGATTACAATTAAATCCCTTCCGAACTGATCAATTTTTTCAAAATTGATACCCCTTTCCATCAATATAGGAGAATTTGCAAACCTCGCATTCACCAACAAATTAACATTTGAAGCACTAGACTCCGGGATAAAAACATCAACTGTCTCCGGATCGTATGAATTGACTGATGGTGATGATCGGTTTGACATTTTAGTTTAAACAGATGCAGTAAAAAGAAAAAGATTGAAAGTAGTGAGTGAATTAGCAAATTTTTACTTTCAACCTCTCTGTCCTTATATGGATAAAATTAGAGTACACGTGCATGCATACTAACACTTTCAGTATGACTAAGCAGTTTTTACTCCCGGATCGGTCCTGAAACTGACCGGACCGGTCCGGCTTTAAAATATTTTTACCGTATGAAGGTTGTAAAGTTCAAGTTTGCTTTGTTCAACTTAATAGCCTTCAAGCTATTTGAAAAGCTATAAAGCTATAAAGCTATAAAGGTTGTAAATTCAAATTAACTTTGTTCAATATTATCTCACCGATACGGATAAAACGACACACGAATACTACATGCGAATGCTAAATATATTTTTGATTTTTATGAAATTTTTAAATACTATTAATAATAAATTTACGATACTACGACGAATATGATTAATGAAATCGAAAACTTATTAAACTAGCAAACTTACCAACTAAAGTTAAAATGCGAAAATAAATATCATAAAATGTTTAGAAATAATAAAAGTTGTTTAAAATCAAACAATGTCAACATCATCATCAATCGGCGGTAAAAGCTGGATCATTCATACTTGGAACCGATGACGTAATCGGGCCGTGAAACGTGGTCGTGATCCGAATCGAATCGTCGAGATCCATCGAACTCATACTTGACGTCATCCTTGCAAAATCCGAAAATCCTCCCCACTAGATGTAACACACCACGAGAACACTCGTATAAAAGACACCACGACCACTGGGCGGCTTCCAAAAGGATTTGGCATATGATGAAAGCTACGAGATGGTGGAATAGGTGCTATCCATTACAGTAACGTATACGGGTTAGATTGATGAGCGGATAGGCGCTTCTATCGAAAGAAGGATCAAGATGCATCCGCTCGTGTCTCAAAGCGTCCTCTACGTAAATCATCACTCCACCGCCTACTCGCTCGAAAACAAAGCCATATTAGCTTTGTCCTCGGGCTACATCCGATACTAAGGATTGAAACATATCGTATGTAATAGTGTTTGGGAGAGAAGTTTGCTGTTGCTCAGAAAAAGATGAAAATGCTGAAACTGGTGGAACTGGTGGAGCTGGTGGAGGGGTACTACGTCTAACTATCGAGTCTATCGAACCCTCTGGAGACCTCCTCAGACTAGGGCCTATCAGGGACTCATCTGCCATCATCAACTTGTCGTTAGATAGGAAAGGAACTCCTGATCTACGACATAAATCTGAAATAAAGCCAGGAAAGTACATGTGACTCCCTGCCTTGGCAGTAACAATAAACTCGAAAACCCTTCTATACATGATTTTCCCCACATCCACCTTAACATCATGAATCATCGCCCAAGTAATGCATAAATCTTCTTTACCAAAGGCGGTGTGTTTGGTAGTGGGATAGAGAGTATGGCTCAAAAATCTTTTGATTGCCCTCGAGATCTAAAAACACTTCCCATAATTAAATCATTTGTCCACCCACTCTGCTGTAGCATCAAACTCCCTCTGAGCTCTAGAGGCAATCTGCTCATACATAGCAGGATCATCTAATCCATAAACAGCTCTATAATCTTCTTCATCTGGAAAAACTTCTACCCTAAAACAAAGATTAATCGAGTTCCGGACTAAAAGAAACATGTCTAGACCTAAGGGAATAGACTACATCATACTACCCTCGGTGGGTGTCAAAGTAGACAAAAGCGCATAAAATTCTCGCCACTAAGGTAGTATTGATCTCTCCTGTCCTCTGAGCTGCAAAATCCAACCATTGGCGTCTCGCAAAAATACGCCTAACCTCCTCTCCTAAGTCATCAAAATCTAAGCCTCTTTCCAACACAACTCCACATTTACTATAGATATTTTTATAAGCATTCTTAGCTTGAGGTGAAGCTGTAGCAGCAAAACTAACAGATTCTTCTTCCGGTGTTAAATCTTTTAATTCTACGACCGGCACTTCTATTGGAATATTAGGCTTTCTTTTCTTAGAGATTTTTCGACTGGATGAGGCCATTCTACGATATTGAATTGACAAAACAACAATAAAATCAACAGAAAAACAACACAAAATAAAATGTCACAACACACGTAAAATTCAAAACAGTTGAAAATAAATCTAAAAATTATAAAAATTATGAAATTGATAAGTAAAGTAAACAAATTATACCTTATAATGAACAAAACCGTGAAAAGTGGCCGGAAAAGTCGTATAAGCCTCCGGGATGAAATGGAGCTTGTGTTCGATCTTTTTCAAATTTCTCACTTGTGTTAAAGAGAGAGAGTAAAGAGGAAGAATGTATGTAATGGTGTAGTGTAATTTATATTTTTGAAGAGAAAAAAATTCGAAGTGGAGGAGGTGTAGTGCAGGTTCTTTGCTTTGAAAAGAGGTGGAAATGAGGAAGAAGAAAGTGTCCCCGTCTTTTTAGGTTAACTTTCGAACCCGGACCGGTCTGATAAGGGCCGGATCGGTCCGTCGTGTTTATGAATTTTTCGATTTTTTTTTTTTTTTTTTTTTTTTTTTTGATTTTGATATAAACTTATAAAACTTTAATAAAAACTTTAAAATAAAATTTATAAATTTTATAACAATTTCTCAAAACTTATAAAATCTTTATAAAACTTATTTAAAAGTTTATAAAATTCAATAAATTTCTATTAATTCTTATAAAATATCTAAAAACTTAAAGAACTTTTATAAAACTTTTATAAAACTCCTTAATTTTATAAAGATCCAATTTTATAAAATTTTCAAAGTTATGCAAGAATTTTATAAAACTAAAAACAATAAAAGACTTGAACTTACGGGGTTTCTAATTCTTCAATTTCTACAAACTCCAGATTCCTAACGTACCTTTCAAGCAAACTATATCCTAGAAATGTAGCGTTTGAATTAAGTCTTGGAAGTCCATCGGGATTTTCGGTTAACCACCTGTCGTTCCTTCTTAATTATATTCAAACACTCACTCTGAGATTGAGTTATATTTTTCCCACATCGCCCACTGTGTTCAATTTTTCCACAGATTCTGCACTTCCTTAAAAACTTAGCCCTTCTCTTTATCGAACTTCTTGACGTACCATTACAAACTTCTCTCAATTTTTTCTCTCTCAACAATTGCTTGTTCTGTTCAAAAACTAAGGCTTCTATAGTAAAGGCGATATCTCTATTAAAACCAAACTTCAAAAGCAAAACAAAAACTCCTAATCTATCTAAAAAAGACATCCAGTTCTTTTACGTCTATCCGGTAAAAGACGAAACTAGTTTAGACATATAAAAGTAAAGATAAAACCTGGTAATTTGATACTTTCAGCTTTTAAGAGTACTGCTTTTTAGTCTTTCGGAGGGTCGATCAGCAACATCACTTCATTTATCAGAGAGATTTCTTCACCTTCCAGAAATAGCTTCACCCTGTGACCATTGGCTATAAAAGTTGTATTCCCATCAGTTAGTTCAACGACTCAGATTTATAAACTCGTGTTACTTTAAATGGACTCGTCCATCTTGATTTAAGCTTTCACTGAAACAACTTTAAACGTGAATTGTACAATAACACTCGATCACCTATATGGAACTCACGACTATAGATTCTCTTATCATGGAACGATTTGTGCGTTCCTTGTAGATCGAGCATTTTCATATGAATCAAGGCGAAATTCTTCTAATTACATTAATCAAGTAATCTATGATCACCGGCAAACCTTAGGATCGAAATTTAATAATCTAATTGCCCGAATGCTCGGTGTTCTAACTCTACCTGGGAGATGACAAGATTTACCAAAGACTAATTTGTAGGAGAATGTACCCAATTGGAGTTTTAAAAGTCATTGCAGTATGCCCATAACGCATCATCTAGTCTAATCGCCCGGTTTTACGGTTTGAATCCACTTTGTTTTCTATGATTCTTTTAATCTCTCTATTTGACACCTCTACCTCGACCACCGGTTTATGGATGATAAGGCGTTCTCTAACTTATGCGTTACACCATACTTTTCAATTAACTTAGTAAATGGTCGATTGCAAAGTGCGAACCTCTATCACTAATGATCGCCTCTGGAATGCCATATCTAGTGAATATGTTCTTTTAAGGAATCGTATGACAACCTTGGTATCATTAGTGGGAAGAGCTTCACTTCTCTACCCATTTCAAACATAATCTACCATTACAAGAATAAATCTTTTTCCAAACGATATAGGGAAAGGTCCCATGAAATCTATACCCCAAACATCAAATAACTCACATTCTAAAATAGGTTGCATAGGCATTTCATGTTTTTTAGATACATTTCCCCATTTTTGACAAGACTCACAAGATTTGACATACTTATAAGCATCTCTATATAGCGTAGGCCAATAAAAACCACATTGCAAGACTTTAAAAGCAGTTTTCCAACCTCCATGATGACCTCCTGCCTCACGATCATGACAAAATGATAAAACACTTAAGATTTCATTATCAGGCACACATTTTCTGATTATTCCATCCGAACATTTACGGAAAAGATCTGGTTCCTCCCAGTAATAAAATTTTAAGTCATAAAAGAACTTTTTTTCGCTGCCAAGTCCAATGAGACGGAATGTAATCACAGTTAAATAGTTAATGATATCTCCAAACCAAGGTGAATTTTCCTTAGAAGGAATTCTATTTTTAATAATTGCATGGTTGAAGGCATATCGATTCTAAATGATTGTTCATCGAAACGAATCCTTAATTTCATTTCCTATTTCTTCCTCGCCTTCCATTCTACTTAGATGATCTGCTACTACATTCTCACTTCCTTTTTATCTTTAATCTCAATATCAAATTCTTGAAGTAGAAGAATCCATCTAAGAAGGCGTGGTTTCGCATCTTTCTTACTCAATAAATATTTCAATCTTTGAATAGTCTCAGTATAAACTATTACCTTAGAGCCAACAATATACGATCTAAACTTATCTAAGGCAAAAATTACAGCCAACAGTTCTTTTACGTAGTTGCATAGTTTAGTTGAGTTTGCATTTAACGTATGAGATGCATAGTAAATAGCTTTGAGAATTCTATTATACCTTTGACCTAAAAAAGCGACTCCTACAATAAATCGCTTGCATCACACATAATCTCAAAAGGTAAATCCCGATCTGGTGCCACCAATCTTTGTGCGATAATCAACTTCGCTTCCGAGGGTCTTAAATGCTTCCATACATTTATTATCAAAATTAAAAGATACTTCTTTTTCAAGCAAATGACTTAGAGGCTTTGCTATTTTTGAAAAATCTGCAATAAATCTCCTATAAAATCTCTGCATGTCCAAGAAATCCTCTTAACGTTCTTAGATTAACTGGTGGAGCAATTTTTCGATTACCTCGACTTTAGCTTTATCAACTTCAATTCCTACTTGGAGAGATTCTATGTCTAGTACAATTCCTTCGATACCATTAAATGACATTTTTCCCGGTAAGCACTAAATTGGTATCCTCACGGCGTTGTAACACTCGTTCTAAGTGTAACAAACGACCATTAAAAGAGTCTCCGTAAACACTAAAGTCGTCCATAAAAATTTCTAAGAATTTCTCAACCATATCGTAAAAATATAGACATCATACATCTTTGAAACGTAGTTGGAGCATTACATAAACCAAACGGCATTCTTTTATACGCAAAGTTCCATAAGGACAAGTGAAAGTAGTCTTTTCCTATCTCCTGCTTTGCAATGAAAATCAGTAAATATCTGAATAACCATCTAAGAAACAATAATACTTATGACCACTTAAACGCGTTCCAACATTTGTACTATGAATGGAAGTGGATGATGATCTTTCTTAGTATGATCATTTAGTTTTCTAAAATCAATGCACATTCGATATCCTGTAATTTCCTTGTTGGAATCCATTCATTCTTATCATTCTCTTTCAACCGTGAAACCTCCTTTCTTTGGTACAACTTGAGTTGGACTTACCCATTCACTATCCGATATAGGAAAAATTATTCCCATTTCTAATAGCTTAATAACCTCTTTCTTAACGATTAATCAGAAATTCGGGTTGAGGCGGCGTTGCGGTTGAATACAAGGTTTAGCATCTTCTTTCAGGAATTATCTTATGAACACATATCTCAGGACTAATACCTCGAATATCAAAGAATTTGTCCATCCAAAAGCTTTCTTATGCTTTTTCAACATTCCTAGTAATTGATCTTCTTGTTGCTCCGTTAAAGTTGATGAAATAATAAGCGGTAAAAGGTTATCATTTTCAAGAAAAGCATATTTGATTTAAAGGTAACGGTTTCAATTCCAGATTCTTAGGCGGATCTTGATTGATGATTTAAGAACCGGTCCTTCTAGTTCTAATTCTAAATACTTATGCCATGGTGGTTTAAAAGTAAAACTTCCTTTATCTAGAGAAAGGATTATCTCTTTCATTTCAATGTCTTCCTCATCTTCTTTATAGATAGATAAAGTTAAACATTCTTCTAATCTATCTTCAAAAGTTGGTAATCGATTATCATAGATGAATGAATATCTTCTATAAAAGAACATGATTACGGTGATGTGTATTGATGGTTCATAGCTTTGAAAATATTGAAAGCAACTTCATCTTCATTGACTCTCAAAATTAATTCTCCTTTACGAACATCGATTAAAGTTCTCCCTGTAGCTAGAAATGGACGTCCCTAAGATAAGCGGCGCTGAAAATCCTTCTTCCATTTCCATAACTACAAAGTCTCTTGGAAAATAGAACTTGTCTACTTTAACCAATACGTCCTCAATAATTCCTCTAGGGTACTTAATCGATCTATCCGCCATTTGCAGTCATTTCGATCTTAGTAAGCTTTCCTATGCCTAGCTTTCTATAATCCTCATAAGACATGAGATTTATACTAGCTCCCAGGATCACATAAGACCTTCTTAAACAAAAATCCTCCAATTTCACACGGAATCGTAAAACTTCCAGGATCTTTTAGTTTAGGTGGTAACTTATCTTCGCAGAATTGCAGAACATTCTTCATTTAGGCATATATTCTCATATTCCTCTAATTTTTCTTATTTGATAGTATATCCTTCAAAAACTTTCCATAGGTAGGCATATTTATCGAGCTTCGATAACGAGGATATTAACATTAATATGACGAAAAGTATCAAGGAAACGAGCATACTTCGATCGGTCTTAATCTTTTTAATTTGATCTTTAGGTGGAAAAGGTAAAGACTCTAAATCTATAACCTTTGGTTTCGAAGTCATTCTCTCTTTTCCTTTATCCTTTGGAGTATTACTTGATCGCCATGTTTCAGGTTCTTGAATTTTTTCTTTTAATTTGTTCCCTGAATCAATCTCTACTTCATATTCCTTCAGTTCTTCCTGTTTTTCATCCTTGTTTTCTTTATCTTCTACTCTAACATGTTCCTTAAATAGATTCCTTAAATCTTTATCCATGGGGTCTTTCAAAATTCTAGGGATTTTTACCCATTTTTCACCTTCCTTCTCAGGTTCCAAACTTCTATTCCTTTTCAAGAAATTCTCTATGATATCTTCTTCCTCATCAGTAAATTCAAGTTCATCTTTAGTCTCTTCATTTTTATCTAAATCATTTTCTACTTCATTATTCCCGAAGTTTTCTATTCCATTACTACCATAGAGTTTCCTACTTCTCGTAACTACAACATTTACCTCTCTTGGGTTTCTTTCAGTATTACTTGGTAATCCTCCGGAGGTCTCACTGTTGTTACGTTCACCTTCCCTACTCAAATGATCTTCCATATTCCTTAATGAAGCTTCTATCGTTCTCGTTACAGTATCATGTCCACTCATAGATGTTTTCATTGTACTCATGTCCTTCTTGGTGAACCTATAAAGTCATCATTGTTTCCATATTCTTAGCTTGAGTAGATACTACACCCATCATATTTTCCATCGAGTTTTCCCATTTTTCAACCCCCTTCCAGGTTGAGTTGAACTTTGAGTTCTTGGTATACTTTGAGTGGTATGTTGAGGATAGGATCTTGGTAATGATTGTAAATTCGATTAGATATATTTCCTTGATAAACTTGATTATTATTCATATTCTTATACTTGAGAATCGATCGGGCGGTTGTCTGGCTTACTAGGGTTTTCGGACCATCTAAAAGTTGGGTGCTCTCTTCTAATAGCATTAAATGAGTTTGAATATGCATTGTTCAAATTCTATCTTTCTTTGAAAAAACTCACTTCCTCTTTTGAATATCCTGTTGGTTCTTCTTTCCACTAATGACACATTATCATAATTTGAGTATTCAATTTGGAGTACTATTTTCGAATTTTGATTCTTACCTTGTTGTAATCCATCAAACTTTCTACTTAAATTCTCCAAATGTGCTAGAACTTCCGTATTTGACGTACATCCTTCTCGCAAAGCTACTTTTCTAGTGCTAGAACCGGTTTCCCACATTCTATTGTTTTTGGAAATCTTTTCTATAGCATCGTAAAACTGTTTGAGCTTCACTCATCATTAACGAACCACCACATGCATGATCTACATCTCAGCACGTGAATCTTTTCTTAGTTTACTGACGAGAAAAGTTGGATTTGCATATCTAAGGAATAACCATGATCGGGACAAGCTCTTAACAATTTTTAAACCTTTCCCACGCATTCCCAAGTGTTTCTTGAGATCCTTGTCTAAAATTAGCAACCTCGACTTTTAATTCCAAATTCCGTCTGGTGAAATATTGTTTGAAATTCAGTTTGAATATCCTCCCAACTAGTTAACGAGTGGTGTGGAAGAGACATAAACCAATCTCGGGCTCTTCCTTTTAAAGAAAAGAAACATAGTCATCCTCGTTAATTCCTTATGAGCACCTTGACTTTTGGTCAGATGTATTGCACGATTCTTCAAATAGATAGAGATGATGATGTGGATCTTCATCATCTTCTCCTAGAAATTGGGCTCTTGCGTCAATTAAACCAAAAGATGAGACTTAATTTCAAATTATTCGCTCCTTCATTCGGTAAAAGTATGGGATTATTAGTCCGGTTTCTCCTTACAGGTTTGATCACGAGATAGGTCTCGGGTTTGGCGGATTATTACGATTATTACGGTTCCGATCTTGATTGTTCCTATTATTATTATTCGATTATTATTAATATTAACGGGTTTTGTCCATGCCCTAAAGCATGATCTAGCCTCTGTTCGTTTGTTTCATCACTACCTTGACCATTTCTTTATTTTTATTAGAAGATGATTCCGTTGGAGATTTTCCAAGGAGTCTAAAATTTGGTTTGACCACGTTTACTCTCTATCCATAGCGCGCTTTAAGTAGCGTTTATATCAGGCTTATAAGGAGTAAGTGAGGCTTTACAACTTACGGTCATCAACTAATTAAAATAGAAAAATGCTCAAATTTTAAAGAAGAAGAAAATTGGTACTAAAAGAAAGTAGATACCAACGAAAAATAAAAAAAAGAAATGTGATAAGAAGAGTGTTGGTTTATCCTCGAGAATTTTAAGCTAATACAAGTAGTAACCATAGACACAAAAAAAAAATTAGCGACTTTGTCTCCCCGGCAACGGCGCCGCGAAAAGTCGCGTCACCAAACCGGACCTTAAAGCGGCGTCAAGAAAGGGACGGACCTTTTCTAGGTTAGACGGATCCTAACCGGCAGTGTACCGGGTCAAATTGTAGTGATAAAGTGGTGAGTCAGGTGTCGAATCCTCAGGGAAAAAAAATGGTAATTCTTTTAAGTGTGGTTAAACACCAAAGAGCTGCTATTAACTCGATCTAAACATGCAATTTTATAACACATTACTACGACTCTAACTAACATAAAATAAATACGTAATTTAAAAGTTATTCTAATATAATATATATAGATATATAAATATATATAGATGTACATAAATAGTAAAATATATATATATATATAAATATATAGATACCAATATATAGTTTATAGACTAGACTAGCCAAAGTATATGTAATTAATTTATTCGATCTTTTCAATTAATAGAATGTGTTCGATCTTCCTTTTTAGGTCCAATTGAGTGAATGAAACGGTGTACTCCTAATGTCAACAATTCCTCCTCACACGAGCGTATGAAATTGTCATATGTCAAAAGTCATCAGTCCAAGGTCCACAACTGCCCCATGCTAAACTTAGTTAGTCAAAACAGTGCAGTACAAATCTACCCCGGATAAAAGAGGTGATTCCATTTGTCGGATGGCGATGTTATTCAAGAGGCTCCGGTTGTCAAGCGGATCGATTTAATACAAGCGGTGTAGTTTCAATTAAACTGTGATTTTAACATTATTAAGATCTCGAATACAAATTTTAATAAGATTTGTTTTACTAGGACAAATCGCCCCGGGTAGGAAATAGGATTCCGTTAATCGGACGGCCATTTTACCCTCCGGTTTTCTATTTTTACTCATATCCCGACTTCTCTCGGTGGGTTCATCGCCAGGTTATATGTGGTATTCATCATGATTGATTACTTCATTCGAATATGTTATCATTACGTGGCGAAATAGAAAAAGATTCATTTTACTCAATTTTAGTCAATTTTATTTTAACATCATTCTTTTAACGAAAAGATCGAAATAATACGATTACATAACTTTGGCTAGTTATTAGATCTAGCCTAATAACATTATAAAAACTAAAAGAAGAAAATAACAAACATAAACATAATTATTATAGAAATTACCCGATTACAGCTGTTGATTCGAAATCGTCTTTTCCCGTATTACAACGACTTGACAACACCAGAACCTTCCGAGAATTTCCCGAGCATTACTACGATACTACTACTACTAATTTATTTTGGCATAAAGCCTATTTACAAACTAAGAAAGGAGAAGAAAAAGAGAAAGAAGAGGAGAGAATATATATAGAATATTGTATATATATATTGGTACCCCCCCAAATGAAGCCTCGATGCTCCTTTTATAGAATTTTCCCTTCCCGGACCGGTCCTGAAAATTTGCGGATCGGTCCGGTGTAATGATGATAATCATTACGACTTGTCATCAACATGTTCCCCATGTTACCCATAATCATTACTTGTCTTTGTGTAATTATATATATAATTATATATAATTACACGATTAATCTTCTAAAAATCGTAACTTGAATTCTTGATATCGAAATGACATAATCGAACTTCCGTTGAAAAGCTCGTTGAATTCTCTACAACTTTCATCAAGACCACTTCTTGAAAAACGTATTCTCGATGAGCCATTTGTATTATACGTCCTTTTTGAGATTTAGAAACAATTATTCCTTGATCATGTATATCGGTGGCGCTTTATAACTTCCTTTCAGCGACTTGTATTGACTTCAAAAGTGTCGATACTCTGGGATTTCGATTCATCTTAGGATTACGCAATGAAATAAACACAAAATACCCGTGTAAAATAGACACAATATTCCGATTACTAAAACCGGTACAAAAACTACAACTTTCTACTATAAATACTAACTTTTATTACTAACTATATTAAACTACAAAGATTAATATTTTATACTAATTATATCATAATTTTAGATATTTTACATAGAATTTGTCAACAAAAGCGTAATAAAATCACGTAAATTCAATCATATAAAAATAATACATCAATCACCCCTAAATTACTCAAAACTGCGTTGAAAGTTAAACTTTCTATTCATTCGACTCTTCTCCGTGTAGTTCCAATTACTCCCACTGGGCTGAGATACTCGGTGGTTCTACAAGAGTTTCAACAATTGGAGTATCAAACTCCATTCACGGGGTTATGGCTTTTAAACCAACCTCTATAATCGGGATCTATCTGACGATCACGAAGGGACTATAGGTCATCAATCTACCACATAGACCGTAAGGTCCTGCAATGGGTAATGGACAAACCATACTCCCACTGCGTTCGGGGTGGATTGATATACTGATCTAGTTAAGTAGTTCTTATTTAGTGTTATCACCAACTGCCGGTGTTGGATGTGGACTGAACACATCAGTTAGTAACATCTTGAGTATAAATACTTCAAGATCCAAGGTTGTTATTTATAGACTCTATCGGACCGAATTTGTGATAAAGATAACCGTAATTCTCGATTTTACGAGTTTTATAACCAACCTTTACTCAATGCATTAAGATATTTCACGACTGAGCGTGTATGCAAAATTTCGATCCTACCTTCAAGCACTCGGTGCTTAATGCCTCTATTTACTGAGTAGGGTGAACCGAATTCACTCATTATCCACAAATGCTTAGGCATTTTTAAGGTGGACTTCTCGATTTTTCATTACAATGTAAACCGTTATTTTGCAATCAATATCTTAAATGAGTTCAGCAGCGTATTGTAGCACATCAATAACTATGTAAGGCAAATTTGTGGTGTATCCCTTAGTGAAAACATTTCACGGGAAGGCAGGCCGAGCATCAGTCCCGAAGACTACGCAATAACCTATTTCTGAGTATGGAATACTCTATCTCTGGTGAAATCAGAGATTTCCTCCAAATATTTTGGATAAACTTATTGGAGTTTCGAGTAGTTGTCAGACTTGATGTCACTACTTGAAAAAACTCCCACTAGCTTGTACCATTCATATGACCCCGAAGGTCAATATGAACAAGCTATGTAACTTCTTTAAATTTATTACCCTTTCCCAATTGAAAGGAAACTTAGGCATTGTTCCTTTGAGACGGGGTTCCTTTGGTAGGAGATAAGAATCACCCTAAGCCGAGTCTTGAGATCTTGTCTTTATGGACCATACACTAATTAATAGAATAGAAAAAGCGTTTATCTAAATACGGAAACCATTTGCGTTTATATTGTTTGAGATGTGTTACATATACCTATTCGGCATTTCTTAGTGGTTACGACTTTATCAAACAAAAGTCCGAGTCTTAGGTTCGTACTACGAATGTTATATTTATCGTCAATAAGACAAACAAATTATCCTATTGAAAATGAATACGTTCGTTCGAGCGAATCCAAAAGCAGAAAATGAATTTTACGTGATACTCAAGAATTGAATCCGAGATTCATTTCCTTATATCACTCATTTAGTCTATCGATAATAAGCGCTTTTGTTGTCTAATTTTATTTATCGTTTAATGCAAAGCTACCTAGTTCTTCCAAAGAACTTTAGCTTTGAGAAAATTACTAAGGATGCATTGGTCGGTGATCCAAAATCACTTTCCTTATCCTCTAATTTCCAATTTATTAATTTTCCGGTTTAGCCTTAGAACTACGTAGTTTAGACGACTAAGTATAAACGTTCTTTCCCTTTCTCGACTTTCCTTAGATGGAAACAGTCTTGAACTAGCAGTTCGTTTGAGTAGACACTACTCTTGAATTGTGGGATGTTCAGTGTTACTTTCTTGGACTATCGATTTTCTAATCGACAAATCATAAAAGCAAAGCTCCCACTAGTTTATCGGTTCCAAATACCGTCTAACTAGCAACACTTTGTATTTATGATTTTTCAAAGATTAGAGCATCATCTAGAACTAAGCTCCTACTAGTTCATTAGTTCCAAATAATGTCTAACTAGCAATGCTGTGTTTATGATGTTTCAAAGATTATAAAATCTCCAGAACTAAGCTCCCACTAGTTTATCAGTTCCAAATACTGTCTAACTAGTAACGCTTTATTCTTGTTTTTCCAATGAATGGAAAAACTCTTGTGCAGTCCATTACACATTTCTAATGATTGAAAAAACAAATCATAAGGCTAAGGCTCCCACTAGTTTATCGGTTCCAAATACCGTCTAACTAGCAACGCCTTATTTATATGATTTTGCAATTTTCAATTTAGAAATTTGTTGTGTAATTACACTTTTAAAATTCACTAAATGAATTTTATATGATAGTCTATGTCGACTTTTGTAAACTAAGTATGGTTATCTCTCGTTCAACACGAGTGACACCCGTGACATACACATACTATGTCACTTAAGTTTTTAAAGGCTTAAGAGAATAAATCTTTTACGAAAAATTAAGCGCATTGATTGATAATTACAACGTACTTGTTACTTTCCACATTTTTAATGAAGTCCTATTACTAACGATTTAGTAACCTAGAGATTTAGTTGTAAATAAAATGATGAGAAGTTAAATTCAAAAATAAATAAGTTATCACTACTTGATTTTTATTTGAGGAATAATAAACTATAAGAAGTCTATCCTACCATTCCAAGGATTTAACCTCGCATAAGATCTTGTCGAGAGAGAGGTCGATATCAAACCTTATGGCGGTTAAAAGCGAGACAATCTCTCTCAATGATTAAGCTTGAGAATCGAACATCTCACGAGAATCAAACATCCCGGACTTTAATCATTTATTACCTTCCTTTTCTAGCCTAGATATTTGAAAATATCCATAAAGAGTGTGACCTACTATATCGGATCTCGATGTGCGCTCCGAGTATGCTACGAGGCGGTCGATGACCCGACGAGTACCGAAATCCCTATCCTTTCGGAGACCAAGCCTTGAATTTTGATAGCGGTGAACACCATCCGAAGGGGCGAAATCAAAGCGGCACGAGGTGTCACCATTCTCTCACGTGCTTGCATCTATAGTAGAGGCGTGGGGTTGGTGTCGCCTTCCCGCTCCCCTCAATATTTTGAAAAAGTGGTGGGTTTACTAATTATGGTTTTGGCATTGACAATAAGAAACAATAAATCAAAGTACTCGAATAGGGTCGGTTATGTAGGCAACCTACGCCGTCTTATTATTTGGAACATATGTGACGATTCAGGCCAATCCGGCGAGGAGAAGCCCGTTTAGCCGAAGGCTTATCGGCTATGCTAAGTTACGTAGAAGCTGGCATAACGTAC
The DNA here is from genome assembly GCA_026214975.1 of Gentiana macrophylla. Taxonomy (NCBI): domain Eukaryota; kingdom Viridiplantae; phylum Streptophyta; class Magnoliopsida; order Gentianales; family Gentianaceae; genus Gentiana; species Gentiana macrophylla. Next base: position 109,642,484 of record CM047807.1, read on the forward strand.
ATCACATGTGGAGAAGTCGATTGAGCGAAGCTCGGTTAAACTTCGCCCAACCATGGTTAGACCATTTCGAACCCATGTACTAAGATTCTCCGATTTCTAAATTGTCACGAAAGCGTAATCTCGTTTACATTTTAAGGTGGGTTCACCGAGAAGCCATCACGAAAAGTTCAACGATTTATCCAAGTGGGATTCACCAAGAATCCATCACTAAAATAAATAACGATTGACAAAAACGCGGGTCCTCGGTTTTATAATTAGCTACTTATTATTTAACTAGCGCGTATTAAATTAATAAGCATTCATACTAATTATTCGAGTTATACACGTCTATATTAATTCGAAATTAAAAACTACGTGTATGCATTGGAGTGGAATCATGAAGATGCAAGTCATGGCAATTTTCGGTTTTAAACACGTAATTTTGATCAAACACAAAATTATACCGAAAAGTAAACAGCAAAGATGAATGGTTGAGTGCACCACTAACTATTTTCTAAGGAAAAGTAAAACTTATACTATGTCTTGAGTCTTGATCTTGAATCTTGAACTCGAACCACCGGATCATGAACCACGAACACCGAGAAGAAAAAGACTTTTTAATTAAATAAAACCAATTTATTATAATTATCAAAACCCTTTTTTTTTATATATATTTTTTAATGTGTATGCGGCTGTATGTAGGAAAAAAAAAAGGAGATCCCAGATTTTTTATTATTATTTATTATTAATGTGGCTGATGTAAGTCGGCCATAAAAAAAAATTCAGATTATAAAAAACTAAACAGCCGCATTATTTACCCTAGTTGCAAGCTAGGGTTTTAATAAAAACTTTTGTGGCGGCAGTAGCGCCGCTACAGGTGCTGTTGCCGCCCATTTAAAAAACAGAAGCTGTTGTGACGATTTTAGCGCTGCTAAAGGTGCTGGACAGCCTTAAAAACAAGGTTTTTAGCCGTTTCTCCTCGTTCATACCTTGGGTTTTAAGCCTTGATCTTCAACTTTTCACCAAGATCTTCATATTTCGAGCCGGAATAACAAAATTACAATAAAAGATGCTACTTTTACATGGAATTTTGAAAATTGCATAATTAAAGATACAAATCCTATGCTTTCGATTGTTCTTAAACAAAGGAGCTACAAAATAGATCTACGGGTAAACAATACCAACCCCAATCCATCTCTTCAACCACAACATTCAAATCATACAACCATGATCAATTTCGAATTTTACCCAAAAAAACGAAATAAAAACACCTAAAACATGCTTTTCCACTCCAAGATCTAAAATTCATATACTTTGATCGTTAGATCAAAGGCTCTGATACCACTTGTAAGATGTAATATCGTCGGATCAATCATAGATTGACCCGATTACGCAATGGAATGCATCGGATCTAGATCTAGCGAAAACAAGAACATAAATTAAAGATCAAACTACAAAAGGGTTTGGAGCTACCTTTTTATGGTGCTTAACTCCAAGAACAAAGGTCTCCAAGAACACGTGATTGAGAAGCCATAGCCTTCCAGCGTGTGTCTCCTAGCAACACCAGGTGGATGGTGTTTCCCGCGCGGACCTCGCTTGATATCTACCGAATAATCACGAAGATTATTCCAACTCAAAACCAAAGAACTATAGCCGAAAATTCCAAGCTATATTCTTATGAATAATGGCGTGTTTATTGTTGTGTCAAAATGCTTGGAGAAACTCTCTTTTATATAGGAGAGTAATCATTGTCCTCAAGGATTTAATAATTAAGAGATAATTATTACATTAATCCTTTTTCTAAATAAAAGATAAATAAAATGATTATCCCAAACAAATTAGGATAAATCATATTATTATATAATATTCCATGAATTATCAATTAACAAATAAAAGATAAATCACACATTAAATAATTATCCAAGAAAACTAATTCCTTGATAACTAATTAATCCAAAAATCGCCCCCCTTTTAATTAAATAAGGCCACACGCATTTTTCCACATCTTAGGCCGAGTCGCGAAAAATTTCTTTTTCGTGTATTTAATTATCTAGTCCAACTAAACAATTAATCACATATATCAATTAAATAGTCAATCCAACTATTTAATTATAATTGAGTCTGACGACGAGAAACCTATATGCTATATTAGGAGCCACGTCGGGGACCATTGACCCATATTCGAGTAGCTACAATAAGTCGAATAAAAATTATTCATCGGATAGAATAATTATATCCAACCTATTAATTCGGGATTACACCACCATAAACCCGAACCGAACTCTATCGAATATAGATAACTTACACTCAATTTATGAGTTGAAAGCGTCCAACCGATATAATCATTACATACGGATAAATCCTCATGCATTTGTTCACTTGATTCGGGATATTTCCGTAAACCCTTCTCGAAAACATATTATCCTTATTTACCATTAACCCCTAGTGATCAATTAGTTCATAACCAATATGATATGAACTCGGCCGATCGATCGTTTCTCAGGGTTAACAAATAAGAGGCTGTCTGCATCTACTTCCCGAGGAAGGAATGGATTCCATATACGTGTTAACACGCACTACTCACTCATTCTAGAATAGAGCCAGCGAGAAGTGTTGGACCACATACTACAGTGATCGCTTACTAACACATCAAACTCTACCCTAATCTAAGCGTTAAATGCAGTGATCACCTCAGGATTAAGATTAATCCATATATGATCATCTTGTGATTCGATAAGACTTCTCGATTACGGAATTATATCGAGAACTCAAATCAAATCGGTCCATACATATTATATCATCATATATAAATGCCCCATTAGGTACCACTATTACCCGATGAGTCCGGATAAGGCATCACACTAAAGTGTTAGGCGCATTATTAGCATATTAATCATGAGACCCGTACTCTGATTAATCAACGCTATGGACTAAGTTGATTTTAAGTACATCTCACTAACTCAATCCTCTTGTGTATAGCCATACACTGAGTTATGTGATTACATAAATGAGGTACTTAGGGTTTTCAGTAGTGTCTTAATTATAAGCATACATGCATATAATAAGATAAATTATTAATTTTGGCCTAAAACAATTACATAATTGTCTTTCGGGCACTATACCTAACAATGAGAACATTAAAAAACAGTATTACAAGTTTGAACATTAGAACCCTAAACATGGCTAGCCAAAGATGAAGCCATGATTTTAATCTGAAATGAGCTAATAGGCTATATCGAGTTCGTCGGGTGAACTAGATTACGAATATTTTATGGATCAAAGTAGTGTACATAAATTTTATAGCGTAATATTATTTTGTCCTGATGGGCTTTGCCCCCTCCCCCCGCCCCTTTGTCTATATACTGGCTCCGTCCTTCTGGCTAATGGAAACATATCATTATCTTTTACGAACAAATGAGCTAATATATTTGCCCTAATGCTTAATAAAAGAAAATAAACAAGAACAAAAGCAAGCTCCAGACAGTCACGAACAATGCATCTCGTTTCAACACTAATAAATGAAAACTCAAGCTGGAGCATGACCGTAGCCCTCTAAAGATAATAATAATCTTCAAAGCCTTCACAGAGTGAAAGCTTATGAACTCGAAATTTCATGCAATACCCAACCATCATGATCTCAAAACAGCACACCAATGGCACGACGGTCACCTAGGTTTGGAAGCATCAACATTACATATTACCAAACCAAAAATAAGTGCAACCCACGTTGAAGGATGAACAACCGTGTCATCTTGTCCATTATGCAAGCGTATAACGCCAATGAATTCTTCCGCCTTGGTTTGGAAGGAAGAGATGAGACGACCACTATCCATTGGCACTTGAGCAAAGATCCAAGCGCACCATGCTTTCCACAATAACCACATGATATTTTTATGGCGGATATGAAATATACACGCGTCGTGCATTTTGTCGGTGAGGCTCAAACCCGAAACCTCCGGATTAAAAACTACAGCACTTACCGTTGGGCTGATGCCTAATTAACAAGATAAGATACATGCTCCTCATCACACTGCTAAAAAAGAAATGCTAGTACGCTTTTAAAATCAATACTCAAATTAAGGCCCTAAAAAATGCAGCTACCATTAATCCGAGACCACACTCCCCGCATAACTATACAATGGAAAGACAAATACTTGAGAGTCTCATGCTCCACCCCCACCCCACGCCTACTCAAATTCAAATCAGTCGCCAAGCAATCATGCAATAATCTCCAAATAAAGTGCTTAATACGCGGTTCAACTGGCAATCCCCATAACCTACTCCAAACCCAATCCGGCCCGGATGAAGATGAAGCCCCTACCACATCAATGTCCACCCGAGATAGACCGAAGGCCAAATGGTAAGACCATCTTTTATGTCGGAAAAATTAACACTCAGGAAAAAAGACATACATATATCAATACTCCAAGAAACACAATATGCGTTGTATTTTAAGAGATGTTTCACCTCTACAAAGTCACTTGGGGGTTTCACACGAAAATCTCTCACATGATACAATGGAGATGGTTCATTCAAACAATGATTTGTTTGAATCAAACCCGAAGACATTGTGATGATGCTTTGAACTAGGAATCATTTCATTTGCAAGCTGGTGTATTTTATAGGCCAGACTCGGAGGTACCTCATGCACGAAAAAGAGACACTCCAAAGTGAAAGGGTAACGGCCATCTCTGTTCACAGTGCATGCATTCACTTGTAGAGTACACCACTTCACAGATGCACGAATTCGATGAACAACAAGAAGCAAAAAACTTGGTGTACAAGAACTGATTCAATCCTATAAACATCAAATAAAGAAGATAAACAATCCAAAATTTTAGTATTATTCAAAATTGAAAAGCTTAACCAACAAATACAAGGATTTACTATCAACAAAGCTGTAAAAAGAAGCCTAAGCATGAAAGTTAGTTATGCATCAACAAACTTATACCGCCAAGAACTCATCTAATGCTCTACTTTAAACTTTAAACATTCCTCATAAATTCATGTTATAGCTAAAACATTCTGTGTCAGCTGCTTGTCAAACTTCACTTAGCATACTTCAATTGTTCAGGTTGTCGACACCTATATGCTGCTTGCTCGAACCCTGTGTGGAATTACCGTCTTCCCAAAATACTAATGTAGAATTACAGTTGTCTTTAAACATGCCTTACATGCGCGGGCCTATAGCAAACAATTTGAGCTAACATTGTATACAAAGGCATACGAAGGGCACTACAAGACCAACAAAAAGACCAACAAAGAGGCCTGAAAGCTTTGAGAATTGATGTTGGTCAGCTTCTTTACTTTTTCTTCTTCTGATTCTTATTGGTTGCTTCTAGCATGATGAAGGTAACCTCCCTGGCCTGAATCTAAAACGATCACAGCTATTTAGAAAGCGAAAATCGTGTAGGCACTAACTCGAGTACAAGCACCACATAAGCAATGCAGATTGCAGAGGCAGTACTTAGATTGCATTAATAGTATAAAATAAAGTACCCGGCTTTTGAATTTCAGCATCAAGTAGTGTCTCTGGAGAATTTCGCCGAACACCTTCAGGTTGATCTTCAACAACACAAACACCGGGCTCTGTAGGAGGCATCATCGGCCCAATGATTTTCCGGCGATGTGAAGCAGCTTCTTTTAGCTTCTTCTTCCGAAGCCTCTTCCGTTGAGCTCTAGTCAGCTTCTTCTTAGACCCGTCGGATTCTACTTCTTCACCGCCTGAAGATGATGATGGAGACCCTCCCTCTTCGTCTAATCCATCTGTTGAATCAAGAAAACAATCCGATCACTTAAACTCATCCTAAAATCGAAATTTCCGACTATGATTACCTGGTAAGTTGGATAAATTGAGCTCTAGGGTTGATAAACTTGGCGGCTCCGGGGAGGCCTCTCTCTGTGGCGGCGCCGGAGCCGGAGGATAAAGCATTTGAAGCAGTGCATCGTGAAATTTTCGTTTTTTCTCCTTTCTCTTCATCTTCACAATGTTATTACAGATTGAATCTTTTCACTGCAATCTATCTTCATTGCCGGAGCAAAACGAGGCATTGAAAAAGAAAATAATAATAATTATTATAATAATAAGGGAATATTAGTTTTTAGTCCATTTTTCATACTGTATATAAATTTTAATCCAGTCTGTATTTTTTTTTTTTTTGTTGATTTAAGGACAAAACATTTTTCCTTAGACTATTTTGCCCTTTCTTTTCCTACTATTGACTCGATGAGACAAATCCTATCAGGATACTCAGACAACTTCTCGAAACAGTAATCGTGAAGAGGAAGATGATCGGAAACAGTGATAGGAGGAAGCCTTGATTTAAATATATGAGAATCAAGAGGAGAATTATTAGCATTTTTCTGGTCGATAGGATGAGGGAAAAAGCCGGAGCAGCGGTGGCTGATGAAAGCTTATCAGTGTTGCGGGCTGTTTCCACCAGTGAACCCATCGTGTTTCTTTGTCCTTTCTCCGGTGACGGTTAGACGGTGGAGGACGTACTCTTCCGACAACTGTCACCTAAAGTGCATCATTCTATTCCCCAAGCAAAAAAAGATGCAAACCAAAACAGAGTCTGGCATTTCGATTCCTGTTTTTGATTTGTTTATCGGTAGTGATGGTGTTGATCGGAGTCCTCCGCTATTTCGTCTCCAAAATGATGCGCTCCACCCCAGTTCCTGATCCTAAACTCATCAAAGAAGGGTAATAATTTATTTTTTTACTTTTTATTATTATTGTTTGGATCTGAGATTGCAGTGTACTAGCTTGCCACATTTTGTTCTGTTTTGGAAACTTGAGAGTACATATACACTCCTGGTGTAACAGACAATCATTATCACAAAATCCATCCAAGAATATTATACTTGCTTTCTTTCTCGTAGTTTTCCAATTGGGATTTCTTCATTTCAATCCTGTCCGGTAAACAAGGGATCAAGAAAGGGTCTGAATCAGATGTAACATTCTCTTGAGGTGAATATTTCAGAGATTGGATTAGGATTGAAATGATGATGTTTGAATAAATGGTTTTTCTAAGACGCAGAGAACCATAATCTGTGTGAAAGTTACCAAGAAAAAGGTGTTACTGTGACTGTGTGATTTGTATTCTTGTGTGAGCATTCTGCGATAAAATTCGAACTTTCAAATCTACGTCGAAAAGGTATCGAATGAAGTGCAAAATGAAGATAAAAATAATATGAACTTTAGTGGAGCAATTTTGATTATCGGTGTTACAAATAAAAATTACGGTCGTTTATATAAAAAACGCTCAAGATTAATCTGAATATTTTTTCGGTTTTGAAATTTACGCCGGAAGAGTATCGTATTTGAGAACAAATTAAAGAGAAAAAAATGCATTTTGGTGAAAATTTTAATGCAATGTGCATATATTATATATATCAAGTGACCAAACCAAAACACACCTGATAAAATTTACAAATATAAAAAAGTATGAGGATCTTTTATTGTTACCAACACACCCACTACAGCTTCAATATTTATAGAAAAACTGAAGCGAAAGATTGACAGAGAATGTTGTTACCAGTGGCTATTGATTCACAGAAAACAGCAACAAAAAAGAAAATGAAAGAAATGTAAAAGAATTATGTTTGTATCATCAGCAAAAGAATTAATTGCAAGAAATGTAATTGACAGAGAACCATAATCTGTGTGAAAGTTACCAAGAAAAAGGTGTGACTGTATTCTTTGTTGGTGTATTCTTTGTTGAGAAAAAAATAGTAGTGTATTCTTTGTTGAGAACAAAAATAGATTAGTGTGTTCTTTTGTTGGTGTGTTACTTTATTGAGGACAAAAATAAACGAGGTATTCTTTGTTGGTGTATTCTTTGTTGAAAACAAAATATGAATTTTGATGAAAGCATTTCGATGATCGGAGTTATAAATCAAAGCGTTACGGTTGTTTGGAAAAAATAGAAAAAAAGAAAGAAAGAAAAGAAAGCAGGTGATGAACGAGTGAACGACTACGATCTTCAATCCTGAAACGCGCGTTCTTTTAATGGTGGGAATATTTTGGCCGTCTGAATTTTTTTGTCGGCTTTTACTTATTAAAAAAATAAATGTGTCATATTTATTCATTTTGTAATGGTTTTTGTCCTTTTCCCTCAATCCCCCTAATAATAATAGCATCATAAAAAATAAATTAGAATATGGAATCATACCATTGAATGAATGATTTATTGATTTTGTATAAATGATATTCATAATACTTTTTGAAACATAGTAATTGCATCCGGTATATGATTGCATATATTATAAATCTATAAGTCATGAGTTGGTGTTTGGTACAACTTTATTATTATTATTATTTTTTTTAGGATCGTTGCAATATAAAATCTTTTAAATCAGTTTTATGTTGGTCCTAGACCACCATTCTTAAAAAAGAGGGTAAAATTGTAAAAACATGATATTTATATTTTACGCGGTCGGGCCCTATGTATTATTTTGATTTCCTCTTGGTTATGAATCATCAAATCATACTTTGTCCAGAATCAGGATAAAATTTACGAATCTCTTATTATGCCGTTGCATGCAGTAATAATGTTATGAAAATGTCAAGTATGACCCTGAGCTAATCTTTTAAGTAATCTTAATCCGATCCATCAATCATATAAATATAAGATAGTAGTCTGTTTACATATAATCTAGTAAGTCTCTTATCCAATCTACCGATCATACAAATATAATTTAGTAGTCAATTCAAACATAATTTAGTAAGTCATCTTGATCCAATTCATCAACCATACAAATACAATTCAGTATTCCTTTCAAACATAATTTTTTTACTCTCGTGCCAACTCTTCAAATGAAAATTTTAATTTATCACGTATGGAAATAACTCATGTGCATACACCTACACCATGAAGTTGGAACATGGGGTCCACTATTCAACCCAAAAAGTCAAGAGAATGGCCAGGCATAGAAACCCATGGGACCGTTGTTAATACAATCAAACTTCATCATCCATTCATCCATATCCTCTCTATCTATTTATTTAGAAATCATTCATATCCATTCCCTTTTATATAGCTAGAAATCATCCACATCCTTCCCCCATAGGAATGGTTTGTATAAATAATACATCACAATGATAAAGTGTACACGATATCCACATAAAAATGTAGTACTTATCTTTTGACTATATATGTTGCATTGTTTAAAGAGACTAAAGTATCTATCCTATGATTATTTTTTCAGAGTAATATTCTTGTGATGATCAATCTGACATGTCATGTCATAACATGTTCGGATGAGAAACCACCAATGATCATGAGAGAGATATTTAAAGAGAGGTTCGAGTGTATATTATGTTGGTGATATTTATTATGTCTCCGATGATTGTGATTTGTAAATTTTATATTTCTCATAATTTCATGTCAAATATTTTCCGGTAATGGGTAATGTTACTTTATCGTATTCACTTTGATAAATTAATATCACTAATTTATGTGACTTTAGGACTCTCGATGATATGTCATCTATTTAAAGAAAGGTCATCCTACAACCGCATTATTAGTGATCTCACATTAACATATCAGATTGTGATATCCGTTGCGTTATATTAGAAATCTGACGACATGACATATATTAAAATAAGGATCTCACTGCCGCGTCATTAGTGATCACACATGCATATCAGATTGCGACATTTGTTGCGTGACATTAGAACATCTGATGATATGACATCTATTTAAAGAAGAGTCTCAGTGTCACACTATTAGTGATCACACTGATATATGATATTGTGAAATTTGTTGCGTCGGAATGGTTAAGATACCAACATTGCTTTTTGGCAATATTGTACCTACTATAACACCACATTACCGCGATACTACAATCAAATTTTAAAAACTGATACTAGAATATTCATTTCAAAATATTGATTTTGTTAAATCGTATTTTTAAAAGTCGATTAAACTATATTATAAACTTTTAAAAGGTCGAACGAGTGTAGTGCGACACTAAGTTTTAGGTGGTGATGCCATTTAAGCTCCTATATACATGGACGTTTTCAAAAAGGTAGCTTCATGCTTTTAGCACAGTCTAAGATATCCAAGTTTCTTTTTTATAGATTTCAATGTACAGTTGAAATCTTTGTGGAAATTATTTCTGGGATTTGTTCGTATGGGTTTGAATTTGATTCAAAAGAGTTTCATTTACACCAAGAAAAATAAAATTTGGATTTTTGCATTTGGAGCATTGGGTATAAGTGTTTATGGTACATACAAAATTCATACAAGCTTAGCAGAAGAAGAAAAAAATTCTGAAGCTCTTTACTGCAATTAATTTTATGGCTGATGCAATTGACATTATTTCTAAGGATTTCAATGAGTTTATCAAATCAAATTCAGATGAAATCCCCAATAGTTTCAAGCAAATATCAAAGATAAGCGAAATCAGATGCGTTTGCGGAGTCTTTGATGAAGATTTCAAGAGCTTTGGCTGTTGGAATTTTGTTGAATTATTGTCAAGAAACAATCAGAAAAGATATGGTTTTGAAGATCAAGAAACAAGGTTTCTCAAAACGGGTTGTCGATAAACGATTTTGAGATCAAGGGCTGTTTTTGATTTGGAAACAGAGAGTAATGAAGATGTTTTACAAGAGATTAAATGTCAAGAATTGGTGGAAAATTGTTTTCAAATCAATAGTTTTGAAGAGAATTTATCAGGTATGATGAAGCCTATGCAACTTGGCGTTCCTCAATCTCTAGGGACTCATGTGATTGGTGGAAAAGAAGATGATAGACCATTGATGATGGTGAAACCGTTGATGTCAAATGAATCGAGAATCATTGAAATTGTTTAGTGAAAAGGTGTTTGATAATGTATCCGAGGTTGTTGAAATTGTTAACGTAAATAGGAAACCGAGATCATGTCATCCATGCAAACACCGCAATAAGTGATATGCGTTACGAGATTCTTAAAACCAGACCTTTCTCTTTGCTTGCGAGATATTGAATAGCCCTTGGAGTTTTGTGCCAGATTGATTAGTGCAGGAACATTTTGTTACGTGTAACACCATTGTCACAAGACTCACGACCATTCAAACACAACAAACGATACAATATGCATGATTTTGTGTTATATTCAGAAGACAAAGTAGGGCGATGCAAGGCTAGGTCGATTCCTTCAGTCCTACTTGGAGATTGCCTGGTACTAAACACATTGATTAGTGTAAAATCAAATTGTATCACTCGTTGTGTTTAAGTGATTGTGCCAATAACATAACCCTGATCTGGATTGTATTTTTAGTCTACTTTCTTGATTCTTTCTCCATTTGCATAAGTATGAAATATCATAGTTAGAATTCTTAGCTTTGGATAAACTATATAATCTTAGTTAACATTACAAGGAGATTGTCTTGGATCTTATACAAAGGATTGGCACTAGAATTCAAGGCATGTAACTAACTTGTACTACCAAATCTAGCAAAGGGAATAATAGGATAAAATCTAATCTACCAAACATTGACACATGACACTACATGTGAATGACACTTGTCATTTTCCATTTAGTCTTTAACATCCTCTCAAAGCGAAGGTAGCATCTACTACATTCGGTTTGTGTTTGTTGACTTGGGCCGAGAGTTGGATAGAGCTTTGGTGAAACGATCGACAACTTGATCACGTGATGGAACATAGCAGGACTTGCGGTTGATACTTCATGACACTTAGGTCTCTCACAAAGTTAACATCAATTTCAATGTGTTTATTTCTTGAATGAAACAACTGGATTATAGGCAGTGCTTTGCCTTTGAGATTATCACACCAGTGTGAGGTTTGGTAGAAGCGGGATGTGTAATTGAGAGAAGTGATTTGAGCCAACCGATTTCATGACTACATTGGCGAGGGCTCGGTATTCAGATTCGATGCCAGATCTTTCCACTACTTGCACTTGCTTAGAGCTCCAAGACACCAAAGAGCCCCCAGATAGATACGATGGCTTTCTTTATAGACTTCTGTCCAAAACATTACATGCCCAATCAAAGCGTCATTTGAATCTATAATAGTTAGAGGTTGACCAAGGTGAAAATGTAAACCATAGCCAGCGATGCCTTTGACATATCTCGGCCCGACCTTTTAAGTGCAAACCAGGTGGACCTCTCTTGGTGCATGCATATATTGGCTCGAGTTGATTCCTTTGCAAAAGTGATGTACGGCCTGGCATAGGTCGAGTCGTAGAACCGCCCGGAGGATCCTTCTATCTTGTGTTGCACTTGGCGAGGAGATGACCTGGTAGTGGAAGTAAGATCAACATTGGTAGTCATTGGAGTAGGAACTATTTTAGATGTGCAAGATCCAATTTGCTCGATGGTGAGAGCATAATCTTTGTTGTTTGAGATAAAGTCGAGTGTCATCCTGTGTGCTTGCATCCCAAAAGTGAGGCAGTGAACCAAGATCTTTCAAGGCAAATCTTGTGTTCAACATATTGATAAATTTACGTAATCGGTGGATTGGCGTTTATGAATTTATAATAATAAGCGAAATTGAAGAACTACTTTTCTCGATCGATCTCCGGTAACAAAAGATCAATTCTTAGGGTCCTTTTCTTGTCTTCTCGCTTATTTTCTTCTTAGCATCGCCTTGGGAGCTTCGGCCGTCATGGAGGTAGGCCACATGGCCCCTCCGTTATCTATGCGGCGGTTGTTCAAAACAACCCACTCCGATCAAACCAAGTGTTCCCAGGCCGGAAATCACTAAGGGTGAACTGGCTATAAAATTTCCTCAGTAGCTAATAGATCATCTAGCAAAGCCATTCCGTTATGCTTTGGTGGGGAAATTTTCACAGGGGCGGCCTTCGATGGAATCAATCAGGAAATTCATGTCGGTCTGCGAGAATTTTTGGGAGAAATTCGATCTAGGGCTCTTAGATAACAAAACGCATCTTGATCAATTTCTGAGGAGCGGGATTATATTTGATTGTACTCCAAATGTATTTGGCAAGTTACAAGCAAACATATGCGTATTTTGAAGTGGGCCTTGATTTTAGAGTTGATGTTGAATCTTCAATTGTTCCCGTTTGGCTCTCTTTCCCCAGTTTGCCATTTCGTTTAATGGATTGAGATAGTTTGAATCACGATTGTTTCAAGCTTTGCCACGGCCACTCTGAGTTGATCTTTGCAACCTTAGACTTGAGAAGGCCTTACGAAGCAAAGATTCGAGTTGAATTCAATATACTTAAGACAACGCCTCGGCGTATATGGATACAATTTGGGAGAAACATCTGGTTTTTGGCAGCCCATTGTAGTGGATGGGCAGCTTCCCGATTACTATCGTTTATGTTGTCATATAGGGCATTACGAGGCCTCGTGTTTGGTTAAACATCTGATCTAAGGAAAGGAAAACCTAAGGAATCGGTTCAACAAGATCTGAGAGTGCAGATTCCCACGATATCTAATTTTACGAGACCAATTCTTGATATAGGCTGCTCATGTTCAATCATTAAATGTTGAGGAGACTCTTGGGATGATGTACATCGAGGGTCAAAGACCTAGGAAAGAAAAATAGTTGAGAAGCTGAAGTGGGGACATCCAAGATTATGGAGTCCTCCTTTACGAAACTACTGAGGAAAATGAGGAGCACAAGGAGGTGCGAGACAAACCAACATGATGATGATCAACATACATCATATTAAAAGCGAAACACGAGATGGGGAAACAAGTAAGCACACCCGTATTAATCCTATTACAAATCTTCCAAGCGATGATGTGGGGATCCGTTTTTACTAAGAACAGCAGAGATGAAGGAAGATGGTTATTCATCGACTACAAATGATTCACATCATATTGCTTTATCTCACGGGCACAATTTTTGGATTTGCAGCAAGACAAAGATATCACAGCACAATTTGAAGATGATCGGAATGAGGAAGTTCAACAGACTGTGGACTTGGAAGATGATGAGGAATTTTGTATAATGATGATGCTTAATAATGCACCACCGGTAAAACAGGGCCACGTGTAATCTAAGGGTGAGTTAGGAGAGAAAATATGCAAGGCCAAGACTAATAAAGATGGTGTTTTTAGTGTTATATGGTGAGTCCAAGAATGTATCTTGGATTGCCTCGTATCTGTGTAATGTCCAGGAATCAAGCCTTACGTAGTTCTTGGAGCTATGTATTTATAGGCACATGTCCTTTTTACTTACTAAACTTAAGGCGGTATGGTGCATTGACATAAATACCCTTAAATGGGCCTTGTCCTCTTGCCCAAGTAACCAAGCTGGATGGTGGGCACAGGAACTGGATTGGAGGCCTTGGTCTCGACTCGATGCATACTACATGGGTGATCGAGGTGGGACACTTTGTAGAATCTTCCGGTTCTTTGCGGTCTTCCTTTGGTAGGTCTCGTATTCGATCCGATGTGGATAATCAACGTAGACTTTTCCACATGCCGGTGGACCAATCAGTTATCCCGCGTGGAGGAGTGAATCCCGTATCATCATAAGCCCCAGGATCGGAGGAAGCTCATCTCGTGTCTTGATGTCGGATCTGAAAATTCGAATAATCTTTTCCGACACGGGCCTTCTTTTTGGCGGGAAAACAGTGCCTACTAGCGATGTAAGGTTTGTCGTCGAGGATAGCGTCATCTTTATACCCGGCATTAATGGGTGTAAAAGCGAAGCATTTTCATTGGGCCACGTTGGGATTACGTCCTTGATTCTCGCGTTACATACCTATAAGCGCCCCAAACTCGCCTTTTTCAAATCATTTTGGAGATTTTACAAGCATAAAAGGAGCCTAAGACTCGAAGTCTCTTATTTGCCATTTTCTCTCTGCCTTATTCCACAACATAAGTAAGCCCTATTCTTACTTAAATTCTTCTTTGTTGGTTTATTTTACTGCATCTTTTCTCGATTCCATGTCTAGTAGCAATAGCGATTCTCAAAATAGGGAAGAAGTTGTTGTGGTAGAAGAAGAATCGGCCAGACAAGCGGTTTACGGCGTCCAATTGCTTCGGTGAGAGAGTTTGCCGGAGAAGAAGAAGAGGGAGAAGAAGAATCATCTTCTTGACCCGTTCTTTAGGCGCCAAACGAGAATGAAGGGCCAAGGGCCATCACGGTTGCATATCAACCTTTCTCAAGAAAAAGCCAAATTCATCTGCATACGATCGGCATCCCATACTCCTCCATAAACATCAAAGTGTCACATGGTCGGTTTCAATTCACTGTGACCCTCCACCCTGGGTTCTGCGCCATATCTGAGCACAATTGAAGGAGGGATTAAGGTTTCTTTGATCCGTCCCTCGTTGCGGTTCTCGAACACTATAAGATCTGCGTTACCCAACTTGCTCCCGATGGGGTTATGAGTGTTATGGGCTTCGTCTTTGGCGTGTCGAATCGCCAAAGTTGAGTTCTCGATCCGGTTGTTTGGCAATACTCATGATTCAGGGCTTACAAGATGCGGATGGTATACTTTCGAGAGGCGTCCTCGGCGTCGAATTCGTGAGAAAGGTGACCTCGTCTCGGGCGAGTGGAAGCCTAATTTTTCTTTATCCGACACGGTTTGGAAGACATCGATGACCATACTTGGTATAAGATGCCCCATAAATGGCATGATAGACTCGGCTCGGATGTTCCCAGCGGGTGTGGGATTATCGAGGCGTTCACCCGGCGTCGCGACTCGAAACTGCATTCCTTGTATCCTTTCGCCGATGTCGAGGCAATTTGGTCGGGCGCTTACACGAACTTCGATGAGGATGTCCGAGTCTTATGTAGGACTTTATTCGTTCTGTCGAGTTGCTTTATACTTGAGTATTTTCTTTTACTGTTTTGACTTATTTTACGTCTTGGCGTGTTACGATGTCGAATTTTCTCTGTTCGCGGTGGAATATTTCTCAAAGTTGGAGGTCTTTGGGCAAGATGCGACCCCAAGAATACGGACCGAAGAAAATTCGAGAGCTGGTTGGCATCAGTCGAAGAGCGCCGATGCTCTGGAACAATAGTGTCCGGAGGTCGAGAGGACTCGGCTCGAGCTTCAACTCCGGTGTCCACGTCGGACATTTTGAGAGATCAACCCGGCGAGGCTCGGGTGGCGGAGCAGACGAGGTGATCTCGTCGAGAAGCGACAAAACCACCGTGAGGTATGGGGTTGGGAAAGAGACTCGTAATCTTGCTCATCCCGCACTCCCCCTCGATCATTTGTGACCGACCCGCTCCCGGGATGAGTGTTACAGAGATGGAAGCCATGACTCGGATGAGTTGCATGACTTCCTTATGAAAATCAATCGGTATAAGTCTTGCCTTTATTTCTCTTACTTTGGGGACTTTGGTATGTTTACGATATTAATCGATTCTTTCCATTGCGACCTCGGCTAGCGGCTAAAGTGGCCGTGACCGAATCGAATCCCGTCTATTTGTCATGGAAGAAGCGAGAAAGAAACAATCGCCAGGTGACTCTAGACATCGAGAAGCAGAAAACCAAGGTGAACAAGCTGGACGATTGGCGTATCAAGCTGGAGTCCGACTTGGCGGACTCTCGAGACGATCTGTCCAAGGCGCACAAAGACATATCTGACAAGGACGCCGAGCTGGCAAAGATGAGATCGGAACTGGCACAGGTGAGATCGGAGCTTGACGGAACAAAGACCGAGTTGGCGGGGGCCATCAAAGCTCGTCACGACCTTCAATCTCTCCTTGACAGTTTGACAACTCGCATGGAAACGGCCAAGAAGGACTTTCTGGCCTCTATGGAGCTTGAAAACGATCTGTCGTTGCTGATGAGTCAAGGCATGAAGGGGGGATTTACAATGGCTCTTGACCAAGTCAAAGCAGTTGATCCGAGCTTTGAAATATCGAGCATTGGGAAAGCCCATTTGTACGATCCCGAGGCCATCCCTCGTTACGGTCGACACTTCACCGAATTCAAGGCCGGCGTCTCTCTGTACGAAAAGTATGTGACCCCTGCCCTGGAGGGAGATGGAGCGGAGAATCTCGGGTCGGAAGGTCAGGTCGACCCCAATGCCTCGTCCCCCCACCAGCCAGCTGCCTGATGTTGTTTTCTTGTTTTGTCTTTAAACAATTTGATTCGATTTGGTTGTAACAACTTTGGTATTTTTATTTGTCTGAACCTGTATTTCATCGACTCGATCTTGTAAACTTACGACTTTTCAATTTGCACTCTGATTTTTGACTTCCAACTTATGCTTTTTCATTGAATGTCTTTTGCCTTTTACTGATCATTTATCTAGGGTGTAGTCTTTTCCGACTTAATTCCCTTGCAAACGTTGCCTTATGGGGTGTAGTCCTTTGGACTTAATTCCCCCGTGGCCCCTGAAGTGTAGTATGTGAAAGGATGCGAGGTTCTTAGATCTAAGCAGAGTTAGATCTACAGCGCGTGAGATGGATCACGACTTATACATCATAATACATAATTAAAGGACTTAAACTACTACTACAGGGGTTAAGTTCATGTTACCAATAGTAGGAAGAGAAGCCAAGATCTTCCGATGTGTTCTCTCCAAGCGGTTTGGTGGACACCGCTGTTCTCTGACTCACGAACCTCACTTGATATGCAACACCAAGAAAAACTTAGAGTTTTCTTCTTAAAAACTCTAGACAAGAAAACTAATTTTTCTCTTATTTTGGTGGTATATCACGAAATTTGCAATCTTCAATACACTTGGAATAACTCTCCTTTTATAGGAGAGTAAATCCTTAGTCTCAAGTTTTAATTAAATAAATAAATAATTAATTAAACAAAATAAAATGATATTTTCCTTAATGACTAATTGTGACATGTATTGACCAATAGGAAATCAAATAACAAGTCATCAAACCAATCATATAACAAGAATATCTTTTATTTTCCATAACACAAGAAAATTAATTCTTGTGATAAAAGAGACAAATTGGCGCCACCATTAGGGTTTAAAAGCCCACATAAATGTCTTTTATGTGTATTATATTATTTAGCCCAACTAAATAATATCCATACATATCAATTAATTAGCCAACCAATTAATTATCATTTGAGGCCAAATAACAAGATTATTAGTCCGAATTACGAAAGCGCGTCGGGGACCATGGACTATAACAGAGTAGCTCAATAATTAATTATTTATCGAGCGAGAATAAGTACATTAATTATTAATTCGGGATACATACCCATAAGCCCTGGCCCGAACTCTACCGATTATAGATGTATACTTATACTCAACCCATAGAGTGAATAAGCGTCCATTGATATAATCACTACATACGGATTAACCTCCATATTTGTCCATTACGGTGGGAAGTCTCCGTGAACCCGACTTCGAATATCTTATCCTTATTTACCATTAACCCACGATGATCAATTAGTTCACATATCGACTAGTGATCAATTAGTCTAATATGAACTCCGGGATCGATCACTTTCTTAAGGCTAACAAATAAGGGGTTTGTCTCTCTACTTCCCGAGGAAGGAATGTATTCCATGTATGTGAAAATCGAACTACTCACTCAAATCCGGAGATAGTGCCAATGAGAAGTGGCTTGGAACACATATTTAAGTGAACCGTAACTAACACATCAAACACTACCCGGGACAAGCGGCACCACGTGATCACCTCGGGATTAAGGTTGATCCATAAATGATCATCTAATGATTTAATAAGATTCTCGATTACGGAATTACATCGAAAATCTGATTAATCGGTCGATCCTATATGAATGCCATCATATATAAATGCCCAGCGTAGGTACCACTTTACCGGCAGTCCGGATAAGACTATCACACCCAAGGTGTTAGGGCGCATTATTGGTGTTTTAATCAAGAGACCACTAAACTCACGATTAAGTTCACCACGGACTAACGATTTAAGCATATCTCCACTAACTCAATCCTCACGTGTAATCCATACAACTTTGAGTTAAGTGATTCTGTCTGAGATATACTTAGGGTTTGCGGCGGTGTATTACTTTACAAGCACAAAGCAAGTAACTAAGGTGAGATAAATTCTGTCATCCATTATCAAAAACAATTACACAAATTGTCTTTCGGGACACTACACCTAACAATCTCCCACTTGCGAAATGACAAGCAGCGATTGTTTTGGAGCACACCACTTTCTCATCTTATTCACAACACTCTCCCACTTGCTCTAAAAGCGGATGAGACATATACATCAATGCCATACCCTCCAAGCACTCGACTTGGTACACGATTAGTTAGGTTGTCGACTCGAGAGCGATCTTTAGGATTGAAGCGTTGTCGGTCCTTCCAATCAGTGCGGTACTCTCTCTCAATATGATTTTGACTTCTTGTGGTGAGAAGATCCTTCTAAGCTATCTCTTCCTTTGTTTTCACAATGAAGTGATATCGGCTATCAGGACTTGGAATTACTCCCAGGACCAAAAAGGAAATTCTAAGCATTATGAGTAAAACAGAGCCGAGATCAACTTAATGATCATCCTTAATCGACTACAAGTCGAATCGATGTAGTCAACCATATTCAAGTTTGCACTGAATGTACAAGCATATGATTCCTCGTTCTTTAAAAATACTTGAGGGCGTACTAAACCTTCACTTATTGTTCAAATCCAAGATTTGATTGCAATTGACTTCGTGTTAAGGTGACTTGCCTTTATCCCGAGAGGCGTATCCCATTTTCTCTTTATCCGAAGATTTGGAGAATCATTCGAGAGAGGTAGGGTAGGACTACTCTCGTTGAATGTTGCATCCGTATATGCAAGATTATCTTAACCAATAAGGCGGATGGGATAGCCAATGACTCATTCTCGTGAATTTGACCAAATCGATTCTTAGAATATAGTCAATTCTCTCATCCAGAGAATCTTGGCGTGTCGATTTCCGACTTGAGATAACACTCATGATGTTTCCAAGCGTTTTTGATGTTACCTTTAAGTGAACACTAATACTACTATTTACCAATATTGATACCCGATCTACAAAGACTTATCAATATTACGGTCAAATCCACATATTTTAAAACATCGACTTTTAATGACCGAGAGGTTCTCTTACATCCACAAAAGACATAAGTCCCGGCAGTCAACTTTGCCATTTGTTCTAACAAGACCATACATTCGAATGAATCGGACTCCGTTTCACGGCAAGAAAGTCTCGGGGAATCACCCCTATTTTACGCTTTAACGAAATCAAGGCGAGTGGTGAGAGAGTTCAAGGTCTGCAGTTAACTCTCTACTTTTAGGGAATCACCTAGACCACTCGACTTTATCTTTGAAAGTTAAACTTTCTATTCATTCGACTCTTTTCGATGTAGAACCAATTACTCCCACTGGGCTGAGACACTCGGTGGTTCTGGGAGACGAACAGCTGAGTACCAAAACTCCATTCACGGGGATATGGTTTTCGAACGACCTCTACGTCGAAATCTATCTGACCCACAAAGAACCACGTGTTATCAATCACCCGGCCAGGACTATAAAGTCCACACAACCATAATGGGTCAATGGTTAAACCATACTCCCAGGCTGCGTTCTAGGTGGATTGACATTACGATCTAGTAGTATTTATCGGTGTAATCACCAACAACCCGATGTTGGGCGTGGTGCGATTAAATCGGATAGTAACTTCATTTGGGTAACCGTACTCCGAGGTCTAAATTTGTTACTTATAGATTCTATCGGAAGAATTGTGACGATCCAGCTGTCACTTTACGATCTCAAGAATCTTACAACCAACCTTCACTCGTCTCATTAAGGCATTTCACGAGCGGTCAAAATCGAGCATTATCGCATAAAATCTCGATCCTACCTTCAAGCATTAAATGCTAAATGCCTACATTCTGAAGTGGTGTGAACCGAATTCACTCCTTATCCATAAATTCACTAGCATCTTCTAGGTAGACTTCTCGGTTTACATAATAATGTTAACCGTTATTTTACAACCAATTATCTTAATCGAGTTTAGCGGTGTATTGTAGTACATCAATAACTATATAGGGCAAGTCTATGGTTTCTTTCTCGGTGAGAAACATTCCCTTAGGAGGCGGTGAGCATCGAGTCCCAGACTATGCTATAGCCTATTTATGAGCATGGAATATTCTATTCTCTGCTAAAATCGAGACTCTCCTCCTCGTATTCTTTTGATAAACTAAATCGCGTTTGAGTAGTTATCGAGACAAAATGTCACCACTCAAAAACTCCCAGCTAGCTTGTATCTCTCACTTTAGACCCGAAGGTCATGATGAACAAGCTATGTTACCTCTTCAAATCTATTACCTCTCCCGATTGAAAAGAAACTTAGTCATTGTTCCTTTGAGATAGTGTTCCCAGGCCCCTGGGAGATAGGAATCACCCTTAGCCGATCTTGGTCTTATCTACAGGATATATGCCTTTAATTAATAGATATTGAAGGTCGTTTACCTTATCTGAAACCATTAGCCTATCATAGTTTAAGGCGTGTTACATATACCTTTTGAAAGACATTTCTTAGTGGTTACGACTTTATCAAACAAAAGTCGAGTCTCGGTTTTGTACTACAAATGTCATTTTCACTTTCTATGAGGTAACAATATATCGAGTTGAAAGTGAATCCATTTGTTTCAAGCGAATCAATAAGCGAGAAAAATAAATTTTTACGTGATATTCAGAGATAGAATCCGAAATTCATTTCCTTATATCACTCCCACTATTGTAAGTGAAAATGCGCCCGTTGTTACTCTGTGTCGTTAATGCACGGCTTCCTTAGTCTTCCAAAGAACTAAACTCTTGAGTCAAGTTACTCGGTTAAGAAAGTCGCTAAGGATTCATTGGTTAGTGATCCGAAATCACTTTCCTTATCTATACTTTCTTTAATTAATGATTGGTTTTAGCCTCAAAACTTGATTAAGATGATTAACACTTATAGACATTCTTTCCCACTCTTAACTTTCCTTAAAAAAATAGTCTTGAACTAGCGATTCGTATGAGTAGACACTACTCGTGAAGCGTGGGATGTCTAACAGCGTTACCCGGTGGGACTAATTTTCTAAATTAGAAAAACATAAGACAAAAGCTCCCACTAGTTTATCGGTTCCAAATACCGTCTAACTAGCGACACTTTAATTTATGATTCTCTAATTTTTATTAGAAAATTTCTCGTGTAGACCTACACAATTAAAATTCACTAGAAGAATTTTATCGTCCCAATCATCTTACAATCTAACTATGGTTGTCTCTCGTTCAACACGGTGGCGGCGATGTTTATACTTATATCGTCACTTAAGTCTTGAAGGCTCGAGAGAAATATCTCTTCGAAAAATTAATCGCATGTAAGATCAATAAGTACAACGTTCTAGTTACTTACCACTTTTTACGAAGTCATTACTAGTCAATTTTACCTTTAGCGATCTAGCACCTAGAGAGATATGTATAACATTTGTAAATAAAATTGACAAAAATAAATCCAAATCATACACTACTTATAAATTTTAGGAACATAAATTAAGTACTTATAGTATATCCTACCGTTCCAAGGATTTAATCTAATGCCTCGATGCAGCCTTAGGGTAGGTCAAAGAGGTTTCGATTAATATTGAAGATCAGTTGAGAATCGAACATCTCATTTGTGATCGTCAATCACCTTTCCTTTTTCAGCCAAGGTATTACCAAAAATACCGCTTTATGAGTGTGACCTCTTGTCTCAGTTTTTAGGTAGACCACTGAGTGTGCCGCCTTAGGGTCGGTCGGTGACCAGTACCCAAAATCCTATCCTTTGGAGACCAAGCCTTGAATTTTGATAGCGGTGAAGGCCTTCCTTGGGGGCGAAATAAAAGCCGACACGGCGTCACCATTCTCTCACGTTGCTTGTGTCAGCGGTAGAGACCGTGGGGTCGGTTGTCGCCTCTCCGCTCGCTCAATATTTTGAAAAAAGTGGTGGGTTTACTAATCACGTTTTGGACTTGATGTTACATTAAGGAACAATAAATCATAGGCCCGAATGTTGTCGATTCACGTGGGCTAGCCCACCCGACCTATTCGTTGGAACATATGTGGCCGTCGGACGGGTCAAGACTAGGGAGCTCCGTTGAGCCGTAGTGGTTCTTCGGATGGCTCGGCCTTGCCGGACCCCGTGCAAAGCGCCACACGCGTGGAGGTGAAGTCGATCGAGCCGTAGCTCACGTTGACCACCAACCGTGGTTAAACCACTTTGAACCATGTTTGCCCGTGATTATCAATCCTTAAACATCAAACTTTTACGTGAACACTACGGAACAAAAAAGCGTAATCTCGTCTAGGTAAGGTGGAATTCATTTGAGAATCCAACACCTTAACCACGAGGTTTGGGATTTTCTCCTTATGCTTTAGCAGTGGGATTCACGAGAATCCATCACCCAACCTCGACGATTGAAAAAACCCGTGTTCCTCGGTTTTACCTAATTAGTTTCTAATTAATATCAAACAATTAATTAAAACTAATTGCGTGTTTTATACATGCCTAACTAATTCCTCAATTAATTTCTACATGTATGCATATGGAGTGGAATTCATGATATGATGCATGTCATGGCAATTTTCGGTTCTCTCATACAATCTAAACATGTATTATAGTGCGGAAAATAAACACCGAGATGGACCGTTGGCACCCCGTATCTAACCTATTAGAAAATAAATAACCAAACCACAACTAGGGTTTACTACTTTCTAACATAATCTGCGGTATTTCAAAATCTTGACGATCGGCAAACCAAGCGAACTCGGATCGCGGCGAAACTTTCCAGATCTGTTCCTCACTCCTTGGGATTCAATATGGGCCGGTTGGATCGGATTTTTGACTTGTCAATTTTCTCAGTGAGCCGCCCAACTTCTTTGCTGGATCGACTTTTACTGGCGCCTCAAAGACTTCCTAAGGCCGATCAGGAATCGAAATAAATTCGATCGACCTCAAATTTTATGCCACGTCAAAAATCCATATACATTGATCTAACCGGTTGGATTTGCGTTTCAACGGTCCAAACTCTCCCAGAAATTGAGGAAGTCACGGGTAGGGTTTACTGCGTTTTCCACAAATGATCATCTAATGATTTAATAAGATTCCTCGATTACGAATTACATCGAAAATCTGATTAAATCGGTCGATCTATATGAATGCCATCATATATAAATGCCCCACGTAGGTACCACTTTACCGGCAGTCCGGATAAGACTATCACACCTAAGGTGTGCAGGCGCATTATTAGTGTTTTAATCAAGAGACCTAAACTACGATTAAGTTCACCACGGACTAACGAGTTTAAGCATATCTCCACTAACTCAATCCTCGTGTAATCCATACAGCTGTTAAGTGAATTCATGTCTGAGATATACTTAGGGTTTGCGGCGATGTATTACTTTACAAGCACAAAGCAAGTAACTAAGGTGAGATAAATTCATCATCCATTATCAAAAACAATTACACAAATTGTCTTTGAGACACTACACCTAACGGTGTGAGTACATGACTCGATGATGCTTGGAGTGCGAGTCGACTGTAACCTTTATCTTGCCTTATCAACTTGACTTGGCTTTACGGTGGGCTCGAATTAAAAGCCTTCACTCGTTATCGCACATCGTGGTGCTTATGATGCAGTCGAGTTAGGTATCCATCGTGGGATCTTCCGACCGCCTCACATCGTGGCTTATTGGCGGTCGGGGTGATATAAGCTCTGTCGGTGACTTGGCTTTTTCACTATTTTCGTTTTAACTCCATCGTGTGGAGGGCTTGCATTTCGGAGGTGACATAAGCATTATGCGTGACTTAGCATTGTCGACTTTTGGTCTTTTTCTTCCATTTACTTTTCTTTTTACATGAGCTTGTAAGTTAAGCACAACTAGAAAGAAAATTACTTGAATAAAGACATTGAAATCAATTGTCACATCGACCTATTACAAGTAACTAGAAAGTAAAGTTGCAAATGTTATAAAGTGGATAAACAATTTAAACATAGTATTTCGGAGGTTGGTGGCGTGCCACGTTAGAGAACCTTGTGCTTCCATCCGACACCTTAAGCGATCACGATCCTTTAGGATGCACCTTGAGGATTTTATATGGACCTTCCCAATTAGGCTCGAGCTTGCCTATTGGGTCTGCTGTTTGGCTTCATTCTTCCTCAACCACGAGATCCCTGCTTGGAAATATTTGTATTTCACCCTCGAATTATAATCTTTTGTGAGATCTTTCTTTTATAATTGGCCATTCGATATGCATGACCTCTCTCTTCTCTTGATATTATCCTTCTCTTGAAGCGGATCTATGGCATTTGTCTCAGCGTTATATGCCAAAACTCGGCGAGGCTAGTCTAATCTCTGCCGTATTACTGACTTAGCATCCATAAGCCATGGCGAAGGAGTCTCTTGGGTGGCTGAATTGGGTCTTTGTTCGTCGACCACGAATCTTTGGAGTAAGCCCAGGTAGGCCAATCCGACCTTCATCTTCTAACCCGCTTCTTCAAGCCAAATATAATCATCTGTTTTATGCATTAGACTGTCCATTGGGTGAGGTCGAGACCAGCGTCGTTCTATGCTCGATCTTGAATTCTTTGAGCCAATCCACGCACTTTCGGTCATCTAGAAATTGAGTCCCGTTATCCGATATCGAGATACTTGAATTCCATGAACTCGTTTGAATGCTCTCCTCGACACTGCCGTTGTTGCTTTTAGTGTTCGGGGCGCTTCTTGGTTATCTTGATTTCCACTTCATCCTCGTGTTCTTCTTGAGGATCAACATGCCTCTTTCCCCCAGCATTCTCACGCTCGCTTTCGACCCGGTGGGTCTAGAGTGTTCCTCGGGGTATTACAAATTCCACTTACCTATTAATGTTGGCGCCACCACTCTCTTCTGAGGCGTCTTCATCTAAAGATGCTAAATGATACGCCATGTCTTGCGGTGGGGTGGAAGGCGTGGCCTTGGGGATCTTACTTTGCAATCTAGATCCGGTGGGTACTTCTTGAATACAGGATGGAACACGATGTATTATTTTATATGATTAAAAATATGTTATATTATTATGTTTTATCAACGAATTCTATATAAAATATATGAAATTATGGTATAAAGTGTTAGTCTTTATAATTTAGAGTGTTTAGTAATAATAATAATAAAAGTTGTAATTTTGTACCGATTTTAGTAAATCGGATGTAAATGTCGATTTACGTGGGTATTTGTGATGTTTTATTGCGGTTATAAACCAAGACCCGAGAATCGACATTTTGAAGTTTAATCATATCTACGGAATGATTTAGAGAGTGCCACGAGTTTAAATGGTCAATTGAATAAGCAAGTGGACAAGTAGCCAATCAATACGGATAAGTAATAATAGAAAAATCTTGACAAGCGAATGGCTCATCAAAATGATATTTTCAGAAAAAGTGTTCTTCACAAAAGTTGTAGATTTTTCAAGAATGTTCCAATGCAATTTGAATTATGAAGATTGGAGGTCTAGAACTTAAGCGATGATCAAGTGGCTAATCGACTTGGATTAAGAAAAATCCACGTAAAAGCTTGGAGGAACACGAGGTCATCAAAAAAGCGTTATCTGGAGAAGAGTCCTTCATGAAAGTTGTAGAGTTTCTCGAGATCTTAATTTTGGCATTTCGTTTGCAATTTTGGAGGTCGAACTCGAGATATGAATTTTACAAGTTTAATAATTATATATAAAAATATATATAATCATACACGCACATCTTGATTAATTAGAAGGTGGATAATCATTAGTCGGACCGATCCGGCCTAATACGGACAGTCCGGCCTTTACCAATTTTTCTATATAAAGGGCTCGTTCGAAGCATTAGAGATGTACCATATATATATAACGATCTATATATATATATATCTTCTCCCTTCTTCTTTTCTTTTCTTTTCTTTTTTAGTAGTAGTAGTAAATAAGGCCTTACGCCAGTAATAATGTAATATCGTTGTAATGCTCGAGAAAATCTCGGAAGTCGGTTTTGCTAAAGAAGTTGTAATGTCGGAAAATCGATTTACGAATCATTGCCGTATTCGGGTAACTTTTCTTAAGTATTTATGTTTGTTTTTGTATTTTTCGTTGTTATAATGTTTTTAGGCTAAATATATCTTGGCCAAAACTATGTAATCGGTTTTATTTGATCTTTTAGTTAAAGAAATGTTGTTAAGTTAAAATGACTAAAATTGAGTTAATTGAATCTTTTTCTATTTTGATCATATTCATTTTGACATATTTAATAGATCGAGGAATTCATAATCTAATTATGAATTGGCGCCTAAATAGTCGAGATTTGAAATAAAAGATAGAAAAACCGGAGGGTAAAATTGGCGTGTGAACAACGTGATAACGGAATCGATTTCTAACCAGGGGTAAATTTGTTTTGGGAGAAATGAATTTTATTATAATTTGTACTCGAGATCGTAATAATGTTAAATCATCGAGTTTAATTGAAACTTAAACCGGAAAGTTGAATCGTCCGGCTTTGACAACAGACCTTTAAAATAAAATTGACCGTTTGTGAGCGGAATGACTCCTTTTATCTAAAAGGTAGATTTGTACTCGGGACTGTTTAGATTAATTAGTTTACCGTAACGATTGTGGATCTTGGGTGATGACAATGGACATAAGACAATTTCATACACTCGTGTGAGGAGGAATTGTTTACCTCGAGGAGTGCACCGTTTCACTTACTCAATTGGACCTAAAATAAAAGGAGAGATCAGACACATTTCAATTAATCGAAAAGATCGTATAAACCAATTATATAAGTTTTGGCGATTCTACAAAATTTATCTATTAATATCTTGGTACCTATATATTTATATCTATATATATATTTTGCAATTTATGTACATCTATATATATTTATATATATATATATATTATATTAGAATAACTATTAAATTACATATTTATTTTATGTTAACTAGAATAGTAGTGATTTGTGTGATAAAATTGCGATTTAGATCGAGTTAATATTGACTCTTTGGTGTTTAAACCACACGTAAAATAAATTACCAAGTTCCACGAGGATTCGACACACGACTCACCATACTAGAACTACTTCTGATTTGACCGGTACCTTTGCCGGTTAGGATAGTATTAGCCTAGAAAAGGTCCACGTCGACATTTTGGCGCCGTTGCGAGGAAGCGTCGCTAATTTCTTTTTATGTGTCTATGGTTACTACTTGTATTAGCTTAAAACTCTAGAGAATAAGTCAACACTTTTCTTATCTCATTTCTATTTTATTTTATTTTATTTTTTTAGTTTTGTTACTTTTAGGAAAATTACCAATTTTACTACTATCAATTTATTCTATTTTAGTTAGTTGATGACCCGAAAGTGGTAAGGCCCTCTCGTTCCTTATAAACTGACATAAACACTTACGAAAAGCGATTAAAGTAGAAATAAGCGGTCATACTAGTCGGGAAATCCTGACCAGAATCATCTTCAAGCAAAATCGAGAATGGTTTGAAATCGGTGATGAAACACACGAACAAGAGGCTAGAACATGCTCTGGGGCATGGACAAAACCACTGTTAACCACAATAATAATAATAATAGAAATAATCAAAATCGGAACCGGAATAATCGTAATAATCCACCAAACCCGAGACTATATGTGATCAAGCAGTAAGAAGAAACCAGGACTAATAATCCCGTACTTTTACACAATGAAGGAGCAAATAATTTGAAATTAAGTCTCATCTTTTGGTTTAATTAGCCTGAAGGCCCAATTCTAGGAGAGGATGATGAAGATCCACATCATCATCTCTATCTTTTTAAGCTGTGCAATCTGACCAAAAGTCAAGGTGCTCATAAAGAATTACTTGAGAATGACTATGTTTCCTTTTTCTTTAAAAGGGCGAGCCGAGATTGGTTTATGTCTCTTCCACATCATTCACTTACTAGTTGGGAGGAGATTCAAGCGAATTTACGAAACAATATTTCACTCTGAATGAAATTTGGAATTAAAAGTCGAGGTTGCTAATTTTAGACAAGGATCTGAAAAACACTTGGGAATGCGTGGGAAAGGTTTAAAAATTATTAGAGCTTGTCGATCATGGTTATTCCTTAGATATGCAAATTCAACTCTTACATAAGTAAATTGAGAAAAGACTCACGTCACGGATGTAGATCATGCATGTGGTGGTTAGATTAATGATGAGTGAAGCTCAAGCGATTCACGATGCTATAGAAAAGATTTCCAAAAATAACGAATGTAGGAAACCGGTTCTAGCACGGAAAAAGTAGCTTTGCGGGAGAATGTCGTCTAATCTCGGAAGTTCTAGCACACTTGGAGAATTTGAGTAGGAAATTTGATGGTTTACAGCGAATAAGAACCAAAATTGAGAAAATAGTACACCAAATGAATACTCAAGTCATGATAATGTGGCATTAGGGAGTGAAGAACCAGCAGGATATTCGAGGGAGGAGGTGAGTTTTCTTGACAACATAGGAATTTGAACAATGCATACTCAAACTCATTCAATGCTATTAGAAGAGATCATCCTACTTATCGATGGTGCAAAAAACCCTAGTAAGCCGAGGACAACATATATATCCAGATCCACTTATAGGAATAATAACCAAGTTTATCAAGAAAGTACATCTAATCGAAATTTACAATCATTACAAAGATCCTATCCTCAACATACCACTCAAAGTATACAGATAACTTTCGAGTTCAACTCAACTGCGAAGGAGTTGAAAAATGGGAAAAACTAATGGAAAATATGATGGGTGTGGTATCTACTCAAGCTAAGAATATGGAAAGCGATGATGACTTCTATTGAGTGCAGTCCTTAAAGATATGAGTACAATAAAAACATCTATGAGTGGACATGATACGAGAATGAGAACAATAGAAGCCTCGTTAAGGAATATGGAAGATCATTTGAGTAGGGAAGGTGAGCGTAACAACGATAGACCCCGGAGGATTACCAAGCAACAACGTGAAACCAAGAGAGGTAAATGTTGTGGTTCACGAGAAGTAGGAAGCTTAGTGGAAGCAATGGAGTAGAAAACTTTGGGAATAATGAAGTAGAAAATGATTTAGATGGAAAGAATGATGAAACTAAAGATAAAGATGAATTCAGCGAGGAAGAAGAAATTATAGATAATTTCTTGAAAAGGAATAAAGTTTGGAACACGAAAATGAAGGTGAAAATTGGGTAAAAATCCTAGGATTTTGAAAGACCACTATGGATAAAGATTTAAGGAATTTATTCAAGGAACATGTGAGAATAAATGAAAAGCAGGAAGAATCGAAAAATGCAGGCGAGAGATTGATTTGGGAACAATTTAAAGGAAAAAATTCAAGAACACAAAACATGGCGACTAAGTAATACTCAAGGTTTAAGGAAAAGGAAAGAAAATTGACTAAGGAGCCAAGGTTATAGATTTAGAATCTTTACCTACCCTCACAAAGATCAAATCAAAAGGCAAAAGCGATAAAAGTATGCTCGGTTCCTTGATACCTTTAAGTCATCTTCATGTTAATATCCACATTATTGAAGCTCTAATTAATATACACCTTTTATGGAAAGTTTAGAAAGAGATACTATCAAATAAGAAAAATTAGAGAATACGAGAATATATGCCTAAATGAAGAATGTTACGCAGTGCTGCGGCATAAGTTACCACTAAGCTGAAAGATCACGGAAGTTTCACGATTCATGTGAAATTGGAGGATTTCTTTTTAAGAAAGTCTTATGTGATCTTGGAGCTAGTATAAATCTCATGTCTTATGAGGATTATAAAAAGCTAGGCATAGGAAAGCTTACTAAAGTGAAATGACTCTGCAAATGGCGAGATAGATCGATTAAGTACCACTAAAGGAATGATTAAGGATGTCTTGGTTAAAGTAGACAAATTCTATTTTCCATTAGATTTTGTAGTTATGGAAATGGAAGAAGGATATTCGGCGCCTCTTATTCTAGGTGCGTCCATTTCTAGCTACGGGAAGAACTTTAATCGATGTTCATAAAGGAGAGTTAATTTTGAGAGTCAATGAAGATGAAGTTGCTTTCAATATTTTTAAAGCTATGAACCATCCATATACATCACGAGAATCATGTTTCTTTTATAGAAGATATTCATTACATCTATGATAATCGATTACCAACTTTTGAAGGCGAGGTTAGAAGAATGCTTAACTCTGTCTATCTATAAAGAAGATGAGAAGACATTGAAATGAAAGAGATAATCCTTTCTCTAGATAAAGGAAGCTTTACTTTTAAGCCACCATGGCATAAGTATTTGGAGTTAGAACTAGAAGGACCGAGTTCTTAAATCATCAATAGAAGATCCGCCAAAGAATGCAAAATTGAAACCATTACCTTTAAATGAAATATGTTTTCTAAAGCGATAATCTATTACCGATTATTATATCATCTACTTTAAGCGGCGACAAGAAGATCAATTAATAAGAATGTTAAGAAAGCATAAAAAGCTTTTGGATGGGCGATTTGCCGATATTAAGTATTAGCCACGAGATTTGTGTTCATAAGATAATTACGAAAGAGGATGCTAAACCTTGTATTCAACATAGCGCCGCCTCAACCAATTCTGATTAATCGTTAAGAAAGAGGTCATTAAGCTATTAGAAATGGGGATAATCTTTCTATATCGAGATAGTGAATGGGTTAGTCCAACTCAAGTTGTACCAAAGAAAGGAGGTTTCACGGTGAAAGAGAATGATAAGAATGAATGGATTCCAACAAGGAAATTACGAGGATATCGAATGTGCATTGATTTTAGAAAACTAAATGATCATACTAAGAAAGATCATCATCCACTTCCATTTATAGTTCAAATGTTGGAGCGTTTAAGTGGTCATAAGTATTCTTGTTTCTTAGATGGTTATTCGAGGTTATTCTGAGATCTTCATTCACGGCGGGAGATAGGGAAAAGACTACTTTCACATGTCCTTATGGAACTTTTAAGTATAAAGAATGCCGTTTGGTTTATGTAATGCTCTGCTCGTTTCAAAGATGTATGATGTCTATATTTTACGATATGGTTGAAAAATTCTTAGAAATTTTTATGGGCGACTTTAGTGTTTATGGAGATTCTTTTGGTAAATGTTTGTCGCACTTAGAAAGAGTTTTACAACGTTGTGAGGATACCAATTTAGTTAAAGCGGGAAAAATGTCATTTAATGGTATCGGAAGGAATTGTTTTAGGTCATAGAATCTACGAAATAGGAATTGAAGTTGATAAAGCTAAAGTCGAGGTGATTGAAAAATTACATACAGTTAATCTAAGGACTCTAAGAGGATTTCTTGGACATGCGAGGATTTTATAGGAGATTTATTGCAGATTTTTCAAAGATAGCAAAGCCATTAAGTCATTTGCTTGAAAAAGTATCTTTTAACTTTGATAGTAAATGTATGGAGCGTTTAAGACCACAGCGAAGTTGATTCTTGCACGATTTTGGTAGCACCAGGTGGAATTTACCTTTGAAATTATGTGTGATGCTAGTGATTTAGGCTGTAGGAGGTGTTTTAGGTCAAAGTACTATAGAATTCTCAAAGCTATTTACTATGCATCCCACACATTAAGCGAGACTCAACTAAATTATGCAACTACTGAAAAAAGGCTGTTGGTGTGATTTTGCCTTAGATAAGTTTAGATCGTATATTATCGGTTCTAAGGTAATAGTCTACCTGAGACCATTCGACTCTGAAGTATTTCTTGAGTAAGAAGGATCTGAAACCACGTCTTCTTAGATGGATTCTCTACTACAAGAATTTGATATTGAAATTAAAGATAAAAAAGTGAAAGCGTAGTAGCGAGATCATCTAAGTAGAATGGAGGCGAGGAAGAGATAGGGAATGAAATTAAAGATTCATTTCACGATGAACAACTATTTAGAATAGATACTCCTTCAACCATGCAATTATTAAAAAATAGAATTCCCTCAAGAAATCTCACCTTGGTTTGGAGATATCATTAATTACTTAACTTTGTGATTATATTCCGTCTCATTGGACTTGGCAGAAAAAAAGAAATTCTTTTATGACTTAAAATTTTATTCTTGGGAGGAACCGGACCTTTTCCGTAAATGTTCGGATGGGATAATCGAGAAAATGTGTGCTGATAATGAAATTTTAAGTATTTTATCGTTTTGTCATGATCGTGAGGCGGGGAGGACATCATGGAGGATGGAAAAGCTGCTTTTAAAGTTTTACAATGTGGTTTTATTGGCCTACATTATATAAAGATGCTTATAAATCGTTAAATCTTGTGAATCTTGTCAAAAATGGGAAATGTATCTAAAAACATGAAATGCCTATGCAACCTATTTTAGAATGTGAGTTATTTGATGTTTGGGGTATAGATTTCATGGGACCTTTTCTATATCGTTTGGAAAAAGATTTATTCTTGTAATGGTAGATTATGTTTCAAAATGGGTAGAAAGTGAAGCTCTTCCCACTAATGATACCAAGGTTGTCATCGATTCCTTAAAAGAACATATTCACTAGATATGGCATTCGAGAGCGATCATTAGCGATAGAGGTTCACTTTTG
Organism: Gentiana macrophylla; assembly: GCA_026214975.1. Classification (NCBI taxonomy): domain Eukaryota; kingdom Viridiplantae; phylum Streptophyta; class Magnoliopsida; order Gentianales; family Gentianaceae; genus Gentiana; species Gentiana macrophylla. The sequence continues at coordinate 109,675,899 of CM047807.1, forward strand.
TAATAGACCATTTACTAAGTTAATTGAGAAATATGGTGTAACACATAAACTAGAGGCATACATCATCCATAAACCGTTGGTCGGTAGAGGTGTCAAATAGAAATCAAAAGAATCGTGGAAAAAAAAGCAGTTGATTCAAATCGTAAAAGCTGGGCAATTAAATTAGATGATGCGTTATGGGCGTCTGAGCGACTTTTAAAGCGCCAATAGGTTGTTCTCCTATAAGCTAGTCTTTGGTAAGTCTTGTCATCTCAGGTGAGTTAGAACACCGAGCCTTACAGGCTATTAGATTTTAAATTTACGATCCTAAAATTTGTCGGTGATCATAGATTGCTTCAATTAGCGAGAACTAGAAAATTTAGTCTCGATTCTTATGAAGCATTTCGAATCTACAAGGCGCACAAAGTCCTTCCATGATAAGAAAATCTTTAGCGTGAGTTCCATGTAGGTGATCGAGTGCTTTTGTACAATTCACGTTTAAAGTTGTTTCGAGGTAAGCTTAAATCAAGATGGGCGAGGTCCATTTAAAGTAACAGGTTTACAAAGCTGGGTATTGGACTAGCGATGGAAATACAACTTTTATAGCCAATGGACATAGAGTAAAGTTATTTGTAGAAGGAGAGGAATCCCCTTTGAAAGAAGAAATAATGCTCTTGATTGATCCCCGACAAATTGAAAAGCGAGAAAAAATGAAAAGCGAAAAGCGAGCTGGAATCGGCCAAATACCGGTGCTATCTATCTTTACTCTACTTTTACGTAATTTTAATTATGTTTAAACTTTTTAAATCTTTTACGGATAGGCGTAAAAAAAAGCTGGATGTCTTTTTAGATAGAATAGGAGTTTTATTTTACTTTTGAAATTAGGCCTTGATAAAGATGTCGCGTTTTCTATAGAAGCTTTAGTTTTGAACAAAACAAGAAATTGTTGAGAGAGATTAGATTAAGAGAAGTATGTAATGGAACATCAAGAAGTGCGATAAAAAGAAGAAGCAAAGTTTCTAATGAGATCTGAAATCTGTGGAAAAAGTGAACATGTTGAATGTTTGTGGGAAAAACACAACGAGATCCAGGATGAGTGTTTGAATATTGTTAGGAAGGAGCGATTAGGTGGTTATCCGAAAATCGATGGAATTCGAGAGATAATTCAAATGCCTCATTTTTAGGAGTTAGGTTGATCGGCGTTATATCGAACTTTGGAAGATTTAGAAATCGAAGAATCGAGGAACATTAAGTTTGAGTCTTTTATTTTATTTTATTTTATAAAATTTTAGCATAACTTACGAAATTTTATAAAATTGGATCTTTATAAAATTTGAGAAGTTTTATAAAGTTTTATAAAAGTTTTATAAGAGTTGATATAAATTTATTAAATTTTTATAAGCTTTTATTAAAGTGTTATAAGGATTTTATTAAATTTTTATAAATTGTTATGAAATTATAAAAGTTCCTTCAAATTTTATTTTAAGAAAATTTTATAAACTTATTTTAAGACTTTAATTAAGATTTTGTATAAGTTTTATTCAAAAATCACAAAAAAATCGAAAAACAAAAAAAAAAAAAAAAAAAAATTCACGGACCGATCCGGCCTATCTGGACCAGGTCCGAAGTCTAACATAAAGCAGACGGGGACCATTCTTTTCTTCTTCTTATTCCCTAATTTTTTCTAACAGCCTTTTGCACACTAAACCCCACCTTACAATTTTTTTAATTCCTTCCACAAAAATTAAATCTCATTCTTTCTGTATTACTTGATTTCTTCTCATTATCATCTCCTCTCTTCAACACAAAGTGGAAAATTCAAAAAGGTCAAGAACAAGCTCCATTCATTCAGTGACTTTAACACTTTTCCGGCCTATTTTTCAGCGTTTTTACACTATAAGGTATAATCTAGTTTATTTAGTTGTTAATTTTGTATTTTCATAATTTTTAGATTAATTTCATTGTTTTGATTTTTGAATGTGTTGTGACATTGTTATTTTTTTTTTTTTTTTGTTGTTGTTTTTGTTGATTGGCATTACCAATATCGTAGAATGGTGAGTCAGTACTAGAGTCTACAGAAAGAAAATCAAAATTCCAATTTCAACTCTGTCGTGAGCACGATAATTTTATCACTGAAGAGGAATCATGTAAGTTTTGAAAGAACCGCATCACACGAGGCTAAGAAAGCGTATGCAAAAATTTATAGTAAGTGTGATGTTACGGTTGAAAAAGGTTTAGATTTGGATGACTTAGGTGATGAAGTCAAAAATATCTTTAGAAAGCGTCGGTGGTTAGATTTAGCGACGAGAAGGGAAGGTGAGATTAACACGACTATAGTAGGCGAGTTTTATTCGGTTTTATCTACTATGTCGGAAGAACGACTTACTCGATCGGAGCTGTACCTTTACTGAGCTAGAAATATTCCTTTTAACCTGCCGTCATTAATGCAATTTTAGGAGTTGAGGTTTTCACGATGAGGAGGATTACGGGGTAGTCTATAATTTAGATGATCCTGCTAGTTTTGAAGCGGTACGCCACGAGAGCCCAGGTGTTTTGACCCGACCAGCGGTGTGGGTTGAAAATCGGTTTAATTACGGGAGCTGTTTTAGAGGTTAAGGGCGATTAAAAGATTTATTAGCCATAATCTCTATCCTTCTAAATAAGCACCTTTGCTTTTGGAAAGGAGGATGTTTGTATTGCACAGGCTATGGTAAATGATGTTAGAGTGGATGTTGGAAAGGTCATGTTTAAGAGGATTTTTGAGAGTATTGTCATCGCCGGACCAGAAGTCATCTTTACTTCCCTTGTTTTATCTACGATTTATGTAAGTAGGTTGGGAGTACCATTCACGCTAATGACAAGTTATCTCGGCGATGGAAATCGATTGGACTGGTTTGACTAGTCTTCCGGATGGTAGTATTAGCTCTTTGATTAGAAGGCGTCAAACTCGGCCCGACTCACGATTTTACATCTTCTTCTTTTCCATCTTTTTCTAGTCGGCCTCAACAAACTCCTTTCTCCAACAACTTATCACATATGACATGTTTCAATCCTTAGTAGCGGATGTTGCGGCGTGGTCAAGCCAATGTGGCTTTATTATTTGAAGTACTAAGCGATGGTGTGATGATATTCGTAGAGGTTTAAGAAGGAGCGGCGATTGCTTCGTAATCCTACTTTGATGATCTGCCTATCCACCTTGTCGATCGATCCATATACCTTACCCGATGGGAAACACTATTCCACCACGATCGAGCTTTCATCCATCGTCTTATCCTTTTGGAAGCCAATCTAGTAGGCGGTGTATTTTAAACAGTGTTGAGAGACCCGGCGATGTCGAGTTGGGAGGATTCAGAGTTTGCACATGTTACATCGGGCATGAGTTCGATGGGTCTTGATAGTTCGATCGGGACCACGACTTGACTTATCCATCGACTTCTCGATCGTTTCCAAGTTCGAGTTTTCAAGTTGATCGGAGGAAGATTATGGTGAAGATTGAATTTATAATGATTGATGAAACATGTTTACTACACATTTTATTGCATTCGACTTTTGTCATTTAACTATTGGTTTATTTTCAATTTTAGTTACAATAGATTTTATAAATTTTTGGTTTGCATTTTAAATCGGTTTAGTTTTATAAAAACTATAAAGAAAAAAAAAACCAAAAAATAATTTTAAATATAATTACTCGTCATTTTATAAAATATAATGTGTCGTTTTATCCGTTAAGTGTCAAGTTAAATTAACTTTATAATGTATCTTGAGGAAAGAGCTAGTAAGAGGCACGTGAAAGTAAATAGCCAAAAATCAAATTGACTTTCACCTCATCCCTCGATAAAAGCGAGGATGAGGCGGACCGGTCCGGCTATATACTCGACCCGATCCGTGAAGGAAAACGACATGACTCATTTTTGAGTGCTGTCTCGTTCATCCACGTATGTATTACTTTCTATCTATATAAAGGAGACCAGGGGGAATGAGGAAAGCATATAAATTTCTTTCCTTTGCCTATCTACTTTCATTTGTAATTTTATTTTTATCAAGTTTTAAAAATGTCGAACCACTCCTCACCATCTGTAAATTCTTACGAGCCTAATACACGGATCATCGAATGCAAACCTCTAATGAGAGTATAAATTTACACCTCGTTTTGCTAATTCTCAATCTATTGGAGAAAGGTTTAATTTTGATAAAATTGATCGATTGAGGTAAAACTCTCATTAGGAGTTTCGGTTGGAAAAAATTTGTAAGTATACCGAGAGGAAGGGTAAATGTCTCGATAGTGCGAGAATTTTATTACTGCGCTAATGGCGACATCTATGATAAAATCTACAGTTGTTACAGTAAGAGGAGTGGTTATTCCACTTCTCTTCATCTATCATCAACCAAATTTTGAAATTCCACGGTTTACATGCCACGTTTTGAAATGCAATGGGGACTACAAAATCCTCTAATCATTTGAATAAAGTACACGAGTCTTTCCAATATACATTCGCTTTTTGATACAAATCACGACATGTCTACCTGAGCTTTACTTCCATCTGAAAGCGTGGAAGCATTTTATAAATTCTCGAGTTTATCCCACAGGATTTTGGAAGTTTAGCGAGAATGAAATGCTTCTACTTTTTGCTTTGGCATTCGGTGTATTTGTTGATTGGGGTATATTGATTCAAGGGCAGTGTTGGAGTTTGGGATCACAAGAGGTAGTAGGGAAACCTATGCCTAATTCTTGGTTGATATCACGTTTGTGTATTCTTCTCAATGGAGTAGAAGAAGTTTGGAGACGGATGAAATTTTCCGTCTAGAGATAGTCGGTTTGGATTGCTACCGGTTGATACACGGGTTGTTAAATCTACTATCTAGAGAGTTGTTATAGTTTGTTAGTAAGATTTAAGTTTTAATAAGTTAATTTAAGTTAAGTTTGCGATCCTTTAGTTAAGTTTGTAATAATGTATCTTGTTTAATATATATGTCTTAGTTTTTAAGTTGTTTGTTTTATTTAATGATATAATTAATATACGCTAAAATAAATTCGGAAAAATAACGTTGATAGATAATTTTAATTTTATTTTGAACCTACTTCTTTACTACTTTATTGAACATCGGGACGATGCCACTTAAGTAAGTGGGGAGTAGAGTTAGGTTAGAAAATTCATTAAAATTTTAGAAAAAAAAAAAAAAATTATAATTATATTATATGTCTAATTTAGATTTTAAGAAGATTTTAAGTTTATATAATGGAGTAATTAATATTAGATATTGTTTTATAAAAATTATATAAGTATGATTGATATTTATAAGTAAAATTTTTAGAATCATTTTCAATCTGAATTATGAATTTGGAATTGGATTAAGTTTATTGATTTTGGCACCACAAAAAAATATAACTATAATAAATAACCTACCTCGGCCCTTGATTAGAGTGATCAAGACCTCACTCGAAATTGTCAATTATGATTAAATAACCGAGCTTTAGCTATTTTGGTCTACATTTCCTTGAAATACATGAGTTTATGCGTCTTGATAAAAGAGATGGTGGCGTAAAAGCTAAATTTTGGTATATCTTTGAGATTGGAAAAATTAGATAAGTAGTAGTATATTCGATCTTACCTCATGACACTTGCAACATAGCGATTTTGGTAATAAGTTCGGATATATTAATTAAAAACGAAGCACCATATTTACAAATTAATCAAATATCAATTATCTTCCTTATACATGATTAACAACTTAAAAATAAAAAAGAACAAATCGGATGTAGCTACCAATGATTGGAGTGAGTAGGGTATTATCACGAAATGTCTATATCATTATGAGGTAATTAAGCTCCGATTGCACGATGATAGTAGTCAAGTAGGGTATTATCATCGAAATGTCTATTCTTTGGGAATGAAGGCACAAGAAAAATTGAAAAAGGAAAAGTTGAATCATAAGATCTCGGGAATTATTACAAGTTTAAGAAACCGGACTTGTAATTTTAAATCGAAAGAGTAATACTCCGATCAATCTTGATGAAGCAATGCTGTAAGTTTGATTTTCTACACACACTCACGCTTTTAGTTCTTAATCTCTAAAAAAAAAAAAAAAAAAAAAAAAAAAGAGAAAAAAAAATAAGAAGAAAAATCTGAAAAAAAGATGCTAAGAATATGTTTTTTTTGAAAATATAAAGATGTAGAATAAATCTGAAACATCTTTCTCTTTTGATTTCTTTTCGATTAACCAACATCTTGAACATAAAGCTACATAAGCCATTTTTGTCAATTCTTTCTTGAAATTTCCGATTCGAATTTCATAATAGTTGCGATTAAAAATAATTACGATATTTTATTTATACTTCTTAACTATTACATATATAATTTTATCTAAATAATATTTAATGTTTAAGTTATTTGATCATATCTTTCTTTTTGTCTCTTAAGATTTTAAATTAAGATAGATAATATATTTATAATATTGACAAAATATATTATAATCTGAAAAATTATACTATCTTTTATTACAACTTATTTTTGCTACAGGGGCGATCAAAAGCTAAGTGGGAGTAATTTGATGTATTATTTTTATATGATTAAAAATATGTTATATTATTATGTTTTATCAGCGAATTCTATATAAAATATATGAAATTATGGTATAAAGTGTTAGTCTTTATAATTTAGAGTGTTTAGTAATAATAATAATAAAAGTTGTAATTTTGTACGATTTTAGTAAATCGAATTAATAAATGTCGATTCGTGGGTATTTGTGATGTTTTATTGCGGTTTATAAACCAAGACCCGAGAATCGACATTTTGAAGTTTAATCATATCTACGGAATGATTTAGAAAGTGCTTGCACGAGTTTAAATGGTCGATTGAATAGCTTAAGTGAATGATAGCCGTCAATCTGGATAAATAATAATAGAAATATCTTGACGACAAGCGAATGGCTCATCAAAATGATATTTTCAGAAAAAGTGTTCTTCACGAAAGTTGTAGATTTTTCAAGAGTGTTCCAATGCAATTTGAATTATGAAGATTGGAGGTCTAGAACTTAAGCAGTGATCAAGTGGCTAATCGACTTGGATTAAGAAAAAATCCGTAAAAGCTTGGAGGAACACGAGGTCATCAAAAAAGCGTTATCTGGAGAAGAGTCCTTCATGAAAGTTGTAGAGTTTCTCGAGATCTTAATTTTGGCATTTCGTTTGCAATTTTTGGAGGTCGAACTCGAGATATGAATTTTACAAGTTATATATAATTATATATATATAAATATCTCCTACCGCACATCTTGAGTTAATCATGGAAGTGGGGATCATCATTAGTCGGACCGATCCGGCCTAATACCGGACAGTCCGGCCTTTACCAATTTAATCTATATAAGGAGGCGGCGTGAAGCGTTGAGATGTACCATATATATATATAACGATCTCTATATATATATATCTTCTCCTTCTTCTTTTCTTTTCTTTTCTTTTTTAGTAGTAGTAGTAAATAAGGCCTTACGCCCGTAATAATGTAATATCGTTGTAATGCTCGAGAAAATCTCGGAAGTCGGTTTGCTAAAGAAGTTGTAATGTCGGAAAATACGATTTACGAATCATTTGCCGTATTCGGGTAACTTTTCTTAAGTATTTATGTTTGTTTTGTATTTTTAGTTGTTATAATGTTTTTAGGCTAAATATAATCTTGGCCAAAACTATGTAATCGGTTTTATTTAAGATCTTTTAGTTAAAGAAATGTTGTTAAGTTAAAATGACTAAAATTGAGTTAATTGAATCTTTTTCTATTTTGATCATATTAATATTGACATATTTAATAGATCGAGGAATTCATAATCTAATTATGAATTGGCGCCTCGTAATCGAGGATTTGAAATAAAAGATAGAAAAACCGGAGGAGAAAATTTGGCGTGTGAACAACGTGATAACGGAATCCGATTTCTAACCAGGGGTAAATTTGTTTTGGGAGAAATGAATTTTATTATAATTTGTACTCGAGATCGTAATAATGTTAAATCATCAGTTTAATTGAAACTTAAACCGGAAAGTTGAATCGTCCGGCTTTGACAACCGGAGCCTTTAAAATAAAATTGACCGTTTGTGAGCGGAATGACTCCTTTTATCTAAAGGTAGATTTGTACTCGGGACTGTTTAGATTAATTAGTTTACCGTGTGATTGTGGATCTTGGGTGATGACAATGGACATAGGACAATTTCATACACTCGTGTGAGGAGGAATTGTTTACCTCGAGTGCACCGTTTCACTTACTCAATTGGACCTAAAATAAAAGGAGAGATCGAACACATTTCAATTAATCGAAAGATCGTATAAACCAATTATATAAGTTTTGGCGAGTTCTCAAAATTATCTATTAATATCTTGGTACCTATATATTTATATCTATATATATATTTTGCAATTTATGTACATCTATATATATTTATATATATATATATATTATATTAGAATAACTATTAAATTACATATTTATTTTATGTTAACTAGAATAGTAGTGATACGTGTGATAAAATTGCGATTTAGATCGAGTTAATAACGACTCTTTGGTGTTTTAAACCACACGTAAAATAAAATTACCAAGTTCCACGAGGATTCGACACGACTCACCATACTAGCACTTCTGATTTGACCCGATACTGCTTTGTCGGTTAGGGTGTATTAGCACTAGAAAAGGCCCGTCACTTAACCGCGTTCGGCGGCGGGAGATAAAGGAGGAAGGCGGATGCACGAGGTGGTGCCGATGAACCAGGCTCCGTAGGTGCCTCCGGCTCGAAAATGTCCCGAGGCTTACTCTTTTCCCTACTGTATAGGCCTAAGGTTCTTGGGTTTATGATCCGCCCCAAACTTCGAGCACACGGCATCGAGGCTGCGTGGATCAAATGAGGTATGATCAAGCTCCGTGTATAAACCTTACGATTGATCGAGATCTCGTCATACAAAGCTTGTCCCACATCCACATTCAAACCAAATGTCAGCGCGCCACAACACTCCCAGGTCACTATGTGAAAATGTGTCAAGTTGTTCTTAGGCAACAACCGATTACGAATGAATCGACCTTTGGACCTTCAATCCTCCGTCCAGTCGTGGTAACCAACTCCTTCCGGTCTCCTCCCGGTCTCAGCGTCCAGGCCACGTCGGGCAAACTCTCGATCTCAACTCCTCCAAGGATCTGTCCCGAACTCTGTCATGCACAATCTCCTCCTTATAGTCCCGACCTCTCGAAAGCGCTAAGTTGTATTTCCGATTAATCACCTCCGGTGTAAAGGAACTTCCACCCCTCGAACCACGACTACCTTTGTCCCAGTCTGTTTCCGAGCAGTTCGCATAAAATTCCCGAACTAGGGAGCTATTCACGGGGTAGTCGGGATTGTCATCAAGGCTTCCCATTTCTATCCTTAAGCAACAACGAACCCGAATCGACCTTCGCCTCCAAAATAGCCCTCTCAACCAACATGTTTCTCGAAAAGTAGTGTTTGGTATAAACTTCATGAGCTCTGAGGGTTCCACGAATCGGCGAGGCAATGGCATCGGGGCAGCGGTTTTAGACTTAACTCTAGGAGGGGCGCCCTAGGTACAAGCGGCTCCTCTTCCGGGTAGCCTCGGCGGTTTCCTCGACCACTAGGCAGACCTCACCTCTCTGAACTCTCGGCATCCGTGCTAAAGGCACATCATCATCCGTCTCGGACTCCGAGGTTGGCTCGTCTCGTAAGGTTGCCTAGTTTGGGTGGCTCTGAGGGGTTGCTCACGAATACTCACACCCGGTTAGGATCAACTAAGGTAGGGTCAATCTCTTTCGCTTCTTCTTCCCGCCTCCCGGGCCACTTCCTTACCATGCCTCTTCTGACTTGCCTTCTTATGAACCATTTTCCGCTAATCTAAACCAAACAATCCAAATGTGCACAAAGGATACCCGTTTATCATCAAAGCGGGATTTCAAATCAACCAAACCACAAACCACATCCATAATCATCACCAAACAACCCGTTCATCACCCGTCACAACACCACGTCACCAAAGCAGAAGAAAAAAACACCAAAACCGGAAAAAAAAACAAATTAAGGTGACATTCAAGAAAGCGAGCCGACTCAAAGATCGAACTCACAAAAGCGTGAATGAAATCCGGAAAAGTTGTTACTAACTTACCAAGTAGGGTGAGTAGATCTTGTCGAGATGAAGATTAGTCAAACAACACCAAATTGGCTCCCAAAATCAGTTTTTCTCTCAAAAAGTCGGATTGAAGTGAGTCTGATTCTCCAAAAATATCGTGTGTTGGGGGATTTGGTTGTGAAAATCAAAGAGAGGGTATCAAGGGCGGCTATAGCACTTTGAATCGCTCGAAATGGTTTAGAATCGGCGATTTTAGGGCAAAAGGAGGAAAAACCGTTTTAGCGTTTTGAAATTACGAAAAAGTGAGGTTCACTCGATGATGGGGTATATATAAACGAGAGGTTGGGCCTTTCGTCCAACTCGGTGGGCAGGCGTCCTTTGGAAATCGAATGAAGCTGGGCGGGCGTCCGGTTTATTAAACGCTTCGTCAAGATTTGAAATCACATCTGAGTTGGAGAAATAAAGCGGGCGGGCGTCGAGGCTTAGTGGGCGCTTCGTCACGAAATTAGTCAAAGCGGAATGGGCGTCGAGTTACGGGCGGGCGTCCACCTGATTTAAGTGCAAAAATCATAAAATTCCATTACACATCAAATTCAAAATTTCCTTTCTTATTAAACTTATATAAATCCTCAAAAATACAAATAAAAAACAAATGAAGTACCAAATTACTAATAAATAAAAACAAATGGAAAGCAGTTGGGTTGCCTCCCACTCGGCGCTTTGTTTCGTCGTTTGCTCGACGAAACATCCTAAAACGCTAGTCATCATAAATGTCCGACCAATCGATCACTCGAATGAGGCGGCGGAGCATATCAATCGCGGAGGAAATCATACTCATCTTGTAAACCCGAGTCCTCACCGGCTACATCAACACCTCGAAAGTGCTCGACTTGCGGCACTAGCGCTAAATCTGTCGACATCGGATCATTGAGGATGGTGTAAGGGCGTCTAGAGTGCTTTGTAACTCCTCGGTAGTAAAGTCTCCACCTCCCGAACAACGGGGAACAATGAGAACATAGGTGACCGTCTTGGCCAGTACTAATGTCAAAATCTACGTGCAAAGCGATGGTTCCTCCCGGCCCGTCATCTACGATAATGAGTGGAATCCTCACAGGAAAGGTAACTCCTGCAATTTGAACACGAAATCCATATCTAGAAAGCACAACTAAGCGTGAGATAAAAACAAGAACTTAATAAGGCTAAAAGCCGAATAAACTAAACTTAAATACTAACACTATCAAAGCATAAAACAAAACAACTAAAAGAGCGATATCTAGGTTGCCCCCTGGTGGCGCTTTTGGTTAATGTCGTTAGCTCGACACATTGTAAGCTCGGCTGGATCAGGCCATTTAACCTTCGCGACCACTACCTGCTCGTGTAGCTCCGATCAGTGGTGTGGGCTGCGAAGAGCGACATCTCACACATGGGGTGAAATCTTTGAAAGCTCTCCAAACCTTCTTAAGTTTCCCACATGGTTGTGTTCTTTCTCCTCGACTCCTCACGATGGCGTTTAAGTTGTCGCTCCTTTCTAACTCTTCCATATCGGCCTACTGCTAGAACTTCTTGAGACGGATCACTTACCGTCATCCTCGGAGAACACGTCGGGTGATAACTTCGTCAAATTCTTCGACTGAGTAACACCACATCGAGAATATCGAGAAATTTAACAATCAAAGATGTCTCTTTAGGTTCACCAATATAGTGTTTGCATCTTTGACCGTTGACTCAAGCAGTTCCTGCTATAACCACGAAGTTCTAGAGCGCCTCCGGAATGATTTGGAGAATCTCGAAAGGGCGGACCAGCGCGTCCTTAACTTTCCAGGAAGCGGATGTAACACGGAATTATATAGAAGAACTTGTTCGCCGACATGAAATTCTCTCCTCTTAATCTTAGCATCGTGGGTAACTTCATCTTATCCTTACTAATCCAGGCACTTTCGCGAGGCACGGAGTGCAGATCGTCGGCTCATATAGCTGCGTAGTCGATGCTTCCCACAAGATTGGGAATCAAAGTTGAAACTTTGTAGCCCGATAAGCTCTATCTCTAACTTTCGACGAGCGGATGACATGGTTTCCGTAGACCATCGATATGGTGATGTACCCGTAGAGTCTTATAAGCGATTCGATATGCCCACGTACATCATCAACTTTAGACTCGAGTCTTTCCTATGGTGATATGATGTCTTCTCGGGGATTTTCTTAATGCTCTGGTTGCTCCTTTCAACGACCACTAGTCATCGGATGATATGGTGTGCCAATTTTATGCGGACACCATATTTTTGAAACTTTCTCTCAGAAATTCGGTTGCGAAATCGTCCACTTCATCAGATCAAGACGCGTGGACATCCAAACCTCACGAAAATATTCTTCTTTAGAAATTTCATTACCGTTTATGATCATTGTGAGGAGTGGCTTGGGCCTCCACCCATTTAGACCACGTAATCCCACATGAGACTAAGATGTATTTATTACATGAAGATGATGGGAAAGGTCCGTAAAATCGATACCCCATACATCAAAGACTTAGCATTCGAGGATGGGTTTTAAGGGCATGTCAAAGCGCCTTGTCAGTACGGTTCTTTGGCTTTATCACAAGCTTTCTGAAAGCTTCCGTATCTTTAAAGATCGTAGGCCAATAGAAACGGATTGAAAGATCTTAGCAGCGGTTTTCCACGGACCAAAGTGACCTCACGTGGGTCCCTTTGTGGCCTTTGCTCAATGATGTCACGTTGCTCGGTTACGAATACATCTCTAAGCAACCCATCTTTCTGAGATCTTGAAAGATAAGGTTCATCCCAAGCGAAATATTTTAAATCCGAGAAGAACTTTTTCTTCTCGATAAGACATCTACGGATCGAGATAACGGCCATGAAGGTAGTTTACAATGGAAGAATACCATGGAACATCGAGGGGCGGCCATCTATCAACATGATGTTCTCTACAGAGGAAAGTAAAGATCTATATCATCGGTTCATTCTTTTCCTCGATTAACATCTGAGACACATGATCCGCTACTACATTCTCAACGCCACTTTTTGTCCTTAATTTGAGCGTCAAACTCTTGTAGGGTCAATATCCAGCGTAGTAAGCGCGGTTTGGCCTCTTTCTTAGTCATCGAGTAGCATAAGCGGCGTGATCGATCCACCACGATCACTTGAGCTCTAACAAGTAACTCGAAACTTGTCCATAGCAAAGACTACGGCGATGGTTCCTTTTCCGTAGTAGTATAGTTAACTTGAGAGGATTCAATGTGTGACTTGCGTAATAGATAGGCGGAACTTTCCGCGATCTTTTGCCTAGAAACGGCACCAACGACATAGTTTGATCGTCGCACATAAGCTCAAATGGTAGGTTCGATCGAGGCGATATAAGAATCGGGCGGATATTAAGCGATCCTTAAGCTCCTCAAGCGCTTGCTTGCGGCTTGCATCAAAATTAAACTCAACGTCTTCCTTGATAAAGTGGGCGAGGGCTTGGCTATCTTGGAGAAATCTTGAATGAACCTCACTATAGAAGCCGACATGTCGAAAAAACCTCGGACTTCCCGAACATTCTTAGGGTAGCTCATCTTCTCAATAAAACCTACCTTGCCCTATCTACTTACATACCTTTGGCGGAGATCTTGTGGCCAGAACTATTCCTTCATCTACCATGAAATGGCATTTTCCCAATTAAGTACTAGGTTCTTTTCCACACATCTGGATAACACACGATCAAGATTGTCAAGGCAATCATCAAAAGGACCAAAAACCGAAAAATCATCCATAAAAATCTCCATACACTTTTACTACAAGCCCGTCAAAGATGGCGACATACATCGTTGAAATGTAGCTGGGGCATTCTGCGAACCGAGCGGCATTAAATCTATATGCGAATGTACCGTAAGAGCGAGTGAAGGTGGTCTTTTCTTGGTCAATTTGGATCAATGGGTATCTGGAAATATCACGAATATCCATCTAGGAAGCTTGATTAGAATCGTGCCCCGCCCAGGCGCTCGAGCATCTGGTCAATGAATGGAAGGGAAAGTGATCTTTCATGGTTACCTCATTGAGCTTTCGATAATCGATCTGAACTCTGTAACGATAACAAGCCTCAATGCAATTTCCTCTCCCTTCTCATTCTTTTCAATTGTAATTCCACTTTTTGGGAACTACTTGAGTCGGAAACCCGTTCACTATCGCGATGGCATAAATGATTCCCGTGTCCGAAGTTTAATGATTTCTTTTAACGACTTCTTGCATATGAGGTTTAGCCTTCATTTGAAATTATCGACACACTTGGCGCCCTCGTTCGTCTTGATCTTGTGCATGCGGATGTCGGGAGATATTCCACGATATCTCTGCTTGCCAACCAAAAGCTTTTCATTCTTCTTGAGGCGTTAATCGGTTTCATTTCCTGTGCGGAAAGCTTGGCGGATATGATTAAAGGAAGCTTGTAAGCCCTCTCTTAAGAACACATACTTAAGATGTTTAGAGTAGCGGCTTCAACACCAAATCCATGAGGGGGCTTAAACTAGACTTGAGATCTCCACTTTTCAACTCAATATCATTGAGTTTACTCGTAGTCCCGCGCCAAAGCTTCTCGCTTCCAGCGACTCTTCCTCAAAATCATTTTGCTAGTTGATCGATTCACCTACCATGAGTATTCAAATTATCAACTAATCGCTCATATGCATGCCTTCTACGACCATGACTTGCTTATCCATATAGTCGGTGAAATCATCCGTCATATAATCAATGGAAAAGCCGGTTGGAGGCGAGGGTACTTGAATGGACTTTAAGACATTGTAACTCACCTCTTGGTCACCAACTCGGATAGTCACTTACCCACCATCGCGATCGATGAGAGCTCGGTGTTGATAAGAAAGGTCTTCCTAGAATCAAGGGAGCGTTTTAGTCTTTCTCATATCTAAGACATACCAATCAAGCTGGAAAGGTAAATCGATCAATCTGAACCAAAAGCGTCTTTTAGGATTCTGAAGCTTTCTTAGAGGATCTATCCATGGTTGTAAACTCATAGTAGTGGGTTCTAGAAGACTTTGTAAACCGAAATTTGTTTGCATCTGAGACATTGGCATAAGGCTTATAGAGCACTAGATCACACAAAGAATTTGGGAATACTAGACCTCCCATCAAGGCGTGAGTACAAATTTGCCGAGTCACCTCTTTTAATTGGTAAGTTTTCATAATTAATCATGGAACAATCCTCACCAATATGCCTTTCCATGCTGCTAATTTCTTTTTCGAAGACACAACATCCTCCTTGATAAATTTTGTATACTTAGGCATCTCATTAAGACATCCGACAATGGAAGATTCACACAGTATTTTTCAAAGGTTTAGCACCTTTTCATACTTCTTATCCTCAATCAAAGGAATGTTGCTCTTTCTCGGTGGAAATGGAAGTTTCTTAAGGTCATCCTCGGAGAAAACCTTTTTTCGAGGATGCCTTGGCGACTCTGTCTTCGAGATCCTTCCAGCGAGCAGTTTTTGATTTCTCGGTGAGTCGAGGATCGGCCTCGACTTTCGCTTGCTTTTAGGTCCTCGAAGGATCGACCACTTGAGGATCACCAAATTCTTCACCTCTCGGGGATCGACCACTGAGTTTTCTCTTTGCGATTTGAGGAGTGTAGGTGCTCGGCTTCCCTCTGCCTTATCAATGGCGGGAGGGGCTGGTGGTTTCCCGGATGGGAAGGACCAGCTAACAGAGTACCGCTCGAAGATTCATTACCTTTGGCCTCACTCCTTACCGTATTGAATTGATGGCACGAGGTCGATTACATTGGCCTTTGTTCAAATCGGCTGAGCAACTTGACCACCGCCAGTTCTTCTCGGTGGCCCAGGCGGTGCCACTGAGGTCTAAAGCTAGCTGCTCGGCCAGATTGCCCAATTTGTCTCTCAAGATTCTTCATCGATCTACTTTGCTCTTCCAACTTAGCCTCGAGATTTGTAGGTTGGGAGGGCCTTGAAGTTTTGGTGATTTGGAGCATAGAAATGGGTGGGCCGACTTTGAAATTGAGAATTTGAATTGGAAGGCCAATTACGATTGAATTTTGCGTAGGATTGGAAAAATTCGAGTTTTGATCTGATTAAACCAGGGTTTATTGAAATTACGATTGAATTAAAATTCGAGTTGGGATTGAAATTTGAAGATGGATTAAACCACTTGGTTTTGAAAATTGCCACGACACAGGCGATTGAACCTTTGATTGTTACGGCCATAGAATGCATTCACTTCCGCGTTCTGTCCGTTCATAGAGGCGAAATTTAGAAGTGTGCTGACTAAATCACAATTTTGACATGTGACTTGATTATCTTGTCCATAGTCATGAGCAGCATTAACTTGATAAGGTGCGAGGGATTAAATTGACATTGGCCATTCATATGGCGGTCGTGACAATTTTATGTCTGAACACACGAGGTTACGGAAAAGAAGGAAGTTTGATTTATAGGATTGGAAACTTGAGGGAGGCCATCTGCACTGCGGCATGGCAATCAAACTTTGTAAATTGACTTCCTCGACCTTGGGAGGAGGAGGTGCAGAATTGCTTGATAAGAGGGGCATAGTTATATTTGGCAATGTCCTCAAACAATGCCCATCCTCATCGTGAGCGTTTTCTTGAAATGCCCCTCGGAAGAACTATTGACCATGCCTTTTGTAAGCTCGGTCAATCCAGCTTTGAAGAATGTATTGACTTGCCTTTCCGGTGGCAAGCCATGGTGAGGCATTTTCTAGAAGGGACTTGAATCTCTTCCAACACTCGAAGAAAGATTCATTCTCTTTCGATAGAATGTGAAAATGTCATTTAAGCCTTTGAGGTAATTTGTCTTTGAAGGTGGAAAATATTGACTCAAAAACTCCTTTTAGAGTTACGCCCGGGTGGTGATAGATTCGAGAAGGGAGAGAGGTGTACCACTCTTTAGCCTCTCCTTTTGGAGAAAAAAGAAAAAGTTTAAGTTTAATAGCATCCTCACTTACTCGCTGGATGCGTGTAGTACGCATATCTCTAAGAATGTGTGTAAGTGGGTATCGCGGATTCTCGATTGGTAGCCGTGAAAAATTGATCGTCTTTGCATCATCTGGATAAGTCCTGGCCCGGCTCAAAAGTTTGTGCGATGTGGCATTTGGAATAACAATAGCCGGGTTGACGCCCGACCGCTGGCATGGCGTAGTCTGCCAATGTCGTCTATTATCGGCGGCCATTATCACAAAATCGGTGATTTCTCTTGCTAGTTGTTCTTGAGATCTCGCTCGCTCTGTCGGCGAGAACCATGAGCGGAAATTCCGCTGTTTGGCGGACTATGGTTCGCTTCGAAGTCGAGGGTGTATATTAACAAACCACTTTTGACTCGAGTTTGCATAAACGGACCAAAAACAAGTGGAACAAAACCTAAAAAACTAAGAAGAGATCAAAGCCTAAACTAAAAATTAAAAGCCTAAAGAGAGAAAGGAAAGAAGAAAGAAACAAAAGTGTTAAAAAAAACAATACGGACGGACGTCAAAAAGTGGAGCGGGCGTCGAGATGAAATTAGTCGGACGGGCGTTTAGTAATGTAAGCGCTTCGTCGGCGAACGAAATCTGAGCAGGCGTCAAAAGTTATGGGCGCTTCGTCTAAAATGAATAAAGCGAGCGAAATTGATAATTTCCCGGTGGACGGGCGTCCAATATCCAGGCGCCCGTTTGCTCACGGAAAAACTTAGAAACGAAACGAGAATTTGCGGATAAAGCAAGAAGGAAGGAAGAGCGTCGGAAAAAGCGAGAAAAGCGAAGATCTAACTTCAAGAAAAAACTAAAGAAAGTTTTAAACCACAATTATCTACTTAACAACTACAAAACAATTATCAACTAAAAGCGAAATTTAAAGCAGTTAAAGCGAGGAAGCGAAACAAAAACAAGCGAAAAAACTTAAAGGAAAGCGAAAATAAAAACTAGACAACCGTCCGGTTCCCGACAACGGCGCCAAAAACTTGTCACGGATTTTATCAACACAAAATAAACAAGTAATAATCCGGTTAACCTCAAGTATAAGGATCGTAGTATGGAGGCTAATGCGGGTCGATCTTACGGGGAACTAAGCGATTGTGGTTTTTAGTTTTTATCTAACTAACCTATGTCACGATTACTAAGCTAAATAACGGATAAAACTAAACAAATCGTAAATTAAACTTTAACTAAAGCGTAAAAGCTGGATGAAGAGATGATCTAAAGCCGGAAAGATACGAACTGCGAACCAATTTAAACTAACTAATCTAAGATGCGGGTAAAAGTAAACTAACTAGACAAATTCAAGCTTTTAAGGATTTAAATCAAATTTATAACGAGCAAGCGAGGATTGATCCACCTATCCAACAAGCATTGATTCCTATCTCGATTATATTGCGTTTTTATTGATTGTGGTTTCACCTTACAGACATGAACCCTAATTCCTTAGAAAGTTCATCTATCAATCTATTACCTTCGATGTAAGATTAACGCGTTTAATAATCAAAGGTGCAAACTTTGTGTTTATAACCTAGTAATCGAGACCTATTAACTTCCGTTATTATAGATTCGAATTACTATTCTTATTCATGGTGATCTAGGGTTCATTAAGACTTCCATCAACAATAAACAATCAACACATGCATATCTTCCGATATAAAAGCAAATTAAACATGAATAAACATGAATAAAAACAACCACTTATTAAAAACTCACGGTATGATCGAAAAAAGCGAAATCAACAATTGTTGGGCGGCTTCACAATACTCGTTTGATGAAGCTTTTAGCCTCTGAACATCCTCGACAACTCAAATTTGCGAGAAAAAGTACATAGAAAGTAACTAGTGTTTAATCTAAATTAAGGGCATAAAAATAGGAATAAAAGATGAAAAAACGCGGCCTAAAGCCGCCCCTAGGTTTAGGGTTTTGAATAATGTGTGTATGATCTCTATTGTGGAAAACGACCCGACTATATATAGATTTTAAAGTCGGTTCTCGCTAAGTCGGCCACGGACGCCCGTCTGAAACCTTGAGCGCCCGTCCACTCTTCAATAAAACTTGAATCGGGCGAGTCATGACCAGGCCTTCGTCCATCCAGCGTCCACTCCAGCGTCAAACTTCACGAATCAAAGATGACACCACTGGGCGCTCGTCCAAGCTGCATCGAGGCGCCCGTCCAGCTGGGCGGAGATACGAGACGCCCTTGATTTGATATGATCGATTTTGATTTATTGATCTTTATCTCTTCTATCTACATCCCACTTCTTCATTATCTCTTTTATCATCAATTAGCTCGAACTTAATCAACCTTTGATCATCCTTTGAGCCTCCAACATGTATCTATAACACATAAAAACATCGCAAAATGTAATGATGCTCAAATAATCATAAAATCACAATTAAAACACATAAATCAACCTATTTTGCGATTAACTCTTCTAAAATCTCATTTGCTCAATATATCCATTAAACCCTCGTTTCTTATGCAATTTAGTACAATTACGGGGAAAAATATCATAGAATATAGCATTATAAATCGTATAAATTCACCCTTAACATTACCCCAGCATTTTCTTTGAAGGTACGTCATTATCCCCCACTTGCGGGTACCACAGGGTTATTGGATACACCCAATGCCGCCCATATATTGCATTTGGATGTTCTTGAAATTGTTGCCTGTGGCGGAAAGGTGAAGCAAGCATTTGATGATCCATATTTGGCGCATGCTGATGTCTCTCATGATTTGTATTTATATGATCATCTTGCTCATACCATGGCTTCATTCGCCATTCTATCCGACCACGAACCCGTTGGGCGTTCCTTTAGTGAAATCTTGTCGCGACCGCTCAACATGCTATTGATTCTGAGATGTTTGTTCGCTTTATCTTTGATCCCGTACCATTGGAGTTTATTATTGTTTCTCGTGATGTTGTGCGTGATGAAGGTGCATTCTATGACATCCTGTTGATTCGAGGCCGAATCCTTTCGAACCGGGAGGAATGATGTGATCCGGTTCATGCTCGGAGGATACATCATTCGTGCTATTTATGAATATTATTTAATTAATTAAGAGTTGGTTTTATTTTATATTGGATTTTCAACACTTTATTTATTTGTTCTTTATTAGCCAATAGGAACATTTAGTTTACGCCAATAGGAGGTAGCGCATTTTCTAGTGGGATTTTCTCCCACATTGCTTTTAAACTTCAGTTCTTTTGGTTGTAAGCCTATATAAGGCAAACACTAGCTTTTTATTTGGGAGACAATTATTTTATGAGAAATCAAATTATTGAGTTTTACTCAACCAAGTCATAAGGCTTGAAAATCACTTGCGAGTGAGAATTTTCTTTGTCGTAGAAAGTTCAACCCTTTGAGGATTTACCAGCATTGTGAGCATTTGTTGGGCGTTCTCTGCCTACGATTTAGTTGGATTACTAGGTCTAGGATCATTGGCTCGTCATTGTTCCCCTTAGTTACTTCCTGGGCAAAACATCAGATCTGGTTCCAACCGGAATCACATCAGAAAGCCTATGTCCTAGAGTGGTGACTTTCATTGCACTTTGGAGGGGTGCCTTTCTATGGTCTCCCCAAGTGGGAGAGCCAACGTCATAATTTGTGATAGCGGGGGCTGCGTTCGCGCGGCCCCTATCCAATTCAATCTAATTTTAATTTGCTTTGGTTTCTTATGCTAATATGCTTTTGGTTTCTTATGCAGTTGTCTTTCCTTTCGATCTTGTCCTTCCTTCAATCTGTATAGTGTACGCCCCTATCCAATTCCAATCTAATTTTAATTTGGTCCAATTCCAATCTAATTTTAATTTGATTTCGGTTTCTTATGTTAATATGCTTTTGGTTTCTTATGCAGTTGTCTTTCCTTTCGATCTTGTCCTTCCTTCAATCTGTATAGTGTACGGAATGATTTTTTATCCAATGAATCTTAAGTTTATTCATTTCTATAAATATTTGTCAGGAGGAGCGGCGCCATCCTTATGGGTTGCGGGCCGACCGACCCCTTTAAATAAAATAGTGCACTTGTTGGATGTTTTTTTTTTTCTGGATCCGTCACTGTAAAAATATGTTTGAATTGTATTGATTTTTAGATTAGGATCGAGCACATTTACAACAAAATGAGGTAAATTTAAATATTATATATAACATACTTGTATTGATCGTTGTGTTTTTTGAATAAAACATTCTAGTTTAAGCTAAAAGCAAGAGATGGTTTGGGTTTTATTTTTTATTTTTATTTGTGTGTGTGTAAAGAACTATGGTTTGTTGTTTGAACTGTAACTATGTTTAAACTTTTTTGTTGTTGTTGTTGAGCATACTGATGTGATTCCCATCGAGAAAAAACTTGTCAAATTTATTTGGAGTCTTTTATTTATTTTTAGTTAACTTTTATTATCCCACATTGGTTAGATAGTATTTTATTTTTGTTATTGTTTTTATTTATAGTTATTTTGTCTCACATTGCTAGATTAGCAATTAGTCTTGAAGATCAGTCTGTAGCGCATATAAAAGGCATTAAGAGTTATTGTAATCATCAGACAAATTTTGAGATATATATTATATTTGAAGTTTTAAGGCTTTGGTGAGTTTTACTCGCGTTGGTGTTTAATGGATTCCAACGACGGTGTTTGGTGGATTCCAAGCGGAACTTATCAAGGTTACGGCGAGACCTTGTGGCGTTAAATATACCAAGGTTCTTAGATACGGGGTATCTAAGGGTTGAGAATCATACCAAGGTTCTTAGTTACGAGTTAGCTAGGGGTCGCGGTGCTCGATTTATTGGTGCCTTCAGTCGGTCCTCGGGCAATTTCGGATCTGATTCAGGCTACGGATCACATCACATACTATGTTTAAACTGGAAAAAATAAGAAGATTATCTATAAATTAATTGCCAAAACATGAATGAGAACGTTTACGTAAGAAAGGAAAACGAACCATGAGAATGTTACTCTTTTTTGGTTTTGGCATGCGTAATAGAAAATAAGCATTCGGCAAGTATCCCACATCGATAGTGCGAAAGAGCGGAAGCTTTGGTGTCAGATATAAAAACCCACTTGTACCAACAGTTTAAAGCATACCTTTCTCGGCCTTTTGGCTAAGATCAAGTGTAGTATCTGTTCTTATCAGTTTAATATCTGATATGTGAGTCATTGACTTACACGGTATTAACTCAATTTTTTAAGGGAGAGTTCCGTTTGGGTAGCTTGCTATTTGGGTTCTTGAGTGTTATCTTGGCGTTGCACTAAAGCTAAGTTTGGCACACCCCTCCAATATAGTAAAACATTTGGTTTCATTTCAAATGTAGTTCTTAGCAGTCAGAACACTATCACTATCAGGCAATATTAGACCATAGCTTACGCTGGTTGTAGCAAGTGTTTCCTATCCAGAACATGAATTTTACTTGGCCTGAAATTCAATTCTTCGCTTCCTCATAAATAAATTAAAAAATCCAAATCTTTTGCGTGATTACAGATTGCGTTTTCTTGTTGACGTTTGAGATTGTTGCAACAAAGTGGCAGATGATCCATTTGTCAATGACAAGGGGACTTGCACTAACGTCGTACGAAGGATCTTTGTTTAACTGAAAAGATGCTTGAGACTATTTATTAATGAAGTTTTTAGATTTTACTTCATATGCATGTTTCCAAATTCAACTTAAGATCTGAATAGGACAGTTCTCAGATTTCAAAACCATTTTTTTTATGTTTCATAGCTTCAATCTATGTTTTTTGTGTATGTTTAAATTGATTGATTGTGTATATTTAAATTGATGGATGTGTTTCATTGTGTTTCAGCCGTTGTGGCTACGAGATGTCCTTGTTTCAACCGTTGTGTCTTCTTGAAGCATCTTGATGTAAAACGCAGCGCGATTTGGAAACAAATCATAAAAACAAAGCTCATGCATCCTTTTTCTTGGTGATTTTTATTGTGTTTCAACCGTTGTGTCTTAGAAGTTTTTTTCCCCGAAGGGCGAAAGCTTTATTAGAAGCAGATAAACGAAATTTACAAGCGCGACGAGCCGCCTTTACAACACGACCAAAAGCCAAGCCTTTACTTGCGGCCTAGCCGCACTAAACAACAAACAACACAACAAAAGCGATACAACACGGTCGAATAATAGATCGGGTCGGGTCGAGGGTCTTTGAGCAGAGAAAACTTTTCCGAGAGAAGGCGTTGAGACACATGGATCCTCTAGCAATCTATTACCCAACACAAACACATATTTACAAAAACACAGACTAGTACAACTAAACACTGGCCCGACTAAACAAACTAAAACAACAAAGAAAAGGAAAATAGGCTGCCCGCAAAGCCATCGGAGACAACTTCACCACAAGCGCCACGGTACCGACTCCCGAACCTCAACAAACATCCATTCGAGTCACGAAAGTTGAGCAGATGAGCGCCGAGATCCGACCTAAGATCGGGTAGATTTGATGTAAAGCGACACCAAAAGCCTTCCAAAGCGCAGATCAATAACCCACCGCCAAGAGCCTCCACTAAATCCACCGGAGAAGCAAGAGCTGCTTCCGGCCACGAGAAACATTTGGGAAGCCAGCGGTGGAGGCGAGGTTATGGAAAAGAAAAGAAGAAAGCAAGGAACAAGAAAATTATAACTAGAAGAAAATGAAGAAAAAAGAAGAAAAGTTGGGCGCCCGGCAACCACAAGGCCACCGGCGTAAAGTCGGAAAAAATTTGGATGGGCGGCTAGTGAAGAGAGAGGCGAGGCGTTCTAGAGAGGATTATGTTTTCTTTTCTATTGCTTTCATGTCTTCTTGAAGTTTACTAATGTGAAAATACGGCAGTCTTGAAAAAAAATCTTAAAAAGAAAGCTCAATAATGTGCTAGTTAATTGATACTTTGATAGTTGCAAAGGGCGGGTTTTGCTTGAATAGACTTATTCACAATTAAAAAAACAAACATTATAATCTAACATTATGTACATGGTTAGATATGTGTTTAAGTCATGAAATATACGTATGTTGCATAATGACATATAATTCATACACATCTGCCTCTTGCTTTTTATTTATTTATTGATTATTGAATTGATGGAATAATTTTATTTATCGTTTTATACCATTTTTTTTTCAATATATACAACATCGATAGTGTGGAAGAGTGGAAGCTTTGCAACCATATATAGGCTTGTGGTACTGCAATGGCAAAATTCGGTTATGCCAAAGCAATGTAGTGTAATTTTAAA
This sequence comes from Gentiana macrophylla, assembly GCA_026214975.1. Taxonomy (NCBI): domain Eukaryota; kingdom Viridiplantae; phylum Streptophyta; class Magnoliopsida; order Gentianales; family Gentianaceae; genus Gentiana; species Gentiana macrophylla. The sequence goes on from CM047807.1 coordinate 109,700,181, forward strand.
CAATTTGCCTTTGACATTAGCATATTTAGCCTTGACAATACGAATAGTAGTCATATTGAATAGTAAGCGAATCCCCTTCGTTATCCGCTACCATTGATTTTGCCATAATCGAATTCAGATGAAATTCCTTGCTATCAAACAACTAAGCACAACATGATATTTAGATATGCAAAAAAAAAAAAAAAAAAACTAAATTATTTATTGTTCTTCTTTTTTCTTTTTTTCTTTTTTATACTGTTGTTCTCCCTCTGAATATCAAAGAAAAATAGGAGTGAACGGACGCACATATTTCGTCAATATCTTTCGTTTGGAAAAATCTTCCAATGAGCATGTTTGAATTCAACTGATTTTTTAAGGGACTAGGATCGAGCACATTTACATCAAAATGATGTAAATTTAATATTATAAATAACATACTTGTATTGATCGTTGTGTTTTTGAATACAACACTTTCTTTCATTTTTTTGTTTCTTGTTTTGTTGTTGTTCTTGTATTTGTACTTGAAATAATAAAATAAAAAAGAACCATGAGAATGTTAACTGGAGTACTCATTTTGGTTTTGGCAAGTCGTAATAGAAAAACAGCAACCGGCAAGTATCCTACATTAAGAGAGAAAAGAATTGAAGCTCTACTCCTGCATAAAAAAACTCCATCTCTTTCATTATTTTAATGCATACCTTTCTCGGCCTTTATGGAGTGTTACTACGTATCATACACGTATTTTATATGGGTTGTTACAATATGTTTTTGGTTTACGATATGTATTTATATATTTTATGATGCATTCTTATTATTTTTTTATTGGATGTTAATATATTTTTAGGCTATTCTACTTGTTTTTATTTGTTATTACTTGTTTTCGGTGTGTTACTACTTGTGTATTGACTGTTACTACATTTTATATGTTGTTTTTACTACTTGTTTTCCGGCTATTACTACTTTTTATGGTGCATTCTTATTTATTTATTGGTATTCTTACTTTTTCATTGGATGTTACTAAATTTTTGGGTTGTTCTTACATGTTTCTTGGTTTATTACTACTTGTTTTTGGTACATATACTACACTTTATCTAGCGTTACTATGTGTTTAATGTGTAAAAGGGTATTTTTGTCCATTTATTATGAATTTGTCTTTTTTAATCACATAAAATATAGTAACGTCCTTCCATCCCCATTTATGATTTTCTTTTTGTCCTTCTGGCCCTTCCCCCTATATATATATATTATTTTTTTTCTGTGTCTTTCTGTGTGTTTTGATTTATGACTGTAATGCGGTGGTGAAAAATATTGTTTATTGGAACAAAAAATTTGGGATATAGTAGGAAGTTGCTGGACTTGAAGCTTATTAGGTGGATAGAGTTGCAACAAGAATACACTTGTTGGCATTTTGTCCCACATCGGATATTGTGAAGAAAAGATCAGAATTGCAGTCATTATATAAATGAGCTAAAGGCACTGGAAAACATACTTACCTGGACGGGGTTCATAGGTGATCATGAAGACCTATGTTCTAGAGTGGTGACTTTCATTGCACTTTGGAGGGGCGCACTCTATGGTCTCCCCAAGTGGGAGAGCCATGATGACGAATATGATACTCTTGAAGAAATAATTGGTGATTGGATTAACAAAAAGATCCGCAACGCATAAGTGGGGTGAAGAGTGGATTAAATTATGGTGTTTGTTGGATTAAATTATGGTGTTTGTCTACAAATTAGCAGATGAACTACACTTCCAATAAATTAGTCGATGAACTGACTATGCCGGTTATAGTGAGATGATTTGAAATTAGAGATGATTTTGTTGAGAGTATCGTGGAATGTATTAGTGAGATAATTTGAAATTAGAGATAATTGATTTTGTTGAGAGTATCGTGGAAATGTATTAGTTAAGGAGAGATATTTTATTGAGAGTCGGTGAGTTAAATGGTGCACGCGTTTGTTACAGAGTATAAAGCGGATTATTTGGGTAAAATACGGGTAATCGGGGTAAATTACCCTTTCAAATATATTTATATATATATATATATAGATTTTTTTTTTTCTGTGTGTTTTGATTCATGACTGTAATGCGGTGGTGAAAAATATTGTTTATTGGAACAAAAAATTTGGGATATAATAGGAAGTTGTTGGACTTGAAGCTTATTAGGTGGATAGAGTTGCAACAAGAATACACTTGTTGTCATTTTGTCCCACATCTGATATTGAGAAGAAAAGATCGAGTGCAGTCATTATATAAATGGCTAAAGGCATTGGAAAACATACTTACAGGGGACGGGGTTCATAGGTGATCATGAAGACCTATGTCACAAGTGGTGACTTTCATTGCACTTTGGAGGGTGCCTCTCTATGGTCTCCTCAAGTGGGAGAGCCAACGTCATAATTTGTAATAAGCGGGGGCTGCGTTCATGGCGACCCCTACCCAATTCCAATCTAATTTTAATTTGCATTTGGTTTATCTAATTTTAATTTGTATTTACTTTATTTTTAGTTAGCATTTTCCTTTTGGGTAGCTTGCTGCATTGGTTCTCGAGTGTTATCTTGGCGTTGCACTAAAGCCAAGTTTGGCGCACCCCTCCAAACTAGTAAAATTTTTAGTAGTCAGATTACTATCAGGCATATTAGACCATACATTTCAATCCGTTGAATTCATTTATAAAAATAATGTCGTGCTTTCTATCTAGAACATGATTTTTTTGTTGGACTGAAATTCCATTCTTTGAGTGATAACTGATTGTGTCTCTTTTGAGATCGTTGGAACAAAGTAGCAGATGATCCATATACAAGGGGTCGTATGCACTAATGTCGTACGAGCGATCTTTGGTTCACTAAATAGATGCTTAAGAATATTTATTAGTGAAGTTTTACGATTTTACTTCATATGCACGTTTCCTAATTGAACTTTAAAATCTGAATATTGGAGGGTACTTAGCTTTCATGATGAGTACTAGCTTCTGGATGATTCATTGTTAACTAGCTTAGCAGTAGCATCTTTTTTTATTTTTAGGACTTTAGAGAATCTTATTTGCTATTTACTATTTTTTTTTGTTTGTTTTGATTCATGAAATGTAATATAGATGTGAAAATATTATTTATTGGAACACAAATTTTGGGGATAATAGGAAGTTGCTGGACTTGAAGTTATTAGGTGGATATATAGAGTTGCAACAAGAATACCCTTGTTGTTATTTCGTCCCACATCGGGTATTAAGGAGAAAAGATCAGAAGTGCAGCCATTATATAAATGGACTAATGGCATTAGAAAACATACTTACCTGGACGGGGTCAATAGGTGATCATGTAGGCCTATGTCCTAGAGTGGTGACTTCCATTGCACTTTGGAGGTGTGCCTTTCTATGGTCTCCCCAAGTGGGAGAGCCAACGTCATAATTTGTGATAGCGGAAATTTGCGTTCGCTGCCTATCAATTCTAATCTAATTTTAATTTGCTTTGGTTTCTTATGCTAATATGCTTTTGGTTTCTTATGCAGTTGTCTTTCCTTTCGATAATAGTTAGTATAGTGTAAGAAAAAAGGAACTATGAAGAATGGTGCCATGAATCCGAAGTTGATTTCTAGCAAGTGTACGAAGAACAGAACGATAGATGTAAGGATGTTTGAAATTCAGTCATGAACACCTGCGGATTTGATGCCGCCTTGTTAGTATCTTCAAATCGGAACACAGAACAACATACAAAAAGTACAAGTGAACAAGACATATTACCTTGGTATAGCACCTTTATTTGGCAACATTAAAGATACTAGGGAGATGTTTGAATTATGAATGTGTCATTGCCGTTTTGAATTTTGACCTCAAGCTAGATCATATTGAAGGATAAGATAATAAATAAATAAAACGTGTATTCCTTGATAATTTTAATTTGTATTTACTTTATTTTTCAGTTAGCATTTTCCTTGAATTTGAAGTTGATTTTAATAATAGTGATCTAATTTTAATGTGCATTTGGTTTATTCTTCACTTGGTTTTTCCTTGAATTTGAATTTGATTCCAATAGTAGTGTAAGAAAACGGAACGATGGTTGTAGTGGTGTTTGAACTTGATCATGAAAAACTACAATTTCGATGCCGCCTTCATATAATTATGCATACCTCTTCAAATGGGAACATGGAAACACGTATTGATCACCGAGCTTTTGAATACAACATTCTAGTTGCTGTCCTATTATTTCATCAAATTACATATATAATCACAATTTGTCGATATAATGCTAAAAGTGAGTATATATATATTTTTAAATTTTTCCATGAGAAAGCTATGATTTTTGTTTGAATTGTGTTATGTTTAAATTGGAAAAACATATCTAGAAACACTATATTGGATGATGGTTCTGTGTTTGTTTTTATTCAATTTTTATTTTTTGTGTGTCAGTGAGTGTGTGTGTGTGTGTTTTTGAAGGCACTTGTTCATTACCATTCATTGTGGTTCATTTCATCAATTCTTGGGTGACTGTAAACCATGAAATTGAAAGATAAAAGGGAAAAATAATAATAATAATTTGGCTTTAAAAATCCATGGCCTAAAAGCAATATCCGCATTGAACTGAAGAAGTTTCAGAACTGGAGGCTGCCAAAGAATGATAAGAGGCACTGAGTTGACCTGTATCATTGGCTTCTTGACACCTTATAAATATCTATCAGCAGGGCGGCGCCATCCTTGTGGGTTGCGGGCCGACCGACCCCTTTAAATAAAATAGTGCACCTGCTGGATGTTTTTTTTTTCCTTTTCTGGATCAGTCACTGCAAAAACATGTTTGAATTGTATTGATTTTTAAATTAGGATTGATCACTTTACAGCAAAATGAGGTAAATTTTAATGTTATAAACAACATACTTGTATTGATCGTTGTGCTTCTTGAATAATACATTCTAGTTTTTTGTATGAATATATCATCAAAATACATAATCACAGTAATAAGCTAAAAGTAAGAGATGTTTATTTTTTGTGTGCGGAGAAAACTATGGTTTGTTTTTTGAATTGTCATTTTGTTTAAACCGGAAACAAATAAAAAGATCATATAAAAATTAACTGACAAAACATGAACGAAAATGTTTGCATAATAAGAAAGGAAAAGGACAATGAGAACTTTACTTGGAGTACTCTTTTTGGTTTTGGCAGGCGTAGTAGAAAAATAGCAAGCGGCAAGTATCCCACATCCATAGTGCGAAAGAGTGTAAGCCTTGCTACTGCATATAAAAAACCACTTGTACCTTCAATATAAAACATACCTTTCTCGGCCTTTTGGCTAAGATCAAGTGTAGTATCTGTTCTTATCAGTTTAATATCTGATATGTGAGTCATTGACTGACACGATATTAACTCAATTTTTTAAGGGGGAGTTCCTTTTGGGTAGCTTGCTACCTTGTTTCTCGAGTGTTATCTTGGCGTTGCACTAAAGCCAAGTTTGGCGCACCCCTCCAAACTAGTAAAATTTTTAGTTGTCAGATTACTAGGCATATTAGACCATACATTTCAATCCGTTGAATTCATTTATAAAAATAATGTCGTCCTTTCTAGAACATGAGTTTTTTGTTGGACTGAAATTCTCTCTTTTGAGATCGTTGGATCCATATACAAGGGGTCGTATGCACTAATGTCGTACGAGCGATCTTTGGTTCACTAAATAGATGCTTAAGAATATTTATTAGTGAAGTTTTAAGATTTTACTTCATATGCACGTTTCCTAATTGAACTTTAAAATCTGAATATAGGAGGGTACTTAGCTTTCATGATGAGTACTAGCTTCTGGATGAAGCATTGTTAACTAGCTTAGCAGTAACATCTTTTTTTTATTTTTAGGACTTTAGAGAATCTTATTTGCTATTTACTATTTTTTTTTGTTTGTTTTGATTCATGAATGTAATATAGATGTGAAAATATATTATTTATTGGAACACAAATTTTGGGGATAATAGGAAGTTGCTGGACTTGAAGTTATTAGGTGGATAGAGTTGCAACAAGAATACACTTGTTGTCATTTCGTCCCACATCGGGTATTAAGGAGAAAAGATCAGAAGTGCAGTCATTATATAAATGGACTAATGGCATTGGAAAACATACTTACACGGGACGGGGTCAATAGGTGATCATGAAGGCCTATGTCCTAGAGTGGTGACTTCCATTGCACTTTGGAGGGGTGCCTTTCTATGGTCTCCCCAAGTGGGAGAGCCAACGTCATAATTTGTGATAGCGGGGGCTGCGTTCGCGCGACCCCTATCCAATTCCAATCTAATTTTAATTTGGTTTCGGTTTCTTATGCTGTTTCGGTTTCTTATGCTAATATGCTTTTGGTTTCTTATGCAGTTGTCTTTCCTTTCGATCTTGTCCTCCCTGCAATCTGTATAGTGTACATAATGATTTTTTATCCAATGATTCAATCTGTATAGTGTACGGAATAATTTTTTATCCAATGAATCTTAAGTTTATTCATTTCTATAAATATTTGTCAGGAGGAGCGGCGCCATCCTTGTGGGTTGCGGGCCGACCGACCCCTTTAAATAAAATAGTGCACTTGTTGGATGTTTTTTTTTTCTGGATCCGTCACTGCAAAAATATGTTTGAATTGTATTGATTTTTAGATTAGGATCGAGCACATTTACAACAAAATGAGGTAATTTTAATATTATATATAACATACTTGTATTGATCGTTGTGTTTTTTGAATAAAACATTCTAGTTTAAGCTAAAAGCAAGAGATGGTTTGGGTTTTTATTTTTTATTTGTGTGTGTGTAAAGAACTATGGTTTGTTGTTTGAACTGTAACTATGTTTAAACTTTTTTGTTGTTGTTGTTGAGCATACTATGTTTAAACTGGAAAAAATAAGAAGATTATCTATAAATTAATTGCCAAAACATGAATGAGAACGTTTACGTAAGAAAGGAAAACGAACCATGAGAATGTTACTCTTTTTTGGTTTTGGCATGCGTAATAGAAAATAAGCATTCGGCAGGTATCCCACATCGATAGTGCGAAAGAGCGGAAGCTTTGGTGTCAGATATAAAAACCCACTTGTACCAATAGTTTAAAGCATACCTTTCTCGGCCTTTTGGCTAAGATCAAGTGTAGTATCTGTTCTTATCACTTTAATATCTGATATGTGAGTCATTGACTCACACGGTATTAACTCAATTTTTTAAAGGAGAGTTCTGTTTGGGTAGATTGCCACTTGGGTTCTTGAGTGTTATCTCGACGTTGCACTAAAGCTAAGTTTGGCACACCCCTCCAATCTAGTACTACCTCCGGTCTAAAATATAAGTCATCCTACACTTTTCTACTTGTCCCATAATATAAGTCATTCTACATTCTGCAATCTGACGTTTATTCTTTCTTTCTCTATCTTACCCTTAATTTATTATGAATTCAACAACTTTTCATTACTTAACAACTATTGCATTAATGATAGTCAAGGGGTATTTTAGACATTAACATTCAAATTAATGACATTCAACCAATTCCTTAATCTGTGTGAAAACTCCTAGGATGACTTATATTTTAGACCGGAGGTAGTAAAACATTTGGTTTCATTTCAAATGTAGTTCTTAGCAGTCAGAACACTCTCATGCAATATTAGACCATAGCTTACGCAGGTTGTAGCAAGTGTTTCCTATCCAGAACATGAATTTTACTTGGCCTGAAATTCAATTCTTCGCTTCCTCATAAATAAATTAAAAAATCCAATTCTTTGCGTGATTAGAGATTGCATTTTCTTGTTGACGTTTGAGATTGTTGCAACAAAGTGGCAGATGATCCATTTGTCAATGACAAGGGGACTTGCACTAACGTCGTACGAAGGATCTTTGTTTAACTGAAAAGATGCTTGAGACTATTTATTAATGAAGTTTTTAGATTTTACTTCATATGCATGTTTCCAAATTCAACTTAAAATCTGAATAGGACAGTTCTCAGATTTCAAAACCATTTTTTTTATGTTTCATAGCTTCAATCTATGTTTTTTGTGTATGTTTAAATTGATTGATTGTGTATATTTAAATTGATGGATGTGTTTCAATGTGTTTCAGCCGTTGTGGCTACGAGATGTCCTTGTTTCAACCGTTGTGTCTTCTTGAAGCATAATGATGTGAAAACGCGGCAGTTTTGGAAACAAATCATAAAAACAAAGCTCATGCATCCTTTTTTCTTGGTGATTTTTCGACTGTGTTTCAACCGTTGTGTCTTCTAGAAGTTTTTTTCCCCAAAGGACGAAAGCTTTATTAGAAACAGATAAACAGAATTTACAACGCGGACAGAGCCGCACTACAACACGGCCAAAAGCCGCACTACAACGCGGCCTAGCCGCACTAAAGCAACAAACAACACAACAAAACAGTACAACACAATCGAATAATAGATCGGGTCGAGGGTGCTGAACAGAGGGAAACTTTTCCGAGAGAAGGCGTTCAGACACATGGATCCTCTAGGCAATCTATTACCCAACACAAACACATATTTACAAAAACACAGACTAGTACAACTAAACACTGAAACTGACTAAACAAACTAAAACAACAAAGAAAAGGAAAATAGGCTGCCCGCAAAAGCCATCAGAGACAACTTCACCATAAACGCCACCGGTACCGACTCCCGAACCTCAACAAACATCCATTCGGAGTCACGAAAGTTGAACAGATGAACGCCGAGATCCGACCCAAGATCGGGTAGATTTGATGTAGAGCAGCACCAAAGCCTTCCAAAACGCAGATCAATAACCCACCGCCAAGAGCCTCCACCTAAATCCACCGGAGAAGCAAGAGCTGCTTCCGGCCACCAGGGAACGCTGGGAAGCCAACGGTGGAGGCAGGTTATGGAAAAGCGAAAGAAGAAAGCAAGGAACAAGAAAATTATAACTAGAAGAGAAAATGAAGAAAAAAAGAAGAAAAGTTGGACGCCGGCAACCACAAGGCCACCGGCGTAAAGTCCGGAAAGCTGGATGGGCGGCTAGTGAAGAGAGAGGCGAGAGCGTTCTAGAGAGAGGATTATGTTTTCTTTTCTATTGCTTTCATGTCTTCTTGAAGTTTACTAATGTGAAAATACGGCAGTCTTGAAAAAAAAATCTTAAAAAGAAAGCTCAATAAAGTGCTAGTTAATTGATACTTTGATAGTTGCAAAGGGCGGGTTTTGCTTGAATAGACTTATTCACAATTAAAAAAACAAACATTATAATCTAACATTATGTACATGGTTAGATATGTGTTTAAGTCATGAAATATACGTATGTTGCATAATGACATATAATTCTTACACATCTGCCTCTTGCTTTTTATTTATTTATTGATTATTGAATTGATGGAATAATTTTATTTATCGTTTTATACCATTTTTTTTTCAATATTTACAACATCGATAGTGTGGAAGAGTGGAAGCTTTGCAACCATATATAGGCTTGTGGTATTGCAATGGCAAAATTCGGTTATGCCAAAGCAATGTAGTGTAATTTTAAACAATTTGCCTTTGACATTAGCATATTTAGCCTTGACAATACGAATAGTAGTCTCATTGAATAGTAAGCGAGTCCCCTTCGTTATCCGCTACCATTGATTTTGCCATAATCGAATTCAGATGAAATTCCTTGCTATCAAACAACTAAGCACAACATGATATTTAGATATGCGCAAAAAAAAAAAACTAAATTATTTATTGTTCTTCTTTTTTCTTTTTTTCTTTTTTATACTGTTGTTCTCCCTCTGAATATCAAAGAAAAATAGGAGTGAACGGACGCACATATTTCGTCAATATCTTTCGTTTGGAAAAATCTTCCAATGAGCATGTTTGAATTCAACTGATTTTTTAAGGGACTAGGATCGAGCACATTTACATCAAAATGATGTAAATTTAATATTATAAATAACATACTTGTATTGATCGTTGTGTTTTTGAATACAACACTTTCTTTCATTTTTTTGTTTCTTGTTTTGTTGTTGTTCTTGTATTTGTACTTGAAATAATAAAATAAAAAAGAACCATGAGAATGTTAACTGGAGTACTCATTTTGGTTTTGGCAAGTCGTAATAGAAAAACAGCAACCGGCAAGTATCCTACATTAAGAGAAAGAAAGAATTGAAGCTCTACTCCTGCATAAAAAAACTCCATCTCTTTCATTATTTTAATGCATACCTTTCTCGGCCTTTATGGAGTGTTACTACGTATCATACACGTATTTTATATGGGTTGTTACAATATGTTTTTGGATTTACGATATGTATTTATCTATTTTATGGTGTGTTACTACTTGTTTTTTGACTGTTATTACTTGTTTTCGGTGTGTTACTACTTGTGTATTGACTGTTACTACATTTTATATGCTGTTTTTACTACTTGTTTTCCGGCTATTACTACTTGTTTATGGTCTGTTACTATTTATTTATTGGCTGTTACTACTTTTTCATTGGATGTTACTAAATTTTATGGGTTGTTACTACATGTTTCTTGGCTGTTACTACTTGTTTTTTTGGCTGTTACTACACTTTATCTAGCGTTACTATGTGTTTAATGTGTAAAAGGGTATTTTTGTCCATTTATTATGAATTTGTCTTTTTTAATCACATAAAATATAGTAACGTCCTTCTATCCCCATTTATGATTTTTTTTTCATCCTTCCCTTCTTCCCCATATATATATATATTATTTTTTTTCTGTGTCTTTCTGTGTGTTTTGATTCATGACTGTAATGCGGTGGTGAAAAATATTGTTTATTGGAACAAAAAATTTGGGATATAATAGGAAGTTGCTGGACTTGAAGCTTATTAGGTGGATAGAGTTGCAACAAGAATACACTTGTTGGCATTTTGTCCCACATCGGATATTGTGAAGAAAAGATCAGAATTGCAGTCATTATATAAATGAGCAGGCATTGGAAAACATACTTACCTGGACGGGGTTCATAGGTGATCATGAAGACCTATGTTCTAGAGTGGTGATTTTCATTGCACTTTGGAGGGGCGCACTCTATGGTCTCCCCAAGTGGGATAGCCATGATGACGAATATGATACTCTTGAAGAAATAATTGGTGATTGGATTAACAAAAAGATCCGCAACACATAAGTGGGGTGAAGAGTGGATTAAATTATGGTGTTTGTCGGATTAAATTATGGTGTTTGTCTACAAATTAGCAGATGAACTACACTTCCAATAAATTAGTCGATGAACTGACTATGCCAGTTATAGTGAGATGATTTGAAATTAGAGATGATTTTGTTGAGAGTATCGTGGAATGTATTAGTGAGATAATTTGAAATTAGAGATAATTGATTTTGTTGAGAGTATCGTGGAAATTTTGTAGTTAGTTAAGGAGAGATATTTTATTGAGAGTCGGTGAGTTAAATGGTGCACGCGTTTGTTACAGAGTATAAAGCGGATTATTTGGGTAAAATACGGGTAATCGGGGTAAATTACCCTTTCAAATATATTTATATATAAATATATAGAGATTTTTTTTCTGTTTTTTTTCTGTGTGTTTTGATTCATGACTGTAATGCGGTGGTGAAAAATATTGTTTATTGGAACAAAAAATTTGGGATATAATAGGAAGTTGTTGGACTTGAAGCTTATTAGGTGGATAGAGTTGCAACAAGAATACACTTGTTGTCATTTTGTCCCACATCTGATATTGAGAAGAAAAGATCAGAATTGCAGTCATTATATAAATGGCTAAAGGCATTGGAAAACATACTTATCTGGACGGGGTTCATAGGTGATCATGAAGACCTATGTCCTAGAGTGGTGACTTTCATTGCACTTTGGAGGGGTGCCTCTCTATGGTCTCCTCAAGTGGGAGAGCCAACGTCATAATTTGTAATAGCGGGGGCCTGCGTTCGCGCGGCCCCTACCCAATTCCAATCTAATTTTAATTTGCATTTGGTTTATCTAATTTTAATTTGTATTTACTTTATTTTTAGTTAGCATTTTCCTTGAATTTGAAGTTGATTTTAATAATAGTGATCTAATTTTAATGTGCAAATGGTTTATTCTTCACTTGGTTTTTTCCTTGAATTTGAATTTGATTCCAATAGTAGTGTAAGAAAAACGGAACGATGGTTGTAGTGGTGTTTGAACTTCAGTCATGAAAAACTACAATTTCGATGCCGCCTTCATATAATTATGCATACCTCTTCAAATGGGAACATGGAAACACGTATTGATCATTGAGCTTTTGAATACAACATTCTAGTTGCTGTCCTATTATTTCATCAAATTAAATATATAATCACAATTTGTCGATATAATGCTAAAAGTGAGAATATATATATTTTTTAAATTTTTTCCATGAGAAAGCTATGATTTTTGTTTGAATTGTGTTATGTTTAAATTGGAAAAAAATATCTATAAACCGTCAAAACAAGAACGAGAATGTTTACATAATAAAAATAAAAATACATGAGAATGTTTTCCGAGCACACTTTTTGGTTTTGGCAAGCGAATTAGACAAAAGTATAGAAGGGGCAAGTATCCCACATTGGTTGAGCGAAAGAGTAAAGGCTCTGCTGTTGCATATAAAAGACCACTTGTACCATCAATTTAAAGCATACCTTTCTCGGCCTTTTGGCTAAGATCAAGTGTAGTATCTGTTCTTATCAGTTTAATATCTGATATGTGAGTCATTGACTCACACGATATTAACTCAATTTTTTAAGGGGGAGTTCCTTTTGGGTAGCTTGCTGCCTTGGTTCTCGAGTGTTATCTTGGCGTTGCACTAAAGCCAAGTTTGGCGCATCCCTCCAAACTAGTAAAAATTTTAGTAGTCAGATTACTATCAGCCATATTAGACCATACATTTCAATCCGTTGAATTCATTTATAAAAATAATGTCGTGCTTTCTATCTAGAACATGATTTTTTTGTTGGACTGCAATTCCATTCTTTGAGTGATAACTGATTGTGTCTCTTTTGAGATCGTTGGAACAAAGTAGCAGATGATCCATATACAAGGGGTCGTATGCACTAATGTCGTACGAGCGATCTTTGGTTCACTAAATAGATGCTTAAGAATATTTATTAGTGAAGTTTTACGATTTTACTTCATATGCACGTTTCCTAATTGAACTTTAAAATCTGAATATTGGAGGGTACTTAGCTTTCATGATGAGTACTAGCTTCTGGATGATGCATTGTTAACTAGCTTAGCAGTAGCATCTTTTTTTATTTTTAGGACTTTAGAGAATCTTATTTGCTATTTACTATTTTTTTTTTTTTGTTTTGATTCATGAAATGTAATATAGATGTGAAAATATTATTTATTGGAACACAAATTTTGGGGATAATAGGAAGTTGCTGGACTTGAAGTTATTAGGTGGATATATAGAGTTGCAACAAGAATACACTTGTTGTCATTTCGTCCCACATCGGGTATTAAGGAGAAAAGATCAGAAGTGCAGCCATTATATAAATGGACTAATGGCATTGGAAAACATACTTACCTGGACGGGGTCAATAGGTGATCATGAAGACCTATGTCCTAGAGTGGTGACTTCCATTGCACTTTGGAGGTGTGCCTTTCTATGGTCTCCCCAAGTGGGAGAGCCAACGTCATAATTTGTGATAGCGGGGGCTGCGTTCGCGCTGCCCCTATCCAATTCTAATCTAATTTTAATTTGCTTTCGGTTTCTTATGCTAATATGCTTTTGGTTTCTTATGCAGTTGTCTTTCCTTTCGATAATAGTTAGTATAGTGTAAGAAAAAAGGAACTATGAAGAATGGTGCCATGAATCCGAAGTTGATTTCTAGCAAGTGTACGAAGAACAGAACGATAGATGTAAGGATGTTTGAAATTCAGTCATGAACACCTGCGGATTTGATGCCGCCTTGTTAATATCTTCAAATCGGAACATAGAACAACATACAAAAAGTACAAGTGAACAAGACATATTACCTTGGTATAGCACCTTTATTTGGCAACTTTAAAGATACGAGGGAGATGTTTGAATTATGAATGTGTCATTGCCGTTTTGAATTTTGACCTCAAGCTAGATCATATTGAAGGATAAGATAATAAATAAATAAAACGTGTATTCCTTGATAATTTTAATTTGTATTTACTTTATTTTTCAGTTAGCATTTTCCTTGAATTTGAAGTTGATTTTAATAATAGTGATCTAATTTTAATGTGCATTTGGTTTATTCTTCACTTGGTTTTTTCCTTGAATTTGAATTTGATTCCAATAGTAGTGTAAGAAAAACGGAACGATGGTTGTAGTGGTGTTTGAACTTCAGTCATGAAAAACTACAATTTCGATGCCGCCTTCATATAATTATGCATACCTCTTCAAATGGGAACATGGAAACACGTATTGATCACTGAGCTTTTGAATACAACATTCTAGTTGATGTCCTATTATTTCATCAAATTACATATATAATCACAATTTGTCGATATAATGCTAAAAGTGAGAATATATATATATATATTTTAAATTTTTTCCATGAGAAAGCTATGATTTTTGTTTGAATTGTGTTATGTTTAAATTGGAAAAAAATATCTATAAACCGTCAAAACAAGAACGAGAATGTTTACATAATAAAAATAAAAATACATGAGAATGTTTTCCTAGCACACTTTTTGGTTTTGGCAAGCGAATTAGACAAAAGTATAGAAGGGGCAAGTATCCCACATTGGTTGAGCGAAAGAGCAAAGGATCTGCTGTTGCATATAAAAGACCACTTGTACCATCAATTTAAAGCATACCTTTCTCGGCCTTTTGGCTAAGATCAAGTGTAGTATCTGTTCTTATCAGTTTAATATCTGATATGTGAGTCATTGACTCACACGATATTAACTCGATTTTTTAAGGGGGAGTTCCTTTTGTATAGCTTGCTGCCTTGGTTCTCGAGTGTTATCTTGGCGTTGCACTAAAGCTAAGTTTGGCGCATCCCTCCAAACTAGTAAAATTTTCAGTAGTCAGATTACTATCAGGCATATTAGACCATACATTTCAATCCGTTGAATTCATTTATAAAAATAATGTCGTGCTTACTATCTAGAACATGATTTTTTTGTTGGATTGAAATTCCATTCTTTGAGTGATAACTGATTGTGTCTCTTTTGAGATCGTTGGAGCGTTGGAACAAAGTAGCAGATGATCCATATACAAGGGGTCGTATGCACTAATGTCGTACGAGCGATCTTTGGTTCACTAAATAGATGCTTAAGAATATTTATTAGTGAAGTTTTACGATTTTACTTCATATGCATGTTTCCTAATTGAACTTTAAAATCTGAATATAGGAGGGTACTTAGCTTTCATGATGAGTACTAGTTTCTGGATGATGCATTGTTAACTAGCTTAGCAGTAGCATCTTTTTTTATTTTTAGGACTTTAGACAATCTTATTTGCTATTTACTATATTTTTTGTTTGTTTGTTATGATTCATGAAATGTAATATAGATGTGAAAATATTATTTATTGGAACACAAATTTTGGGGATAATAGGAAGTTGCTGGACTTGAAGTTATTAGGTGGATAGAGTTGCAACAAGAATACGCTTGTTGTCGTTTCGTCCCACATCGGGTATTAAGGAGAAAAGATCAGAAGTGCAGTCATTATATAAATGGACTAATGGCATTGGAAAAGATACTTACCTGGACGGGGTCAATAGGTGATCATGAAGGCCTATGTCCTAGAGTGGTGACTTCCATTGCACTTTGTAGGGGTGCCTTTCTATGGTCTCCCCAAGTGGGAGAGCCAACGTCATAATTTTTGATAGCGGGGGCTGCGTTCGTGCGGCCCCTATCCAATTCCAATCTAATTTTAATTTGCTTTCGGTTTCTTATGCTAATATGCTTTTGGTTTCTTATGCAGTTGTCTTTCCTTTCGATCTTGTCCTTCCTTCAATCTGTATAGTTAGTATAGTGTAAGAAAGAAGGAACTATGAAGAATGGTGCCATGAATCCGAAGTTGATTTCTAGTAAGTGTACGAAGAACAGAACGATATATGTAATGATGTTTGAAATTCAGTCATGAACACCTGCGGATTTGATGCCGCCTTGTTAATATCTTCAAATCGGAACATATATAGAACAACATACAAAAAGTACAAGTGAACAAGACATATTACCTTGGTATAGCACCTTTATTTGGCAACTTTAAAGATACTTCAGTCATGAAAAACTACAATTTCGATGCCCCCTTCTTATAATTATGCATACCTCTTCAAATGGGAACATGGAAACACGTATTGATCACTGAGCTTTTGAATACAACATTCTAGTTGTTGTCCTATTATTTCATCAAATTACATATATAATCACAATTTGTCGATATAATGCTAAAAGTGAGAATATATATATATTTTAAATTTTTTCCATGAGAAAGCTATGATTTTTGTTTGAATTGTGTTATGTTTAAATTGGAAAAAAAATATCTATAAACCGTCAAAACAAGAACGAGAATGTTTACATAATAAAAATAAAAATACATGAGAATGTTTTCCGAGCACACTTTTTGGTTTTATAGAAGGGGCAAGTATCCCACATTGGTTGAGCGAAAGAGTAAAGGCTCTGCTGTTGCATATAAAAGACCACTTGTACCATCAATTTAAAGCATACCTTTCTCGGCCTTTTGGCTAAGATCAAGTGTAGTATCTGTTCTTATCGCTTAATATCTCGATATGTGAGTCATTGACTCACGATATTAACTCAATTTTTTAAGGGGGAGTTCCTTTTGGGTAGCTTGCTGCCTTGGTTCTCGAGTGTTATCTTGGCGTTGCACTAAAGCCAAGTTTGGCGCATCCCTCCAAACTAGTAAAATTTTTAGTAGTCAGATTACTATCAGGCATATTAGACCATACATTTCAATCCGTTGAATTCATTTATAAAAATAATGTCGTGCTTTCTATCTAGAACATGATTTTTTTGTTGGAATGAAATTCCATTCTTTGAGTGATAACTGATTGTGTCTCTTTTGAGATCGTTGGAACAAAGTAGCAGATGATCCATATACAAGGGGTCGTATGCACTAATGTCGTACGAGCGATCTTTGGTTCACTAAATAGATGCTTAAGAATATTTATTAGTGAAATAGAGAGGTAGTTGCTAAATAATGAAGAGGAATGGGACTAAAGCCCATGGAATAAAACTTTTGCGAAGGAAAACCCAACCTTGTAGATTGGAGATCCCAAGATCTTGGTTCAATGGGAAAACCTAATTGCCGAAGTAAAGTCACCGTGGGTAACCTCAAGCTCATTCCTAAGATAAAGAAACAAAGAGATTGAACGAGGATAAGCTCACGAAGAGCTTTTAATGATTTGTGTAAGAAGAATTTTTTTAGAAAATTCAATTACGAATCACCTATGTAAGAGAGAAGAGGGCCGCTTCAAAGGGAATTGTGAGGCGCAATTCTTAGAAACTCTTCTTTGAACCGGCGGATGTCCACGGCCAAAATGGACATAACCGCAAGAACCTATGTTGATAGGTAGATGCAATGTGGTTGATATGTCATCATTTACATCAACGGCAGAATAGTTCAAGGACATCGCGTCTACTAGTCAGCCAGTAAAGTAAACATATTTAATCAAGGGAAGGTTCAAAGGGTCACACCTACCTATCCTATGCATTGATCTACCGCCGAACTCTCAATTTCATTCTTAGAGCCTTTGCTAGGGTTTAAACACTATTCCATTCATGTGGGGGATTGTTGGAAAATGATGGTTAAAATGGATATGTTAAATGATATGTCATATTGGGCATATTGGGCCTAAGTGGTGAATGGAAAGTGTTAGTAATAAAGGAAAAATTGGAGAAACCAATTTCTCCCACATTGGAAGGAAGGAAGGAAAAGAGCCAACATATATATGATGTTGTATTAGTGTAGTGGTTAGAATTTACCAATTTTATACACCGTTCTCTACGCGCGGGCATAGGGGGGTGCAAATCCATCCGGATTTCAGCTTGAACTTGTGTGCGAGCGCGCGTCCTGCGGACACGAATACAACTAGATTCAAAGGCTCCCAGTGAAGGTTCGGTTTTGCAACCTGATCCTTTATTTTTCGATCTGAATACTGATAAGTTCAGAGACCTTCCAACTGACTACACTTATTGCATCTGCTGCTGCTGTGCCTGTTCCATTTCCTGCTGTAATGACATTCAATACGAGCTGAGGCTGTTCCACTTCGTATTCCATCAGTTCCCAGCTCTTCTCTGCATGATAAAGCCTATATAAACAGACTTCTTGATCTGTTCTTAACACCTGAATACACCAGCAATCTGCTTCTGCTTACTTCTTTTCTACATGAAAACTGAGAGTTGAAACTACAAGGTTCTTAAGCAATTGAAGGCGTTGTGCTTCCTGTCATTGCTATCCGTTCTATCCTGGAGATTAACGTCCCCAATAAACTCACGGCACACGAAGGTGAGGGGACGAATTAGTCTTAAGGAAACTGTGTGCAACACAGGGCTCGGATCATATATCCTTTTTCGTTTTCTTTGCAATTGTAATTCGAATTTGTTGTTATTCGTTTCTTTGTAATTTTTCTTTCGTTTTTGAATAAGATTGTCCAACAATCTTAAGACTAATTCTTGATATTTCTTGTTCATTAACGAGAGGAAATTAAGAACGAACAGTTTGTATAACTGTGTCGGATCGAACAAGTTCTTCTTGTGAACTGTTTCGAGATTCATCAATCTGAATTCCTACATTCTGTGTTTGAAACTAGTTTGGAAAGATTCAGTTTTCTGTAATTGAAGAAAGCGAATCGAGGTGTGTAAAAACGAGCTGTTTGGTTGAATCAAGCTGCGTTTTAAAACGAGCTGATTTGACTATAAAGAGCTGTTTTAATCAAGCTGAATTTTAAACGAGCTGTTTTATTGAAAAACAAGCTGATTATTAAAAACGAGCTATTTCAGTTAATGCGAGCTGTTTGATTAAACGAGCTGTTTCTAACTAAAACGAGCTGTTTCATTAAAACCAAGCTATTTTGTGTTTAAAACGACAGTGGTTCAATAAAACGAGTTCTAAACGAATCTTTTGTTGAATTGAGTATAGTTCAATTAAAGATTGTTCTATAAATTGTTGAAAAGAAATTTAATCTTTTGTGTTAAATTTCAGAAATGGCTACCAATACGGAATCAAAGAAATGTGTAGCTCGACGGTTGTTGGAATACAAGATGGTGGATTCAAGACCACTCATCGAACAGATCGAAGAATTAGGGATGATTCTTCAGGACGTCCAAGCTGAAAATATACAGCTTAGTAAGGCTTTTATAATTGCATGTTTCATTGAAAAGCTACCAAAGAATAATATTGTTGGAAGAAATATTATTCAAGGCATGGAAGATAGTGATCTTTGTGCCATTGTGTCAGAAGTGAACATGATGGATTCAAATCCTAGAGAATGGTAGGTAGACACAGGAGCTACAAGGCAGATATGCTCTGACAGGGATGTGTTTACTAAGTTTGAGTCAGTTCAAGGTAATGAGACTTTGTTCATGGGAAACTCGGCTACTTCTGCTAAAGCTGGAAAAGGATAAGTGATTCTGAAGATGACTTCTGGCAAGCATCTAACTCTGAAGAATGTGCTATATGTCCCGGATATGCGTAAGAATCTGGTGTCTGGAGTGCTATTGAATAAGAATGGCTTCCGTCTTGTTTTAGAGTCCGACAAGTTTACTTTAACTAAGAGTGGTATGTATGTCGGTAAGGGGTATGCATGTAATGGCATGGTCAAGCTGAATGTAATGGCTGTTAGGCCAAACAATATCAATAATAATATTGCTGGTTCTGCTTACTTGGTTGAGTCACCTTCCTTATGGCATGGTAGACTAGGACATGTTATTTACGATTCCCTGTGTAGATTAATAAGTCTAAAATATATCCCCAAATTCGAAATTGATAAAGACCATAAATGTGAAACTTGTGTTGAAGCGAAATTAACAAGAGCGTCCTTTCAAAATGTTGAAATAAATACGCAACCACTCGAACTAATACATAGCGACGTGTGTGATCTTAAATTGTGCAATCGAGAGGCGGAAATAATTATTTTATTACCTTTATCGATGACTGCACTAAGTATTGCTATGTATACTTGTTAAAAGGAAAATATGAAGCGATAGATAAATTTATTCTATTCGTAAAAGAAGTTGAGAATCAACATGGAAAAAAGATCAAAATACTCCGAAGCGATAGAGGTGGTGAATATTTGGCACCACTAAGTGATTTTTGTGCCGAACATGGGATTATTCATGAAATAACAAATACCATGGTCACCACAATCGAACGGAGTTCTTTGAAAGGAAAAATCGAACATTGAAAGAAATGATGAATTCAATGTTGTTGAGTTTAGAGTATCACAAAACTTGTGGGGGGAAGCTATCCTTTCTAGCAATTATCTTTTAAATAAGATACCCCGAAAAAATAAGAGAAAACTCCTTATGAATGTGGAAAGGTAAACCACCTTCTTACAAATACTTGAAAGTGTGGGGTGCCTTGCAAAGGTGCTCGCATACTACACCCAAAGTAGTAAAGATAGGATCAAAAACTATTGATTGTATATTCATTGGATATGCACACAACAGTAGTGCTTATCGATTTCTTGTGTATAAGTCAGATAATCCTGAAATACATAAAAATATGATAATGGAATCGAGAAATGCATCATTCTTTGAGAATGTATTTCGGCTAAAACAAATGAACCTAGTTCATTAAAGCGTGTTCATGTTCGGATCACCCTTCTGAATAAGTAAATGAAGAAGAGCCAACGAGAGGTTGAGCCAAGAAGAAGCAAAAGTTCGAGGACCAAAATCTTTTGGTGAAGATTTTATCACTTATATGATAGAGACAGATCCTCAAAGCTTTAAAGAAGCGACAACTTCTTCTGAAGGTCCAATGTGGAAAGAAGCAATAAATAGTGAAATAGACTCTATATTGCAAAATCATACTTGGGAGTTAGTTGATCTACCTCCAGGATGTAAGCCACTAGGATCAAAATGGATCTTTAAGAGGAAAATGAAACCTAATGGATCTATTGATAAATATAAGGCCAGACTAGTAATAAAAGGTTATAGTCAAAAAGAAGGTCTTGATTATTTTGACACATATTCTCCAAAGGATTTGAGAATAACTTCCATTAGGATGGTACTTGCTATAGCCGCTTTGCGTAATTTAGAAGTACATCAAATGGATGTGAAAACCGCTTTCTTAAATGGAGATTTAGAAGAAGAAATCTACATGGAACAACTTTGAGGGTTTTTCTAGTCCAGACAAGATAAGAAAGTGTGTAAATTGGTTAAGTCATTATATGGCTTAAAACAAGCACCAAAACAATGGCATCAAAAGTTTGATCATGTTATGCTTGAAAAAGGGTTCAAAACCAATGAATGTGATAAATGTATTTACATGAAAGAAACAAAAGATGGCTATGTCATCTTATGTCTTTATGTGGATGACATGCTGATAGTTGGTAGTAATGATAAGATGATCAAATCTACCAAAGATATGTTAAACGCCATATTTGAAATGAAAATATGGGTTTAGCAGAGATGATATTGGGAATTAGAATAAAAGAAATTCTAATGGTCTCATTTTGAGTCAATCTAATTATATTGATAAAATCCTGGAAAAATTCAATAAATATGACTCAAATGAAGCTAGAACTCCAATAGATCAAAGGCAACCTTTGTTCAAAAATAAAGGTGAAGGTGTATCTCAATTAGAGTACGCAAGGATCATTGGAAGTCTAATGTACTTAATGAGTTGTACTAGACCGGATATCGCTTACGATGTTGGCAAGCTAAGTAGATATACTAGTAATCCGAGTCATGAACATTGGAAAGCTATAGTGAGGTTACTGAGATACTTAAGATATACTCGTAAGTATGGCCTTCACTATACAAGAGAACCAATTGTTATAGAAGGATATACTGATGCAAATTGGATTTCAGATTCAAAGGATTCAAAATCCACAAGTGGCTTTGTATTCACGTTAGGCGGTGGAGCCGTGTCTTGGAAATCTTCCAAACAAACCGTGATAACCAGATCCACAATGGAATCTGAGTTTGTGGCATTGGATAAATGTGGGAAGAGGCGTAATGGTTGTATCAATTCCTGAGGATATTCCTCAATGGCGGCCGATGCCAGGAATATGTATTCACTGTGATACCAATCAATCGATTGGAAGAGCACGAATATAATGTATAATGGTAAGTCTAGGCACATATACGCCGAGACATAATTCCATTAGACAACTACTCTCAACTGGTACGATTACCTTAGACTATGTTAAGTCAGAGGATAATCTTGCGGATCCGCTAACCAAAGGGTTAAATAGAGAGGTAGTTGCTAAATCATCAAGAGGAATGGGACTAAAGCCCATGGAATAAAACTTTTGTGAAGGAAAACCCAACCTTGTAGATTGGAGATCCCAAGATCTTGGTTCAATGGGAAAACCTAATTGCCGAAGTAAAGTCACTGTGGGGGGTAACCCTCAAGCTCATTCCTAAGATAAAGAAACAAAGGAGATTGAACGAGGATAAGCTCACGAAGAGCTTTTAATGATTTGTGTAAGAAGAATTTTTTTAGAAAATTCTCAATTACGTAATCACCTATGTAAGAGAGAAGAGGGCGGCTTCAAAGGGAATTGTGAGGCGCAATTCTTAGAAACTCTTGGAACCAGCGGATGTCCACGGCCAAAATGGACATAACCTCAAGAACCTATGTTGATAGGTAGATGCGAGTGTGGTTGATATGTCATCATTTACATCAACGGCGAGAATAGTTCAAGGACATCGCGTCTACTAGTCACCAAGAAAGTAAACATATTTAATCAAGGAAGGTTCAAAGGGTCACACCTACCTATCCTATGCATTGATCTACCGCCGAACTCTCAATTTCATTCTTAGAGCCTTTGCTAGGGTTTAAACACTATTCCATTCATTTGGGGGATTGTTGGAAAATGATGGTTAAAATGGATATGTTAAATGATATGTCATATTGGGCCTAAGTGGTGAATGGAAAGTGTTAGTAATAAAGAGAAAATTGGAGAAACCAATTTCTCCCACATTGGAAGGAAGGAAGGAAAATAGCCAACATATATATGATGTTGTATTAGTGTAGTGGTAAGAATTTACCAATTTTATACACCGTTCTCTACGCGCGGGCGTAGGGGGGTGCAAATCCATCCGGATTTCAGCTTGAACTTGTGTGCGAGCACGCGTCCTGCGGACACGAATACAACTAGATTCAAAGGCTCCCAGTGAAGGTTCGGTTTTGCAACCTGATCCTTTATTTTTCGATCTGAATACTGATAAGTTCAGAGACCTTCCAACTGACTACACTTATTGCATCTGCTGCTGCTGTGCCTGTTCCATTTCCTGCTGTAATGACATTCAATACGAGCTGAGGCTGTTCCACTTCGTATTCCATCAGTTCCCAGCTCTTCTCTGCATGATAAAGTCTATATAAACAGACTTCTTGATCTGTTCTTAACACCTGAATACACTAGCAATCTGCTTCTGCTTACTTCTTTTCTACATGAAAACTGAGAGTTCAAACTACAAGGTTCTTAAGCAATTGAAGGCGTTGTGCTTCCTGTCATTGCTATCCGTTCTATCCTGGGAGATTAACGTCCCGCTGAAACTCACGGCACACGGCGCGCGAGGGACGAATTAGTCTTAAGAAATCGTATGCAACACAGGGCTCGGATCATATATCCTTTTTCGTTTTCTTTGCAATTGTAATTCGAATTTGTTGTTATTCGTTTCTTTGTAATTTTTCTTTCGTTTTTGAATAAGATTGTCCAACAATCTTAAGACTAATTCTTTTATTTTTTTATTTTTTATTTTTAATTTTTTTCCATGAGAAAGCTATGATTTTTGTTTGAATTGTATTATGTTTAAATTGGAAAAACATATCTATAAACTGTCAAAACATGAACGAGAATTTTTAAATAATAAAAATAAAAATACATGAGAATGTTTTCCGAGCACTCTTTTTGGTTTTGGCAAGCGAATTAGACAAAAGTATCGAAGGGGCAAGTATCCCACATTGGTTGAGCGAAAGAGTAAAGGCTCTGTTGTTGCATATAAAAGGCACCTTGTACCAACAATTTAAGTCATATGTTTCTCGCCATTTTGGCTAAGATCAAATGTGGTATTTGTTTATATCAGTTTAATATAAGATCTGATATGTCAGTCATTGATTCACACGATATTAACTTAATTCATTAAGGGGGAGAGCCTCATGGGTAGCTTGCTACCTTGGTTCTTAAGCGTTATAATGGCTTGAATCTATGTTTTTTTTTTGTACATGTTCAAATTGATGGATTGTGTATATTTAAATTGATGGATAACATCTATAATTGATGGATGTGTTTCATTGTGTTTCAGTCGTTGTGTCTATGAGATGTCCTTATTTCTTGGTGATTTTCGGACTGTGTTTCAACAGTTGTGTCTTCTTGAAGTGTACTGTTGTGAAAACACGGCAGTTTTGGAAACAAATCTTAAAAACAAAGCTCATGCATCCTTATTTTTTTGGTGATTTTCCGACTGTGTTTCAACCGTTGTGTCTTCTTGATGTTTACTAATGTGAAAATGCCAGTCTTGAAAACAAATCTTAAAAAGAAAGCTCAATAAGTGCTAGTTAATTGATATTTTGATTGTTGCAAAGGGTGTGTTTTGCTTGAATGGACTTGATCAAAATTAAAATTAAAAAAAAAAAACACATTATAATCTAACATCATGTACATTGTCTGATATGTGTTTAACTCATAAAATATATGTGTTGCATACTGATATATAAATCTTACACATCTGCCTCTTGCTTTTCATTACTTTATTGATTATTGAATTGGTGGAATAATTTTCTTTATCATTTCATACCCATTTTTTCATTATTTACAACATCCATGGTGTGGAAGAGTGGAAGCTTTGCAACCACATATAGGCTTGTGGTATTGCAAGGGCAAATTCGGTAATGCCAAAGCAATGTAGCGACTTTAAAAAATTTGCCTTTGGCATTATCATATTTAGGCTTGACAATACCAATAGTAATTTTTAATGAATAGTAAGTGAATCACCTTCGTCATCCGCTGCCATTGATTTTGCCATAATCGAATTAAGATGAAATTCCTTGCTATCAAACAACAGAGTACAACATGATATTTAGATATGCAACAAAAAAAAACCAAAATTATTTATTGTTCTTCCTTTATTTTATTTTATTTTATTTTATTTTATTGTTTGATGATGTCGAAATTATCACGGTATTAATACCGTGGTTTATGGTGGATACCTGGCTGTGAAATTGTGTAAAGGCCAGTGGTGCACGACTGAGAGGTGGCTAATGCGGTGGCCTGAAAGCTGTTAAAGTGGTGGTGCAATATCTACATTCTTATATTTATTAATGATATAATAAAACTAGGAAAAAGTTCCTAAAAAAAACTGGGAAAAAGACCTTTTAGTTTATATGAGATTTTTTTAGAATGTATGGTTTATTCTTTTTTTGTTCTTCGTACGCTTATGATGCGTTTTGATTGCTTGAATGAAATGGAATGAAATATTTTTTTTATTTTATTTAAGCATTCTGTCATGTTTGGATGCGTGAGAATGAAATTGACTTCCATTCCATCAGAAATTGAATAAAATGGTTGGATGAAATGAAAATTATAACATAACTTAGCGTTAAAAAATCAACCACTGTCCACTACCTACCTCCCACACCACCTGCCTACCCCACTCAAACCAACCACCACCACCACCACCACCACCACCTTACACCGCACCCCCACCTTCCACTGCCGCTGCCTACATATCACCATCATTGTCACAACTAACCACCATCCCCCATCACAACCGAACCCGCCATCATCCGCCCACCACGCACCGTTACCGGCCATTTCACCAATACCTCTTACAACCACCCACCTTACCATCATCTTCCCTATTTTCACACATAACCTACCCTACCACCACCCCCTTCCACTATCCTCCACCATAACAAACTCCATCACCAACGATATTTACTAATTCGCCACCACCCACTTCACAATCACCCATTACCACACACCACACTACCCTCGTCACTACAACCATCACCACCACCATTGCACACCTCACAACATCACCGCCACCACCATCTCTGCACATCCCACCGCTGCCCGCCACACTCATCAACACACAACACCATCAGCCATCGTGTCAATTGCCGCACCTATATTGTTTCATACATTTCATTCCATTGCTTGCCAAACGTAGGAGTGTAATCACGTTCATTCCATTCCATAACATTCCATTCCATCAGTTTCATTCTATTTCATTTCATTCCAGCAATCCAAACGCACCATTATAGTTACACTTGTTTATTTTCATTTGACGTACGCTTTTGTTATATAAATAAATCATTAAAATATTTCTTATAAGTTTTTTTTTTGAAGGGATTTCTTTTAAGTTTATCATTTGTTTTATTTTTTTTAAGGTAAGTTTATATCTTTTTGAGTCGATGTGGGTGATCTTTTGATGTCGGCTTATTACGTTTACTTTCACGTAAGCCTTTTTAATTATGGTTTATGATTGATTGGATGTATATATGGAATACTAAATAAAGGCGAGTTCTATTGGCACCATTTTTTTAATATTATTTTTCATTTATTTTTTCGCACTACCAAATCACTTTTTGGCAACACGTTACGGGCGTCAGAGTCACTGACGTTTTTTTCCGCTCAAAACGTTTGTGGGTCTGACTTTTTTCACCTGTGATACATTTATAACTATAAAATCAGTGTCACTGACTTTGGAATGGAACACAAACGTCAGTTTCAGTGATGCTCACAACGAGAACGGACGTCAGTTCCACCGACGTTTGTGTTGTGCAAATAATAAACTATTCAATGTGGTGCCAAAAGTGATTTATAGGGTGTCAAAAGTGATCGTGGTGCCGTGAGCAATTTCGTTGTGCCAATAGAAGCCGCCTAAATAAATTAACGTGTTTATTGAATTTTTTAAATAAGTTCTTAACGTAGAATCAAAAAATAAGGTCTTAACGTTTTTGTTTTTAATAATCATTCTTTTATTGTTAGGTTTATAATTGATTGGATGGATATATATGGAATTCAATTATGCCTTATGATTGATCGAACGTATATATGGAATACTAAATTAGATTTATAATAATTTGTAAGGGGAAATATTTGACGGGGGAATCACACCGGCTCTTTTATAATAATAATAATAATAATAATAATGATGATGATTTATATATTATACAATGTAAATAAGATTCAATTTATCAAAAATATATGATGTAAATAAGTTTCAATTTATCAAAAAAAAAAAAAAAATCGTAAAAATCTAAAAAAATTAGACAAAATATGATAGGTAATACGTAAACTCAATTAATAACTAAAATAAATATTCGACCTTTATATGGTGTCAAAAGAAATTATGATTAACTTTCAAAATATTACAAATCGTAAAATGATTGTTTATCATATAAACTTAATACGACGTATTATTTATTAAATTATTATAGAAATGGAAATCGTGTATTTTAAAGTTTTCATTGGAAAAAACTTAAATAAAGAGAAAAACACAAAATTTAAAAAAATGGGTTCAGGAGTGTCGGGAAGTGTCTATTACAAATTGTAAAAATGATTGTTTATCATATAAATTTAATACAACATATTATTTATTAAATTATTATAGAAATGAAAATCATGTATTTTAACGTTTCAATTGAAAAAAACTTAAATAAAGAAATAACACAAAATTTAAAAAAATTGAGTTCATGAGTGTCGGTGCCGTGTCGAGGAGTGTCAACGGCGTGTCGGATATTAAAATTTTAAATAATATTAATTTAATCAGTCGAAACATGTCGGTGTGAGGAAGTGCTGTTTGATAATGTTTAAATTAGGTTAATGCTTTCTTGTAATATAGTAGTTTTCTTTTAGTTTCCTTGTCTTAACTACGTTGTTGTGATCTATTTTGATATGTTGTACTTTTGTTATCTTCTTGAAGAAGTGTCGTATCGAGGATTGTGTGCTGGATACGATAGCGCTGTGAGATCCCGGCCATGTAACATACGAAAATTAAATATCAATACGCCCGATCAATCACAAGTTGGCAATTGAAACGTGCTCCGGAGCGATTTATTTACGCCCTGACTGAACATTGTTACTAAATACGCTCTTAACGCTGCCGCTGTCTTAATTTAATCACTTTCTTCGGGCTATATTATACTAAAATCAGTCTGATTGAATCATACCATATAGTAAACCCGGAAGTTTAATGATTCTAATGTTTATAAAATATGGCATGATAAATGCTGGGACAGCGTGTAGAGTAATCGAGAATAATAATAGAATCTGACATGACCCATGCGTGTAGGTAACCAGGAATGTGTCGGCGGATCTGACCTTGTGGCGTGTCGTGTCGGGAAAATGTAATAGGATACGACCTTATGACGTCGAGAATATTAGGATCTGGCGCAAGCGTCCGGTGAAATATGTGGACCTATTCATCCACCAAGTGGACAATTTATATATTTTATGGTCGGGCGCCATGCGCCAGTGAATGCTACTTGAATGTGTCACTATTATCAACGTAATAAGGAATTTAGCAGGATCTGACCTGAAAGCTCATATTTGATACTTAAAAGTATTATGACGACAGTCGCCCGAATAAAAATCACACATGCGTTTGATACGATGATGTAGACGTATGCGATCGTCGTCATAGAATTGCTTCACACGCTGTCGCGTCGTGAATGCTGTTTTATACGCTTACATTTACGACCGTGATTGGAACAACACGCCACCGCTGTCGCCATTGGTGACGCTATTTGATACTTACGCATTTACGCCTCGCGACCGTCATGATTAAATATCTGATCTTACATTAGCTTTTGTCGTGATTTGTTGATATTAACGCGTTGGCTGCCATTTAACGTGACGTTTATTACGACGCACGACGCCCGCATCAACGCCAGATACGCCCACAGAAGCGTGTGAATGTGCGGATCTGAATAGCGGCGTCCGAATAAATACACTAAGAACGCGCTGCCGTGACGTTTGACGCCATTGCCGCATCGCTGTTTTCCGAGATTGAGAAAGCTTCATAACCCGTCGTTTGTCAAATTCAATAGTTTGAAAATCATTTTACATTTCTCAGAAAGAAAAAAAAACAATTTTACATAAAATCGATTATTTTAGTATGATGTGCTAAAATAGATTATATATGATGATTTAAAGCACCAAAAAGGGATTATAATGATAAAACAAACCGGGTTATAGCGGTATTTTTGACTTATTGTCCACGAGACTAGTGTGGCTTTCGTTATATAGAGAACAAGAAATAAAAACTTTGCTTTAGCATCACTATTCTCTAGAACAATTTCCAAAAATATCATTTGAATAGCAGACTGCAGAGTGAGAGCGGAGATGGTGAACTACTTGCTGACGATCACGGCGGAGCTGGAGAACCTTACTGACCTTCAGCCTCAGGGCGGCTGCGACGACCCTAACTTCAATTTCAGCCTCAAGGTCTTCCCTGCTCCTTTACTTTTTCTCGTAATCTTAGGGTTTTAGCATTCTGCTCCAGCGTTCGTATTTTCCGATTTTTGCGTCATATTGCATTTCGATTGAGCTTCTGAGCGTCATTTCCTCATAGTAAGCTATTTATGCTGAGTATATTCTGCGTTAGTCTTTTTTTTTTTTTTTTTTTTTTTTTTTTTTTTTTTGGCTATCTTTGCAATCGATGTTACGATGAGAAATCTGATTTTTCTCCGATGATTTTTCGCCTATCGAGCTATGCTCGCCTTTGTTTAGTGTTTTTGCCTTCTGCTCGGTGCTGAGTGTACAATCGCTCTTTGCTTTTTAGAGTCTACATCCGTGGTATTTTTACATATGTGAGCTGAATCTATGTTTATCACGACCATGATTAAGTGCTTGAGCTTTGTATTTTCCTGATCTTCCTGCGTGTGGTTTTTTTTCATGATCTGTACCTGTATCTTATAGCAAAAGAAAATTGTAGATGAAGTCCACGTCAGAAGCCTGCTATTGTTATTGTTTGGTGCTTGCTTAGTTGGTGATCTTCATATTTCGTGTTGTTGGGTAGCTTTTGTGTCGTGTCTGTTCCCTGATCTATTACAATGTTAAGGCAAGTTGCTTGTGTGTGGATAATGACACTGATAGTGTTTAGTTTCTGTGTGATGCAGGATCTTAAGTGGAAAAGCTCCTTCTTTTGTTCATATGTACATATTTTACTTTGTGCAGAATGAGAGGATTACAGAATAAGAGCTGTACATCTCTTGTTGTGTGATCTTTAACGCCTTCAGTGGTGTTTTTGTCTCATGTGTTTAAATATAGACATAGCTTTGCCTAAGAGGATTCAATTGCTGTGCATCTGAGTGTGCCTTGCTATGTTTGTTCAGTGGTGGAAGAGTACATTACAGTTTCTCCTTCTTGCTGATATGCAGATTTATCGATTTTTTTTTTTTTTAAATCTTTCTTTGTGATATTCTTTTTGGGCTGAATAGCTTTGCGCTAGTTTCTTCGCTGATTTTAGAGTGAAACTACAGTGAGAAATTGCTTTTTCTCATGCTTTGCATTTACTTAGTACATAGTAGTTTTTTTTTGCATCCAGTGTTTATGCAAAGGTATGTTTCGTTTAGCCAAAAACTTGTTTACACTTCATTCCTGTTACTTATTCCAAATATTGGATGAATTTGTGCGTCTTGATAAAATTTGAGGTGATGAACATAGTAATAATTATGATTCTCCTATGAGTAGGTTTATCATGCTCTGTAATTATAGATTATTATGCTACAGAAATTTGTAGAAGTTAGTATGCAATTCTTATACCTCTGAGTTTCCCTACTTGGTGATGTTTATTTCATTTCATTTCGTGTTCCTGGTTGGCTTTCATTTTGTGTCCGTTTCCCTCGTCTGTTGGGTAATATTTGAGAAGTGTATTAAGCAATGTCAAGGCTGTGTGCTTGTGTGTGGATAATTACAGTGCTTGCCTGCTTGGACGGTGTCTCGATTTTGATGACTGGCCTTTTCTGATGGCAGTTCTATATCAGAATAGCTCTTACTGTTGTCCATTTGTGCGTATGTTTTTCTTCTTTTTAAAGTATGAAAGGGTTACATGACAACTCTTGTACTTGTCTTTTTTCTGAACTAAAACACCTCTGGTGGTGCTGATTATTTCCTTGTGTGATTAGACATTAGACATGTCCGTGTGAAATCGGTACATTTTTTTGCATCTCTCTTCCCTGCTCAACCTGTTCATTGGTGGAAAAGCGGTATAGCTGTCTCTTTTCTTGCTGATATGCCAATGAATATTAGCATCAAAAGAAAGAAAGATAAATAGATATGCCATTTGAGCGTTTGTTTTATGATTTAATCTTCTGTGTGTCAGTCCACTTGAACGAATGGAAGTTCAGCTTGTGTTTTACTAGGATGCATATGATAGCAGTAAGGGTTAAATCTTGTATGTTTTGCATGGTGCCTTTCTTTTGCTGTAGATAGTTTTAACAGACTAAGATATCCTCTCTTTATGGATGGATGGCCGTGTACACTGTTTTCTAGCTTTAATTTCTTCTCCTGGCAAGAGGTGGCATGTTGGTTTTATGGTGACTGCCTCGTTCTTATATTTTGTTAGTTCATTTGTCAGGCATCTGCAATATTGTTGTTTCGGATATTTTTGTGTTACGACTTCCTTTTGTTTAACTTTTCCTCAAATCTAAGTAATGACTTGTTAATAATCTCATATACATTTTTTCACATAACTTTTGTTTTAATGAACTATTCATATATATTCTCTCCCCATTGCAATTTGCAGCTGAAATGTGGAAACTGTGGAGAGCTAACCGCAAAAGAGACCTGGCTAAGCTTGGGTGAACCACTCCCTGGGCCAAATGGCAAGGGCACTACTCATCTTATTCAGAAGGTAAGGTTCTCGGTGCGAGAGAAAAGTGGATTATAAGTAATGCGATTTTTTTCGAAGTTAATAGTTATGATATTGTAAAGTACTCTTGATGGTTGGCCAGTCTATTCCTTTGTATGCAGTAACTGTTTGTTTTTTGTGTAGTGCAAGTTCTGTGCAAGGGAGGGAACCGTGACTATGATCCCTGGCAAAGGCCACCCACTGACACGCAGACTTAGTGAAATTGGGAAACATGCTCCAGTGATGCAATTTGACTGCAGGGGTTTTGAACCTGTTGAGTTTGTGATTGGCAGCGGCTGGCAGGCTGTATCTGTATGTTTATTTCCCTATATTTTTCTTGTAAGTGTTGGAGTTTCTTCAATAAATCCAAATATAATCTAATAATATTGTTGTCTTGTGTAGATTGCTGGTACAAAGTACGAGAACATTGATTTGTCTGGAGGAGAGTTCACAGAGTATGATGAGAAGGGAAAGCTGCCAGTCATGATTTCCAATGTCAGTTCTGAGTTCAATGTTGTGAAGTAGGGTACAAACTTCACTGCTGCTCCATTTGGCTGGGTAAATAAAAACTAGTGCACATCCTAACTAGTTCTCTGACGTGCTTTTCCATCAGTAGACTTGCTTAAAAATTCAACTGCGCCTTTTGGTTTATGACAGTATGTAATGCCGGTACATGTATTGGGATATATGACTTCCAGTTGTCAGAATTTCATAACGTAGCTTCGCTCCTTTCTTATGGTTGTTGTGTAGAAGTCCTTATATATAGTCTCTGTTGCACCCGAGACAAAACATCGTTATTGCACATCAGTCGGGACTCTCATAGACTTGGTTGAAATTAGTAGGGGTGTGACAACCCCTTGCAGAGCGAGTGAGTTAAGTTCACATGGTGCACCGGCACATACTAAGTTTAGACTTTAGACAACCTCAAGATTTAAATCGATTATGCACTATCAACTTCTTATTTTGGTCTCCTCCCTTGTGGTACTGTATCCCTTTCATAATACAAGTCTTTTAAGGATGTTCACATAGACTAAAAAAATAGATAAATGTCAAAACATTTTGAATGACTATCATTAATATAATAGTTGTGTAAAGTGATAAAAAAAAAAAATCGTTTGATCGATAATAAATTATGCCTATGATGAAGAAAATA
This sequence comes from Gentiana macrophylla, assembly GCA_026214975.1. Lineage (NCBI taxonomy): Eukaryota > Viridiplantae > Streptophyta > Magnoliopsida > Gentianales > Gentianaceae > Gentiana > Gentiana macrophylla. The sequence continues at coordinate 109,733,206 of CM047807.1, forward strand.
TAATAAATCCTTGAATGGTAGTCAAAAAAAGCTTCTATTATAAAGAAAAACTAAAGGGACAAGTCCTCAGGGTTTAGTATTACTATGAAGAGAGGTTAGTAATCAAGTTTGTAGAGGTTTCTCCAAAAATTTACATTCCACAGCAATTTTATGTTTTACCCCATAGCACCAACCGGTCATTTACTAAAAAAATTGTACCAATAAGATTCCCTGAAAAGAGAGAAATACTTGATGATGAAATGAACTTTTATCATAGTAAAATGATGAAATTCATACAAAACCATGAAAAATCAAGACTGCAAAACAGTATTGTGTTATTATCCCTCTGGACAAAAATAATAATAACCAAACATTATCTGCTAAGATTTTCTAAGTCACTGACTCACCACCCATCCAACTATATCCAGGAACCTTAACAAAACCTCTTACCTCAGCTTCATCTCTCAACCGCTTCGCCTCATCCCACTTCCCAGCTGACGCATATATATTAGCAAGAAGAGATCTATAACCGGTACTATCAGGTTCTAACTCGATACATTTCGAAGCAGCAATCTCACCAAGCTCTACATTATTATGTATACTACAAGCTAGTAGCAACGCTCCCCATACCCCCGAATGAGGCTGCATCGGCATTCGCTTTATTAAACCGTATGCTTCCTCTAACCGACCAGCTTTTCCTAATAGCTCAACCATAATAGCATAATGATCAAGTGATGGTTTGATCCCGTGTTTCTGCATCGATGTAAAGCATTGATAGCCTTCTTCAACTAAGCCAGCATGATTATAGGCGGTTAATGCTCCAACAATTGTCACTAAATTAGGAGTTATCTTAGAATCTATCATTTCTTCAAACAGTTTAATGGCTTCGTTTTCCTTTCCATTTATTCCGCATGCTGAAATCATTGCGGTATATGCTACCAAGTCTTTCTTTTGCAAGCCATGGAACAATTCAAAGGCTTTATCCATGCTTCCATGCTTAGCATGGAGATCGATCAAAGTCGTAGCCAAATGATCATCCATTCTCATTCCGACTTCATCCATGTATGATTCCACACGAGACGATGTTTTTAAATCCCCTAATTGAGAACAAGCAGAAAGAACACTAGCTAACGTCATTTTATCTGGTCGTATGTTATGACCACGTTGTTGAAGCATTTCATCAAACAGATTAAGGGCTTCTTTTGCCCATCCATTCTGAGCATAACAAGCTATCATGGCGTTATATAAGATAACGTTTTTCTCTTCAACTAGATCGAATATTTCTTTTGCAGAGCTCACTGATCCATTCTTGGAGTATCCTGATATCATGGTAATGAAAGAAACTTGGCTTTTTACAGGCATTGCTTCGAAAAAACTGCGTGCTAATTCAATCTTCCCGGATTCAATGTAGCCACCAATCATTGAATTCCAAGAAGCAGAATTCCTCTGCGGCATCTGTTGAAACAAAGCATATGCCTGATCCATTATTCCAACTCTTGCATACCCCGACACCATTGAATTCCACGATATTATATCTTTCTCAGGCATTTCATCAAACACAGATTGAGCCATAGGTAGATTTCCATCTTTTACATAACCGGCTAATATAGAATTCCACGATACAACGTTTTTCCCATCCATGTTGTCAAAGAGCTTATGTGCCTTCTTGACATCACCCACTTTACAGTAAAAGTCCATAACGGCTGTTTCCACAAAAACAACTTTAGACAAACCATACTTATAAACTTGAGCATGAACCGAAACACCAAGCTTACAACGATGAAGTTTTCCACAAGCCTTTAAGGTCGATGACAAAGCAAACGTATTGGGATGGACTCCCACCCGCTGCAATTGTACATAAAGATCGATAACATCTTCGAATTGCCCTTGTTGAGAAAGACACCTGATAGCATATGCCAATGGAGTAACATCTGGATATTGCATATGGTGGAGGAGAGAGTTAACATACTTATTCGTACGCAGAGAATAACTGCCTGCAGACAAAATGAGTTGTCGAATCAATACAGGTTCAAGGTGACTCAGATCACCGACAAGAAGTATCGCGTGGATTTGCTTCGCCTGGTTGATTGTCAGAACTTTATGCAACAAAGCTGAAAGCTTCAGGCCACCATTCAAAAGGGACATGTATGACCTCTCAGATGAAGTAATCCATAGAGGTTGAAACTCATGCCATAAACTTTATCACATCCCACTTACTCACTCTGTATTAGAGCACTTGCATAAGATACTGCTAAACAAGTTGAATTCGTAAATTAGAAATCTAAATCACTCGGATTCAGTAAAAAAAACTTTACTTGGATTTGTAAAACACAAAAATACATAATTCTGCAATACATACACTACACAAAATGCACTTTCTCTAATCAAAATCATGCATTTTAGAGATACTAATGCATTTTCGTCATTCTGTCAAAGACAAGAACAGTTCAACCAATTTTGCATGAAGTAAAATGAATTGCGTATTGATTCTATAAGCATTTGCCTGAGCCATAGACAAGAACAGTTCAGACCACCTACCAACCCCATCCAATTAGAAGCAAACTCTGGTGTTTCTTTAAGCATACTTATGATGATGCTTCAATTTTCTAATTCATGTGAGATTAATAAATATGGTACATTCCCACCTCTTATTACACTTCAAAATCAAAACATTCAAAGATGGCTACATTTCCGGTAGAAGAGCATAAATAAACATTTGTTGGGTTAATTGCTGGAATAACATATGCATTTAAGAAAAAGAAAAAGAAAAAAAACATTAAGGAAGTTTACCCTCTTGATATTATCTACGATGCTGATGTGAAAGTCGATAGTAAGACGCAAAGCTTGTTACCGGTGAAACTTTGAATCGGCGCCGACGGCTTTAGCAAGGGTCGCCGTGTTTTTGAGGGGCCGTGTTTTTTATATATCTTTAGAAAAATGGGGCAATTGGGCAAATATTGTATTTTTTGTCTAGTCGTATCATCATTTTATTTACACAGCAATATGAAATCGAGCAATTTTCCCTTACTTCTAAATGTTAGGGCTTGTTCAATACTCTCGACTCAACTCACAAGCAATAAATCGAGCAACTCACAAGCAATTCGATACTCTCGAGTCTCGACTCATCAAAGGCTCGTTCATAAAGGAATTTATCGAACTTGAGCTAAACTCGAATAGTTTATTAAAGAAAACGAGTTGAACTCAAACATAATATCATAAATTTTGAATTGAATGTTCACGAGCATTATCAATCTTTTAATATTTTATCGACATATACAAGACCATTTTTCACCAAACGGATCATTGAATAGTGTGTAGGACTAATTAATTGACATAAGGCTCACCCTAATCAATGATGATTTAAAGGATATATGTAGTGTATCTATTATTACCCCTTTTTTTAGGGGTGCAGACCATTAATTAAGGGGTTAGAGCAACTACAATTATTGTTTACATCAAATATTTATCATAATTTTCATTCCAAATCTTTTATTTTTAAATCGCAATCACTCAAATTTTCAATTTTCCCATAAGAAATCCGTCATTTATCGACCTACACACATATTCATCATGATCTTTAACAAAATCAACCTAAGATTGTAATATTCCGATTTTCGAAAAATGGCAGGCGTGTCATTTTGCGAAAACGAAATATTATTATTTCTTTTCTTTTATTGGAGTCAAGTGTTTTATCATTTATTTATACATAATTTTCGAGTATATGTATATATAATTAAGGGATAAATTTGAATTTTGGTAATTAAGGGCGTTTATGGAAAAAGGGATTTATTTGTGAATTGTATTTAAGGGTCCCATAACCTAAACACGAATTCAGAAAATTTAGTTTACACGCTTTTCCTTCTCTGCGGCTGTGAGGAGAAAAAATAGGGCTTGGATAGTTTTCGCGATTTCTGAAGCAAAGCTTAACCGTTTTCAGATTAGACGGAAGATTTGGAATCGTTGTGAGAAGGGCAACGTTTGGATATCGCTTTGATTGGAAGGGCTGCAGGATTCTCGAGGTCGTTTGGATCTGCTTTTGGAGCGACAATTAGGTAAGAAACTCTTCCTATGATTTCGGTTATAATTCGTAAAGTTAGATTATGGTTTGAGACATGTAGATGCTAGTAAAAGTTGTGCTTTTATGTTGATCAAAGGATCATAGATGTTGTGGTGGATTAGATATAGTTTCTATGTTTTTCTGGGGTTTAGTGGACGGGCGTCTGGTTACGGACGGGCGTCCATAGGAGGTCAAACGGGCGTCTGGCCTGTTTTACTTGTTTTTACGGTTTTATCTTTTTTGTTTGGTTTTGGGTTTTAGAATTATATTATAATTGTTTTAAACCCTTATTTATGATATGGTAACATGGTATAAATTAAACAAGCCTGAATTGAACTACTGATTCGTTCAGTTAAAACACCGAATGTACTCTTAAAGGGAGTTGAAGTTCGGATCCGTCGGAAGGGCATGATAGGCTTGTGCTTTGATGAGTTAGCATTCATCACTGTCTGTGTAATTGCTAGGCCTTGTTAATGTCTAGTGGTCTAGGAAGAGAGTAGTTAATGTGAGGGAGATTAATTGAAAACACTTAGGTGGCTAGTTAATCACCCTAATAAAATACGTACTTGACTAGTAAAAGATTAAACAACATGTCTCTCTTGGATAGGCACCGATCTATATCGCGATGTATGCCTACCTCTCGAAGGTGGAAGAACTCCGTGAGTCAAAAAACCCTAAGTGCGGAGGGACTCACGAGATGTATGCGTACTATCGGAGTCTACCTATTCTAGCCTCCGTGGATATTGGTGTGATCCACTAATATGTTGCCAAGAGTGTCCCAAAAGTGGATACGCGTAGTGCCCTTGAGTGCGGTTGTAACATAGATAAGTTAAGTAGAGACGTTTAGTCAATTCATGTTGATGGACATGGAGTGAACCCTAGATCGAGTCGGTCACACATAATCAACTAAACTTTTAATTATCTTCACTTAATAAATTATAATTGTTGTCATAGCTTCTCTTTCTTATTAAGTACGTTGTACTTACCTCAAATGCATGTTTTCTATGTGTTTGGGGGTGAGAAGACGAACATGTTGATATTGTTTACGAGGAGGAGTTCGATGATAACGTTTGAAGACGCCTCATTGAAGACTTTACTTTATTTATTTAGCTATTCATTTATTAGACTGTTTAGATTTTTGGTCTTTCGAGACATGTAGTATCGTTACGTTTCTTTTGAGATTATCGTACGTTTTGTTTGGATTTCGTACTTTCCCTTGAATGTAATAAGTTACATTTCCATCTTTAGATTTCATTTATATTCTTGATTGTTTGGAATTTTTATACCCGAGTCTTTTGCTTCCGTTTGCTTATTTTTTATACGACGTAGTAGAGGCTTACGTATAAAGTGAATTCATTTTTATTTTATACGTGCCGGACGTTCCTTTTCCGGATAAGGACTCGGTGTCCGGGAACGGGGCGTTACAAAGATTGTGCACCACTCTTCAAGGCCAAGCTCATACAAGGATTTCACAACTGAACGAAACAAAAATTCTCAATGGTTGGAGACGGTTTGAAAACGTAATCTGTCATCTTTGTCGGTTCGCAAGTCCCAGGTGAAGACTGTATTTCAATACGTTGTATTATATTTTCTTCTATAGCTATTCTATGTCAGGGGCAGACCCATGTGTATTAGGGTGGGGGTCAATGCTCTCATTTAGATTCGAAAAACGATATAATTTTATTAATAAAAGATGTAAAAATGCTGTTGTTGTTCCCACTCAAAATTCAAATATGTTTTGGTGTTCACATTAAGAAATTTTTCTAAATCCGTTGCTCTACGTTATGAATACTAGTGAACGTGAGCCGTGCAAGGCATGGCGGGCCCAACATAAATCGTTACCAACGATAATATCAAAGAATAGATCCCTAACATGAATTAAATCGCGTAAGCTTAAACCGTAATAATTCAAGGCACAAGACAAATAAAGCAACCGAAACATATCACATTCTCTTGCATGCAGCTATTTCTTAGAAACGTGAATATTGTGAATCACTTTTCTTCCAGCCTTATCATGAGTTTTCCCTTCAAAATAAACCACAATATGATGTATCGAAAAACAATGTCATAAAGTCTAACCCTTTAGTTTCAACTTTACGTAATGAAACATTATTGAAAAACACAATAAGCGGATACCATAACTACACGGTAAAATCTCCCGGGACGCCTTAGATTCCAGATCATTAATATGCTTGAAAACGCGTTTCACTCATTTTCTATACGACATTTCTCTTTATTATCATTGATGAATACATTATTGAGCTCGTGTTTATTCATTTGGTGGGGGAAAAACACGTGTCAAACAGTCTGAAAAAAATAAAAAGTGATTTTGTATTCCAACGTCAATTTTAGTGACGTTCGTACTGCAAACGGCCGTCGGTTCCACCGACGTTATGTTGTTCGAAATAATAAAAGCATTTTATGTGGTGTCCATGTGGTCACATGCGGGCACACTTTCTTGACGCGGATATTTTTTTGCCCTTATTTTTTTGTTATTGTATTTTATAGCTAAAATTGACTCATCTTCCATCGTATACTACACAATAGAACTTCAAATCCGCCGGTCTTTCCTTTTTTTTTTTCTTCTCTTTTTTGCACAAACTACTAACGGTACAAGTTTGATAAAAAAAAGTACACGATTTTATTCAATTGTTGTGCCGAAATCGAATCGAAAATTTCCGGTTGATTGAAATTTAAAATTGAATCCGCACAGTCTATTGGATGCACTAAAAATGAACCGTATCGAAGTATACACTTTGTTATGTATATTCAATTGTTGTGTCGAAACCGAATCGAGAAATCGAAATTTTTTGGTTGATTGTATTCTAAAACTGAATCCACACTGTCTGTTGGATGTACTAAAAATAAAACGTATCGAAATATACACTTTGGTTCAATTTATGTAGCGGAGAGTCGGAAAAAAATCTGTTTATATATAACCGAAATTCCGGTTTTTACCGAGGTGTAAAAAGAAACCGTTGTTAAAAAAGGGGGAAAATGAATCGAAAAGTAACACATTTGATAAAAAAAAATTACACGGTTTAATTCAATTAAAATTTTCGGTTGATTGAAATGTAAAACTGAACCCGCACTGTCTGTTGGAGGCACTAAAAATGAACCGTATCGAAATATACACTTTGGTTCGATTCATGTAACGGAGAGTCGAAAGAAAAATCGGTTTATATATAATGAGATAACCGAAATCCCGGTTTTTACCGCTGGGAAAAAAAATTTTAAAAAAAAAGAACCGTATCGAAATATACACTTCGTTGTGTATATTCAATTGTTGTGTCGAAATCGAAAATTTTCGGTTGATTGAAATGTAAATGTAATGTAAAACTGAATTCGCACTGTCTGTTGGAGGCACTAAAAATGAATTGTATCGAAATATACACTTTGGTTCGATTTATGTAACGGAGAATCGAAAAAAAAAAAATCGGTTTATATATAACGAGATAACCGAAATCCCGGTTTTTACCGAAGGGAAAAAAAAATGAACCGTATCGAAATATACACTTTGTTGTGTATATTCAATTGTTGTGTCGAAATCGAATCGAGAAATCGAAATTTTTTGGTTGATTGAAATGTAATGTAAAAAACTGAATTAGACTTATCATCATGGAGTGACTAAAATGAACCGTATCGAAATATACACTTTGGTTCGATTTATGTAACGAAGAGTCGAATAACCGAATCCCGGTTTTTACCGAAGGGAAACTTTTTTTTGAATCGTATCGAAATATACACTTTGTTGTGTATATTCAATTGTTGTGTCGAAATCGAATCGAGAAATCGAAATTTTTTTGGTTGATTGAAATGTAAATGGAAGGTAAAACTGAATTCGCACTGTCTGTTTGAGGCACTAAAAATGAACCGTACCTCGAAATATACACTAAGGTTCGATTTATGTAACGGAGAGTTGAAAAAAAAATCGGTTTACATATAACGAAACAAGATAACCGAAATCACAGTTTTTACCAAAGGGAAGGAAAAAAAAAAAAAAAAAAAAAAAAACTGCTGCTGAAAAATATTTTAAAAAAAACAATGTGCCACGTGTCAGCCCCAGAAGCTGCCACGTGGCCTCTTGTGGGCAAAGTGCCTTGGCACTTAATAGATATAAGATGTTGTTTTCGTTGATAGAGTGTATGTCTTCCTAAGGGATTTCATTCTCGTTGTTTTGTTAAGATTTGTCTTGATAGAATTTCGTCTTATCTTAGTTGACCTAGAGAAACCGTTTATGTATTGTAATTGTTTTTGCTTTATACGATAAATTTTTTTCTAATTTTCGTAATAAAAAACATATTTTATTTTAGTTTTTTTATCTTCTTTAATGTAGATGTAAAAAGCATGCATTCCAATGATTAATGTTTATTTTATGACTCTAATCTATTCAATTTTCATGCATGGTCCAAATTGATCCAACTATAAACATAAACTAGTGGAGGCAACGTGCTATGCACGTTTTTGCCCTCGAGTTTGATGAATCTTCGCGTGCATAAATTATATATGTAATTGCAAAGGTTTTGGTTAGACATGGATAAACACATTTACATTATTAAAATCGATGTACTGTTTTATATCAAAACAATTTATAAAACATGCCAAAGTGTGTTTTAGGCTACATAGTTTATAGACACAGCAAAAGCTACATTCTTAAGCAGACTTCACGTGCAAACATATACACCTAGTCAACAACCTTTATGGGATTTCAACTTTAGTTTCTTCATTGGGCTGGAGTTCGTGTCAGAAGCCAGAAATAGCTAAACGCTATGATTGTAAATTGATGTGAAGTATAAGATCTGCAAAAACAAAAATTCATTTAGAATAACCTCAAGCTTCATTATTAAAACCTGTATCCAACACACAATTGCTGGATACATATGTGAATTAGGTAAAACTAAGAGCATAAAATGAAATTTATCAATCCAACCTAAAAACAAAACAAACAAACCAAAATTATAGGCGGGGTAGCAACATCCGATGATGTATTCTTCATGACATCTAGATCAAGACACAACATAATGCAAAGTAAGACAAAGCAGGGCAGAGACATGAAAACTAAGACCTGGTAGACCTGAACCTAGCAGAACTTGATCTTAACATTATGTATTTGCAGGTCCGGAGGAATGCTTATACATAAACAACACAATCAGATAATTAAAAATAATGCCTATACATAAACAACACAAATCAGTATAATTAAAAATAAAAATAACAACACACAAATTTCGATAGCAAAGATATCTATGAGTGATATAATACCAACTTGCAACTTTTAAATTAAGAATATTGTATAATTTTACCCGGGGCTGAGATATAAGGCAACTCCGGTAATTGTGTACCAATGAAGCCAAGTCCTTCCTCTCATGTATCAGACCATTCTCTCCAAAAGGACAATCCGAAACATGGGCGTGGAAGGTACTAACAAACTGATTAATGCAACATCACTCCAAATGCCCAAATCGAGTCTCATATGTCAGCATTTTAACAAACAAGAAAGGCACCACCGCAGCAGAATGTGGCAGAGACAACATCATTAACAAACAAAAATAGGCAGGGAAAGCCAACTCAATTAATAATTGGATGGTAATGGAAAATGAGCTGAATTAATAATTGGATGGTAATGGAAAATAAAAAAGAGGACTACTACGGCTCTATTTTGAGCTCATGTTGATGCTGATTGCGGATATGGAAATAAAAAAAATAGATGGACAGACAATTAAGGCATAAATTATACCAGTATCATCTCTTTCAAAGTGTCTCTCTCCACATCCATCGTGCATCGGGCCACCTTGCCGACCTCTCTACAAACACCTGCCTGAGCCAATTGAATCACATAATCTATGGGATGCCTTACTCCATATGAAGCCCATTGTGAATCAACAATCTGAAGAAACAATAGCAAAACACAAACACAATAAAGAGTCGTAAATCTACACATAACTCTCCTTAAACCTCATATTCCACCACATTGATCTCTAAATGATCAAAGACACCAAATAAAGTACAGAGGCTGAATGCACTACAACAAAATATTTACTTGTTTAGTTGTCAATGTTCCAAAACAGCAGGATTAAAAAAAAAAACCAAGCACAAGTATACACCAACCTGAGAGCAAATCCTTCTCTTCAATCCCAAAGCCAAAGAAGAACACAATAACAACACACCTTCAAAAAACAACAGAAAACAAACAAAACCATACAAGATTAGCCCTGCAAATTCATGTCGTAGGGAAATTAATTGTGAAGAATGAAGAGCCAACCCAGACTTGAAATTAACCCAGAGAATCAAATGCAAAGAATATTGGTTTACTCTTTTGCAAGGCTTTGAAAGCTATGAATACTTCCAATTGGTGATTTCTCAATCACCATTCCTTTTCCACTCAAGAAGCAGGCACGCTATTGCACAGAAAATTATATTCTTTCGGCTGAAATAAGAAACTCCTCACGAGTTTATGGTACAAGCAATAGTGAAAATAAGAAACTCCGTGAAATATCTGGTTGAGGTTAAATCCTTCCATCGTTTGCTAACACATTGACATCGAAGTACATCTTTTACTGGAAGCCTACTTAAAATTTCAACAATTATAACATCCAAAATAACTGATTCATTGAAAAGAGAAATTTCAGTACTCTTTTCGGGTCTTCTCCGTCGGCATACTGATGAACATGGGCTTAACATGCTTGAAATTTTAAAACTACATTCAACACAGCGGCTGACATGCTTGAATTCCGGCGACATTCTACCAAATTTCCAGTGACTTGCTTAAATTCTTGCCCTGAAAAACAAGCCCGAGGTATGAACCAATCGGGAAAAAAAAATCCGATGAAATAAAACTGAATCTCAAAAACGAAAATCTTCAGATTGTAAAAGCATAACAAATCTCCGATAAATTAACGATTCTACAATTATCGAACTTAAATTCAGCGCTACTATTATTCTATTAGAAAGCTTCACCGGAACGCGATTTACCGGCGAAGGTGGTCGGAGCTTGGTCTTTCAAGGTTCTATTTCTATCAATAAGTTAAGATTCGTAGCTGCTTACTTCATCTTCACAACGGATTTGAGGAGTTTTGCAAGCTTCGGTGGTTGTTTGATTGTAAAATGGAAATCTTGATTTCCCGGCGTCATTTCACCGGAACCCCATTAAGATGATGATGAGAAGCGTGGAGAGAAAATGGTTTTATCCCTATATAGCGCCCCAGAGACCAGTCGGTGCTTACTCATAGTGGAAGCTCCACTGAAGAATGAAGCGGTGATCTCAAGCGGTGGGTCGTGCCACCTAGAACATAATGGCGATTCCGACGCCTTGCAATCGGTAGTGGAGCATTCTGAACAGGTAGGTGGAGAAGGCCGCATTCATTGGGCAAACGGGACTTAGTGGGTGAACACCACAGATGAACGGCGTCGTTCTATGTTAAAAGGGAGGAAAAAAATAAAAAGCGTCGCAAAAGGAGGACGACGAAAATGGATGCAAATTTAATAAGTTACTACAAAGTATGATAACAACTTATTTTCTCGGTTTTTTTTGTTTGTTTGTTTGTTTGTTTGTTTAGCCTATGCTCGGACCTCAAATACTTACTATATAATTTTGTAATTATTTTCCCTCCTGTAGAAATCTGGGCCCAAACCCATATTAGAGGAGGGACCTCATCCCCAAAACCTAGGTTATGAGGTGAGGGAAGTTCATCTCTTAATATGGTGGGTGATACAATATCAAGTGCCCAATGTGGGACAACTTTAACACGCCCCCTCAAGTGTGGGCCTAGGGCACTCTTAAGGCCAACAAAGAGGCCAACACTTGCACAATAAATGGGTGCTCCGATACCATGTAGAAATCTAGGCCCAAACCCATATAAGAGGAGGGACCTCATTCCCAAAACCTAGGTTATGAGGTGAGGGAAGTCCATATCTTAATATGGTGGGTGATATAATATCAAGTGCCCAATGTTGGACAACTTTAACACCTCCCTAAATGGAGAGGGTGAGTTAGAGGAATTTTTAGTTTAGATATGCTTGAAGGACATCATTGAGAGTATGGAATATTTATAAGAAGCTTAAAACATTTAAAATTCGTAAAATGTTTAAAAGTTTACCATTGATCAAAAAAAAAAAAAAAAATTACTATTGGAGATTGTCTTATAAGTAGATCAAACTCTCTCTTTTCCTGACATAACTTGCTATCAAAGGGCAGTTACTAGCAAAGAAAATAAATGAAGCATGCCAACAAAAACTAATATTCACAAGAAATACAAACTAAAATATATCAAGATTCTTAATTTTAAAGCACTTGCCGTAGATACTGTAAATCATTTAAAAACTCTATTATAGAGATTTCAACAGGAAAAATAACACTGCGGCAGATACTCTATTTTTTACTGTAAACTACAGATTCTGTAAAATTTCCTTTACATTTACCGCATTCATCCAGTTTCTGTAAATTTTCCTTTATATCTTCCGCATTATATAAAATAAAGAGTCTGATGCATTTCCTCTTAAATAAAGATTCTGTAAACTAGAAAACTTTGTATTTAAAACTGTATAATAGAGTATTCGTTAAGAGTATCTGATGCGCGTATTCGTTAAGAATATCTGATGCGCGTGCTCTTATATGATTGTTAATCTTGTACGTCTTTTATCAGGCTATGTTACTGTTATTCCAGTTGCACACAAATCTTCTCTATTGTTCACCTCCAAACCTAAGTTGACAGCATATGCTTCTATTTCTTCGAATTTCTGTATTGTTTCACCTTCAATGCTATCCTCTTTTTAACCTATAACATCTGGATGGGTTGTGAATAAGTCGTGCATTTGTATCTCTATATGTCCTAAATAGACTTCCGTACCTACTATTTTTAACCTATAACATTATTTTTAAAGAAACATCTGGATGAGTTGAATAAGTCGTGCATTAGAATCTCTATATGCCCTAAATGGACTTCCGTACCTACTCACCGTATCTACTACCTTTTTAAATTGCTTTAAAATACAACTTCACTCGTTTTACCTCAAAAAGTAATAAAAATGAAATTCGTTAGTTTGCTTTTGTTTTTTGTTCTCAATAATGTTTTAACTTTTTTTTCATATATATGTTACGACTTCTTTCTATGTTAAAATATTAGTATGAAAAAGATGCTACTCTCTTTTGACTTAATGTCAACATACCACTTAATACCAATATAACACCACTTGCCAGAAATGATCAGTGTCACAAAGATTGCATTGCAACTGTCGATATCACCTAATGCCAATGTCAATATCACTTTTTTCATCTATAGGTTAACGACTTCTTTCCAATATCAACATCACTTGATGCAAGAAAGGATTAGTGTCACAAAGATTGCAACTGTCGATATCACTTAATGCCAATGTCAACATCACTTTTTCATCTATAGGTTAACGACTTCTTTCCAATATCAACATCACTTGATGCAAGAAAGGATTAGTGTCACAAAGATTGCAACTGTCGATATCACCTAATGCCAATGTCAACATCACTTTTTCATCTATAGGTTAACGACTTCTTTCCAATATCAACATCACTTGATGCTGTCAACATACCACTAATGCAAATATCAACATCACTGCTAGAAAGGATTAGTGTCACAAAGATTGTAACTGTCGATATCACTTAATGCCAATATCAACATCACTTGAATGCCTTCAAAAAAAAAAAAAAACATCACTTGAATGAAACAGGGCAACTCAAACAGAACCTCCAAGACTTACAAGCCGCTTTGAATCGCAGCAGGGGTTTAACGGGAAGTCTTACAAATATATTTTCCATCACCTCCTCAGGCAAACAACCGCTAAACTGTGTTTCTTGCGGCTGCAAAGCACTTCGTCTCCTTCGCTCCATTTTTTCCCTTCCCTTTCTCTTATTCAAGAAAAGCGCCTAAACAATCAAGAGAAAAACGCTAAAACAATCTTAAGGGTATGTTAAGAAACACATCATTTCTTTTGTGATATATGGGTGATGAGACCAAAGATGAAAAAAGAATAGACTGACGAGGAAGAAAACAACAGTAATGATGCAAAGCTCCGAGCATGTAATTGAAGTTATACGCAAAGCAGGTAAAGTTTGAAGTTATGATTAAAGAAAGCGTTGGAAAAGGAAGAGAATTAGCTGCATGTTCCCTAATAAGTGTTGTTTTAGTAATTAAACTGAACAAATACTCTTTACTTTGTTTTAGTGCTGTGAACATGACATGTATTATAAGAGTGGTTTAATTTTTTTACTTTAATAATAAAAGTTTTTACTTGATTTACTCATTGTCTCCCGCCCATCACTTCACCATATAAATTTTACAGAATCGACCATGTGAAAATCAAATTTATAACCAACCATTATCCTACACATATCGATTCACCACACCATTTTCACAATGCTAACAGCTCAGAAAGTCAATTTGCAATACGATTACTCATGAATATACACATTGCGAATATAATACTTCAATTAACAAGAGATTATCGTATTTATTGGGTGTGCATATATTCAAAAAATCAAAGGACATGCAACTTAATCATTTTATACTCTATTTTAAATATATTAATTATACTTTGTTAATCTGCGTGATTCTTCTTTATGCGACATTTAAAAATCCGGAAGGAGTACCATTTAAAAAATTATTAGAGTATTTAATACTCCACATTTTTTACCGTAAATAATGTAAATGTTGAAGAACATTTAATGAAAATCATCAATTAATGCAAAAAGTAGAAACTTATTTTGGGACATCCCGAAAAGTAAACATGAACACTTAAAATGTGACGGAAGGAGTAATTAATTTATTCATTGTTTTATATTATCGTTTATCAAATATATTGCATTAAGATTACTGTTTCATACTCAACAAAATATGTTTTGCAATTTTAGTAAATAAAAATCATATAGTAAGTTCCTTCTGCTTGACCGGAAATACAGCTATTATATGTACAAAATCAGACTTAACTGCCGTGGAGCGGCTATTTACGCCCTCTACATGCCTACATATGAGTGAATCGAGGACAAATAGCTGGGTGAAGTGACGGGTGAAATTATCACTTGCCAGAAAGGATTAGTGTCACAAAGATTGCAACTGTCGATATCATTTAATGCCAATATCAACATCACATTTTTCATTAACGACTTCTTTCCAATATCAACATCACTTGATGCCAGAAAGGATTAGTGTCACAAAGATTGCAACCGTCGATATCACTTAATGACAATGTCAACCTCACTTTTTTCATCTATATCTTAACGACTTCTTTCCAATATCAACATCGCTTGATGCCAGAAAGGATTAGTGTCACAAAGATTGCAGCTTTCGATATCACTTAATGCCAATGTCAACATCACTTTTTTCATCTATAGGTTAACGACTTCTTTCCAATATGAACATCACTTGATGCCAGAAAGGATTAGTGTCACAAAGATTGCAACTTTCGATATCACTTAATGCCAATGTCAACATCACTTTTTTTCATCTATAGGCTAACGACTTCTTTCCAATATCAACGTCACTTGATGCCAGAAAGGATTAGTGTCACAAAGATCGCATTAATGTCAATACTTTAAAAATGTTTTATCGAGTATTCTTCCTTTCCCATATGCAGGAAAATGGATTAATGAGCGAATCAAAAATCAAAAAATACTTTATCGAATCAAACATCAATTAGTTAGCTATATTCTTCAGTTCCTATATTAAAGATGATTTTTAAGTTATGTTTTCTTAATTACACGTTTAAAACAATGTTATCATTCTTTACTGGGAGTCCATTTCTGATAAAAGACATGCACTCAGTTTTACCAATTAATTTTGATTTATAGCATGTGTGACACCAATCAAACTATTTGGAGAAACCAATTAGACAATCTGGACACTACAATTAATTTTCATTTAAAGCATGCGTGACACCGATCAAACTATCAACACATTACAAAATTCAGTTACATAAGTTAAGTTTGTTCATGTGTTTAATTACTCCCTCCGTTTTTCTTATCTGTCGTTTAAGGAAGAAACACATAAGTTAAAAAAAAAAAAATTAATGTCTCTGACATGTACCGTAAAATACAAAGTTATCCTTCTATACATAGTATGATACAAGAGTATTAGAAAGACCATCAAGATCTGAATGCGGAATCAAACTATCGTATTTCACTAAGTGAGTGAGTGTACCATTACAAAGTAGGAATACAAGTTTATATATACTCCCTCCGTCCCATAATATAAGGCTTTTTGGTCATTTCACACCGTTTAAGAAAACATAATAAATGAGTTACTTTTTAATATTTCAATGCAAAATATTGTATTACTTTTTGAAACTGACTAATAATATTACATTGTTTTGTGTGAAAGTGAAAACAATGCATTTAATATTGTATTGTTTTGTGAGAAAGACTTATATTTTGGGACACCACTAAAAAGCCAGAAAGACCTATATTACGGGACGGAGGGAGTATATGAGAAAAGACGACAGGGGTGACGAATGGATACTAAATGTGTTGTCATGTCAGAGTGGTTGACTCTCCAAATACCTCGTTTTTCCAATTCAAATTCTTTGAGTTCAAAGGAAAAGTAGAAAATCATTCAAAACTAAGCAAGTCTCCAGCATCACCATACACCCCCCACCCAGAATACTCGAAATTAAGTTGCAGGAGCGATTTGGTACTTACTTCTTCCAATGTGACTGATGTGTCCATTTCCAAGGATTTATCAAAAAGGCCATTTAATTACTGTTTAATTATTCTCTTCAGCTTTCCTAGGCTGAAAAATACACCACATTATGTATCAATAATTCAAGAACATCACCGTAAATAAAAAAATATGCTATTAACTAACCAAGCACCATCAAATTATGAGGTAGAAAAAAGCTTTGATATGATGCTCAACTTAGCATGTTTGAATCCCTGAGAAGTGAAATAGAGAAATAAAAAGCAAAAGGGAGTCTTTCGAGACACCACAGTGAGGTTCAATTGCTGGAAAGTCAGACCTCATGCATGAGGTTCAACTATGCAGAGGCTGAATGTCCACATTCAACCTCTGAAATGTCGAACCTCACGCCCCGTATGGTGCCAGGTAGATCCCAATGCAAAACCCCGAATTTCAAAAGCTTTCAAGTCGTATGGTTCCGACATAGAGAACTAATTAAGCTCACCACATAGTACGATGAAATGTATGAACAAAACAAGAAACCAGTTCATAAAACTAAAAGAAGCCTGCAAAGATAAAAAAGAATAGGCCACTGCTCACCAGCCTCACGGAACATTTTTTCCGTCTAGAGCATCTGACCCTTGTCAAGAATCATATCGGGATTGTCTGTGCTGACGTGGACGTAGCATCAAACCTTTCCTCAACTCCGTTCACGAAGGTGACAGCGATTTCAGGTGGGTGGTCGTCCGTACGGCGCTTCACTAAAACCTGGCAAGAAGAAACTGCAACTCAGCTCACTGTTGATCAAATTATTCAACACGGCCCAAAAAGGCCTTCCTCCCACAAAGCTTAATGAACAAAAGATATTTCATTTTCAGAGTGAAAGATGTCTGTCTGTCTAGGGCAAATGTTGCGATTACGGGGCTGCGCTCTTGATTTTACAGGAGAGATGAAGCTAATATTAGTTGTGGATTGTGTTTAAATGTATCCACTTTGGGAGAAAAGTGTACTAACCACTCTAAATTTTAGTTGAAGTGTATATCAAGAGCCCTTGTTGGAATTGCTCTGATTTCTCAGATGAAGTAAGCCTTTTAGAGTTCACAAAATCATGCCATAAAGTTTATCATATCCTTTTATTCAGTTTGTACAAAATAAACTACTAAACAAACAGAGCATTCAGTGAACAATACAACCAATTTTGCATGAAGTAAAATGAATGGCATCAAATGAATTGCGTATTGATTCTATAAGCATTATCCTGCACTATAGACAAGAACAATTCAGCACGCCTACCAACCCCATCCAATTAGAAGCAAACTCTGGCATTCACATTAATTCTTTAAGCATACATATGATGCTCCAATTTTCTAATTCATGTGGGATTAGTATATATGGCACATTCCAAAGATGGCCACTTTTTCAGTAATAATCCAACTTTGACATGAATAGAAATTGTCCTTCAAAAAAAAATGAAGAAAAATTGACACTTTACAAACCATAAAAAATATCAATAGGGTAGTTTACCTTGCTGATACTATCTCCACTGCTGATGTAACGGAGGCAGACGCGATTATGTGTTACCGGTGGCAGCGACGGCTATTCAGCTCTCAGCAAAACACAAATTTTACAGGGCATTTAGTTATTTAAGTTATCAACCGAAATTGTTGCAATAATAAGCTTATGACATAATTCATGCCATGAATAAGTTTGGACTATACAAGCTGGGTGAAAAGTCATTAATGTCCTTCCCCTTCTTGATTTGGGATGATTTACTTAACACTAAAAATGTAATTAACCCTTAACTAAAAATCTGATTAAAGTTTCTTAATCCGACCCCCAATATTAAGGCGGGTAAAATAACCAACCTTAATTTACGCGCCAAAATCAGATCAAAAGCCCCTTTCCTATCCTATTTCCCCCTTTGCAAAGCCATTTACTCTAATGTGTCTCTCCCTCAGTGTCCAGTCATTTTCCTCGCCGGAACAGCCCTCTCTTTTCTTCTTCTCCGTGAATCATTGTCCGAGCCGAGCTGGGTGGTAATCGAAAGGGTTTCTTGGATTTCCATATCGTTATGTGAATGTAAATTAAGCTAATATCATTGAATTGCATTTAAATGATTGAGTTTGTGGTGTACATGATTTTGGAGATTAGGAAGGTGTGTATGTGGTGTTGAATGATTTAGGCAAATTGAGTTTGTTAGTTTACTTACCCTGCGGGATTAGTTTAAAAAAAAAAAGGCGTCGACGGCTATTCAACTCTCAGCAAAACACAAATTTTATATCCTTCATGGACCAAATCCTAGTTTGTGGTGCATAACCAATAAAAATACTCGCCGTGTTTCGGTGTTTGTAATTAAAGGGACCCTTTATTGGGGAAATAGGAGAATTTATTTTGAGCTGAAGAGACGGAACCACACCGTTTAAATACATAATAAAACTGTGTGGTTCATATTGAATTACACGGTGTTTTCATACAAATGGTGACACCATACAAGTATTTCTTCCGTTATTGGAGACTACATTGTTCCATTTTCGACTCGTAACCCAACTTGAACAAGATTGTAAACTCGTTTTCTAAACGAATAAAAATGAGCTTACTTATAAACGTCTCGCGAATCTGTTTATATAGATATACAAATATAGTACAATATAACCATGTTCTAAGAATTTTTTTTTTCTTTTTATTTCATTTATCATATAAATGGCCTTTGGATGAACCACTAAGATGGAAAACATTTTTCTCACCTTATCGAGTAGTGCTTTCAATGCGGATTAAAGGAAGTAAAACCGAGGAGCATAGGAAACAGGCATGAGAAAACCCCTGTATGGCTTCGTCAATTTCTCGATAAAGAGAAATATGACCAACGGTAGTTTGAATGTATAGAAAAATAATTTTTTTTATACTTCTGACTATTAGATAGTGTTAATAAATTTCATAATAAATACCTAAAGATTCATAGTGAACTTCGATGGGAGTTTCTCTTGAAGCAATAACGCGTTGATCTAGTCGCCACCTTTTGCCGCCTATAGCCAGAAACTCCAATTTTGAGTGACAAACCATCCTCTTCAGTTGAATCACCCGTCTCATTAATCATGATGTCACATCATCATAAACCCGGGACTGCACACTTCTAACATACTAAACATTTTACTCTACTATGTGGGCAAAATTAGGATTTTAGTCCTCTAAGTTGGCTTATTTTGGATTTTAGTCCTGTTCCTGCTCCGCTGAGGAAAATAGTCCTCTTAGTTGGGTTTTTTTTGGGATTTTAGTCCTATCCGCCGGTTTATGCTGACTGGACACCAGAATCATCAAAAATAACTTATATGGACGCCACATCATATGCCATGTTGGATCTACGTGGGGGTGGGTCCCACTTCTACCCCATTTACTAAAAATAAAAAGTTGATGTATGAAGGATTCAAACCGGCAACCTAGTGGTAAACTATCAAGTACTTTGCCATCTAAGCTACAACTTTAATGTTTATACTATGACAAGATTTATTACTTATGCATAATATGGTTTCCTTTGGTTTAATTTTCCTTGTTAATTTGATGTAGTTCTTTTTTATAAAATAAAAAAAAACTATCTATCTACGTCCCTAAATGTAAGTGGATTTAGAATTATCATATACATTAATAAAGTGATTAAATTTTTTTTGAAACACAATGATTTTTTTTTTTTTGAAACACAGTGATTAAATATATTAGACTATAATGTTTGGTTCTCAAAAAAGACTATAGTGTTTGATATACAATTTGATTATCATTAATTGTAATAATTATGATATAAAAAAAGTTGACCGAATATATACAAATTAATAGTAAGATAAGAAAGATTTTATAATTATTACTCTTCTGATAATGTAAGGTCGACTTACATTAATAATAATAATAATATTAAGAATAATAGGTTATAAAAAAAACTATAAAAATAAAAAATTATGCAAGAGCTCTTATATATATATCATCTACAATTAAATCAATTTTGTAAATAAGTTTATTTAAATTAGGCACATACAATGTTGGAAGAAATGTTATTGTGCATAAGTAATTAATTGTGTCATAATATACATATTGAAGTTATAGCTTGGATGGCAAAATGCTTGATATTTTTTTAGTAAATGGAGGAGAAATGGGACCCACAAGCCATGTAGGATCCGACGTGGCAGCCTAGTGGCAGCCACGTCATCAATTTTAAAATATTCCGGTGCCCAGTCAGCAATATCCGGCGGATAGGACTAAAATCCAAAAAAAACCAACTTAGAGGACTATTTTCCTCACCGGAGCAGGAACATGACTAAAATCCAAAATAGGCCAACTTAGAGGACTAAAATCCTAATTTTGCCCTGCTATGTGTATATATAGTTACCGAGTGCCCGCTGATGCGACCATCACATATGGATAACCCTCAACAGACAATTCATATATGAAGCAAGACATTGTCCGTACGACATCTTCATAATGTCTTATTCTCGAGTACCAATAATTCACTACTGATCAATATCTATGATCATATCAAAGATTCATCCGACCGATCAGTTCCAAAATTAGCAATCGAGAGAACCGTCTCTTTACTTATGTAAGAATGAGTGAACTTCATCTTTGTGACTTACATTCTCAGTTATCGATTTCTGAATGATGCCAGGTTGGACATAATTAGGAAAGCTACACAAATCTAATTAACTTTCCCGCCACATCAAATATCACTCTTGAAAATGAATGAGTCTATAATCATATCACATATAAGGGTAGCCATTAAGATGTGGAAAAAACCAATGGCCCGGATAAGGTGTTCACACTCCAAGTGTTATGGGACACTAATGGTGGTTTGATTATAAGATCTTAGACAACATCCATTTTCAACAAGGACCTAATATTTAAGGAGTACCACAAAAAATTCAGTCACCCCGTACATAAATCTTATGCACCGAGTATTATGGCCGTATGACGAACCCTTAAAGATTTTGTGTAATGTTTATTTAGATAGATAGTAGTAAGGAAATAAAAAGATTAACTTTAAACAACACACCAATGTTTTTTCGAACTCCACTTCTAACAACGATCACATCATAAAATTCTTCATTGTTCGGCGCATTATTTTCCTCCATTCGAACTTTCTCTTAATCATTCTCGCATGCAAGAATAGCTCTAAAACCTGGCAAAATGTCTCATAAACATCCAACATCAATCTCACACACTTAGGCCCTGAAAATCACCAAAAACAACACCTACCTAACAGAGCATCTCCCGATAAAATATGTATGAAATAACCACATAAAATATCATCAAATATTGACTTATCAATTTTATTTCATGAGTTTTCTCTACAAGAAAGCCTTGTTCTATACTTAAAAACCCTGACCGGACGTTTGTGAGCAAGAATCTTCCTTAGTTTCCTCACTTGAGATTCTGTGCAAAATATGGTGACAAGATGGCTCATTTGCATACTTGACTTTACGCCCTAATCCATGAATCAATTTTCTCATCATCAAAAGTGCAAAATCTGATGATGTGATGGCTCATCGGCATACTTGACTCTACGTCCGTAAGCCATGCATGAATCAATTTCCTCATCATCAAAGGATTCCTCCGATCATACACATCATCCACCTGATCCTTTTCATTCAGAAAGTCTGAGATCGGACCCTTCACATCCAAACACAAAGTTCGAGACAAAAAAGTCTTATCCATTACTTACAAATGTGCATCTGGCACCAATTCAATATCAACAACAAGCCTTTTCTAAATCCGGTCTTTGGTGTCTAATCATCCTACCTCTCCACTGTTACCTTCTCCTGCCAAAGCCATCAAAACTCTCATATCCTCAAAGTAAAATGTTCCTCCCTTGTGATTCTAGAAAATTACAATAAAAGTATGAGATAATACAAGGCAAGACTTTACCCTCACCACTTT
Source organism: Gentiana macrophylla (assembly GCA_026214975.1). NCBI lineage: Eukaryota > Viridiplantae > Streptophyta > Magnoliopsida > Gentianales > Gentianaceae > Gentiana > Gentiana macrophylla. The sequence goes on from CM047807.1 coordinate 109,755,796, forward strand.
AAGAAATCGGCCAAGAGTTTAGAGCAATATATAAGAAGACTAGATCTTATAAACAAGCTTAAATACTAAATATATTTTTAATGCTTTTGTTGTTGCCGAAACATTACAATTGAAGGCATTTTATAGGTAAAACTTGGAACAACCCTCCAAGATAAATCAATTTATAAATGAAATTGTACATTTTTAAGGTCTTGAAAGATAGAAATGTGAAAACAAATTAGACCGTTCATCTTATTTAAGGTCCTGGAGAATGAAAATGTGAGACTTCTCCTATGGCTAAATTGCAATTTTAGTCCTCTAACTGGACACGTTTTGCAATTTTGGTCCTGGTTTTTCTCCGGCGATAATTTTAGTCCTGTAAGTGGTCTTTTTTTTTGCAAAAATTGTCGCCGGAAAGACCACTTACAGGACTAAAATTGTTACCGGAAAGTAACAATTTTAGTCCTGTAAGTGGTCTTTCCGGCGACAATTTTTGCAAAAAAAAAGACCAAAGTAACAATTTTAGTCCTGTAAGTGGTCTTTCCGGCGACAATTTTTGCAAAAAAAAAGACCACTTACAGAACTAAAATTGTCGCCGGAGAAAAACCAGAACCAAAATTGCAAAACGTGTCCAGTTAGAGGGCTAAAATTGCAATTTAACCCTTCTGGTATTACCAAAGTGATTAAATTCATAAAATAAATAAATAAATAAAACATCAAAAGTTGGTTCATTCTTCAAACTTCCCACAAGACATCCAATTTCATCACACTTTGAAATCAAGAGAGAAATAGAAAAGAGCTCGATTGCATTGCATTGATTGATAATAATGAATATAATTATTACCTCCGTCCTAAAATATAAATCATCCTACACTTTTAGATTTGTCCCACGATATAAGTCTTTCAACATTACCAATGCAACATTTATTGCTGATTTCTCTATCCTACCCTTAATTTATTATCAATCCAATCATTTTTCATTACTTAACTATTGCATCAATGATAGTCAAGGGGTATTTTAATAATTTTATCTTCAAATTTATAACATTCAACCACTTCCTTAAACTGTGTGAAAACTCCTAGGATGACTTATATTTTAGGACGGATGTAGTACCATATTTACAGACTAATAGATGATAGAGGTCTATTCAAATAGAACTATATCTAAACCAAATAATTTATTCTAACAACTCTATCATAATTTAAATTCAAACAATATTATTAAAATAATCTAGGGGGAAGGGGCTACAAGGACAAAAAAAATGATAAATGGGTCCAGAAGGACAAATTTCAAAATCAGATATTAGTAAGGACAAATTGCTAATATAGTGACAAAAATGCCCCTTTATAATTTTAATAATAATAATGGAACAACAAGTAGTAATAACTCATAAAATGTCAGAACTCCAATGAAAAATAGTAAATGACCTAAAAACAAGTAGTAATGTTTCATAAAATGTCAGAATGACCAAGAAAAAAATAGTAACAACCCATAAAATGTCGTAAAATCAAATAGAAAAATAGTAACATCCACTAAACAATAGTAACAGCCTAAAAACAAGTAGTAACAGCCCGTGAAAAATAGTAACGACCAATAAACAAGTAGTAACATCCCATAAACAAGTCGTAACATCCCATAAACAAGTAGTAACCGCCCAAAAAATGTAATAACGTAATAGTAACAACCCTAAACCTTAACTTTCTCAACAACAAAAAAAAAACAGCCTTCATACGCAGGTTTCCTTCTCCGGCGGCCTTGTCTCCTCCGGCCGGCCTGTACACTTGCACCTCCGGTGGTTCCCTCACAATTCAAATTTCACCAACAAACCTCGCCCCAACCAGTGTTTTTGACATTATATTCGGATGATTATCCTCGAATCGAGCCATCGAAGCTTCCTGATCGGTCCGCTTCAAACACAACAACAAAAAAAAACTTCATCTTCTCCAAAACATCGCCAAAGATTATCCTTGGGTGAATGCAAGGTCAATCAAGCTTCCAACCGCCTGAATCGCACATAGCCCTCAATTTCAGTAGCAATCCAATCACCACCATGGACGATTCCGGCCGCCATGAATCATCACCATATTGTTGCTGCTGTGATTGGAAGAAGAAGAAAGTGTTTTGATTGAAGGATGGAAAATAATCAATAAAAGAATAAATTGGTGAAAATATTTGCTGGGGTTGGAGAAGAGGACGACGGAGCAGGTTTTCCGGCGGCCATGAATTTTCTGAACCATGTGGCTAGGTTTTTGTTGCAGGTTGTCTTTTTTTAGAAGGAAGATTTTTAATTTTATAGATATATAGGAAAAGGGTGTTTTTGGAAAGTCACATAGTTTTTTTCCTTTCTAATTAGCAATGTCCTTGCATCCTGGTTTCTTTATTATTTTGTCCTTCCTGACAAAAACCTAAATAATCTATTGACTCAATCTTGTCATTATCTCTAACACGCCCCCGTAATCTCATGGTAATGCAATGAACATGGTGATTGACTCGTAATAAATTAATCTTGCTTCCTTCACATGGTGCATGCAACAACCTTCTCCATATTAATCGACAACAACTGCTTCACATCAACCTGCTACTGCTTGAATCTGCAATAGATGACTCAATTTTTTTTAAAGAGTCATAGAAGAAATGATAGAAAGAAAAAAATATTTGGAGGGAATATCATCCTATGATACCCTAAAAATTAGAAGAATTTATAGTTGAATAAAATAAATGGATGTGGTCACCCTTGTGATCAACACATGGTTGACACAAAACTCAATAAAATTTGGAATGGAGTGTTGTACCCTAGTTAAGAAATTTGGAATTGGAGAATTTAATTAACCCTGTCGATAAAAATGAAGGTTTAATAGATAAATTGAGATGAAGTCTTTGCTCGAATGGCGTCTTCTCGGTGGCCTATTCGCGGAAAAAACTTGAAATTGATTTTTTCGAAAATTCTTTTTCGGCTAATGAGCAGGTTGTCAGGTGGAACAAATTGTTACCTTCGAAAGTAAACGTATTCATGTGGAAAGCAAATCTTAAAAGAATTCCCACAAAACCGAATCTTATTCATTATGGAATTGCAATTCAAGATTCTTTGTGTTCGTTGTGTTACAAATTTGAAGAAACCGTTAACCATCTTTTGTTCGTGTGTGATGTGTCACTTTTGATTTGGTCACATGTTCAAAGTTGGTGTAAGATCATTGGCCTAAACGATTTCTCGTTTAGTGATATATGCTTTTTGCAAGTAGGGAACGATGTAAATGCATTGTCAAAGATGGTTTCTTGTTTATGCATGGCAGCTTTAGTAGGAGTCACGGCTTGGGTAATTTGGAATTATAGAAACAAAATAATCTTTCGTGCTCAAGTTTTAAACCCGGAGATGATATTCAGGGAAGTTCAAAGATTATCATTTTCTTGGTTGTCACATTCTAAGGGTCTCAAGAAATTGGAGTGGAAAGAGTGGAAGGCTAATCCGATGAATGCCGTCTCATAGGATCAGGGAGTTAAGAGATTAAGTCTAGGTGAAGACCGACGAGCTATGGGATTTTTTTTTGGTTTGGAAATAAGTTAAACTAATCATTTGGTGCAGTGTTCTGATCTCTATCTTGGAATTTCGATATCTTTTTTATAGTGCAGCAGACTTTGTAAATCTGCTGTCATAATGCTGAAATTTAGGAACTTTTTGTAATGGATGTTCACCAAAAAAAAAAAAAAATACACATAAATTTTGGGAGATTGGAGATGAATGAATTGGTTCTAGAAAGCTTGCTGGATTGGAGTGGAATTGCAGCCTGTCTTCTGTCTTCTTGTGAGGAAGATTTGTGGGTGATGTGTTGGCTATTGGCGCAAGATCAAGAATGCAATGCATGTAACTTCCTGTGATTTTAGCATTGTTATGGATTGATCAAATTGGGAGTTCCCGGCGGTTATGTCAGATGGTTAGAGGTTTAATTTCGGATGAAGGACATTTTGAACGCTCTTTTTTAGCAAATGTTGGGCTAAAAAAAGGATGATGTTCGTATCTACTAGTTTTTTTTGGAACATTTTGTAACTTGTTTTTAGCATCTTGCTGATAATAAATGAATCTTGGTTGTTCAAAAAGAAAAGAAATTTAGAATTGTGGATTGTAAAAACCCTTAGGGTTGTAAAAACCCTTAGTAAAATTTGGAATGCTGAGTTGTATCTTGTACTAACCCTAATAGACGAAAGGGTCTGGATTGGAAAAGCAAATGTTTTCTAAGTTGCAATTTACCATTGGCTTGTAGAATCGTTTATGGGATTTGAAAGATGATAATGATATGAGAGTAATTTATTTTGATGACTAAAAAATCAACTGAAAAAAAAATCATGATGACAAAAAAAAAATCAAAGGACAAACAAAACATGAAGAGGGGAAGGGTGAGGGGGTAAGGGTTCGTGTAGATTATGGTAACGAACCCCCACCCAAACGAATTTCTTTACTGTTGACCAGGATCTGAAAGACATTAGTCGAAAAGCCCTGCTACCATAATAGAGAAATAGAAAATAAATTTCATTGCATTGTTTGATAATAATGAATATAAATACAATATTTATAATTCAAATTCAAACAATATTATCTAAACAATCTATTTACTCAATCTTCTTATTATCTTTAACAGAAATGACCATTACTCAATGTAGGTTATCTTTTAACACCATTTTTTTTTAACTGAAGTCATAATAGGGCTTTCCTACGATATATGGCTTGCATAGTAATCCATAACCAACGATAACGAAATATATATTTTGTGAAGTTCCTGAAACCCTTATGAACATGATTGGTAACCACCAATGCAATGACCGATCAGGCATCGGCTTAGACCTGACAGCCTTGCCCCAAATCCATGACAGAAGCACTATGTTCCACCTCATTGACCATACGACGATAATCAAGCAAATCCTCATCTATGGTAAAGTTATCATCAAATGAAGCATATGAATCAGTCTGTGATACATCATGAGACTCAGAAATAACAAAGAGACCAAACTTTTTTCTAATTACCACTTTTTGTCCATTAAGAGACACAATAGCTGTGTTCTCCACGCCCTCTTCAAGTTCAAGCCTCTTTATATTCATATCATGGGTTGTTCGAGAAGGACCCGTACCATCGTTGATATGCAAATTTTCAGTTAAAGAAATATCATCATTCAGAGTTCTAACCTTCTCCTTACCTCGCACTGCATCTTTATCGCGTTGGGATGAAACCTCCAGCACTTGCACTTGCACCTCCTCTGAGGCCTTCTTAGAACCATCTTGTCTTAAATGAACACATTCATCATCAGGACCAGTAGTTTTTGGCCTACATTCCTCAATTGGAGGCACCATTTTAAGCATCAAATGAGGATGCTTTTTAAGGCATTCAGATTCTTTATGGCCAATACGATAACAAAAAGGACAGTAAGAAGGCCACACTTCATACCTCAAATGTTGCCAAAATCCAGAATTATCTAAATCACCAATCCAAATCCGTTGAGTTTTTGGTTTCATCAAGTCTAATTCAACGAGAACCCTCGCCACGGATGGCCTACGTAAATCCAGAGTAGATGAATCCACCTTCATAGGCCTACCGATAAGAGATGCCAATTTAAGGACATAAGTCTCATTAAACAAATAAAGAGGGAGATGAGGCATTTCAACCCAAATAAGAGCTAGAGATGCTTCACAATTCGCTCGAAAGTCAATCGTCCACTTAGACAGAACCATTTCATGTTTACCAATGTACCAAATCCGACGATAAAACAGGCGAGTGTAATCTTCCTGGCATCCTGGTCGTAGCAAGACGGTTTTAGCATCAAGCAATCCGACATGACACACAGATTTTAACCCTAAATTAATGATGAACTTACGAACATCATCAACAAGCGGTCTAAACTCTGGAAACCGACCCACAAGAGCATTTCGATACGGTTCGGCTAGGGTTTGGATTTCATCACGAGACAAAAGTAGAGCTGGAGATCCCTTATACGTCGAAAAAGAACCTAAGTCGGACATGGTGACCCTCTACCGCCTTTGCCTTTTGTTATCAGATGTTTTTATGAGTGTAGTATATTTCAACGGCTCTTAGTTAGAAAAAAAAGGATGGAATTAAATTGGTACCTAAATCTTGTGCCTGGACCAAAGTGTCTTACCATCTATTTATAGTTTCCATATGTGTTTCTTAAATTCAATTGAGGTATCGTTTTATAGTTTTTTATTGATTACATTTCAACAACTTAGTAATTCTTCATCAAACATACAACAATCAACCATTTGTATGATGATGTAAAAGCCAAAGCTACAAATTAAAACTTTGCATATGTTATAATTAAAATAGTTTGTTAGTTAGTTTAGATAATAACAGAAGAATTGAATAAGTATCATCGACAACCTACTTCATAACAAAATTTGTTGTAATTGAAATCGTTTGTTTGTTCTGTATAGATTAAGACAAAGTTCATCTTTAAGAATACAATTTCAATTATGCATGTGTATCGGGGGCGGACCCACATGGGGCCGGGCCAGGGGTCCATGACCCCACCCAATTTTTGGTTTAAAATTACTAGCATAGGGATACTCGCTCTTGTGTCTTATTATACATCAATAGTTATGATTTATTGAGGTGTATTGCCACTTGGACAAACATACATATCTCTATACATAGAGAGAGACATAGACGTGTATTATGAATACATTCATTGGGTTTATAATATATGTCACTAATATAATTATTATGCAATTTTTCATCCACCATATGTCGTCATAATATCACAAGGTAGATTACTATGTTTTCACTTTTCCAATTGAGATGTTTGTGCAGTAGATGTTGTATGTAATAATGAAGAATCATGTGTAGATTTATGAGCCGGTCGATATAATTGTTATTCAAATGCCAGTAACACGAAGATATTACTGTATATTTCAAATACAAGGAATCAATCATTTTCACTTGACACACAATATAATTAACTAAGATAAGATAGTGATTTATTTAATGTATACGGTAATCATCGTTCATAAAAATGTTGAAATCCAAAACCTTGACTTGTATAGAGCACTTGAAGTTTGTGACATGTTGCTTTATATTAATCATGTTTTTTTTTTTTTGGAGGGTATTTATTCATGTTAATTAACTATGATTTAATCATCAAATTGGAGTAATTGATGATAATTTTATTAGTTAGGGAAAGGGACACTACGAAACCCGTAGTTGTTTAAAACCATACGAAAAATTAATAGTACCAATCTGTAACAATACAAAACGATATGAAAATTGCATGGTAGTAGAAAATAATCGTAACAGTATAAAATTATCATACAAAATGATTGTAAAATAGTAAAAATGATATAAAAATGACTGTATAAAACAATTGTCTTTTGAAAGCACAAAATAATCGTAACAAGATAGCATATACGACAACTAACAATGTAAAATGTAACTAAAAAATTTATCTTTACAATAGATAACGAAAATACAAAATACCTCTAACATGACAATAATAGAAAGAAAAAAACAACAACAACATTTTTCACGCACGCGGCACGCGGAGAGAGGAGGTAAGAGCATCAGCTATGGCCTTATTATTCACACTGTGGGATGAATGTGGGATTTCATTTGGGATGTATTATGCTCCTATGACTCAAAATAAGGGCTCCGTTTGGTTTCGGATTGACTGGATCCATTTGGATCCAACTTAATATTTTATTCATCCACTATCTTATTTACTATTATTTTACAATCATTTCACCAATCATTTCACCATCAACAAATAAAATAATATTAATCAATTCATTATATTCACCACCTACACTATTCAACCATTACTTTATCAATATAATATTTCTCTCACCAATCATTTCTTCATCAACACAAACTTTAATACAACATTTCAACCTTATAATCATTACTTTATATTATTTTATTTTATTTTTCCTCTCATAACTCAAATGGATCCAGTTCAGTCCGAAACCAAACGGAACGACACGTGGGAATCAATATAGTGGGTGTGAAAGTGGTACTGTCCACGTTTCCTTCCACGTCTACTGCACAAGTTTTTAGATAAATAAAATATTTTTTATTCGTTTGCATAACAAGCAAAGACACTCTCTCTCCTTAAAAGTGGGCCCTATGGCTGCTAACACCTTTTTTTCCTCTTACTTTTTCACGGTGAAGAAATGAGTCATTGTAAAACATATAATGTTAACAAACAAAAATGACTGATAAAGTTGTCAGCTTTTTAATTTCCACACACATTTCATACGCAGACCATCGGCAATGTCACAATCGAAGTTGATCTCCTGTAGCGGTCAAAGTTGATCACCAGATCGAAAATGATTTTGATATCAATTTTTATGTCGTTTGATGAAATGAACTCCAAAAATTAAGGAAAAAAACACAATAGCGTGATCAAATGTGATATAAAAAGGGACTATCTTTTCACATAAATGTTGTTTTACACTTACCAAGAAATGAGAAGTGAAACTTCTTTGGATTTTCCACACGCCGCCATTCCGACCGTAAATGAAATCAGGAAAATATATACTATTCTCGCTAATTCATTATTACGTGAAATTATTCGACCCAATTTGAATGAATCACGATCATTATATCTTGATTTTATTCTAGTGAATTTTGAATGTTTTTCATACTTCAATACCGGTCGAAAAGACATTCGACTAAAATTGAGTCTAAAAACTTTTAATATTCTCATCAAATTCATCAATAATCAATAGTGGTCTTTCTTATAATGTTGTTGTTATCCTCGACCCAATTCTAGTTTGAATGTGTAGAGTAATCCGACTCAATATCGGTCGAATGATGCTTTCTGACTATGTATGAGTTTGGAAAACTTCAAACATTCTACCAAAATATGGTGAAATCAACCAGTGTGACTCTCAACACGTATATTCGACCGTATTTCAAGATGGATAATCATCATATTCTGACCAAATTTTGGTCAGAATGAACGCGCGTAAAATAAAAAAATAAGGGCGAAATTGGGAAAAAAAATTATGTGTGATAAGATAAAAATTTGTGTGAAAAGATATTCTCTATAAAAAAAGAGCTTTTTGATAGTGAAATGGCCAGCCCAAACTGAATAGGGTCAATTTGTTACTTAGAAAAAATGTTTAAGGATAACTTTATGAAAAAACAATTGTTTAGGAGGCCTAAATGAAACCATTGAAATAGTATAGGGGTCTCTAATGCCTTTTTGCCCATAATTATACATCGAGTGGTTAAGGGTAAAGCTAGAATAACTATAAGACATGAAATATTTTACCTTATAAAAAAAAATGCCATTCTTTACAAGGCTGCGACATTATTCTAATATTGAAGGTTTAAATAATTCATATCGAAAAGGGTAAATGAGTACAACAATTACATGTCGCTGCCCTTCGCCTCCGCCTCTACCTCTGTCGCCGGGATTAGAACACTCCTTTCTCCTCCTCATATATATATATAGTGATCATCGGCATGAGAGTCTCCTCCTTTCCTTTTTATGTTTACTACCACTACTATGGTCTCTTTTTAATTAAGCTGCACAATCCATTACTCAGAAGAATCTGAGTCCATACTCCCCATATCTTTTAGTCCTCTCGGTTTCTACAATCATTAATACCAAAAACAAAACAAAAAAACAATTTTAGGATTCGAGTTTGAATTGTTGTAATATAAAACACCCACCCATTCTATCGTACCCATCCCACGCAACCAACCCGATCCACACCATACACTACTCACCATGCCCTACCCTCACCACACAACATCCTACCTCACCCCTACCCTTATCAATCCTCATCTCTATCCTACCCTGACTTTACCTACACCCGCCCAAAAAACACACCTGCCATCATCCCAAACCACCAAGGACGGAACCAGAATTAAGACTCGAGTCGGGTAATGGAGAGTCTTTAGATAGACGGATGGGCTAGATTAATGGCCTAAACCGAACCAATCAAATAGAGATATTTTGGTAGTATTTTTTTCTAGGTGGGCTAGCCCCCTTACATCTATACTATAGGTCCGTCTTTACACCCCACCAGGGGCGGCTCCACCCACAAGCATGGAGTGCTGCCAATTCTAAAATAAATTTTTTTTTTTAACAATGATGGAGATTTTTTTAATAAACGCATATCTATGCAGAATCGACTTTTTATTTTTATCGATTGACTTTATTTTTATCTCATTCTTTCTATAATTATACGTATATGTATGAAATATACAAATATATATGTGATACGGGAAAAAATTGATAAATTTCCACCCTCATTAAAATTCCCAGTATCGCCCCTCCTGACCCCACCCTTGATGACACCAACCTAGCCTGCTTCGACCCCCACACCACCTTTACCTACCTACTTTCCCTACCATCTTGCTCTATCATTAGCCCTACACCACCTTGATGACAACAATAGGTTGATGGGTAAAGGCAGTGATCGAGTGGGGTCCAGTGTGTTTGTGTTAATGCTATCTATTTTATTCCATTCATTTTTCGTTGACGTTGTAATGAAATTTCATAATGCCCAATTTTCACTACAAATCACCATAAAGGAAAAGAATGACTTATGTCATTACATTTCCTAAATTCAGCAAAAGAAAGGAAAAGAAGAAGGTATAAGAAGTGAAATTTTAAAATACAACCGTTGTATGAAGGTTTTACCAAGTGGCATACATTACAACCACTCATTTCTAACCTCTCACACACGATAAAAGTGTATTATGTGAAAGAGAAAAAAAATGAGAGGCTCTAATATATGTCACTTGGTATAACTTTCCTACAACCGTTGCACCATAAAATCTCTCGTATAAAAAAGATTTGTCTTTTTGCGCATGTGTCGCTTATCCAACGGACAGTGCACACAAATAGTCCCGGGTAAGAATTTCTCAATCTTCAGGAAAATGAAGATAATATATATAAGATGAATGGCAGTGGTCGGTTACCTTTTTGGAAACCTTCTTTTCTCTAACCTCGTAACGTTCTAGAGTCAAGTCGCACAGCCACGAACCTGGACTTACCAGCTGCATTTCCATTTTTTTATTTTCACGTTAAAAAAACAAACAGATTGGGTAACAAAAAGGCATACATGTCGATGAGTCGATCAATAAGAAACAATAAGAAACTTCTAGATTGAGGGAAAATGATAAAAAAAAAATTACAAAATGAATAAATATGACACACTCCTTTTTTTTTAGTTGCAAAAAGAAAAAACAATTTCAGAGAGACAAAATTACCCCTCATTTATAGAAGGGACGCGCGCATATGCTTATCTTCGGTACTTCCGCTGCTTCAGGACCTTCGGGATTGGTTTTTTTTTTTTTTTTTTCAAACATCCATAACTTTTGATTTACAACTCCGATTATCGAAATTTTTTCACCAAAATTCATATTTTTTTTGCTCTTTAATTTGAGCCCAAATACGATAGTAAATTTTGAAAGCCGAAAAAATATTTGTATTAACTGGAGCGTTTTTCTTATAAACGACCGTAACTTTTGATTTAGAACGCCGATCATCAAAATTGTTTCACCAAAGTTCATATTTTTTTTATCTTCATTTTGAGACCTCATTTGATACCTTTTCGACGTATTATTTGAAAGCCGAATTTAATCGCAGCATTTACACTAACACAATGATCGATGAAATGATGATCGATGATCGATGCGATGATGTCGCTCTCATTTAAGGCTTATTTCAAGTGACTACTTCAAGGCACACATATCTGGCTCATATAAGGCTCATTTAAGGCTTAATTCAAAGGACACAATATCATATATGGCTCATATAAGGCATACAATATCACTAGCACTATCATATAAGGCATGCAAGATGTCGATGTCGATGCTTGATGTCGCCTCATTTAAGGCTTAATTCAAGTGACTACTTCAATGCACACATATCTAGCTCATATAAGGCTCATTTAAAGCTTAACTAACCGAACTAATGTCAAAATGATGTCATCAACTAACTTTCTTCCGTACACTCCAGGTTCCTGACATCACCCTTCCCTTTTAAACATCCTTGTCCTCAAGGATATAGAAAAAATTCCAAACCAACCCCCCAAAAATACCATTTCTCCACAACAACCAAGCATACAAAATCAAACATCCCATTATCCCACATCCCATTGTCTCCCATTATCACTATTGCTAGTATCCTCTTTCCCACCCCCTCAAAACCATCCTTGTCCCCAAGGATGTAAACGAAAAGGAAAAGAAGGAAAGAAAAAAAAATTGCACATAGACCCGGCTCCACACAAATTCTTCAAGATCGTAGCCCTTACTAAAATAACAATATTGTGGCCTCATAAAAATCTTCCTTCGTGGTAGTGAAATGAGCAATAGAACGTCCACACACGGAGAATGTCCACTCGGTGCTCTCATACATCTGAGCCAATGGGGGCACTTCTCAACAATGCTGTGCAGCAAACTTGTAATGGTTAAGCCTGTAGAAAGAAAACCACGACAACACCTAAACCTCCCCCGACTTGTCTGAAAAAAAAAATCTTGGTTGCATTCTGCAAATCTTTGAATCCTAATGCCACTAGAGAAACAAGGGTATCCTCATGTTGCTCCTTCCAACTATCCAAACCAATATCACTCCTATCATTATCACCATTATCAGTACTCCTATCAGCCATCAGTATAAACTCAAATTTCCCCGTGCTTGAAAAAAACCCTTGAAAGTATTTACAGGTCATCTGAAGTTTACCAAATGGACCCCCAAACTCAAGGATGCCCACATAAGTACATGACAAGTCACCAACTTGATTATGCTGATCAACTTCAATATTATAGATTCCACTCTTTTTCATCATACTTCGGCCTTGCTGCTTCTCACAAATCTCAAAAGCATCATTCCAATTCCAACTTGATTATCCAAACATTTCTGCTTATGTTACTTTCATTTCCCTCCCATGTGAGACCCGCAATGATATGAAGTATAAGAAGTGTAAAAACAGTGGCATTGATGACATCTACAAGGTGTATACATCCAAAAGCCAATATATCAACCAATTCAACATTAAACTTGTCAAACGAAAAATCAAAATCGTTCCGACCTCCACTACTATTGGAAGAATGAGAGACTATATTGTGCTCGAGTGGATCACAACCATTATAGAACCAAAAACTACCACCCGGATCAAATACTATCATTTGCACCTCACCATCATTTCCTTTTGTTTGCTCAAGTGAAAGTTGGTTTGGCATTTTATCGAACAGGTTAAGTCCGGTAAACAGACAGTCAGTCTTCATTGAAAATGACTTAGACATTTCATCAAACACTTGGTAGGCAACTTCCACCATTCCAAGCTTTGATGGATATGTTTGCTCAACCTGAATTACAGCCTTTAGAGAAGAGAAATCACCCTCTGCAATCGTAGAAAATGAATAACACTGCCCATAAATTGATTTCGAACCTGTAAAAATTGCCTCGGTTGATTTATCGACCATCTTGGGGGCTGCATTATTTGAATTACCAAATTCTTGCTTAGATGTTGCTTCTGCTTGAGAGTTCAGCCAACTATCGACATCTATATCTTCATCAATCAGCTTATATGTCGTTGTCGCTGTGACGGTCGGTTGGGGCAATTCGTCAAACACCTTGTGGTATGCATTTGGCAAGTCAATTTTTCCAGAGTCAGCTTCTATCCACATTGCAACATCCTCGTTTCTCTGTAAAATTCCATCATAACAACTAATATCCTCTGATCTATGTGGTGCAGGCAGCAGTCCAGCACTTAATGCAACAGCAGGAGCTTCGACGAGTGACAGCTTGCTTGGATTCTTGCAAGTTGGAGAGATATGTTTTGTGAGAGAAGGGGGGTATATTCGTCCGTTGGAATTTATTTGTCCTTAATCCAACTAAAAAATTGAAGCTGGATTAGCACTTAATTAAGGGGGAAAAAGTGGACTATAAGCTAATTTTTCCTAACTTATACTACTACATAATCCCTCCAGTTTTTTTTTCACAGAGAGAATAATCAAATAAATTTAAAAAAATAATTAATATCTCCAAAATATAGTATTGGAAATGTATTTTTTTATTGGAGTTTTAAATACTTTGTTTTTTTAGGGGTGTAAATATTTTGTTGGTAAAAGAGTTATTAGTATTGGAAATGTAATTTTTTATTGAATATTAAAATACTTTATTGGTAAGGAGGAAAAAAATAATAAATGAAATGTAAAATGACATATAAATAAAAACACATCAAATTCTGAAATGTGACAGATAAAAAAAACGGAGGGAGTAATACGTTTAAAAAGTAAATTCTATTTATAAAATTCATTAGTAAATCATTTGTGTTAATAAACTTAGAAACTTATCACCAACCATTGAAAAAATATCATAGACCCGTAAACCTCTTACCCAAAACCCGCCCCGACAAGATTCAGGATTCGATTTTTCTTTCCGAGCCCATACCCGATAAGCGTTGGGTCCTGACAATCAGGATACCAGAATGTTCGGGATCCCGTCGGGTCGGGAATGAATGTCCTGAACATAGGATCTTAAAAAATATTCATGTTAATATAATAAAAAAATGACAACAATTACTTGATCAAAACAATAGTTCAAAAGATGGAGGGCGGAGAAATGAGTTAACGGCGAAAGAGTCGACGGCCGGTAGAGGCAGGTGGCTTTTGTGAGGAAGAAAACTCTGAAATATTAGAGAGCAGAAGAGAGGTGCAGAGAAAGTGAGAAACGACGGAAGCAGATAGTGTAGTATGTTTATGTTTTTGATATTTAGGGTTGTGGGTATTTATATCAGAATGAAAAATGTTATATATATATTCGGGTCGGGATCGAAAACTCAACGGGGTTGAGTTTTATACCCGATCCCGTTCCCGCATTTTCAGGGTCGGGAAAAATCCTGAAATTTCGGAATCGGGATTTTTCGGGATGGAATTCGGGACGGGTCGGGATTATCGAGAGATTTGCCACCCTAACTATTTGTTTCGATTTGACCATTATGTTCAAATATAAAAAAGGCTTTTTAATCTTTTGTATTACATGCACCTTTGACATATATCATTTTATATAATCTGTATTGTTCATTAGCCAATATTTAGGCTATTATGATTTGGACTATAATGGAGTTTTTGTATCTTGCATTATAGTATATTTGTTTCATATATTGGGACTACTGTGATTTGGACTATAAGATACTTTTTGCATTCATCACTAAAGTTTCTTTCATTGTGGTCGTGGATATAGGCTAGTTGTCCAAACCACGTAAACTTAGATGTATTCGCCTCGTGTGTATTAATGTCACTTTTTTCTCCAGTTAATGCAAAAAAAAAAAAAAATTAAAGATAATATTTGATGTTTTTGGACTCCGGTCATATGGTATGTTCAATAAATTCTTCAAATACCCAACCAGAACTGCGGTAATAATATATTGTCATTAAATAATTACCCTCCCCTCACCGCTAAGGCTCCGTTTGTTTTGGGTTGTAGTTTTTTTAAGAGTTTTTTTGGGAGTTTTTTTTAGATAAAGTGATTGAAGTAATGATTAGAAAGTTGATGGTGTAAAATAAAGTAGAATAATGATTGATGTAGATTATGAAATGATTGGTGAAATAAAGTAGAAGAATGAATAAAATAATGCTAAAAAAGTAATAAAGTTGATAAAGTGAAATGATGAGTGATGATTTAATATTTTTTTATTTGTAGTTGAAGATTTGATTGGTGTGAGAATTGTAAGAAATGATTGATGATGTGATGGAAAAAAAACTCTCAAAAAAACATCTTGCAAAACAAACACAAGCTAAATGTTTTTCTTTTCCTTCACTTGAGTTAGTGAAAAAAAAATCTTCAAAAAAAAAAGTAGTGAAAAATAGTTATACTAATGATTAATTGAACCCCTAAACAAGCTAAATCAGGAAAATTCACAGGAAAAAATAAAAATGAGAGGAAACAAAAAACAAAGGGGGCTTACATTGAGGTTGCGTTGAATCAATTTAGCTCTCTTTTTAGGTCTTTGTGGAAGCTTAGAGCCTTTAATAGCCAAGAAATCCTCTTCTTTCTCTTTATTCGTTAAACCAATCTCAAATCTAGGTGGCCACACACCTGTTTTCATCATCCCATCACTTCCAGATGATGACACCGACCCATTATTATTGTAATTATTCTTATTGCTTTGAAGCTGCTGGTGGTGGTTGTCGGTCGCCGGAGACGCCAATCCCCTGCCGCCGCCGTTGGTACTGTTCCCCCTCATACCAATTGAACTACTATCTGAATTTCTTTTAAAAACAGAAAAAAGAAAACACGATATCAATGTCAGAAAGTGTGTATGAATTATATGGAATTCATCTAAAACACGTTTATTGAACTGTTTTCCATTTCAGCAAAACTGGGGAAAATATAATTTAAAATATTGTCACACACTTTTGCTATATGTCTCCCTCGGTCTAAAAGACAAATTGTAATATATATAATACCACTGCTGAAGCTGAAAGTAATCAAACCCCGTTTGGGGCGTGTGTTACATCCTTTCGTTTCCGGAAAAAACAAAACAACATAAATATAATCTTAATAATTTTAAAATGATTGATGGCAATGTTTACCAAATATCGTGGTCTAACGTGATATATGACAATTGTGACATCAAGAATAAACAAACCGGTAATATGCTATTATCATCACACTTCTCATAAGACGAGCCACACAATACTTTTTCACAACCACAATCAATGGTTTAAAAGCGTACAATCATTCTGAGAAGCAACATTTTTCTAAAACAAAAACAAAAAGGTATTTTTACAAAAAATACCCTCGCGTGAATTTGCAGATCGATCCTACAGAGGGAAATGAGAATTTTGAGTATGAAAACTAGAAGACTTTTTTTGGGGAAGGTAGGGGGTAGGGGGTGGGGGTGGGGGGGGGGGGGTGGGGTGACAGATTATGTTGCATAAAATTCGAAGGTCAGAAATTGAACTGAAAAGGCGTCAAACATGATTGGGGTGTTTGGGTGTAATAAAAGAGGGAAAATGGCCCAACAAGAAAGTTAGACAGAAGAAAGTTTGTGGAACGTGGAATGGCTAACAAATGTGGAGGAGGGATCAAAGCCGTCGGATTGCGATTCCTACGCTAAATACAGATGGTTACGTGTCATATATATGATTCATAGCATTGCATCATCATTCATCTTTAATAAATTAGATTAGAGAAGAAGAAGAAAAAAAGAATGGCATAAACAAAAATTCCGCCACCGTTTCTTTGTTTTTATATTCGATCATGATCCATCACAACAACTAACAAATAACTATATCCAGCTTCTACCGACATAATTATTATTTACAATCTTTTTTTTTTATTTTTTATTTTTTTCGACAACACACATATAAATATAAGTTCTTCTTTATACTTTCAGTACTGCATTAGAAACGTCAGTAGAGCTTTTAAAAATAACATCAGTGGACTGACGTTTTTCATCAATCATACATTTATAACTATAATGTCAGTGCACAGACATTGATATCGAAAACGTCAGTACCGGTGACGCGCGTATCGAAAATTAACGTATGTGTCAATGACTTTTTTTACACAAAAAATAATCGTGGTGCTTGAAGTGGTTTTTTTAATGTCAGAAGCAAGTGTGATGTCAATAGTAAAACCGCGGTGCGAATATACTTGTAGATTTATCTATAGGCACATCTAACTGTCTAAACATGGCAAGGAAGAATTTATTCAAATGTTATTTAAAGATTTTTTTAGACCTTCGATACTGTGGAATAAATCACTTCAATTTCTATTTAGTTAAGTAATAGGTGGTCTTAAAGACATGACGTAGAAGCAAAGGACTTGGGTGTCTTAAAAATACACTTGGACCTTAAGTTGAAATGTGGATTTTCGAATCCCGTAAATGGAAGACTTCTTTCAGTTCTTTAGTATAATAGCAAACCCCTGACTCTGAGCCATTAGAATGTCTGATTAACATCTCCACTCATTTTGTGGGACAGGGGAGTGAGGACCTTTTTGTTTAGGGTTTAACCATTTTTTAGTTAAGTAATGGATTTTTTTTCTCTCACGAAAGACGGATTTTTTTAATAATAAACTGGACTGACACCGGAAAGCACAAACACAAAACCAGCCCACCGTCAGACACTGCTGGAGTACCGTCCGGGCAAACACAAAGAAAAACTACAAACGAACAAACTAAACAACTGACATGTCAAGAACAAGATATCGAAAAGAATGTCTTGACATAAAAAGGTGAAGAAACTCATGGAGCCGATCGCTTCACCCGGAACAAAATAAAACAACAACAGAGCATGAGACTAGCAAACTGAACTATTAACAAGAGAGTGCCATGGCTAACGGGAAACACAACCGGGAGCAACCACCACTGACTGCCACCACCAAAGAATAAGGATATCAGATTAATGAGTAATATTGCATATGTTGTGATAAATGACATGATAGATGATGGGTAAATGACGATGATGTTGGGCTACATAGTGTGTAGAGGTGGTGGATGTGTGTATAAACGGTCTCTGGATAATAAATTTTTAAAAGTATGTGGGTGTACTTGTTGGTCTTTCCTTCAACCCTATAACAACCATAAGACCGACTTTCGTTCAAAGACTTGCATTTTTCTTGGTTACTCTAGTGATCATGTGGGTTATAAGAGCTTAGCTCTAATGACTAGTCATATTATTCTATCTCGTCATATTGGTTTTTAAGAGACCCAATTCCCTTACTCAACCCTGATGACGATGCCAAGAATTGAACCGACCTACGTGGCACCTCTCCAGTGACTCAACCTTAAGTTTAGGGGTTAGAGGGGTTAGAGGGGCCAGAGGCCCTACTGACCTGATTAGGGCGACTCGGCTACTGATTACATCCCTTCTAAGTCAACTAAGGCGTAGTACCTTGGGTAGCCGATTAGCCTGAGTCCCGTCCCGACCTCTACAGGTCGGCCAACACTTGTGATCAAACCTGCCCCTGCCCGACCCTATAGGTCGGCCCAAGTCCCTCTCGGATCAAACCTCTTACACGTGCAAGAATCCGAGCTGATCCCAGCTCGGCTATCTTCCCCGACCTCCGTAGTCGGCCCAAACTTTAAAGGGTTCAGCCAGTTCAGCTCGGGCCATCTAAGTCGGCCAGAGTCCATCCTCAACCGTATTTCCCACGTGTGTGATAATCAGATAAATATGAGAAGAATCCCTCGTATTTACTACTCTGATTCTGACAGTCAAAATATACATATAATTATCTCCTAAAATTAAGGAGCTTAATTCGTAATTATTTTTTCCATAGGGAACACGAAATCCAAGCCCAACAAGGACAAGGCCCACGCCGCCTTAGGGCATAAATCTCCTCTATATAAACCATCCCTAAGGAACTACGGAGACTTGATTCCAATCTGAAGGTTGGATACGTAGGCAGCTTGACTATCATCAAATGCAGTCTAAAACACCTCAAAACACCCCCTCTTCTTTCATAACATTTGTATTAAAAGAGCATCCTAAGGTTATCATCAAGAGAAAAAACCTTGAAAGTTTACCTTGACGATTTTTGGATCGTCACCTGACTCATAATACTTCTCTGTTAACCTCAGATTTCATATCGTTGTCTATTACATTAATTACATCTACTGAACCTCATATGGCTCCCCACCTCCCTACATTTTGGTCTCACCTTCTTCCCCTCCTACCTAAAAGCACATCACACCTCCACTACTCTTAATGAAGACGAGCCTACTTGTTTTACCACTGCTAGTAAGAGTCAAGTCTGGTGATGATGAATTCTGAATTTAATGCACATATACAAAATAATACTTGGAAACTTGTTCCTCTCAGCCTTCTATAACTATTGGTTGTAAGTGGGTCTATCGCACTAAACGTCATGCTAATGGTCGCATTGAACGTTATAAAGCTCGTATTGTTGCCAAAGTTTTCATCAATATAAGGGTCGTGGTTACCATGAAACTTTTAGTCCAGTGGTTAAGCCATTCACCATCCATACGGTTCTTAGTTCTTGCCATTGCCTTACAATGTAAATGGCCCAATCGACAAATAAACATTCATAATGTCTTTCTCTACAACCTTCACAATGAAAACAATTCTATGACTCAACCACCTTGCTATTTTAATCAGGAACACCCTAAGTATGTTTGCAAATTAAATCGCAGTCTCTAAGGTCTTATGCAGGCGCCACATGTTTGATTTTCATGGATAACACAATTTCTCATCTCTCTCGGCTTCTAGGCGAGCAAATCCGATTCGTCCATATATCTTCATTCTCCACGCATGCAACCAGTGGAGGATCCAGAGCCAAAGTTCAGTTGAGTCACCGGTCACAAAATTGTAGTAACCCTAAAAAAATTTCGGGTTGGGCGTGTAATTAGGTCAAAATTTCCGGGTTGAGCGGGTAATTAGGTCAAAATTCCCGGGTCGGAACCGGTTTGGGAGGGTGATTAGGTCAAAATTTGATTTTTTTTTTTACCAAAACAACGTCGTTTCACAATTTATATTTTTTTTATAAATTTGAGTGGGGTCACGTGGATCCACCCTGCATGCAACGGCGTTCTCATTTTCATGCTCATTTACGTTTATGATATCATTGTTACAGGCAGTAACTTGCACGCTATTCGAAACCTCATTCATCAACTTCCCAGGTTCTTCCCGTCAAAGACTCCTTATCATATATATTAGGCATCGAGGTGCAACATGGTTCTACCAGCCTCTTTCTGTACCAACATAAATATATCAAGAATTGATTATAAAAAACTGGCTTGTTAGAGACCAAGCCATGCGGTACTCCAATGGAGATGAGATCTTCTGCTCGTTTTGAGTCAAACAAAAAAAAAAAATCCTCAAAACGACGTCGTTTTGAACCATTCTCATTATCACAACAAACACAGCAAGGGGTGGTATAGTAGGGGATCCCAATTCACTCCAATGGCGGCTTCTACGATTTTGTCTAAATACACGTGCCCCTCCTATTGTAATCCCAAACAATACAAAGATAAGTTTATGGCAAACGGTTAAGCGTATATGAGTTATTTTTATTTAATCAGCACAGACACCAAATTAATGATTACTCTATAACTTTGATTGGACATCGAATCCAGATGATCCATGTTCTATTGGTTTTGCATAATACAGATCCAAATCTAATTGTAGTGATACATCCACTAAATCTTTTACTACACTTTTATCATCATTAATATGATGAGCCGACATTAAATAATTAATCCCACATATTATTCAATGGCTAGATCACAAAATTGTGATAGATGGACGTATCATTTTCCAATCTAATTAGTACTTAGTAGGTCATGAAATCAAAAGCCCACTAAACTTAGGGTCTGTTTGTTTACACTACTTAATACTTATTCTTAAAAGAATAAGTGATTATTAAAATAAGTGTTGTTTGATAATACTTTTTAACACATCTTAATTAATTAAGATCTTCTGAATTTCCTGTGAAAAATTATGGAAAATTTTAAGTGGTTAAGGAATTACTTAATGCTGAATTTTTTCAATAAATCTACGTTAGGTAGGGGTACACCTACATCCATACCTACCTCACACCTACACCCCACCCTCACCTTACCCCTAACCCCACCCCCCCCACCCCCCCCACCCCCACACCCCCCCACCCCACCCCACCCATACCCCCCACCCACCCCACACCCACCTACCCACACAACCCATACCCCACACACCACACACCCGCCCATACCCACCCCCACACCCCATACCCTCATACCCACCTACACCCGACCAAACCACACCCACCTACACCCTCATACCCACCTACACCCACCACACACCCGCCCACACCCACCCCACCCTACACCCCCATTACCCCACACCAGCACCCCCACCCACCCTACACCCACCCTCCACACACCCACACCCACATACACACTCACGAAACAAATGCTAATTTCAGATATAATAAGTGTTACCAAACAGTCTAATCAATTTCAACACTTAAAATATTCAGTTACTTAATTTATTCAGAATTAAGACTTCAGATTTCAGTCTTCAGTTTTAACAAACGGCTCCTTATTCAAGAAATTTTAAAAAAATTACCTGAGAATCCGTTGGGCAGGACAAGCCGGACGCTGCCGGAGATTTATATACCCATTACCGCCGTGGCCATTGACATTGTTTTTACAAGCCGGCTGGTTTGGAACCTTATTAGATTCCAAGCGCACAACCCGCCGATCAACCCTAGCCGTCGTTCGCTGGACCGAAATTGAGACCGCCGCACCGTTTCCTTTAGTACTATTCTTATTGCTTTCTTGATCCTTTAGCTGAACCTTCATATATCGCAACCTCTTCCGATTCCCCCACTGCAACACGGAATCCGGTGATGTAGTTACTGGAGATATGGTGCCGACGGCACCACTTCTTTGCTTAATGGCTGATCTCAAAAGCAATCTCTGATTTGAATTCCTTTCCATTTCTCTACCACCGACCTGTCAATTGCCATCGTAATAAACTCACGTTAAACTTCCGGTATCTTCATTGAAGAGTCAGAAATTTATGAAGAAGTTACTGAAACTGAGAATTTCATGGAAGATCTAGCATTCCGATCAGAATCTCAGCCGATGATACAGATTCATGAGTGAGTTTCAGATTAAAACGGCGTATAAATTAAGATACGAAATAATAAAGGTAGTGAATCACGAGGCCAGAGCTAGATTGTGGAAAAGAATATTCCGGCGAGATGGAGAAAGCTTCCACCTCTGCAATTCACGTTACCTGAAATAAAAGCTTCAACGCTTGAACGTTTCAATGTCTTCAAATCTGCAGGTAAAATCCCCAAAATTTGATGAGTTCAAACAGAAACAAACATCTGATGACGAACTTGATCCATCACAAAATGATTCGGATTTCGCACCTTATCAAAATTCATAAACACTGTTCTTTCTCCCACTCGTCAAAAGGATGTCAAAACATAGATTATGTTGGAAATGAAATATTTATGGATCTCTGTGTTCTTCAATCACCTCCTCCTCACACATACGAATCTTTATTGCCTCAACATGAAATATTTTTGGATCTCCAAATTTGTACCCTGTCAAAGTTGACAAAGTAGAATAAAAAAAACAAAAGACAAATTAAATCGTTGAGATAAGGAAAACAGACGAAAATCAACTCCATACTACACTGACCTTCAAAGCTCTGCCTCTGAGAATCTAAGAATATGAGCTCAAATCTTCAAAATTAGAGGCGAAAAAGTGACATGAAGAAGACTTTCAGTCAAAAATGAATACTCAGAAACGCATCTGTAAACAAGAACATCATCAATATCCAATGTAGACATACTTGTTGCTGGTCAGAATCTCTGATATTAAGATCGTTGTCCTCCCGAGAAAAATTAAGGTATTTTCACTTAGTCGATTCTGCAATTTGAATTATCCTTTTCCTTATATTATCTGAGAGAAGAAAAAGTGAGCAACAAAAAAAAAAAAAAAAAAAAAAAAAAAAAGAGGAAACTTCTTCAAAAAAGATGAAACTGAAACGAAATAACAAAATTATCTCTACCCTTCGAAGCGGAAAAGTCTTTTATATGCAACGAATATATTGCTTCAAGCATTTGTTATCATCATATTACCTATTGTTTTTCTTTTTGATTGTATATATATTTAATTCCGAGAATTTTATATTAGTATTTGAGCAGATGCCTAGTTTGTGTTATCTGAATATAAATTTAAAAATACAAATATAAATTGTTACACAATCATATCATTAACTATAATAAAAGAGCCAATGTGTTTCCCCTTAAAAGTGTTTCCCCCTTCAAGTGTTTCCCCTCAAAAGTGTTTCTTCTATATTATTAAATTTATTCTTTAATTAATGCGTTAATAAAACGACACTTATCTACATATTATGCAAGCATACATAATAAAAAAAAAAAATATGTACGGAATGATTATTGTGAAGAAGCTTTCAAGTTATAATTATTGTTGTTAATTTAATTATGATAAGTTTTTTCAAAAAGAAATTTATGGTACGCCAGAACAAAAAATAATAATTATGGTAAGCTTTCAATCAATGATAACTATTGTTGCAATAATTTGTTTTATCGTTTAAAAATAACAACCAAATAAGCAAGAATTTATGTATACCTAACTTTTTTTAACGATAGAAAAAAAAAAAAAAGATAAGCAAGAAATTATCTTTACCAACAATATATCTATAAAAAGTAAAAGATAAGCAAGAAATTATTATTTCTTTTTGGAACAAATAAATTTTGTGATTACAATTGACAATTAATTTTCAAGTGGGGAATCATTCAAATAATGATTATTTTGTGAATAAGTATCCAAAGCAAGCATTTATCTATACCAAGTGAGAAATCTATTGTAAAATTGTTGTGAAGAAGCCTAGGAAGTATTTACAAAGTAATTATTGTTTGACTTTTATTTATCTCTAATTGTTGTTTAATAAGCATCTACGAAAAAACATGATACAAATAATTTATGCATTCTACGAAAAAATATGATACAAATAATTTATGCATTAGAATCATCTACGAAAACTTTGTTCTTATAGAAACGTAATACAACTCACATACACTTGCCCTGAATAGGTTCAAAGTCTTGACCACTTGATTAGACACGGAATGAAGTAATAATTTCTAAATTTGCGGCAAAACATAGAATGGTGAAGAAGAATGAGAGAAAACCCAGGTAGGCGAGAGCAAAGAACAATTCATAAGAGAAGATTCGGATAGTTTATCATTGCATAACAATGACTCACCGAATGGAGCAACCCTACCTCCTTCAAAGACTACGAGCAACCCTACCTCCTTTAAAGACTACCGCCTTATTAGTTGGATTGGCAGAATGTATAAAATAAATCCAAATTGCTAGCTGATAGACTCAATAGTGTCATCCCTCTCCTCATGGATCACCGTCAACCTACTTTCATCAAAGGTTGACAAATAATTGATGGTGTCCTAATAACAAATTAAGTGATTGACTATATGAAAAAGCCTAATAGAAACACCTTTATCTTCAAAGCAAACTCTGAAAAAACATTCGACTCGGTCAACTGGAGTTTTCTGGATTCCATTTTGGAACAAATAAATTTTGGATCTACTTGGCGTAAGTGGACAAAGAGGTGCTTATCTTCAGTTTCGCATTCCATTGATAAAGGGGTGCATAACTTCAGCTTCGGTGTCCATTTTCATCAATGGGAAAAATCTGTCAATGAAGCCTCAACCGATCCAAAATTTCTCAAATATGCCAAGATGAAACATTTGGTAGAAAATGAAAAACTAATACACACATCAACAATAAAAACAAAGAAAAAATGGAGAGCCAAACTACTGCAAGCAGTGAAATGAGTCAAATAACAACCATAAAATACGATGACATGAGCCCAGTTTATATTGATGAAGATGATGCGATTGGAACCGTTAAGAAAAAATTAGGTTATAAAAAATAAAACAAGAAAAAGACTAAGCGATCGAGTTATGTAAGGCTTGATTTACACTATTAATACATTTATTGTTTTTGGTTGCTTATATGTTTACGTGCATTATATTATATCGATTATAGTATTCCCTTTTTAGGTATATTATATTAATGTTTTTTTGCTTTATTTATTTATTTAAACTATTAATGTAGTTCATTTACACCATAAACTGCGCTCAACAAAAATATATTTATCAATACCTAAACAACATGAATGCTATAAATAATAAATATTGTTAAAAATTAATCAATATGCATAAAAGAAGTGTGTTGATTGAAAAATGCAAAAAGAAGAAAATTAAATTTACATTATTTTAAGGGGAAATTCAACCTTAGAGAAGTGATCTGACAGATAGTAGTTAGCTTAGTGATAACGTACTTAGCCTGAAATGTGACAACTACTATAAATGCTGAGCTCTTATGGTGTAGTACACACCTTTTGTCAGTAATAAAACCTCTTATTTACAAACACCTTCGTCGTCGTCTCATCAAATTGGAACTCACCCACCAGTTCATGACATCTTGCTACTTACGCCACATAGGTATGAAGCTAATTTCAAATTAGCTAGAAATGAGAAATTTGAGGAGGAAGTTAAGGTTCCTAATGTCTATCTCCCCTGTTTAATGGAGAATCACCTAAGGAATGGATACGGCATAGTAAAAGATACATCTAGATGCACGATGCTTGGATGATTAGAAAGTAGGCTTAGTAGAAAAGCATTTTTAGGAAAAACAATTGTGCGGTTTGGTAATCTGAGATCGAGTTTTATAGCAATTGATTTTGCATTCTTGAGAGAAAAATTTATTAATCAATTAGCGGGTAGACCATTAGAATTGGCGGAAGATGAAATTCATCAACTCAAACAAAAGACCACTACATGATCAAAAAAATACCCGGCACCGAGAATTAACAAATGATAAATAAAGCAATTACTCCTGAGAGTTGCAAGAGAATAGGGTCGATGGGTTATGTTTTAGGTGTGATGAATAATTCACCCTGGCTAAGTGTGCAAGCACAAACACATACACTTTCGGTACCGAGGATAATGGAGTTTGAGGAGAGATTGTAGTGGCCATTGGGGATAAAGAGGATGTGGTATGGGATGATGAACGCACCAAATATAGAAGATTCATTCTAGATCTTTTGTGGTGCAATTAATAATATTGTTTAGTTTTCTCGATCGACGTCATTTAATAATATAATTAAAATTTTATACTACTAAACATTATAAAATAACATTGGTACTTTTGCATAAACAACTATAAAACATATATAAATTAACAACAATAAACATCAATAACCACTTGAAAATACACATATGATGGGCCTTATAGATTTTGTAAGAGATTCTCTGAATTCAAACACTAATTTTTCAATACCATACTTCGTCCACATGACTATTATGTTAATAATCAGTTATCCATGCACACCTTATATGGACAAGTCACCTCCAACACCATCAAAATCAAACGCCTCTTGGAAAAAAATCCAATTACCATTCTTACAGACAGTGGTACATCTCTCACTTTCCTAGACCATTAGGTTCCAACGAGGTGCAATGTATGACAAAACCAAATCACCTTATGTTAATCACAATAGTAGTTGGAAACAGAATGTGAGATTGATGAAGTTGAGAGACTGTGACATTGTATTAGGGATGGATTGGATGAAAAGGTACAACCATATGGTCTTTGACTTCAACAAAACGGAGGTGGATTTCACTAACGAGCGAGAACAAATTAGAATGAGAAGTTACATAGAAGAAACTCAACTTAAGATGATCAGTTCCATATGGTCTTTGACTTCAACAAAACGGAGGTGGATTTCACTAACGAGCGAGAACAAATTAGAATGAGAAGTTACATAGAAGAAACTCAACTTAAGATGATCAGTTGCAAAAGATATGCTAAGAAATTGAGAAATGGGACCTACATACTCTTAGGGAGCCCCAATTTGATACAAGAAAAGGCTCCGAATCATGTGCCCATAGAATTGACTCTTGTCTTAGAAGAGTATCATGAGGTGTTTGTATATTCCCAAAGACTGCAACCAGTGAGGGACTATAAGCAAACCATAACTTTAAATGAATGTGTTGAACATGTGAAAGTAAAACCATATAGATATGCTGACTGTTAGAAGGATGAATAGAACATTTGGTAGATCAAATGCTACAACGAGGGATTATACAACACAATAATAGTCCATTTCATCACTCTTGCTCCCTGTGAAAAAAAAGGGAACCTGAAGATGTTGTGTGGATTACAGAAAGTTAAATGACTTGATTGTCGAGAATACCTACCATTTTTCCTAGATGATGAACTATTGGATGAGTTAGGAAGTACTAGGGTACTTTGTAATATTTTAAGGTATGGATTCCATCGGAACACGTGCAAAGCACGTGTATTTTGCTAGTGCCTTCAAACATGTCTCAAGTTCGGGAAGTTTTTTGCTTGGGGACTCCATTGGGAGTGAAGTGAGAGGTAAGTGATCTGAACTACACAATTGAAATCCTAAATATAAACTGTGTGGTTCAGATTACTTACCCTTTCACTTCACTCCATATGAAGTGATCGCCTAAAAAAATCTCCTCTCAATTTTTTAATTTTTTTTTGTCTAAACCATATATTTTCTTAATAAACATTAAAAAATACTGTACAACGTGATGTTTAAACTATACAAAAATTGATTTAGTACATAATAATCTCTTAAATCAACTCCAAGCTACTCTAAGCTCCCTTGCTCGTCGGACAGCTTCTGAAATGAAAATCATCTTTGGGGGACGTGAACGATCATCTTGGTGGAACTCATAATTGCGCCAGTACCAAAGTCCTTGCACAACCTCTCAAAACAAAAATTTCCAGAAATCAATATTATCGTGCTTATACATGTTAAATTTTAGACAGTTATCCATCCAAGTCGCTGGGTCATCGGGTTGACTAAAAATCATCCAAAAACTTTGGTGAATGAGCTGTTTCCACACGGCGTTGGACCAGTGGCAGTCACGAGTCACATGCAAAGTGGATTCGGCAAAGATGCCACAAGCAAAGCGATATCGTTATCGCCATGTGGCGACTCTTTAAAAATCCTACCAGGGTAAAGCATCTCGACAGATCAATCAAAGTAGCATATTGCCTCTAAGAGGCCCCTTAATGCCCCATATTAATTTCCAACAATCATCATTTGCATTAACCGGTAGGTGACTATCATTAGTTAATTCAAAATACGCTGAGCTCACCGTAAACTTACCCGAAGCAATAGGCTTCCAAATAACATTACCGTTGTCATCGAAATCAAAAGCCTCTTTGAGGGTGTGTGCAGCAAAGCAAATGTGTCTCCATATAGGTGAACTGTTCGGCTTTGGCTCATCAAGTGGGGAGCCATATTTACGATTTAGGATTTGGCCCCATAGTTTGTCGCGGTTGGCTAGCATCTGCCAAGAGAGTTTTGCGAGGAAAGCGGTGTACATATCGCATGCATTCCGGATGCCCAAGCCCCCTTTAGTTTTTGGTTGGCAAATATGATCCCACGCCACTAGGTGGAGACCCCGTTTATCCGTGTCGGGCCCCTAGAAAAAAGACCGAACAATCTTCTCAAGTTCCTGTGTAATGGTGACAGGGAGTCGGACTGTTTGCATGTGATAATATGGGGTCGTAGATAAAACCGTCTGGGAGAGGATAGCTCGGCCCGCCCTAGACAAGGTGCTCGCTTTCCAAGGCTGTAGTTTAGCTCGGGTTTTATCCAAAATCCCTTGGAAGTCCTCTTTTTTTACTCGCGTATGGTGCAAGGGGACTCCAAGGTATTTTCCAAGGTTTTCCATGTGAGTCATTCCCAAAGCTGTTTCGATGAGGTGGATAGTTTGGGCATCAGTATTGGAAGATGTAGCGAATTTAGACTTGGAGGCACTAATTTTTTGACCCGAGAATCCACAGAAAACCGAGAGGATGTGATCAATTTCAACAAATGCTCGACCGAAGCCTCCGAGAAAGAAAAGATCATCCGCGAAGAAAAGGTGTGATATTTTCGGTCCTCCTCGAGAGACACTGATCGGTTTCCAGTTTCCCTCAATAATAGATTGATTGATGAGGCAGCTTAGAACTTGCATCACTAGCACAAACATGTAGGGAGCCAAGGGGTCGCCTTGTTTTAATTCATGATGTGGTTGAAAGCCTGCGAGAGGGGACCCGTTCCAAAGAATTTCCAAGGAGGTACTTGATAAAGAGTACATAATAAGATCAATAACCGCATCATCGAAACCTACTAGGCGAAGAATATGTTGAAAAAAATCCCAGCTAACTCTATCGTAAGCTTTTTCCAAATCCACTTTAATTACCATTATGCCTCTAGTACCCTGCTTGTGCTTCATGGTGTGGAGAACCTCTTGCGCTACAATAATGTTTTCGGAAGTCTGTCTGCCCGGGATAAATGCACTTTGACTGTTATCCGCAATTTTAGCAATGATTAGCCGGAGGCGATTTGCAATGATTTTAGTGATTATCTTCGCCGTGACGTTTGTCAGAGCAATGGGTCAAAGCTGGGAGACCGATTCAGGTGTCTGAACCTTTGGTATTAGTGCAATGAAGGTCCGGTTCATCATGGGGTCAAAAGCCCGATCCTGAAAGGACTTAAACACCCAAGCTGTAATAGAGGGGCCAATCGCATTCCAGTTTTGTTGATAAAAAGTGGTTGAAAGCCATCGGGTCCGGAATCTCCCCTCAAGTTCGGCATACATGTGGTCATTGATTTGAAAATTCTCTTAAGATCATGAACATGTCTCAAACTCGTCTTATGCTTGATTGCCGCTCTGGATTGTTAGCCAAAGACACAAACAGAGCTCTGACTTTGGGCTGATGGTTAATCTTGTACATTGACTTAGTCTTCCACATTGGTTTTACATAAGCAACGGCTACATAGCGTCATTTACAACATCATTGAAATCATAGGTCATGTCTACCCTACATCATGCAGGGACGGACCCAATGTGTAATGGGTGGGGCCAGTGCCCCTACTGAGATCCGAAAATCGACGTATTTTTGCAGGTAAAAAATGTAAAAACACTATTGATGCCCTCACTCGTATTTTGAATTTGTTCCGGTGCCCCCACTGTGATTTTTCCCTGGGTCCGTCACTACCTACATGTCTACAATGGGTTTGTTTATGTTCGCTTATACGGGCTAAGGTCATCTGTTGTACTCATATTCATAGCATTGGTGCTGTGTGTGGTTGGAGAGGGATACAATGGGTATTTCAAGGCAAAACTAAAATATAAAAAAAATTTAAAAAAAAATAAGGCAAATTTCCTCACAGCCTGCTGTGAGGACAACAGAGGATCCGGACGCCACTTATACATCATGCTCACAAGTATCACACCACTACACTGATTTGTTGTTTATATAAATCTTAGACAACACTTATGAGTTACGACCATATGCACTCTGCTCTTACATACAAAATCATTTCTGAATAACTACTTAATCCTTTTTTTTTATTTTTTTATTTTTTTTAATCAATAACTATTTGATCTTTTACGGCCTTACCCATCTAAAGGGTTAATAGAAATATCATATGATTGCAAGCCTTGTTTTTTAGAGTTAAATAATTTTCTTTCTCTTACTTTTTTTCTCCTCATAATATATTACGTTACTTCCTCAATAATTTCAACTATAAGTCATTGTCCACCATAAAATATCATTTCATGCAAACACATGAACTGGACAAGCTAGTCCGATCATTTTTTTGGGGGCACGACACGGATAAACGGGGACTTCACTTGGTCGCATGGGACCAAATATGCCAACCGAAAAATAAAGGTGGCTTGGGCATTCGGAATGCGCGTGACATGAATACTGCTTTTCTAACTAAACTCTCTTGGCAAATGTTGATTGATCGGGACAAGCTTTGGGTCCAAATACTTAACCGAAAATACGGTTCCCCTCTTGATGAACCCAAAGCGAACTCTTCCTTCATATGGAGACACATTACACATATGCTTTGCGGCAAACGCCCTACGAGATGCATTTGATTTTGACATGGATGGCAATGTCTTGTGGAAACCAACGGCGTTGGGCAAATTTACGGTGAGTTCTGCGTATCATGAACTCCATGGCTACACTCAAAATCCGAAAACTACTGATGCTGCCATTTGGAAATTAATCTGGGCTATTAAGGGACCACTTAGAGGTAATACGCTACTTTGGTTGATCCATCGAGACACTCTACCTACTGTAGGCCTCTTAAAAGCAAGGCACATAGAAGAAAATGATGCTTGTCTACTCTGGCACTCGACCCGAGTCCACGTTGCATTGATGAGTGATTGCCATTGGGCTACAGCTGTGTGAAAACAAGTCATCCATCGACATTGCTGGGCGCTTTTTTCCACCGCGAATGAGACACCGGCATGCTTGGAAGACTGCTTGAGTACAAACATGTACAAACATGACACTATTGAATTTTGGAGATTCTTATTTCAAGAGATTGTGCAGGGCATTTGGTATTGGCGCAATCTTGAGTTCCACCAAGGAGACCGAACACGTCCCCCAAAGATGATATTCATTTTGGAAGCTAGATGACGTGCACGGGAACTTAGACTAGCTTGAAGTTGATTTGTGGTGTTTTTTATACAATAAATTGGCTTTCTGCTTTGTACATTTTTTGAACATTGTTTGTACAGTTAGTTGAATGTAAATAAAATATCCAGTTTCGACCAAAAACAAAAAAAACAAAAAAAAAAAACTAACGGTAACATCAGCATTTAGAGTAAAAAGATATATATAAGGGGGAGTGGTTTAAAAGGGAAAAAAAAAGAAAAAATAGAAATCAGGACAGTGAAAATATAAATTGGATGATAAGGACAAATCATAGTCCTTATCACACCATGCGATAAGGAAAAAAATGAGAAAGTGAACCAAAAAAAAAGCATAGTCCATACAAGATACTTAATTAAATAGATGCGATAAATATGTAGAGTTAAAAACCAAGTCGACTCATAACTTTCCTCTCGTCGGCTCTGGTTGGCGTTAGACGAGCTTTTCCATCTAACTACTTCTACTTGGGGGTAACTTTCCCATTTTATTTCCTTTTTTTCCATTTTCACTTTCACAATTACCTCTTATTTTATTCATCAGATACAGATTCATATTATTTTTCACTGAGTCCTTAATTTTTTCGACAATGTTATTGGCATCACCCCACAAGTGACATTTCGATAAATTTGCCATCAAACATAGTTTACCTATCTTACCAAATCTGAAGATTATGCCTAGTTTAGTATCTTGGTCGATTGCATTAAAGTTCCATAGAAATCATTAAAACTCAGAAAATCGAGACTATTGAATCACTGCTGCTACGATAGCCTCTTACCGCTACAACGGCAAACACCGAATTTTAGACGGTTTGCTACTGTTTGATTTTGGAAACTGCAGGCAATTCTGGTCAGTTTTGATATATGATGTAGCCAAGCTAAAAAAACAAAACGAAACAAAAAGCCAAAAAGAAAAAAAAATAGGGGGAATTGAAAATATATACCTTTGGGTAAAAATAGTTTTTATATCTACCATTATTTTTAAGTCTTACAAGCGTATCCTCAAGGGGCGAGCGATTTGGCGATTCGGGGCGTGATATAATATAAATGCGGACGGGTTATTTTTCATTGAAGTCGAACAAAAATAACACGTCGCCGAGAAAAATTTTCACTCACGCGTCTTCTTTACGCGTCCCAAATTGTTTTGTTTTGTTTTTTTCTTTTTTACAATTAAAAACATCGCTTTCTTCACGGAAGAAATTATTTGGTCAAAAGCTTCGACCCGGCAGCAATGGTGGCAAGGGAGCTGCATCTTCTTGATAACACGTCTTGAGCAATTTTCACACATTCGGACTAAATATTACGGCTGTCGTTTTTTTATGTATATAACAAAACACACTAAATATCACGACATTGAACGTCAGGTCTCAAAAAACGGTTTCGACCTGGGATTTTAATGGCAGAAAATTATAGACAAATTACTCCTTCATCCTCCTCCCACTTCTTCCCCTTATATGTAAATTAACGACATAATCCCTCCACCAGCTGAATCTTCTTTCCGCAATATTTCGAACTAATGGTTT
Organism: Gentiana macrophylla; assembly: GCA_026214975.1. NCBI lineage: Eukaryota > Viridiplantae > Streptophyta > Magnoliopsida > Gentianales > Gentianaceae > Gentiana > Gentiana macrophylla. The sequence continues at coordinate 109,789,309 of CM047807.1, forward strand.
GGGGAAATAAATTGACATTGGATTGGGGGAAATGCTGTAAACGGGTACTTTGTTGATGAAGGAGACAAGTACGGAGGGATTAATATGTAAATTGACATGAAGGGAATCAAGAAGATGCAGCAAAAAAAAAATTTTTAGCCCGTCCGAGTGATAAAATTTGGTCGGGACGCCAAGTTATTTTAATCAGCCAATGAAGCATAACCATAACCCACCTCACGACAATATATCACGTCCCGAATGCTGAAATCGCCGTCCTGTCGAGTATTTTGATAGGGTTATTCTTGTAAAATTAAAAATAAAGTGATATAAACAAACTATTTTTATCCAAAGATATATATTTTAAAATTTCCTCAAAAAAATATTTCATTGATGCTCTTGGCATTACTTTGAGATCTCAACAAATTCATCCAGGAGCCGTTCAATGATCTTTCTGGACGATACTCTATCGACTTCAAATGCTGTCATCTCCGACTTCAGAGTCGGTATATTCATAGCTTTAAGTGGAAGCTTTTGAGGAGCACATGAGTAGATGAACTGAACCAACGTCTTCATATGTTGATGCGTTTCTCCAGAAATCAAAATCTCCCTCTTGAATTTCTTTTCAGAGTCATAATATCCCGAAACAATCACCAACAGCGATAGTTTCTCCTTACTCTGGAAATCTGTTATCTCTGCACCACCTGAAGTGAGCAGCTGCGTGATAGATATCCCGATACAACTCATCCCAATACTCGACACTGTCTGCTTATTATTATTATTACCTTTTCTGTTCCATTTCTTGATATCTTTGATCAAAATCTCTTCCACTGTAAGGTCAGAAAGATCATACATTTTGTATTTCAATATCTGGTAAAGGCCGTTGCATCCAAATCGTCCGGCTCCATTAATCAACAGAGTCGATATGTACTTATCTTTAGAACAAGTATTTGGATGTCTTAAGTTACCTGTATCGCATAGAATGCCTGCAAGTAAAAGACGACTGAATCCTTTCCCTGACAATATATTAGGACAAGTGAGTGCAAACTTTTCCGCAATAACTGTACAACACGATGTTGCTTCTTCCGCTTCCATTGTTGTTGTGTTTTCGGGCTTTCTGCAAGTAATTATTTCAATCAAGGCATCTTTCAAGGCCTCTTGTTTGGTTGGAAGCCGAGTTGAATTAACCAAAACTAGTTTCAGACTACCGAATAAGTCGTAATACGGCAAGTCAATTTCATCAACAAACAACAAGGAAGATTCATCAATATGGCATGAATCAAGTAACCATTTGACCTCACCATGAGAGTGCAAGCTCGATCTCTTCGTGTTTATAACAGGGACGGTGCAGTATTCTTTGCTCTGTTGCTTTTCGTTAAGATAGAACGAATACATGATGGTCGACACAATGGATCCTACATCACAAGAGTCGGGACCTAATACGGCCCGCAAGAACCTTCCCGGGACACCGGAATTAACATCATGCTTCCTGTCTTTTAGATATGTATTCAACTTGTGAATGCTTTCACATGATTCAGTGATTTCCACCATTGGAGAATGTCCATTATTATAGAACAAAGCCGCTGACGGAGGAAGTGGAACATTCGAAAGAGCTTGTATATTCATCTTATTCACAGTATAACATCTTTCAACCGGAGGAGGCGGATTTGGTAAAACGTTTTGATCAGTTTCGATTAGTACTACTCCTTCTTCATCATGTGTAGATTCATTTAAAGCATCCATGAAGTTGGGATTCAAACCAGAGTGAAGCTCAGGCAATAGGGATGAAATTGGTTCCTTAATCCTTAACCATCTACCAGATGCAGAATGGTCAAGATTATTAGGTAGTAAAATTATATCAGAGAGTGAATCTTTGGATGGACTGTGAGTGGGATTTTGATGAAGATGTACATCACCATTGATATGTCTCCGTCTTCTCGAAAGAGTATCTGAAGTTGATCTTAAAATGGTTTTACTAGTGGCCGCATTTTTGTACGACTGTTCAATATCAACACGTAAGGAGGAAGAAGATCTCATCCTGATGATGTTGCTGACAACAAGAAATAGAGTTACATATACATATATATATTGCCATTGCTTAAAAGAAGAAGCCAAATGCTTAAAATAAAAAGAAAAAAATTATAAAAAAAAAATTAAAGAAATGGTGGCTGATCGTCTGGTTCCAATGCAAGCTCCGCCATTAGTGATAAAATCAACGTTTGGTTTTTGTTGTATTGCCATTGCTGACATCGTAGACTGATTACCCAAGCGCATTCCTTGCCGTCATCGACAAACTTTCTTTCTTTCAATTAAATTCATTTTAAGAACCAAATACACTTGTTTTTTTAAACACCCCAAATCATACTTTTATCTTGAAAAAAATAAAAACCTGGTTTATTTATTTATTTATTTTTTTTTTTTTTTTTTTGAGGGTTGACCTGGTTTATTTTTAAGGGAGGATTGTTTTTGCATTTATTTCAAGTAGACAGGACACACTCAAAATATTCTGTGCCGCTTTGAACAACAGGAAAAAGACTGAGAGACGATTGTGAGAACTTTGGGCACATAACCAAAGTAAAACCGTCTTAAGAATCAAGTGTTGCACTAACCTTAATGTATAAGTTTTATTGTTCCGTTCTTGTTAATTTACTGATTCATACATGTTCATACGGTTTATCGGTCTACGCACTTATTGGTAGCCAGCATGCATAACGATTAATATTTTCTAACACCACCAAAGGAGGATAATAACGAAGGATCCAACAATTTCATTCATACCGAAGATTATATATATATAGCCTTTACGTACAAACTACACACGATCTGACATTTACGTTTATCATCATATGTAAACATACATGTGTGTATCTATATATATATATATATAAATCATGCATTGAAACCCCTATGGAGAGAGCTCCATGTATTACTTGGAAAGTCAGGACAAGCTAGCCCAGCCGCCTCCGCCATTTGATCTTTGGTAATGCCAGCATTACACATATTCGCAAGAGAACGCATGTGCTTCATCCCATATTGTGACAACGAACCACAATAGCTCTCGAATGTTCTTACCAGAGACTTGAGGCAATCCCAGTCATCAACGAGGGCCTGTCCAGAAGGACGGACAGTATTAAGCACTTGATCACCGCTTCCAATTCCAAATAGAAGTTTCCCAACCATTTCAATACTTGTGTCAACATGCATTCTGTGAGACATTGCTTGTACAATTTGCATTTGAGCTTCTGTTTTCTTAGTTGAGCCTTCAGGAGCCTTACGGAACTGTTTGTAAACAAAAAAAAAAGGATTATATAGCCTAATAGCCATACAAGACATGCAAAAAACTCGAGAGATCAGTGAGCCCGTTATTATTACCTTGTCCCAAAAATGCAAGAGATCAGCATCGCGCTGGTTGACAGCATTGGTACTAGGCGGTTTCACGGGATTGGAACGGGTGAAAGTTTCGTTCGATGGATTTGTGCCCATGTAAGTGCTGAGATTATCTGAGCTTATGTTTAAGTCACCATATTGCATAACATGGGAGCCAAAAGAATAATTTCCATTTGCAGTTCTCTCTTTCACCTGCAATTAGAAATACCAAACTCTGATATAATTTTATTTTTTTTAATCATCTAAAATATTGGTTTCTTTTCGCTTACCAGCTCATACTGTTGTTTAAGGGTCTCAATCCGCAAATTCTGCACATCACTGTAAATGGCCACACACACAAAAAAAGAAGAAGAAAACATTAAAACATCTATGGTCCATCAATGGGATGAGGCAGAATTCAAAACGCGGTTAGTCACTATTCGATAATATAACAGAAATATCACATATGTACATGTATTATAACATTAGTATATGAGTGGTTATTAATTACCAATCCTCCATCCATGCAACGCTATATAAGTCACCTAAGCAGGTGGTGTATTCTTCAGGCGGTCTAGGATCGAAGTCAGGGCAATAAGTTCCCCAGCTACTTTCCTCTGAATTTGAAGCAGTAGTAGCATAAATGTTTAAGCCTTCTGGCAAGAGTCCCTCGAAGATGGTTCCCGACTCACAAGCTTCCAAGTAGAAGACCTAGTTATTCACAGGAAACCTTCAGATCAAACTCAATTTTCAATGGTGCAAACAGATCTAGAAAGGGTATAATAAGGAAGTACCAAGCTTTTATATGTTCCAGACGCGTGTTTCTTTTTCAAAACGTCAACCAAATCATTTGCATAAACATCACAGTCTGACGGCATGCCTGATTTATGACAATTACAATAATTAGTTAGCCCATTAGTCAAGGAATGCATGTATTCTAAAAGTGACGTACACAAAAGAGAGATGTACTAACATAGTGATCCAGGGCCACCGTGATCGGTGTAGTATATAAATATACGGTCATTCGGACCACTTTCTACTACCTTCCCACTTCCGCCTTTAACAGCAGTTTTGTTCCCAAGAATAGCAGCGTAAAAGTTGTTAGCATTAACAGCATCCCCTGTATAATCCTGCTCGATCAAAAAAGCACACGAATTAAGCAAAAGCTAATCAAGCCTTAATCTCAAAGATAATAATAAAACCAGTTTATAAACATAAGAAAGTAGTAACAAACCTTTGGGACACCTTTATACACATCAGTACCATTAGGGCTGTTTATGATAACACCAGGCCTAGGGTTCTCTTCATTGTAAGCAATGTCGTCATACATGAAGACAATAATATTTTCATCTTTCAGACCGCCTTTCTTTAGGATTTGATACGCATGACACACATCAGCCTGATATAACAGAAATTAAGGCCAGAAGTTAGTATCATGATCAAAGGTGCAGATCATGACCGCTGTGACACGTTACTCCTCATAAATTTCCACACATTGGCACCAAAACCCATCATTTTACGGTCTTTTTCAAACTTGGTTTTTTTTGCCTTCCATTTTTCTGGTTTCTTAGTATTAGTTGTTATTTATCAATAAATTATATTTCTTTTAGGTACAAGTTGAAGACAATTCCAAAACTATAATTGCAAAATGAGCTAATAAAATTCACCTGGTGCCGGTAGTTCCAATAACCGTTGGATCCAGCAACCAGAACGGCCCATTGTGTTCCAACAGGGTCCTCACCCTCTACGCCGCTACTTAGTGTGCTTTCATTCTTAGCAGCTGCAAGAATCACGAGTGAAACTAAGAGCAAAACTCCAACGTCAAATCGAATCATTTTTGTCTGTCTTTGATAAATAATGACAATCAATGTGTATATATGTTTTTTTTTCTTTTCTAATCAGTAGTTTAATGAAAAAACTTACGGGCATTTGATTCGTATTTATAGACATGGAATTGAATGAATGTGATTAAGATCAAAATCAGACGCAAGAATGTTTTGGCATTACTGTGTGACGGATGGATAATTGGATAGTGGGGATTGACGGATTAAGAAATTAGCATTGCTAAAAGCCAACTGCTAACATATATATTGGAGTCCCTTTTACAAGAAAACAACAGGACAAATTATGGAAGGTTTTAAGGCAACAAGGAGATGGTTAAAAAGATGGGGAATGGGCTATTATTAGAAGATCAACCACAAATACATCCATTATTAAGCATTTTCATTGTATTTCTTTCTTATCCTCATTGAAACAAAGATGTATTTTTCTCCAAATGAAGACACTACATTCCTTACATCCTACCTACCACCAATTTTTCTCTACAAGGATATGAGTTTTTTTCAATTTCTTGACGTTATAACTTTCCCCATTACAGACGTCTTCCAGCTTTTTATGGAGGTCTTTGAGTCTAGCTAGGATTTCTCCAAGTTTTGCTTTCGGCCAGATTCCTAGTTCGTCCTGGCTCAAATATTGTTCGTGTTCATTCCTTCAAGTCAGGGGCGGACCCACGTACCCCAGGGGAGGGGCACGTGACCCCACTGGAATTTAAATAAATAAAAAAAAAAAAAAAAATTAGTGTTAAAACTATGTAGTTTTGTTGTTAAAAAGTGTCATTTTGTAGATAAAAATTGATGTTTTAGGCAGGTGACTTAATCGAATTTTTTTTTGAATAAAATATGTAGTTTTAGACTCCGGTGACCCCACTGGAATTTATTCCTGGATCCGCCACTGCTTCAAGTCATTGGTCATCAGAATCTGTGTCAGATCCATGAAATTATAATAGGGTCTTGGTTTTCAAAGGAATATATATGTGTGTGAATTACCACGACTTATTGAATGGTATCATTTAAGGGTATTTCCGTCTTTTTGGAATTAAGTTTTCTTTTTCCTTATATTTTAAGGCTAATTTTGCCTTTATTCTCTTCCAACACATCTTAAAACCGATCTAGGCTTATAACCATTTGTAAAAGGTCTCGAGAAATCCTTAGACTTCTCAGATTTCACGTTTTCGAGGGTTTCATTAAAGCCTTGAGCCGCTATCCCGGCCCCTCTCCGGAAAGCCCCCAGATGTGTTGAAGTGGTGGTGAAGTGGTGTCGTGGTTCTTTTGTAAGCCCAACTACGAGCTTCACTATTGGTGGTGAAGTGGTGTCATGGAAATCCACAAAGCAAACATGCATAGCTCCTTTCACAATGGAATCTGAGTTTATTGTATTAGATAAGGCAGGAGAAGAAGCAGAATGACTTCGTAATTTCCTAGAGGACATTCCATGCTGGACTAAACCTATTGCTCCAATAAGCATACATTGTGATAGTCAGTCTGCTATAAGTCGGGCACAAAACAGTATGTATAATGGTAAGTCTTGACATATACGTCGCAGACACAATACTATTAAACAACTGATCTCTAATGGTGTGATTTCCATCGATTTTGTTAGATCGAAGGAGAATCTTGCAAATCCGCTTACAAAAGGTTTACCTAGAGATCAAATGTCAAAATTGACACTCGAAATAGGACTTAAGCCTATTACGACAGAAACTTTGTAAAGATAACCCAACTAGGTTGACTGGAGATCCCAAGATCACGGTTCAAAGGGAAAACTAAGTTACGAAGGTTCAGTGAACACTTACTCATTCTATGAATAAAAGTGTTATATGTTAGTGGTGTATAAGGTTAAGTGAAAACTTTTAATGATTCCTATAACTTGGTTAATTCAAGTGGGTATGGCAGAATACTCTTGATAGGAGATCACCTATGTAAGTGTGAAGTGGGGCCGCTTCTGTGAGAATTCAGAGGCTAGAATTCTCTAACGAACTTTCTGAAACCAGGGGTGATTCATGGCCAAAATGAACACAACCATGAGAACCAAGTATGGTGTTTAGGGAAATATTGTGTGAATACTATTGTCTGATTTTATAATAAAGACTGAACAGTTTAAGACATAGTTCACTGAATATCCGAGTAGATCCGGTAGTATTTCACTAAGACAGGTTCAAAGCCAGAAGCTACCTCTCATTATGCAATATTTTTTTGTCAGAGTACTCTTCAGGGTCCGCATTTACATTAATTTCCATTCATGTGGGGGATTGTTGGAGAAAAAGTGAAATGATTTTTTAATAATTTTAAAATGATTTTTTAATCATTTTTACAACCACTTTATGAGCCGGTTTCGATTACACTCTTGTATAATTTATCAAGAGTTTATGATGACTTTGAAATCTACGTGTGACGTATATTAAGATAGGTCTTTGAATCATTCAATTCGGATATCGGGTGAATGAGAAATTAAGGCTTGAAGTTGGTTAGTTGAACAAGTTGAAGGTTTGGAAGTTGAAGAGTTTAACTTCCTTAATCCCACATTGGGAATTGTGCCAACTTATTCCCAATATCTAAAAGGAGAGAGTTCAGAATGGTTTTAGTTAGACGATGTTCTGCTAAAATTGTCACACGCGCGCACGCGCCGCCGTTGCCCGCCCGTTGACCGTTGGGATTGGGCCTGAGGCAATGCTAATATTTTGGACAAAGTTACATTGGACTTGTCAAATAATTATTCAACATTCTGATAAGTAATTCGAGCTGAGTAGTAATACGAATACGATTCAAGCTGAGTCACTAATACAAATTCGATTCAGTGATCGTCTCTTCATCTGCTAACAGCTGCATTATTGTGCTGAGTTATTAGTGGAGTTTCAACTGATTGAGTTTAATTGAGTTAGTGGAGAGCTCCTTCAACTGATGGGCATCAATACACTTCAAAGCTGATGATGTTTTCCTTCCTAAATAAAATGGTCCTCTATAGCAATGGAAAAAAAAAAACAGAGAAAAACCACAACACAACACAATCATTCTACTGCATTTTTTGTTGAAGAGTTTTCTGAAACACCATAAGAGTTCGCTGTTGTTCAGAGTCGAAGTACATCCCTTTTGAACAGGTAAACTGTTGTTTCCTGAGAGACAATTGCAAATCCGTGGATACATGCCGGAGCAAATTTGTTTTAAGGACAAAGAGTCTTTCTCGCTTCAGTTTGAAATTATATCCTTATTGTTTGTTTTCATTTCGTTTTTCAATACTGTATTTGTACTCTTTCAGAATAAATAAATAAAAGTGTTCTTTATCTTTTTGCTTCTTTATTTTATTTGATATCACATTTCCTCCACCCGGTGTTCGTTACTCAGTCTGGATGCTATGGATATCAGCGGTGAGGAACATCATGACATTGTACGTATTTCTTTCTTTCTTTCTAGCATTGGTGTTGCTTTACTGTTATGCTGACATGAATCTGATGTTACTTTTCTGGTTTGGCAACATCTTGCTTTTTAGTATTATCTTACTAGTCATTTTTCCTCACAGCGTTGTTAATTATTTGTGCCTTCCCTCAAAAAAAAATAAAATTATTTGTGCAAAATTTTCAGAGACACGACATATTCAAGAAGAGGATTTGATTCACAACCGTCACATGATGTCATGTAGACTCTTGTCCTAAGGATAATTACACAACCGTCACATAGTGTGACATTTAACAGTGTAAGTGAGTCAGTCTAACGTACGCATTCTCTAATACACGTCCACGTACAGTCCAAGTGTCCCTACACTTCGATAGTCGAGATCTATCCATGTCCTTAAAGACAGAAGACATCTAATATGTGCTAGTCTGTTTGCACTATCAATGCCCTGTTTGATAGTACATAAGCCTAGAGAAATTTAAGTATCAAACTTATTAAAGTGATTAGAGATCTCATCAACCATAATCGCCTATCATGGTTTCTCTATCTCAGTTTAATACTAAGGACGTTATCATATAACAATTAATAATTGGTTCTTTAAAAGAACAAATATATGATAACAGAAAAGCCATTTAATATATGTGTAAAATCATAAAGAAATAATAGAAATGATCCGACCCGTTTGGATCCGGTCCAACCCGATTGGGTTTAGGACACTATTTCAACAGACCCATCATTAGGATCGTCTTCCTCCTCCAGCTCCTGATCCTGGGAATTTTCCCCGGATGAACCTCCGTTCGGCTGATCCTGATCTTGCGAGTTTTCGTCAAGGGGGTCTTCTTCTTCCAAACCTTCCCAGTCTTCATCATCTTCGCCCCTCTGCCAAGACGGCATTGAGAACAGCTTCTTTTGTTGTGTCATCCAAAGCCGCGAGTTGATCTACCAACTCCTGGTGGGTTGTGTCAAGAGAGACTTGTTCATGCTGCTGGTTCTGGTTGTTGGCATCTAATTCAGTTGCATTGTTGGTGTTGTTGCCGTTGGCGGCTTGTTGTTGTGTGGTTACCATGTTGATCCTTAGAACTTTTCCTGAGATTATCAAATCAGATGACCCTCCTTCTAGCGCCAATTGACGATCCAAAAATCGTCAATGTAAACTTTAGGGTTATTTCTCCGGATGATAACCTAAGGATGCTCTTTGAATATATAAAACTATTAAAGAAGAGGGGGTGTTTTAGGATGTTTCAGACCGCACTTGATGGTGATCAAGCTGCCTACGTATCCAATGCTGAGATTGGAATCAAGTCTCCGTAGTTCCTTTGGGATTGTTTATATAGAGGGGCTTGTGCCCTAGAGTTAGCGTGTGGCGTGTGGCGTGTGGTGTGTTTGTGATGGACATTGATTGGTGTGTTTCCTAAGGAAATGGATTATGATTAGTTAATCTCCTTGATTTTAGGAGATAATTATAGTATTCAAATATTTGTATTAAGTGATAAAGATTGGAGCCTTTACGACTTAGGATTCTTTCCATAGTTACCCGTGTATTATACACGTGGGAAATATGATTAAGGATTGACTCCGGCCGACTTAGACGACCAGGGCTAGACTGGTTGAAACCTTTTGTGCTTGAGCCGACCTGAAGAGGAGAGTAGCCGAGCTGGAATCAGCTCGGACACATACAAGTAGAATGGTAGGTCTGAGAGGGACCTAACCCGACCGAAAGGATCGGTCATGGGTAGAATAGAGTGCAAGTGTTGGCCGACCTCCAGAGGTCGGGACTGAACCCGGATATATCCACGACTATTGGAAGCTGGTCCTGAGCAGTGGTCGATCTGAAAGGGGATGGGGCGAGTAGCCGGGCTATTCTAGTCCGGCCACTGGAACACCAAGCACTGTTTCTCTCCATACTTAATGTTGAGCCACTAAAGATGTGCCACCTAGGAAGGTTCAATTCCTGGCATCGTCACTAATCATTTGTTGGTCCGGTGGGCTAGTTCATTGTTGAGCTGAATTTAGACACTATCTATTAAAAAAGAGGTGTGGGGTGGGCTTAGCCCCAAGCCCTTATACTACCTCCTCGTAACAACAAATCTACGTTTTAGGTGCAAGAATCAAGTGTGTGTTCAATCTTCAAAGAGTTAGCACAATTTAAGATATTTGGATACAACTTTGCAGGGGCGCCCCTGGGGGAGGGCCAAGGGCCATGGCCCCGAGCCCCCCCCACAAATCTATGAATTTAAGGGTCCCGTGAAATTTTAACTCAAACAGTATATATATATATATATATTGCATTTATAAAAATGAATATGATATTAGTCTAATAGTAAGTAGTTAAGTCTAACTTCACAAGCAACTAGGGTTTGATTCTTTTTAGAGGCAACAATAACATTTTTTTTTTGGTTAACCCATTTTTTAGAAGGGCCTAAAATAATATCTGGCCCTGAGTCTAAATTTGGACAGGAACGCCCCTGCAACTTTGTGTCCTACGGTACACATATTTTTTTCCAATCGTATAATGTTAGCACAATTTAAGATATTTGATACCACTTTGTGTCCTTAAAGTATTTCATTTTATATTCTTAAAATAATATGTGTAAGTATGCATTTCTTTAGTTGATATATTGATTTCTTGAAGAGACTTGTCGATTTCGATAATAAAAAAGTGTAAATTTAAAGAGTCTTTGGCGCAAATAAGGTTCGTCCCAACTATCAAAGCTCAAACTCATAACCAGGTTCCGTTTAGGTATGTGTTATGGCTCGTTTAGATGAATTGAATGCAAGGTAATGAATGCGATTTTATTAGTGTGTTTGACACGCAATATATTGACATTGACAACATTAGACATGAGGTGACAATTGACACAGTCGAAGGCGATGCAAGGTGCGGAGGGGTATGGTGGGGTAGTGCTAGGTTGTGTAGTGGCGGTGTGTGTTTTGGTGAGTGGGGTGGTGGGATGATTGATGCAGGTTGGTGGCCGTGAAGTAGATGATGGTGGTAGTGGAGTAGACGATGACAAGTGACAATGAAATGAATCTCGGTTCATTTTCAGAATGGGGCATTTGACTAGTCAGAGTATCCAACCAGAGTCCGGTATATTTATAAGAGCCTATACAAGCATTTTTATGGAGTCAAATGTCACTATCATTTAAACACGATAAAATATGAAATATGTTCTAAACATGTTTACACTATCTTCTATCTTCTATATTCTAAATACCTCGTCATTTCGTTACGGTATTTATATTTTATTAGCTGATAAGTATCTATAAACTGAGAGCCCATAAAAACCTTTAAAGAAAATGTCACGTCTAATTCAGAAAAATATTGTTGCGGAGTTACTCGTACTCAACTTGTGAAGGAGTTTGATTCGATTTTTGTTTTTGTTTTTAAGTTTGTTTTTTGGACGAGCTACTCGAATAAATATTGAGTTGAATTCGAGCTTCAAAGCATATTAATCGAGTATCTGATGAGTTAATCGAAATGTATCTAATATTTTTTAATTAATTATGCATACCAAAGTTATTATTGATTAATTTTTAAGTAAATCATTATTTTGTTGTCAATTTGAGTTATTTGAAGTATTAAATGAGTCGAGTCAAGTCGAATATTCAATACATATAAATCGAGTATTGAATGAGTTGAGTTCAATTTTGACTTTTTTACTCTATCGAGTTCGAGCTGAGTTTTGTACCCGAGTTCTTTTTAGTCAAGTTGAGCTCAATCCCTAAGTAGTATCGGTTCGATTTTCCTCGGTTACACTCACACGGGTAGAGGTTGGTACGGTATGTTTGTCAAACACCGATCCAAAACCAATTCAAACTAGATCTGTGACGCCCCGTTCCGGATACCGAGTACTTATCCGTCAAGAACGCCCGACATGCATATATTAACTTTTAAATCGTCAAAATTAATATATACATAAGCCTCGTAGCAATCAATCAGAGTAAAAGCAGAATAAGTAAAATCTAAAGATTACTCGGAATAGAAAGTCAAACGACAATCAAAGGATCACCAAGTCCCAAAATCTACGTCTAGGAAAACTGAAACGACAAACAACGAAATAAATGTTGTTTACATTATTACATCCTCAAATAAATAGAAAAGATACTAAAAGATGTCTCTCAAAACTGTTTAAATCAAAAGTACATAAAACAAATGTCCATTGTCCTGAGCTTATACGTTAGCTCCGTCATTACCGTCTTTACATTCATACTCAACGTCGTCCTGATAATCACCTTCTCGGGCGGGAACAAAATAAAGAGAAGGGGTAAGTACTTATGTACTTAGTAAAGGGTAGAAGAAACGGCTACATACAATATATAAGAAATATATATCACATATAACAATTAAATTCTACAAACTCTACCACATAGGTTGCATTGAGATCACTCTCACCCTCTACTAGATCACATAGTATAACCTCACGCACATAAGTTTGTTACACCAATATCAAATGACACTGTGCATGGTGAGAATGCACCGAGACATATTAAGCACCTTTCAAGGGGGGCATGGACTTAGGTCTCCATGTGGGAAATTACACGTTGTCCCTTGACACATAACTCAAAAGGGCTGTAAGAATCCCATGCTTCGATTTAGAAACGTGCCTTACCAATGATATTGACGTTTTAGCTTTTAGACAACCACATATGTATTTACGAGTTAAGTTCTAACCACCTGATTCATTCACGTATAAGGCTCCTTAGGGACTTCTAGTCCTAGACAACTAGTTACGCTACCTAACACATTGTAAAAGAATCATTGACTACTAAGTCAATGTCCCACAAGGCCTAAACAAAGCCTTCTGGTGCTCCCACCTTCTCCCCACAAAGGGTCTCAGTTGTGGTGCAGAACCAAGGCTACCATAAGTCGATGTTAAACATTGTAAAATAACATGGAATGCCATCAAAGGCATGCAAACCAATCAACATTCGTAAAGGATGTAAAAAGGAAAACTGGGTGAATGCGCACGCATTCCCCTTCAATTCGCACGCATCCTGCGTACTGTCATCCAGGCTTATATTCTGTTCATGCAATGCGCACGCATTGTTCATTCTGGAGCATCCTGTCCAAGTTCTGGAGTACAATGCGCACGCACTCCTTTCAATGCGCACGCATTGATCGATCAGGCCCCAGATCTCAAGTTTGTGGTTTGTCAATACGCACGCAGTGATAGACTGAAGCTTGAAATCAGTCCGTTTCAATCCCGCACCTCGTTCCAATCTTTTTCAACCTTATTCCTCCTCAAAACCTGCAATTTTATCAGTATTATACACACACAAACACCGTTTAAGAACACCCCCTTACCTTTGATCTTTCGAAAACAAAATTTGAAAGCAAAACGAACGAAGCGTTGAAATCCTCAACACCAAAATCTTCTACGATTCACCTACGATAATCAATCACGAGCTACGATTAGACAACCCTATATTCATAAAAACGCAGGCTTTTCCTCAAGAACATAGGAGAATCTAAACTAGGGCTAAAAGGGAATTCTTACCATTTAACAAACCGTTTGTAGAGAAACGATCCTCTTTCCGTTGTGATCAAAATCTTCTACTGTCGTCTGCACAAAAGCTCAACTGATCAGCCTTGATTTTGGAGATCGTGTTCTTCTTCTTTTTTCAAAGCCGTCGCCCTCTTTTCTCCAAATGCAGAAAACTGAACGTAATGTGATACTGATTAATTAGGGAGTTATTTCCTTTTATACTCCTTAATTAATTTCCATTAATTCTAATCAATTAAAATCCTTTTTAATTAGATCATCTAGGTATAATATTAAATAGAAAAATAAATATATTTCTCCTTTTACAATTATACTCTTAATGAATTTTCGGGGTTTTACAAGATCATTGGTTTCCATAGTGTGTTTTTTTTTTTTTTTTTTTTTTTTTTTTGGAAAGGGGTTTTCATAGTGTTTCAGTTTAGTAATTTGGTTTGAGGCATTGAAAACGTTATAATGCAGTTTACATCTCTGACATAGGGATGCAAACTATTCAAGTCAAATCAAGCGTTAAGCGTGGAGAGTCAAGCAGACTTTGATTTTTATCAATTCGAGTTTGAACACGAGCTTGATATACCTATCGAACTTCATGTTCAACTGATATCATGAAACACGACTAATATCGAGCTTGCTGTTAAGCATAACACCAAATGGGTGATAATAATGAAGATCCATCAATTTTATTCATACTGAAGATTATATAGCCTTTACAAACTACACATGATCTGTCTTTATCCATTCCCACATAAGATATTTACATACAACTGATACATACACAAATATATATATATACACATATCATGCACTGAAACCTCTATGAAGTGAGCTCCATGTGTTACTTGGAAGGTTGCGACAAGCTTGCCCGGCTGCCTCCCCCATTTGATCTTTGGTAATGCCAACATTACACATATTCGCAATAGAACGCATGTGTTTTATCCCGTATTGTGACAATGAACCGCAATAGCTCTCGAATGTTTTGACCTGCATATATAACATCATTTGAATACTGTCTAAACTATTCAAAACAGAAATAATATCCGGTGACAAACGTGTCCAAGGAATTAATTACCAGAGACTTGAGGCAGTCCCAGTCATCAACAAGGGGTTGGCCAGAAGGACGGACATTGTTTAGCACTTCACGAACATTTTCGATTCCAAATAGAAGTTTCCCAACCATTTCAATACTACTGTCAACATGCATTCTGTGGGACATTACTTCCACGAATTGCTTTTGAGCTTCATTTTTCCTAGTTGAGCCTTCAAGAGCCTTACGGAACTGTTGCAACAAAAAGCATTGCAGTTTCAAAACTAGCTCTAACCGAGGGACTTCATGGTACAATCATTATAGCAATAGTTGTATCATGTGGATGGATATAACATAACAAACTAACCTCTCTCACATAGTAGGAGTGAATTGTGGTTATCATCTTAATCGTCCGTTAGTTACAACTTACTTAACAATGTTAGCACCAGAAAATTTAGCTAACTGAAATGGATATGTATTACCTTGACCCAGAAATGCAACAGATCAGCATCACGCTGGTTGACAGCTTTGGTAGGCGGCTTCAGGGAATTGGAATTCAGATCCACAAAGGTGAAATTGTCGTTTGCTGGATCTGTCCCCAAATAAGTGTTAAGATCATCTGTACTTATGTTTTCGTCACCATATTGCATAACGTGGGAGCCATAAGCTGAATTTCCATTTGCAGTTCTCTCTTTCACCTACAAATTAAAAATATTGAAGTTTCATATTTGGGTTTTTAGCCGGTAAACATCTGCTATCTTGGTTTCTTCTTATTTTGCCAAAGTTCTAAGAACACCTTACCAGCTGATACTGTTGTTTAAGGGTCTCAGTCCGCAAATTATGCACGTCACTGTGAATGGCCAAAAAAAAAACAAATTTAAATTTTGCATGAATATAGATTGGCTTAAAAAACAAACTGCGGGATGGAACTCAAATCAAATGCACAATGCATGGCACAACCTTAAATATGAGGATAATGCAGTTAATAACATAATTAACGAAAAGCCATTCAAAAACACTAAAGGATATATTGCATATTAGCATCTAAGTAGAGTTAATAGTTCACGGAATGAGGCAGAATTCAAAGAGTGGTTAGGAACTATTTGGTGAAAAAACAAAATATCACACCCATTCGTGTATAACATAAGTATTTGTGTGGAAATTACCAATCCTCCATCCAGGCAACGCTATATAAATCACCCAAGCAGGTCTCGTATTCTTCAGGAGGGCTAGGAATTTCACCAGGGCAATAAGTTCCCCAGCTACTTTCATCTGCATTTGAAGCAGTAGTAGCATAAATGTTTAAGCCTTCTGGTAGGAGTCCCTCAAAGATGCTTCCGGACTCGCAAGCCTCCAAGTAGAAGACCTAGTTATTCAAATCATTAACAGGAAACCTTCAGATCTCAATTTTCAATTTTTTTGTCAGCATTGTGTTAGCAATGTTGCATTCAATATAAAAAGAAAGTACCAAGCTTTTATATGTCCCAGACGCATATTTCTTCTTCAAAACGTCAATCAGATCATTTGCATAAAGGTTAGGGCCAGATGGCATCCCTGATTTATGACAAATAGAATAGTTAGTCCACCTGTCACAGACTCACTGCACCGCACAGATTCAGACTTCTAAAAGTTAGAAGTAATATAAAGTGGTGGTTCACATGGAACAAATCTAGCACTGAAAATGTATAAATAAGAAGACAAAGTATACGCCACCAGGCCTCTTGCTATAGGAGGCACCCCCCTGACAAATTTTAGTCGTATAAATGCGCATACAAGTTCACAGCTTGGGTTCAGAGAAACGTTTGCAATCTCTTCTGATATGCGGGGAGCTAGGAAATAGGTGTTAGAATCCTTACAATAGGTTCCTAAAAAGAAACAAATAAGAGTAACAAAACTATGAAGTTTTTCAACAAGTGAGATATGTGAGAGTTTTGAAGGATTGTAATGCTTACAACTACTACTGTTGAGCATGCTTATTCTGCTGCAACAGGTCTACGTTTGTCCACGAGTTCACAAGCTCACACGTGAAAGGACGTGTTAGAATATAAATGTAAGAATCCCACTTCTTTTAACTTAAGCACAAGTTAGAAATTTAATAGGAGGCAAAAGATAATACAAAAAGCCTCCAAAATTAAAAGCTAGATTTCCTACAGTGAAGACAAACTTCATTAAACTAGAAACCATGCTACCACCGAAGTAAACGAAAATAAGAACAAGAATATCTACAAATGACATACATTACAGTTTCATGTGGGTGCCCGATGCAAGTGACTTTTTCAAAATTGGAACATAACTACGTAGATACAGAAGCAACATAAGCAGATGTACTAACCAAGTGCTCCAGGGCCACCGTGATCTGTGTAGTATATAAATATACGGTCATTTGGACCACTATCTACAACCTTCCCACTTCCGC
This sequence comes from Gentiana macrophylla, assembly GCA_026214975.1. Classification (NCBI taxonomy): domain Eukaryota; kingdom Viridiplantae; phylum Streptophyta; class Magnoliopsida; order Gentianales; family Gentianaceae; genus Gentiana; species Gentiana macrophylla. Next base: position 109,806,817 of record CM047807.1, read on the forward strand.
CACTAACAGCAGTTTTGTTCCCAAGAATAGCAGCATAAAAGTTGTTAGAATTAACTGCGTTCCCTGTATAGTCCTGCTCATAAAAGCGTACAAAGCAAAAGCTTAAAACCGTAATCTCAAGATATTTGAAATCAGTTAAACAAAAGAAGGTAACAAACCTTTGGGACACCTTTATATACATCACTACCATTAGGGCTGTTAATGATAACTCCAGGCCTAGGGTTCTCTTCATTGTAAGCAATGTCGTCATACATGAAGACAATAATATTTTCATCTTTCAGACCGCCTTTCTTCAGGATTTGATAGGCATGACAGACATCAGCCTGATAAAACAGCAAGGCCAGAAGTTAGAATCCTATAAAATAAACGTGAAAATTGGAAAATAAAATTCAGAATATTGAACATGAAGGTCTAAAGTTTAATTAATGAAATCATGGATCCTACAATAATCCTTTAAGGTAAAATAAAGACTATTATCCAAACGGCATCAAATTTCCCTGCATCTAACTTCATTAGTGTCTTTGACAATGAGTATCTTATGTCTTCTCCATACATCTAATTTTTGTTTGAACAATAAAAAATTCCAAGTATGTTGCGTAAGCCAGGATGATTAAGCGCACCCAGGGGCGAACCAGCGGACCTGTTGTTCCCGCAATGGGGTCGGCCACCCTCGTTAACTTTTTGGTTTTATGTTTTCCGATACTAAGTCTGGGTGAAGAAACAATAACCAGATAAAGGAGTTCGATCCCAGTGAATTTTTTCTATTCATTCCCAATTACTTTTGTTTACTATGTATGTATATAGTATTCCCGTGATCAAAGGGTATAAAAGTGTGTTGTGTCACTCATTATTGCACAACCGTCGTGTATTTTCTTCCATGTTGACTTTTTATCACTCCTATGCTTATAACACTCTAGCTAAGCAATACCAAAATAAAACATGAAAACATCCTCAGCCATTAAATTGTATCCCTTCAAAGCTAAAACAAACTCAAATCATATCATTTGATTGTGGCTCAAATTGATGGAAACCTTCCGTCGTTAGATGATTGATTCTACAATACCAGTCAGCCATCCAAAGATCAAGCTACGCCTATTTCCTCTGAAAAATCAACTCCATTAAAATCATAGTAATTTTCTATGAAGCGAACACAAACCTCTTGATACAGCTGGTAATCAATTATATGTACAAAACGATAAACCTGCCACTATTTCCTAGCTTAAGAAACTAACGTCTCAAGAATCCAGAACATGTTTCTATTTCAAAAAAGGAAACAATAAATAAAAACAAAAAAGGACAAGTTAAAAGGAGCTAATTAAATTAAATTCACACCTGGTGCCTGTAATTCCAATAACCGTTGGATCCGGCGATCAGGACGGCCCATCGGGTTCCAACAGAGTCATCGCCCTCGCCGTCGCTACTAACCTCCGGGAATTCCGACGGCAACTTTAAGAAACTTTCTTCTTTAGCAGCTGCGAGAATCCAGAGTGAAACTAAGAGCAAAACTGTAGCATCAAATCGAATCATTTTTGTCGTATCCGATAAATAATTAGAATCAATAATTCAATGACGGGATTTCTTTGCTTTTGATTCATATATTTAAAGAAGTGGAATTTAACTAGCGTGGGACACAAAGTGACGTAAGATCAAAATAGACGCATATATCTTTTGGCTTTGTTGTGAGATGGACGGTGGTGATTGACGGATAAGAAAAATAAACCTTTGCTTCGCGCCAACTGCCGACCTATCTCGGCCCCACAGAAGACATTTTTCTGAAAAGGACTACAGGAAAATAATGCGGGTGAATTCTTAATTTATAATAATAAAAATATTTCTGTCAAAAGAACAAAATGATAAATACTTAAAGGTTGTGGAGTACTGTTTTTAATCTAAAATAGTAAAAAAAGAAAAAAAAATGAGTAGTGATTAAACGCCAAGCACGTTACAGCGTATTCTACATTATTCTTATATGTGGTTGTAGCGTAGTGAACTTACGCAAATAACAGACGCCGTTTTTCTTCTCAAACCACTATCTTTTTTTCACAAAAACAAAGGATAAATAGTTAAAGGTTGTACTGTTGTTAATCTAAAATAGTAAAAAAAGAAAAGAAAAAAGATAGTGGTTGAGAATGACAAAAGCGCCGCGCGTTATTACACGTGTTCATTATATGCCAGTTGTAGCGGCGTATAGTAACACATGTAGTAATGCACGCTTTATCTTCTTCCTCAACCACTATCTTTTTTTCTTGTCCTTTGTCATCCACAACCTTTAACTGGGTCGCGGGCTAGAAGGATAAAATAAGATACAAAATAGGAAATTTAAGCTGGTCATGAATTTAGAAGGACAAAATAATATACAAAAATAAGAACAAAGAACGAGAAAAAATATAGTGGTTGAGAATGACAAAAACGCGCGCATTCATTACACGTGGTTGTAGCAACATGTAATGCATGCAATGTAATGAATGCACGCGTTTTTGTCATTCCACCACTATATTTTTTTCTTGTCTTTTTTTTTTTCCTATTTTGTATCTTATTTTGTCCTTCTAGCCCGCGATAAAATGATAAATGTCTTTTCACATTTGAAAATAATTTTATTTGATATTTTAAAGTATAAAAGAGATGCTCCCTCCGTTCCTAATTATATGTGGCAGTTGTCAAACTTTTTTTTTAGTATGTCGTAGTTACATTTTCAATTCACATTTTAATATTTTTTCCGTTTTTCAATACTAGTTTTCAACTTTCTAAGTTCATTCAACCAATCAATCATTCATATTATTACACCAGTACATTTTTCAAGATTTTTCTTTTTGGAATCTTCGTTTTCTTAATCTGTGTGTTTTTACGACATATAAATAGAAACAGAGAGAGTATTTATATTCTAGCTTTTATCATTTTTTAAAAATCACCCCTTTATTCATCTAGGTTACTCATTTTGCATTCAAAAGGCAACTTAACAAGGTTGTGAAAAACCCAAACCATCCATGCCAATTTTATTTTCACAAATAGTCACCCGATTTTGTAAAATATAGCTAAATAACAAGAAACGTTGCTGTGATCCTTGTATCTCCGTAAATGGTATAAATGTCTTTTTACGATTTTATCTGTGTCTCAATAATATTAATGAACTATGTTTTAATTAAATAAATAGAGTCAAGATAAATGTTAAAAGATATTTACGGTATTTTAAATATGCAACTTTTAGTAAAGGCAATGTAACACCCTATACACCCCTTTTAACCCAAAACCCTTTTCATTCACCCATTTCAAAAGAATACTGCGGCTGTAAGGCGAGGAAAGGAGGAAAGGAGGGAAGGAAAAAGAAAAGAAAAGAGGGAGGAGAAAGAAGAAAAAGAGAAGGAAATTTCGTCTTTCCGATCAATCCGACAGTCGAAATCACAACCAATTACACAAAAATGCTTCCTTTGATGAGAGCTTAATTTTGATACAAATTTCACTCTGATCGGGTAAGAGTTTCGAAAACCCATTTTCTAGATCTTTAAGTTGTCTTGGTGTTTTTCATATCAGTTTTTGATACTTTAAAAGTTGTAGTAATCTTAGAAATCCGTTTTCCGTTTTTTTGTTAGTTTTGAAGTGGTTGCTTAGATGTTTGGAGCCTTGCCGTGGAACTAGATTTTCTTGGAGTGTTCTTGAAGAGTTTCTTGGAGTTTTTTTGGTGAAATCAAAGGTAAAAGGGTGTTTAACCGAATCTTTAGTTGTTAGTAGCATTTAAATATTGTCCATGACTTGTAGAAATATTAGATTTGATCGTTATAAAGTGTTAGAAGTGTTCCGGATTCAAAGTTTATAGCTTTTCACTTCAAACATGTTTTAGAGTAATTTTATATCACTTCGACTTGAAGAAGAAAAACCCTTTGGGAAACTTGAGGAAAATGTTCACACATCAAAGAGAAGGGATTGTCCCAAGTATCAGGAATCAAGATGACAAGAAGGGAAATAATGAAGGAGAAATATGATATCCTCCTTAATCATAGAAAGTAGTAGCAAAATAATATTAGTTGCTACTAGTTCATCCTTTAGATGTTGAGTTCTTATGAAGAAACTGACAGTGGATCGATCACATTCACAACGTGAGTAGACAACACTGCAGTAGCTTCAGTTAAAACAGCGGGAGTTTATTGAGAGAAAATATAATTTGGTCGTTTTAATCGCTTTTTATTTAACGTATCAATTTGGATCGGGCGCAGCGTTTTTTTTTTGAGTCGCTAGTGGAAATTTTTCCTTCGCCCGTGGAAATTTCCCACATCTTTGGAGAAAAATTCAATCGGATCGGGAAAATTTCCGAAAGTGGAGGAAATTTCCACGAGACGAGGGGAAAAAATTCCACGGGGGACTTAAAAAAAAATCTCAGGTCTGACACGACCTGAAATGAAAAATAAAGGGTGTTACGGTGAGTTGAATTTATATTTTCTCGTTTATAGACTCAATTAAGGAAATATATTTACGATATCCATCATGTTTTATTTCTTGATAACCGTGGAAATTCAATTTACATTTCAAGGTTGTTTGGAAAAAATAATATCGTTACGAAATGATAATATAATATGATTAATATTTTAGAAAGAGAATATGATATTGGCTTTACGACCTAAAAAGATGGGCTTTATGTGATAAAGGCAAACCATTGTTCGAAAGCCAAAAAGGAGATTAAGTACGATATTAATTTATTTGTAAGAGATTTTAGTGATTTAATTAATTTTATATTATCTCCTAGTATTTTATATTGAAAAAAATACAACATATATATGTAATATGTGACATTGACATATATAACATGTCACAAAAAAGAAAATTAATGTCTACAATGTAATGTGGAAATGACAGCTCAAAGTAAATAGTAAAAGATGGTTACTATTCACTACTTTATTGTTGTTGACTTTTGTGATAATGTATTTGTTAGTAATAGTATACTTGTTATTATTGATTGTATTTATGCATTTGATTCTGCGAAAGAGAACTTTACACTTCATTATGACCCACGTATGTGGCTTAGTTATCTTTGATGTTTGTTTCTTGAGTAATGCAATATCCTACGAAATTTAATTTTCTCACGAATCCAGCACACGACTTACGTGGATATCCAAGTAGAGAAAAGGAAATAAACAATCACTTATATTTCTATCTCCTTCTATTTTCCATTTTATTTTCTCAATTTATTTTTCCAACCTCAAGTGAGAACCGAGAACTATTCACCCCCAAACTGTTCTTAATTCCTTTCCTAACTCCACGTATTTTGACTATTAATTAATTGTCCTCAAATGATATATAGTAGTACTATAACGAATGATGCACAACTATAATTATTTACAAATATATATATATATATATATATTGCTTAGACAACTATTTCTTAAAACAATATATCTCATATAACCTATACAAACTAATTATACCACTTACATTTTCAAGTTTATAACTTAAATAAATTTATAATATGTTCTATTAATGCATAACTTATAATTAAGAGGTTATACTTTATAGTGTAATTTTTTTACGGAGACAATAACACAGAAATATAACACACGCACACTTATTATCTCCACTAGAACTCGAACTCAAAACCTTCATGTGCCGAGGTTTAGCAATGACCACTGGGCCAACGCTTTATAGTTCAACCATATGGGCATCTCCAATGGTAGGAGGATCCGCCGCCATCCCCCAATTTAGTGTAACACTGATGTCCAATAGTACACCATCTTCAACATATTTTGGTGCAAATTTAAGTTTTCTCCCACACTGAATTTGTTGTTGGGTCGACCCGATACCAAATATCTGTTTAATCTCTTCTTCATTTTTTCTTATTCTTTTTCCTTTCTTTTTACAAAACAAATATCTGACAGCACCATCTTTTTGGTATCCATTTTTTTTATTTTAATTTTTTCTTTTATTGAAAAAAATGCAATATTCTTTTTGATTTATTATTGGGGGAATGAGGGAGAAGGACAAAAATATTTCATCAATTGAGTAGAAGGACAGTCTTTTGAAACTTTTGCATAAAGGACAAAACTATTTATCCACTATCGAAATTCACTTGTGGTTCAAATTCATTTATTTAAATTCATTCAATTAAATTCACTGTCGAAATTCACTAATTTTCAAAATTCATTGTCGGGATTCACCGATTTTCGGGATTCATCATCAAAATTCACTATCGAAATTCACCGATTTGGGATTCACTAGGGAGGTTCACCGATTTTGGGATTATTCATTTGTCATTCCATCTATATAAAATTATGCAGTTGTCCTTCTCCCTATAAAAAATATGTAGTTGTCCTGTTGCTTAATAATATTTCAGATTGTGTCCTTATCCCTAATTTCCCATTTATTATTTGATGTAAGATGGTAAGAGATGATCGAATATATTTAGTGAAATGATGTAAAATATGGTGTAAACGGTCGGAGATGCTTTAAGTAAAATATATTTAGCGACTAAGCTATACGACATACATGCACTTTGATTTAAAGTTTATCTATTATTATAGTTTTGTCATATAACTTATTGTTGAACTATATCCTATTAATAATGAATTATACATTTAAAACATATTTTGTATATGTTATAGCGTTTAATAATAAAAAATATATTTGTAAGTGGTATAAGATTTTATTTTGTATAGGTTTTATAAGATATATTGTTTTTTTAGGAAAGATATATTGTTTTAAAAAGGAGTTGTATAAGCAATATATTTATATGTGAATAATTATAAGTTATACATCATTAGTTATAGTATATCCTTTGAGGACAATTAATATTTAAAATACATGGTGTTAGGAAAGGAAGAATTATTTGGGGTGAATAGTTCTAATTTGAGGTTGAAAAATGGAAGGTGATAGAAATTGATTATTCATTTTTTCTTAACTGCGTCTAGCTGTAACCACTTGGACATCCACGTAAGTAGTGTGGCGGATTCGTGAGAATTTTTTCGTAGGATATTGCATTACTCTTATTTCATTATTGAGCTTCAGAGCTCATTCCTTGGATTTATTGCTTAGGATACAGAGAACTTCAACCCGAGGCGTTCTCAGAGACTACTCATGAGGCCGGGTGCATGTCACCCCTGCAGCTCCTCCTCTTACCTTCATTGAATCCAATCCTCCTCTTACCTTCATTGAATATATTCCAATCAGTCCCCATGCATCAGTACGCATGCATTCACTAGCTCCATGTTTTCCCAATTCAGTGGGTTTTTTCAAAGTACCAATTAAGGAGTCTACACCTACAACATGACATTTCCCAAAACTTCTAGTGACGTGTGTGGTTCGTCACGAAAAAGTTGTGGATATTCTAAGTATATGCATTTGTCTTCTAAACTTGGTTTGATTTGTGATGTTGTAACTTAAGCACAAGGATACTACTTTTAAGTATTTGTATTAATTTGTAGAACCAGCACTATTTCATTATCAATGGTGTGAAAATATGTCGTAGCAAAACATTAATCTTTCCTATCAACCATGCATGTATGCAATGAAACCATATGGCCGGTATTATAAGAATAACTTGGAAATGAAAGGTAGACACTGATAAAATTATACATGCATAGAGATAGAGAGTTATTATTTAGAATTAATAGAGGAAACATATTTACATTGAAAGTGTAAAATTAATATATCTAAGAAAGGATAATGAAATAGCTTGCCACCAATAAAGTTCCATTGCATATATCTTAAACATCTTTATAAAAATCTAATTAATTAAATTAAAATCATGCATTGAAATGGTCCTCTTTATCAAGAGAGCTCCTGCCACAAGCTTCACCAGCTGCCTCAGCCATGTCATCAATGGTGATCCCAACATTACACATATTAGCAAAAGACCTCATGTGCTTCATTCCATATTGGGACAATTTACCACATGAACTCTCATATGTTTTTACCTGCATAATATTATATTATATATATAGATTGTCATACAATAATTAATAATTCATCTTAATATTCTTTTTTGAAAAGATGGTTATATAGATATAATATAATATAATTACCAGGGATTTGAGACATTCCCAGTCATCAACAAGGGGTTGGCCAGCTGGACGGACATTATTTAGCATATCTTCACTTTTCTTGATCCCAAATAATAGTTTACCAACCATTTTAATACTGCTGTCTACATGCATCCTGCTTGATATTGCTTCCACAAATTGCTTTTCAGCTTCTACTCTCTTACTTGAACCTTGAGGAGCCCTCCGAAACTGTTGTACGTAGTATGTATATATATATATAAACGATTACAAATTAATAACAGATATTATATTTATATAGACTCGGGCATCAAATTCTTTTTTTAATATCAGCATCGCGCTGGTGAACAACAGAAATATATATATGCAAGAGATCAGAGCTCGTTAAGTATTAGATATAACTCGATCGAGTCGATCAGCGTAAAAGCTCTCGATTGTTTTAATTTACCTTATGCCAGAAATGCAAGAGATCGGCGTCACGCTGGTGAACAGCAGTACTAGGCTTTTGCAAGGATGAATTGGAATAATCCACATTATTAATATCCATGAAGGTGAAATTGTTGTTGTCAGGATTTATACCCAAGTACATAGAAAGAGCATCTGTCTTGTAGTTCAAGTTACCATATTGCATCACATTTGAGGCATGGTCTGCATTTCCACCTCCATCTCCTGTTCTATTTTTCACCTGCATTTTAATTTATACTTACCACAACATTATTGAAGCCTTAAAATTTTAAGGTTCAAAACAACATTAATTATGCATAATAATTTCAGTTTCTTCTTTGCAACTACCATTAATCTACGAACTTGGAAATTTCCTTAGAAATCTATCTTACCACTTGATACTGTTGATTAAGAGTCTCAGTCTGCAAATTGTGCACATCACTGTAAAATATATAGCCATGCATAAAAGTCAATTAATTACACTTTATAATGATTAGATCGATGGCTAAGATCACTGTAAAATATATGCATATGCATGGTTCCTTAACAACACTTGATTGCCCTCGATCAGCTCCCGAATTATTTTTTGGACATATAAATATGTATATATATGAAAGGTGGTGAAGGTAATTAATTAAGTACCAGTCTTCCAACCAAGAGATGCTATATAAATCACCCAAACAGGTATCATACTGATGAGGAGGGGGATGGAGGGTATCCCCAGGGCAATATGTTCCCCAGCTGTTTTCTGTTGCATTTGCAGCTGTGGTTGCATATATGTTTAATCCTTTTCCCAATACCCCTTCAAATATACTTCCTGACTCACATGATTCCAAGTAAATCACCTGCCATTAATTAAACCACAGGAATTTATATATTAAGCTTCAAATCAAATCAAGACGTGTACATATATGCAATTATTAATCTTTTATTAATGAGTTTACATTAATTAATAATATATATATATATATAATGAAAATTACCAAGCTTTTATATGTCCCAGAAGCGTTTTTCTTTTTCAGAACGTCATTCAAATCTTTTGCATATAGGAAAGGACCTGTTGGCATTCCTGACAATATTCATAAAAGGATAAACAAAATAATTAATTAATTAGTCAATTAAAATCATGTAATTAACCCTCGATCATATCTCAAAACTCCTATAGTATATAAACTGAAGGATGCTTTTTAATTATACATAAAAATCAGAAACTAATATATATATAGCATTACATAGTAGTATGCATGCAAGCATTCTTCCTTCCGGTAGTGTGATACGAATCAGCTACACACATACACGCCTAGAAGCGAATTTGTAGTTTTCAGAAGTTAGATCCATGATTCAAATCATTGATTTGGATACGTTAAATGAAGAATCGTGTTGAAAATTGAGTAAATACTAAAATTGTCGAGATTTAGTATTTCTATTTGATCCTTAGGGTTTTGTTATGCATCACTTGGTCCATATATATTCTTAATATCTACGTATATGCCTTCCGTACCTTTCTTTTTTTTTTTGTTCATACCAAGAAATGCAATGATTGTATAGTTTGCAGGAAATTGATTTAGTCACAACAAATGTGCATAAAAAGTGTGTAGAGAAAATGATCTAGAAGCGATGTTAATGGCGTCATACTATATCTTTCAGGCGTAGACATGCACAAATGAAATTCACTTTTAGAGATCGAAATGTGTTATTTCAACTCCCGAAAAGTCGAAATGTGTTATTTCGACATCTAAAAAGTCGAATTTTGCGCGCGACGCCTGATCTTGCAGATATCGCAATGGTGTTATTTAATGCGCTTCTTGAATGATCTAATGGTGGAAATGTTTTGCCTTTTGGGTTTTATAATTTTTATGGAGTAAATGTAAGGATGAGATCATTTTCCATGTCAATTTCTGTGTACCATTTCTATGGATCTATCACTCTCCATAGTTTGCATCCATATATTTATACTCAATGGTGGAACCCGAATTTTGATCTGGGGTGAGCGAATGGACAATAAATTCGTCGGGTGGCGGGTTGGATTAAGAATATTTTATAAATCAAACTGTACTATATAGATTTTAGGGAGAATTATTCTAAAAGACAAAAACATTTGTGAAATTAACATTAAGGATATGCATATTATTTTAGTAAAAAGAACAATTTTTAGATGTTAAATAACAAAATACCCTGTAAATGAATTTAAAAAAAAAAAACCTGCACAAACTAGTTCTACCCACTATGAGCCCCACTAAAAGGAGAGATTTTATGGTGCAACGGTTGTAGGAAGGTTATACCAAGTGGCATACATTAGAGCCTCTCATTTTTACTCTCTTTCACATAATACACTTTTATCGTGTGTGAGAGGTTAGAAATAAATGGTTGTAATGTATGACACTTGGTAAAACCTTCCTACAACGGTTGTATTTTAAAATTTCACCACTAAAAGAGAGGAGTAATTTTTTTTTTAATGTTTTTGACCGAAGAGGAACGACATATATATATATATATATATATATTATCTCACAATTTTGTTACTCGACAATTAGTAGTGACGATCGACAGTAGTGGCAATAATTAGTGTCAGATAATGTGTAATTATTAATTGTCACACCAATTCACCGAAATTAAATAATTACTTTCATTTAATTTGTCGATACCAATTAACACTACGACAGTAGTGACAATAACCAGTGTGAGTCAATGTGTCACTACTAAATATCACATTGATTCACAGATAATACACAACTAGTGTCATTTAATTTGTCACTACCATGACACAACGACAATAGTGACAATAAACAGTGTGAGACAATGTGTCACTACTAACCGTCACATTGATTAATAGATAATACAAAACTAATGTCATTTAATTTGCCACTACCAATTATCACTATGACAATTAGTAGCGACATATTATCTGACATTGATTATTGTCACTCTTGTCACAATGAAAATTAGTAGTGTTAAAGTGAATGAAAAGTATCAAAAAAAATATCAAAATCGAGGATGATAATTAAAAACGTACATTAAAATATACGATTCATCAAAAAAAATTAAGTAAGATATATATATATATATATATATATATATATATATATATATATATATATATATATATATATTATTTATGAGTGGAAACATGGTCCCTTAAAAAAAAAAAAAGTGGAAACGTGGGGTGGGAATGTTTTTTTTATTTTTATTTTTAACTTTTTTTTTACCAAGAATTGCAACGGATGCTCTTAGAAGAAAAAAAATTGCAATTAGCCATATATTTGTCTTTTTTACTAAAAAGAATGTGCATGTCCTTAATTCTTCTAATTTCACAAATGATTTTGTCCTTTTTCATAATTTTTCCGGATGGGCTTAGATAGGCCCTTTTGTCCATATAGAGGATACATGCTTGCTCAAATATACGTAGACATGTATCATTGGATACGCACATATATATATATATATACTAACCTAAAACTCCGGGGCCGCCATGATCGGTGTAGTAAATAAAAATACGGTCGTTTGGACCACTGTCTAAAACCTTGCCACTTCCTCCTTTGACAGCAGTTTTGTTCCCAAGAATAACAGCCAAAAAGTTGTCTACATTAACAGCCTCCCCAGTATAATCCTGCTCATAATTAATTATAATAAATTAGATTACATGCACTATCATAATTAAATCTTAATCAAAACAAGTTGACAAGTTGTAAAGAAACAATTAAAAAAAAAGGAATTATATTAAGTAAGAAACAAACCTTGGGAACACCTTTATAGACATCAGTACCATTTGGGCTGTTGATAATGACACCAGGTCTTGGGTTCTCTTTATTTTTAGCAATGTCATCATACATGAACACTATTATATTTTCATCTTTTAAGCCACCTTTCTTCAGTATTTGATAGGCATGACACACATCTGCCTGCAGTTGTGGTAATTATTTTATAGCATATATACAAATTAAACCTGTCAAATACTATATATATTTTTTCCTTGGCTAAAAATCTATATACTATGTCACCAACAGTGCCGATCGGATTTTGAATATTTTTTTACCAATGAAACTATATTGTTTTTCAGATCGCATTGAGGCAATGCTATTGGGTCCGCCATGTTTACGAATGAATAAACTTTCTACGTGCATATCAAACTCATGATACTTACAAATATTGTTAATTAGCGACTTATCAAAGGACTAATCATTCCTCTAGCAAGCTTGATGTGACATTATATCTATAATATTATAGGATATCAAATAATTATCCCTTTAAGCAATATATTCTGATTTTTCTTTTTCATGTATCCTGTTAGGGAGAACTTTTGGTGTACTTTTTTTCATTTTTTTTAAGGGGGAAAACTTTTTGTGTTAACCGTCATATATTAAAAAATTTATACTCCTTTTGTGTCCCAAAATATAAGTCATCCGAGCTAGTTTTTTTTTTATTATTTTGTTCTGTAATATAAGTCATTCACAATACCAAGAAATCATTGATTAATACTTTTCTTGATCTGTGTGAAACTCTAGGGGACGGAGGGAGTATTAGAGAAGATGAATTTCGTCAAAGTACAATGCTGCTCACAACGTTCTTATTTAACTGTCGCAGTTGCCAAAAACACACACATTAAGAAAAGTAGCTAATGCTTTAACTTAACATCAAAATGACAATAACACCCCTTGAATATAATTAATACAATGTTGTTTTCAATCTCCCACCCCTTAATTAGAACAATACAATAAACTATGTTTTGGAAATCTATCGACATATAAAAATGAATTTTTATTTTTAACAACTACGACAGATAAATAGGAACAGAATTATTAATATTTAAAACGTTGAACGAAAATCGAAATGGTGAGTTATATAGACTATAACTTGATATGGAGACCAGGGTTTGAACCCTGTTGGAGGCGGAAAAAAAAAAGTCGAAATGGTGGCCAGCTATGTTTCTTAAAATTTTCCTGGTACATCCCATCAATTTAAGCTAACTTGATACAGATGATAATTCAACAAGGTATGTTATAACTCGATCCATCACTATGATTTTATCGGTGAACAATTAACACTACATATACACCACAGTTGAAATTGACCTTGTAAAAATCGATTTTATAGCGAAAAATCGATCTTCCGAAAGTCATCGATTTTATTGGCAATAGAATCGACTCTCCAGCAGGAAGTCGATTATTGGCAATAGAATCGACTTAAAATGATATGGTTGATATCGAATAGCGCCCAAAATGAATGCCGCTATAAGAGTTGGAAACAAAAACCCGGCATGGTTTCTGATCTCATCATTTGAGGGGGCAAACTCGTCACTTCATTTCAGTATTAGCTTCTTTTTCTTTTTGGCGGGAAGGAGATATTCACCAGCAAAATCATTTGGAAATTATAGAGAAAAAAAATCCATTTGGGAAGGTGATAAACATTTTGTGCGCTATATATGACGAGAGGATTATAGGTCGCCGAATTCCAAATAAAATTCAGGTTTTACTTTCCTGATCCTTAATTTTCATTTTCCATTCAAAATTACAGATAGAAAAATTCACCTGATGACGGTAATTCTCGTAACCGTTTGATCCGGCGATCAAGACGGCCCATTTGGTTCCTGCAGGGTCGCCGCCGCGGTGACTTTCCTCCGACGACGAATCCAAAAATTCAGGTTGATTGGTCGGCGGTTTTTCCCTAGCAGCAACTGCGAGGACGACTGAGAGTGACAAGAATATCAAAACTCTGTAAGTGAATCCTATCATCATGTTTTTATTGTCCGTTTTTTTTTTTTTTAATCAATTGAGAGAATAATCTATAGCTAACTATGGATTTTTTTATTTTTTATTTTTTTGCAAGATAACTAGCTATGGTTACATGCAGTTTGGGTGGACTTATCTTGTTATTTATAAAAAACGGAATGTACTAAACACCAACTTTGGAGTCACGTATGAGTGTATGTGTTTTCAAATAAATTCTTTTTTGGATTATCGTTTATCAGGACCATTTGAATACTGCCTCCGTCTCAAATTAGAAGTCGTTTTGGTTTTGGACACACAGACAGCGCGAGTTATAGTGGTAGCCAGAGAAACCATGATCTTAAGCCGCAACAAACGGGAAAGTCAATCTGATACGTGTTTATTAAAAAAAAAATCGTGTAGATTATATCCGATCTAACATAATATAATATGTTAGTTTTTTTTGTTAAAGCCCCAATTTTCTTTACTCTCTTTATGAACTGATGCATGTATTGGTTTAGGTCGAATCCCGTTTCGTTGCGATAACATTATTTCGTTCGGCAACTCGTATGCAAGATATTACAAAAAAATATTTATGAAAAAAATATCTAACAAAAGGTCCCAATAAAAAAATTTACTTGGCCCAAAAGACTACTTTGTAGATATGTTTTGAGACTATCAATAAATTGAATTTTGTATTTACGGATGTTAAAACGCGATAAGTATGTTTTTAAAAAAAAAAACAACTTCAACTAAAATGCTCAATTCGGAGACTTGGCCTTAAGCCCAATATATGTCAGGGCCGGCCCAGCCCACAGATTAAGGAACACAATAAATAATCAATTTTTTTTTTATACTTTTAGACTAAAATATCATTTCTGGTGGATTTATAAAATAAATTCGAAATTGAATATTGACAGCCATGAGAAGAATTATGGTGGAGGAGTGATTTGAGAGGTATACCAAGTGGAGAGGTGCGATTAATTCTCACACACACTCTCACACATAGTAGATGTGTGTATGTGTGACATTGATTGATCACTTCCTTACACTTGGTATACCTCTAAAATAACTCCCTCATCGTAACTCTTCTCGACAGCCACTAGGGTAGATTGGGAACAATAGCATTAATGATTGCATTGGAAAGTGAGAACGACTTATATTATTGGACGGTAGAAAAGAGACAAAACGACTTATAATCAAGGACGGAGGTAGTAATATAAATTAGACATTAGGACTAAATAATACTCTCCGTTTTGTTTAATTGTTACATTTGATGTCCAGGTTTATCCAAAAAATGACTAACCTTAAGTTAAAAAGTGACCAGGTTCATCCAAAAAATTATATCAAATGTGACAGTTAAAAAAAAACGGAGGGAGTATATAATTAGTTAACCTTTCAACAACACCTCTCCTCAAAAACAAAAAAAAACAATACCCTATTTATTATAACCGTGGATTGATCAATAAAAATAGGAAGCACAGACTATAGTTGAGGTTGGTCTTACCCTTCTAGCCCATCATCGATGCCCCTTTCTTTCTGGTGGCCTAGTTTTCAGAATGCCACTTATATCATTGATAGACTGTCCACACCTGTCCTGAAAAACAAGTCTCCATTTGAGTGTTTGTACCAAAGAAATCCTGATCTCAGCCTGATCAAGGTGTTTGGCAGCAGTTGCATTCCTTACTTAAGGCCCTTTCAGAAACAAAAGTTCCAATTCCACACTAAGAAATGTGTCTTCTTAGGGGTAATACCTGATCATAAGGGTTATCTATGCCTAGATTCTACAGGCAGGGTGTATGTGTCCAAGGATGTTATTTTTAATGAGCAGGAATTCCCTTATCAGAGTCTGTTCTCCCAAAATCCTTCTGCCACTTTCAAGGGTCAGTCTCCCACATATTCCATTGAAGTTCCTATACCTGATGACAATGCAGCTGGTACATCCACAGGGACAGATCACTCTGAGAAGAATGGTACAACACCTAGACTTCACATCACCAATAATAGTACCACATTTCACCAACACATAATTATGATTCACCACACTCCAGCCCTTCTCCTAGACCTACACCCAACACTTCTAGTGCACCCAGAGTCATAACAAACAGCCCTGAACCATCACTATCCTCATCCACTTCTACACAGCACTCACCAAAACCAGAACCTAAAGTCCCTCTACATCAACCTGATCCCAATACCAACCTGCCCCCATGCAAACTAGAAGCAAAAGTGGTATTAGAAAACCCAAAACCTATTCATAATTGATGTGAAAGACTCCATATTATGTCCAACTGAACCAGTGACGGTGTCAGATGCCATCAGCCAGCCTCAATGGCATCAGGCTATAAATGAGGAATATGCAGCTTTGATTAAGAACCACACATGGGACTTGGGGCCTGCTAAACCAAATCAGCACCTCATTGGAAACAAATGAATATTCAAACTAAAGCTCAAGCCAGATTGTTCAATTTTAAAACACAAGGCAAGACATGTGGCTAAGGGATTTCTACAGACTCTAGGTGTGGATTATGAAGAAACCTTCAGTCCAGTGGTGAAGGCATCAACTATAAGAGTTGTCATAGCTGCTGATGTGACCCTAAACTGGCCTATTAACCAAATTGATATCAATAATGCATTCCTGAATGGCACACTCTATGAAAATGTGTTTATGCCCCAACCTGAGGGTTTGAAGAACTGAGAAAACAACTTATCACTTGGGGGTTTACTCAAGCCAAATCTGACACGTCCTTGTTTGTCTATAAGGCTCAGAATCATGTACTTCTTGATATATGTTGATGATATTTTAATTACAGGGAACAAATCTCAACTGATCAAACAAATCATTTCTAAGTTAAATTCTAGGTTTGCCTTAAAGGATCTGGGGCCACAAAGGGATGCTAGTGGTTTGTATCTGAATCAGCAATTGTATGCAACACAACTGATAAAGAAACTGCACATGGATCATCTCAAACCTTTGTCCACTCCTATGGCTACTGGCATTGACCTAAACTCTGAAAACGCAGAACCTATGGACAACCCATCCATCTACAGAAGTATTCTTGGTGCTTTGCAGTATCTCACCTATACCAGGCCAGATCTTTCATATGCTGTAAACCAACCCAGTCAATTTATGCATAGTCCTAGAGTGATACACTGGCAGTCCTTGAAGAGGATGTTAAGGTATGTTAAAGGTACACTGCATTATGGACTACATTTTCAGCCAAGTACAGCTCTACACATTACTGGGTATAGTGATGCAGATTGGGGGTGTAATTCCAAGGACATAAAGTCTGTAGCAGGCTATTGTGTCTACTTGGGACAATCCTTGGTTTCTTGGAGCTCCAAAAGGCAACATGTGGTATCCAGATCAAGCACATAATCAGAATACCGGGCACTTGCTAATCTTGCTGTTGATATTCAATAGCTTAAGTCTGTTTTGACTGAACAGCATTTACCTATTTCTGCAGTTCCAACAGCCTGGTGTGACAATATCAGTGCTAATCACCTTGCATACAATCCTATGTTTCACTCTAGAACAAAGCACATAGAGATTGATGTGCATTTTGTCCGAGATCAAGTTTTGCAACACAAGCTTCAAGTGAAGTATGTTCCTTCCTGTGACTAGGTTGCTGACTGTATGACAAAACCTTTGAGCAGCTCTATTTTTCACCAGAATCGAGGCAAATTCACTGTGGTTGATACCACCTTTCGTTTGAGGGGGGAAGTTAAATAATATAGTAGTGTTGTGTATTTGTTTGTAAGGGTATTTCAGTAAATCTATAGTAAGCTGAGGTGTCCAACGTAGATAAGATCTAGCATTGGTTTATGTGCAAGGTTGTTAGATATTATTCTATATATGTACCCCTCTCTTGCAATGTTGCAATTAATGAGAATCCACTTTGTCTGAGTAAAATCCTTTTTCCAACTCGGTTTTACCTGAGTCTCTTTAATTTCCGTTTGCTTAACTCGATACGACGACGTAGAGGCTTACGTATGATATTAAATTTATAATGTAATGCGTGCCGAACGTTTTTTTCCGGTTAAAAACTCGGTATTCGGGAACGGAATGTTACATTACATATATGTTAATATGTTATTAATTAATGCGGCTTATCATTGTTGTTTATCATCGTAAATAGGAAGTACTATTTAATTGTGCATGTTTGGTACCACTATTTTGTCATTTTGTGGGTTTTTTCCCCTCCGTATACAAAAACGACATCGTTTCTTATCATTCCTATTTGAGCAACTACCATTGATACGTGGCTGCTGGTAGCCACTGTACTAGGCTTCCCAGGTGCCATGTCTTTGAATATGTGCTGGCCTGTGGTGTCCCCGCCGCTTTGTTCCTCCAATCGTTTCTTGCTCAGTGTTCTCCATTGCTGTTATGGTGACAGGTATGCAATGCCTCCGTCTTCACATACTTCAATTGATTTTTGGAACCCCATTGCAAGTTTATCTAAGAGAACATGTTTTTCTTGTACTTTTTCTTCTTCTACTCTGTGGTTTTGGATGATCCGTTATTTGTTATCCCTGTGTGTATAATAATTTGTGCGTGCATCTGCTGTGTTTGTGGGCTGAGAAAGAGAAGAAGGGGCCGGATTGGGCAACTAAAGCTCAATCCATCCATCTGATCCGGAATTCAGGAATTTTATTCTGATGCATCCATCCGAGTTTCAGGTTTGTCTATGTGCTGTTGTAATAATTTCTACGGAATTCCTAATTCGTCTGAATTATTAGATTAAATTCCTTGCTCTTGTGGTTTCTTATTCTCCTGGTGTTGTAGTTTCTCCTGGTGATTGTCATCGATAATTTTCTCAGGGGAAAGAAATCTTCTTCGTGAGTAAAAGAAATTTTTTCACTGGAATCAATGGCTCCTCCGTGGCGTCTGAAGGACCGATGTCTGTGATGATCCTTCCACCTCACCATTGCTTCTGTTGTGATATACTCCAGTTCGCCGGATTTTGGAATTTAATTTCAATCCATCCATCCTAGATTCATGTTAGACTCTATTGTACTAAATTTTGCACAAGTCCTACTTCGTCTCAATTAGATTAAATTCCTCCTTGTAGTTTCTTACTCTCCTGCTGCTGTGGTTTGGTTTTTTCCATCTCCACCGATTCTAAGCGAATAATTTGTGAGGGGAAAGAAATCTTCTTGGTAGGTAAAAATAAATAGGCTCTGCTAACAAACAGTAGTATACATATTGGTTTTTTTATTTCTCGTTTCTGGATTATTTTGTCAGGTCTGCCAAATCTTGTTATTCTTCTTCCATTTTAATCTCCCTGCTTTCGTTTCCGGGTGTACTGTGTACATTCTCTTCTTCTTTGTCTCTGATAAAAGGTTGCAGTTTATGTTGTATGGAATGAGTACGACTACAAATTAAGCTAAATTTATGCTGACGGTGGCATGTACTAGGTTCGTGCATTCTGTCAATACAGTTTGTATGGATTTCAAAACTGATATGCCTAGATTTTGCTCTTAGCCAGTTTGCTTTTTTATATACTGATAGAACAAAGTTTCTTAGAACATTTATTCATGTGCATGTTTGTACCATTTTGGTTTTACTGAACTCTGTTAATAACTTCTCTTTGTTAGATTTCTCATGTCCATGACACTCAAAAGAATCAAATAAATTAGAGCTAAATTAAATTGCTACTTTTGGTGGTGAGAAATTGCAAGAGCTGAATGTGATGTGATATCTTGAAGGTTTGAAGGTGAACATGACTGGTGGATTAGTTTATTTAATTTTTCCTTTTCTTAGAGTACACTATGATTAACATGCCTACACTACCAATTAATAATCCTTTCATAATGAAATATTCCACTGACGTGAATGACCAAATGTCCATCATTGACAATTATTTTGCTTTTGAAACCATTTACATCATTTGATGTGACCCTTCTTGGTTTATGGCTTGAGCTTGGTGTGTTATCATGTTCCTCTACATGTATGTGTTTGACATGTATAAAGAATGAATTCAGGAAATAAAGATGACTCGCAGTCTTTTGACAAGTTGATCACTGCTTGTAATAGATTTTTTCGGACCATTGTTACTGGCTTTTATAGCCATTTCGAATGAAGATCAAACAAAATCTCATTGGATCCTGTAGAGTCTCTTTTTTGTTGTTGGAAGAATATAGTGCCTATTCCTAAGTCCATGTTTTTCCTTATCATTTTGGTGTAGGAAACAATCAAATCAAGTCCGGTTTAAACATATGGTGTTGATCCTGAATATTGTTTGGCTAAGTGCATATATGTACTGCTAAAAATGGAATGCATGTTCTAACTTGTAGTATCCATTAGCCTTTAAATGTGTGAAAATTCGTTTGACTCATGCTGTGCTTTCCCATTGGGTTTAAAAACAGGTGCAAACGTGTGTTTGATATAGGGGTGTAATCGAGCCGAGTCGAGTCGATACTCTCTAGGGCTCGAGCTCGACTCGACTAAAAAATTTCGGCCTCAAAACTCGGCTCGAGCTCGATCGAGCCATAAAAAATCAAGATCGAACTCGAGTCGCTAAGTACTCAATAAAGCTCGACTCGACTCGTAAGCTCGATTATTTTCCTAGAATTCATTTAATTTTTAACGAAATATGATAAATTCAAGCTCAAACTCGTCTAATACTCTCGACTTCGAATAATATTTTTAATAATAAAAATAATATTTATAATAAATTTAATAAATTAAATTAATTAAATAATTATTTAATCAAGCTCGATTAAGCTCGCGAGCTACTCGATTACTATATTTTAAAACTCGAGCTCGGCTCGGTTAATTATTCGAGTAGCTCGACTCGAGCTCGAACTCGAAAAAAAACCGAATCGAGTCGATCTCTCTTGCGAGTCGAGTGCGAGTAACTCACGAGTAGCCTAGCTTATTTACCGCCCTAGATTGATACCATGAAGATGTATTCAAGATTTATTTAGTAGTAGTTGTAGTCAGTTTTTTCCCTTTGTTGGCCTCATTATGCTTGAATGAATATATTTGTTTCTGATAGTAAGTTTTGTTTATTCTAACATTTTTTTATGCGAAAGAAGTTTTCTTACCATTGTCAATGGGTGGGAACGCCTCTTTCAGCTGGCTACAATAGGTTTGCCTGCAGAGGAGAATCCACTTGGGGTTGTTATTGGTGGGATCATGTAAGCTACTTCTTTCTATCAATTCTAGCTTTCCTTTATGTCTTGGCATATAGTTTCTCTTGGCCATGTTATTTGACTGTAAAAGTTTATGGGCTGGTGGATGTGTGGGTTATGATGTCCTCTTTAGATAATAAAAATTCTAAAATACACGTGTTGCCTTCTTTCGGGGTCCGTCTTGAAAATACGTCTAAAAAATCTATCCAAAAGAAGTACACAGACAAAGTGACAAGGTACTCAATCCAGCAGCTGCACTTGAAACCCACAGAAACAGAGAGCATTACAGGCGAACAAGACATGGATGGGAAAAAGCGAAAGAGCAGAAAACGAAGGGAAATACATTGGCATGTCTTTAGTTAAGTCATTCAACCTTAGAGTACATACCACGGGTCACCATAATATCAACTTTTCACACACAAGTACACTCTACCGGCCATATATGATGTGCACGTTGTACCACAGTTTGTATTGGTTCGTTAAATAGAATATGTAACACGTGCGAAAGCTTACGGGCTTTGCACTACCCTACGGCAACCAGACAGTAAGGCACTATTATCCTTTTCCATTTCAACATCACTATGCATGCCTTGCAGAAATAGAAGCACAACAGAATCCAGATGAGCAAGGCAAAGCTGCAACTGACACAGAAGTAGGGGAGAACAAGATCAAATCCAAAGCACCCCTGGACCAAGGCACAGAAGAAACAACTGCATGCACTTCGTCAAACAGCCCATTGAAGAAACTGAATTCAAACAGAAAAATTTCGACACATTACATCACAAATGAATCGACCGAAACTATAAATTGGAAAAAAATATAAAATAAAGGGCCTACCGTACATCGTACGGTACGCCTTTCTAGTCTCTTGTATATTGTTGGACTCTGTAGGTATTTTTAATAACATTTCCCATACAGAACTCACAAATTGTTTTTTAGTGTGAGTCGATCCATGCACATAATTCAGTCGCCATATATAAACATGCATGTAATACCACCATTTTATCAACTAAAACTATTGGACCAAGAAACTTTCTTTAAGTATACAATTAAACATCATATATATATATTTTGTTATTTTTTCCGGGAGACGAAAGACCTAATTAATCTAGGGGGGAGAATCGAACCCGGGACCTTCCACTGGAGGCCCGGGTAAACTCCTAGTGGAAACCACTAGGGTAATGGGCCTTGCCCCATCATGCATATATATAATTAGAATGCGTAAATAAATGTGACAATAACAAAACTTTGATAGTGATTCTAAAAATTCTAGCCAAAAATATTGTGTGTGAATAGAATCCATTCTTAGCCAAAAGCAAAGAACAAAATAGCAATTGATACGGCACGTAGTACATTATAAGATGATTAATTACCTAAATTATCATTAAGTCCATTTATACTTACTTAATGTAACTATCACCCTACGTATGACATGAGTTATTACTATCTATGTATATAAAGTGGCGTTTCCATTACGTAAAATTATAAAGACTTTAAAAAAAGCATGCAATCATCATTGGCGGCCGCAGGAATTGTGTGACACAGATCAAGAATCGGTAATGATACATCGTATTACAAATTTCCAATACATTATATAAAAAATATATGTGTAATTATAGATCAAAAGTTAACATTTTAAAATTTTAACAGGTCAGTTAGTAGATATTAACATATAAAATTTTTAAAGGTTAAGGGTTCTAAAGGATATGTTTTAATCTAAAATGGTTGAAAAGGACAAATATGTAGTAACACATGTACAAAAATGTAGTAATACATGTAGTGACTGTCCTTCTCAACCATTTAAATTTAAAACATGTCCTTATGGACTCTGACTCCAAATTTTAAATAATGTAAAAAATACAGTGAATAATTTTATTTTATTTTTGGATATAGGTCAAGTGACCCAAATGGTCATATATGCCGCCGCCCCTGGCAATCATGCACTCATAAACTGATTTAACAACATTACTAAATATCAAATCGTTGGTGTGAAGTTATTGTGTGGTGAGAGAATTTGAATTGATGTGACGGATGAAATGATCAGAACCACATAATTTAAATACAGAATGAAAGTCTGTGGTGTGTGGTGTGCCACACGTGCTATCCGCATGTAGATACACACCACACAAAAACCTCCCATCGTTGGTGTCAATTCCTTAATTATTGTTGGTAACATTATATAGTGGTGATCTGATGTCATCCCTTTATAATAATGATCTAATATTACATATTGAAATTTAAAATAGTGATTGATGTAACGATTTATAACAATCTTCTTGTCACACTACATAATTTTATGCAAAGACTGATTGCCTCAATAATTTTCCACTTTTTGTTGCTTTCGGTGCAAGGACGGAGCCAGAATTTTAACTTAAAGTGAAATTTAATGACTATATCGAGTTAGTCGGGTGAAATTTGAATAAGAATATTTTATAGATCCGACTAAACTACACATATAGTGTATATTTTTTTGTCTGGATGGGCTTATCCCCCCTAAATTAACACACTAGCTTCGTCCTTGTTTCGGTGTGATTGAGTTAAGGGGTTTGTGAGCAGTCGGGGTTTGATTCGGTTTTTGATCGACTAGTTCAGTTCGACCGGATTTGATCAACACAAATACCATTCGATTACAAATTGAGTCCTCGAATACTATTTGAATACTAATTTAGTCAATCCTGAACATAAAACCATGCTTGACTTGTTAGCTCGTGAACATGCTCAAAGTTTAAAATACATGTAAAACTTATGTATGCATTTGATTAATATTTATTAAAGCCTCCGGTATCCATAACCAACTGGTCCGACTAATCCGGAGTTCGGCCTTACTCATGGGTAAGGTCTGACCAAGAGTTCTTTATTTTATTACGGTATATGTTTTAATTCTATTATTTGTTTGTTACATTTAATATTTTAGATTTTTAGTATAATTATCATACCAAGTTCATACTTAAATTTAAATTAGTCTAATCGATTTGATAAAAAAAAAATTTGTCTTCACAAGTGTCACCGAAAACTTTCGGTGAATAGAGCAAAACACCCCGATAAATGATTGAAGGTTGTGACTTGTCGCACATATTTCGTTTTCGCGTTTGTTAGTTATGTTGTCTATTTTTTATTTTTTATTTTGCAATTTTCACATTTTCCTCACTTTATCGACAGTTAGGATTGAAAAACCACTATTGTACATCACGCTCATAAAGATTTCACGTTCATTCATCGCCTCAACTTTATCACTCATTTAATCCTAACATTTTTTCTGTTAAAGTAAAAAAAATAATCATCTCATTTAATTCCTCCCATTTTTCCCTTAAATTAAACCCTCAACTCCAAGCCGTCGTATATTTCTCTTGAAAAGTTCACTCCAAACAAATTATCCTATTATTTCGTGAAATCTTTACAAGCGTGATATTCAAACACGACTTTCAGTCCTAATTGACGATTATATGAAAGTTGCAAACTTTTAGTGTCATATCTTCCAAAACCAAGTTGTGTACCGTCCGGTTTGCAACGCCTACCACATCTGCCTTTACCATATTTACTATATTTCGTACGTTTCGGATATAGCACGTCCCTCCCTTTTTTTCCTATAAGAAATCTACACCTTAACATCTTATATTCCGTAACGGGTAGATACTTCCACATGAGCATAATCTATTTTCTGGTAAAAAAAGATTAGACGACATAAATGGCAAAAATATCAAAATAAAATATGAATATACGCATCACAATTTTGACTCAAAGATTGGAATGTTATGCATTTTTCACTCCGAAAAGTTTCTTTCTCTCAGCAGCACGGCCCCACTAGAATATACTTTTTTTTTTCCGAAATACGAAAGTTTTATTGAAATCGGATAAACCGAACTAACAACGCGGTAAAACTCGCACTACAACGCGGCCAAAAACCCGCACTACAACGCGGCCTAGCCGCACACTAAGCAACCTACAATACAACAAGGCCGAGTAATAGGTCGAAATCGAGGGTGCTGAAATATGGACTACGCACCATTATCCTTTTTAATTCAAAGTGATAACAATAGTTTTTCTCAAAAAATAAAAAAAAAATTATATCATCGTATAAGAGTGCTTGCATCAGTGTTTTTTAACAGATTCTCTATTTTACAAACTCAAATACCATTTGTTTTTCTATTTTACAAAATCTCTATAAAGTGTCAATTGCATCAGCATCTCTATTTACAGATTCTCTACCCAGGACAAACTGCATCAGAATCTCTATCTACAGATTCTCTATTAATTTTCTCAATTATTATCATTAAGTTGGTGGAATATCTAAAGTAACGTGGATACAAATCAGAAAATGAAAGTTTGAGAAAAGTAGTAAAAAAAAAAATCCATTAAAAATTTAAAAGCCGTGATAATCACCAAAGAAGCAAGATCAAGTAAGCATCATTCAACAACATACCAAAAGCTATAGATCTTTCATTTAAAGATGGCTTATATTCTTGTAATCCAAAAGCCACAGAACAACAAGCATTAAGAGGTTTAATAACCATCATGATAATATTATGCTTAGGAGAACAAACATCAAAGCAACAAAAGTACAAAGCGAACTAGAAAAGATAACATTTGAAAGAAAATGGTTCCAAGGTTACATTTACACAAGTGACCAAGCTAAGTAAAAATATCCCAAAAGTAAATCGGATGAAACTAAAGAGTTACATGACATGCAGACATGGTTCATCAAATACATTTTTTGAGATATGGTATATGGATATTTATCTTTCTCAACAAGGTTCTTTGTCTAAATCCTTTTGATCTACTGTTTCGTCAATCAGTAATCACAACAAAGCAGAACCTAAATTCAATCACCAAAAATCCTCTACAATGCCAAGCTCCTTAACATCATTACCACCACGAGAAGACGACACAGGAAAATCTTGCAAGTACACGAAAAGATTAAGCTTTCTAGAAGTAACAAAGAGATTGTTTGACTGTAACGCCCCGCTCCCGAATACCGATCCCTTATCCGGAAGAGAACGTTCGGCGCGTATAGCATTAAATAAATCTAATATTATACATAAGTATCTATGTCGTCGTATCAAATAAAAGTTAACGGAAGCTTAAAAGACTCGGTTAAAAACATACTGCTACTAAGAATAGATACAACCATTCTAAAGATAGAAAGAGTAGCTTACAACAAAAAAACGTCATACGAAAGAAGGTACAACAACTATCTTATCAAGCTAAAACAAGTTACAACATACTCTATGAAAAATACGAGATACATTATACATCTAGATAGCAACTTGGTAAAACTCCATAGCAAGCATAGCCAACGTCCTCTTCATAAACGTCATGATCCGTCTCAACCTGTTCATCTTCTCACCCCAAAGCACAAACAAACATGCAAAGGGGTAAGTACATAGGTACTTAGCAAGGGTGAGAAGCTAATGAATAAACATGCGTTACAACGAAAAGGTTTACATTATTATCATTAAGTTATCTTTATAAGACCGACTCAATCTATTGTTTACTTCATGTCCATCAACATGTCATGACTATACGTTTCTATCCTAACTTATCTTGCTACGTCAGCACTCAAGGGCACTACGCGAGGTGACTCTCCACCACGAGATGGTCGCCAACCAACAGTGGCTTGCACTGTTAGTCCCGGGTTTCCCCGGTATGCATACACGTCCGGTGAAGTTCCCCAATCATTTGACCTCTAGTAAGTCACAGAGTTATCCACCTGTCCGGACGAGTCACATAGCTGATGTGCACACTTGCCTATCCAAAAGTAATATGACGTTTTATCTTGTTACTATGCAAGTATGTTCTTATTATTTGTTGTTAACTAGCCACCTAAGTGTTTTCAAGTAAGCTCCCTCACACCTACTACTCTCTTTCTTAGACCACTAGACATGGACAAGACCTAACAATTACACAGACATTGGTGAATTCTAATTCACCAAAGCACAAGTCTATCATGCCCTTCCGATGGTCCCGAACTTCAACTCTTTGGAAGAGTAAATCCGGTGCCGGAACTAAACGCATCAAAACTCAATCAAGGCTTGTTCATTTTCATTTAATGTTATTAAATCAAGAAACAACATTTAACTCTCATCTTGTAGCTTAAAACCACATTTTTTCCAAAACTGGGCTGAATGCGTGCGCATTCCACCTGCTGAAAGTAAAACAATCCATCATGTATCAGCAATGCATGCGCATTGCTAATCAATGCGTGTGCATTGCACCTGCTAGGAACAAAAGAGACCATCCTGAAACAGCAATGCGTGCGCATTCCTCCTGCAACTCCCCAAAACATGCTTTTCTACTCTTCAACGATTTCCACTCCAACCAAACACATTTAGCATAAAAAATACTCAGTAAACAACAATGAAACATGTCTAAACATACTATAACATAACATAGCATAGAACAACACCGTAATATGAATTCTTGCTACCAAACAACACTAAGACTCAACCTAAACATGGTAAAACCATAATTATTCATTAGGAAGAGCCTCTTACCTCTATTGCAAGCAAAACCAATCCAAAATCTTCAAGATACTGCTGATCTTCTAAGCCTTCAACTCAAAACCTAATTGATCAACAGGTAACCCTAAAAACCCTATCTTTCTTGTAAAACCCGAAATGAAAAAGTGCGTGAAACTGAAGAT
The DNA here is from genome assembly GCA_026214975.1 of Gentiana macrophylla. Classification (NCBI taxonomy): domain Eukaryota; kingdom Viridiplantae; phylum Streptophyta; class Magnoliopsida; order Gentianales; family Gentianaceae; genus Gentiana; species Gentiana macrophylla. Next base: position 109,834,719 of record CM047807.1, read on the forward strand.
TACTTGGATTAATTTCCGTGAAACTATTTTTAGAACAATCTACACTCCAAGACGATCGTTTTGACTACTCAAGGCTGTGAAACAGAGCTACGGATTGAAATATATGAATTTTTGGAGAATCGAACCCGACGAAAATAAAAAACTAGGACTAAATTGAAAACTTACGAAATTGAGAATAGTTGGTGTGGAAACGTTCATCTTGGTGAGACAATGATTTCCGTCTTCTGCGGTCTGCCCAAATTCATGACGGATTAATTGCACGATAGAAGATTCTCTTCATTCGCTTCCAGCCAACTCTGCGTCTGGTTTTTCTTCATGGAGTGCCGTTCCACACTTTTTTTCCCCAGAATATGCGTTGTGTGTGTATTATGAGAAATTAGGGAATTATTTTCTTTAAATAGATATTAATTAAAATCCTTTTAATTAAATAACTAAATCCCTTTATTCCTTAAGTAAATTTGCAAGACATTAATTAAATGTTCTTAATTAAATAAAAATAGGCTAAATAATAATTAGGTCGTAGCCCACGTACCCAATTACTATTTTACCATTTTCTGGAAATTCGGGATGTTACATTGACCGATTCACGACTCTAGAAATTAAAGGGAGTTGCAAACGCTATTACTTTAAAGAACTCAAGTGTGCAACATGTAATTTTAGCTCTGATATGTTGATTGGAGAAGGTGGACATAGTAAGGTTTACGAGCCAATTTCGCCAATCTGCTGCAGTGAAAGTACTCAATGTTTCACAGCATTCTGAAGATGATCTGTTCCAGGAAGTGGAAATACTGAATGGTTTGAAACATGAAAATAGTTCAGCTTCTTGGCTTTTGTTACTGCATGAACATACAAGCTGTTGTATACAATTTGTTGAAGGAGTTTTTGAAGCATAAACTCAAACAGCTTAAGTGGTGTGAAAGGATGTGACTTGCTATTGGTGTGGCAAAGGCTTAACAAACAAGAAAACAAAATGGGAACCTTTGCTAGTGTTGGAGGTGCCATGATCATAATAACATTTGTAACTTTGGCCAATTCTTATGCTGCCATGTATAAAGAATGGTTCGACCCATTAACATCAAAGCAATTAAATAGATTTACAGCAGTTTGTCAAAGGCATTATATTGACTACAACTCCCAATTTAAGGTACACCAGAGTAGATAAAGCAGATATATCAATTTTTGCATTAAATTGAAAATTTATGGAACAAGTTTAGCAAGTTACCCAAATGTTGAAATCTTCAACTATCCAATTCGCGTCCCAGTAGAACTGGTAAATAGTGAATCATTGGAATATGCTCCGTCTAGCATAATTCTTCAGTAAGGCATAACACATAAATTTAAAGCCTTGCCTTGTGATCTCACTCTAGGAACAGTGAGGGTCATCATGGTGTTTATCGTAATATGCAGATTGTTGGGTAGAGAGCCTTCCATGCCGGTGTTATTTAATTTTTATTCCTTCTCCAGATTGGCGGCAGACGGGCAGTTGGCCCCCCGAAAACTTAAGTGTCATTTGTTGTTCGATCTTCCCGATCGAGCGAACTCGTGGAATGCCCGATGCATGCGGGTCGAGTCGTCGGTAGGTTGGCCTTTTCCTCATTATGAGGCCAACAAAACCAAAAAAGCTGAGGATGTCGTGGTGGGTAAACCCGATGAGAGCGAGGTGAAGTTTATCCAGGAGATCTATGAACTTTTGGGATTTGATGCCAAGTGGGGGCATTCAAAAGCGGACTTTCAGCCGGCGCCGTCTCTTAAACATTTCTGAGGGGTACTATCGGGCTGCCGGGATATCAGGATCAGATATTGATGATCCTATAGTTAATGTGGTACCCGTTGATTGTGATCCGGCTTGGATTGGTGATTGCCATATTAATAGATGCCTCCCCTCCGTTTGTGGGACTTGTCAAGGGGGTCCTAGCCGTAGACCTCCGAGTAATTCTTTGCGTTTATTTTGCTTTTCGTATTTCATTAGCTTCCCGTTTTCATACTTGTGAATTTTGAACTTATCTGTCCTCAACTTTTTGCAGGGATGACTAATCCGACCAAGGCGAGGAACGACGCTATTGCAAAAAAGAGAGCCGCGGCCATAGCTAGAGAAAAAGAGCTTAGGGCCCTTCAGAAGACTGCACTGCCAGCTGTCGACGAAGAAATTGATACCGGAGAGGGCAATCCGGAGGCGCAAGCTCAGTCCTCAGTTCCCCGGGTTCGTGAGAAGGGCATAGTAATCGGATCTTCAGCCGTCGAGAAGCGGGCTCGTGAATCTGTTGTTGAGAAGCCGGTGTGATGAAGAAAGGTAGGGAGAACGCTGGCGTCTCGAGGACTATTAATTTGGACAGCCCCGAGAAACTTCACGTATCTGAAACATTACCATTGGGACGATCCCTACCTATACAAATTGTGCCATGATGCCATTCTTAGAAGATGCGTCCATGATAATGAGATTCCAAGTATTTTGCACATGTGTCATGCTAGAGAAGCTGGAGGTCATTATGGGCCAGACAAGACAACAGCAAAGGTACTGCTGTGTGGATTCTACTGGCCAACAATTCATAAATCTGCTTACGAGTTTACAAGATCCTGTCATTCCTGTCAAATGACAGGTAATATTTCTAAGCGGAACTAGATGCCACTACAGAGTTTACTCGATGTTTGAGGAATTGATTTTGTTGGGCCATTTACATCGTCAGAATCAAATCGTTACATCCTGGTAGCAGTCAATTATGTTTCCAAATGGGTGGAAGCAGTAGCTTCACCTACTAATGATGCCAGGGTTGTCCTGAGATTTCTTAAGAAAAATATTTTGACGAGGTTTGGTGTGCCTAGAGCCATAATTAGTGACGGAGGGAGTCATTTCTGTAATAGGTTGTTTGAGAAGTTGATGATGAGATATGGGGTTAGACATAAGATTGCAGCAGCATATCACCCCCAGACGAGTGGACAAGTAGAAGTCACGAATCGAGAGATTAAGATGATCTTAGAGAATACTGTGAATCCCACAAAGAAGGATTGGTCTTTGAAATTAGATGACGCTCTTTGGGTGTACAGAACATCTTATAGGACCACGATTGGAATGTCACCATATATGATAGTGTTTGGAAAAGCACGTCATTTACCGGTAGAACTCGAGCACCGAGCCCTATGGGCTATGAGGTTTCTAAACATGGATGAGGATTTAGCCGGTGAAAAAAGAATGCTAGGGTTGAATATATTGGAAGAGTTTAGACTTCAAGCATATGAGAATGCAAGGATTTATAAGGAAAGAACAAAACGCCTGCATGATAAGAAGATTCTGAACCGCACATTTCAAGTTGGAGATAAAGTGCTGGTGTACAACTCGCGTCTTCGTCTTTTTCCTGGGAAGCTGAAGTCTAGATGGTATGGACCACGAATGTCTTCAATTCAGGTGCATGTGAATTTAGACATGAATACTCTGGGCAAACTTTCACAGTTAACGGCCACAAGCTGAAACATTACCTAGAGCACACATATAACCCTGAATTGGAAGTCTTTACGTTAGAGGAGCCGGAATACGAATGAAGGAGCCATATTAGTACAGTCGAGCTGGCGACTATAAACTCAGAACTACTTCCAAAACCTTTAATTTTTGCTTTTGTTTATTTTATTTAGAATCAATAAAGTAGCATGACAATCGCAAAGTTTTTTTCATCACATATATCTTCAGTCACCAGGCTAAAGATATATGTGGTTTTTTCCTTCACGATTCTCATGTGATACCCTCGTAAAAAAATTCGCGTCTTGCTTAGGCCGATAAAATAATAAAGTGGCTTAAACTGTTTTGGCGCATTCCTCTGGTATGCACAATTACCGCCACCTTATTTTCTTATTGCCCTTCGCATGTTACTAACAGTTTTTGGAAGAATTTTTGAAAGCAGATAACAACTTGGAAGAGGAATAACCTATGAGATAATGTTTCCTCTCCAGGATTCGTTTGAATCAGCCAACATTTCAAGAGCTAAGTACTTTGCTTTTCTTTATTATTAGTTATTGGGGACAATGTCTATGACAAGTGGGGGGTAGGCGTCTTAGCTGGGTAGTCGAAAAAAGGGAATATTTTTGAAATTCTTAACACTGTTTTTAGCTTGCTTTTTGCACGTTTTCGAGTAAGAAATCGGTAGAAAAGGAGCCCAAGTTCAATTTGAAGTGAACTATGGCATATTCAATTTAGTATGAAAGAATGAGCATATGTTATGTTGCATTAAGTAGTAACTTATTAATTATTATTCTATCATTGCAATCAGTATATGAGCACATAATCTGAGTGAGAAATGTTTAAGATTAGATGATGAATTGTTTTAACCGGAAATCATTATTTGTCTGTCTATATACTTCAACAAATTGTTGTAAGACAAGGGAAGCAACTTGGATGACGAAAGGTAACCGGGACAAACGGACTTGTGAGAGAAAGAGAAAAAAAAAGTGAGGAAATCTGCCAGAAAAAAATGAAAAGAAAAGAAAAGAAAAGAAATAAAAATAAAAATATATGCAATAAAGGCAGTGAGGGAAGCGAACTCATGTAAAAAGGGCACGACCCTCGCATAAAAAGAAACAAACGAGGACTTAAGAGCGATGCTCAGTCCCCGAGTCCGCCCTAACCAATTACGGTACCATGTTTTGTAACCAAGTTTGAAAGCAAGATGAGTGAGTGTATGCGCAAGCAAGTTAAGATTGTGTGGTTTATACAACTTGATTCTCCTTACGAACGCACTATCATGACTGATTCATCACACGACACATTGATGCGTGGTAAGTAGTGATTAATGGGGAGCTTATGGAGTGTGGCTTGATCTATGTTTCTGCCGGAAATCTTTATTGAGTATGTGGTAGTTGATAGGGATTGTTCTTGGAGGTACATTCCGCCTTGATACTCTGCTCGCGGACGCGCAGAAGGCTAGTGGGGGGTAGCTGATGACGGTTAAAATAGTCTATCTTACGGCATCAATATTCTATCCATTATGAGCTAAAAATAGTTGTTTCGACCTATAAATATGAACCATTAGAGTTGAATATCATATGTCGGGTTCATGAGTCGAGAAATCTGCACTTAGCGTTTATTTTCCCTGTTTTGATATTATTTCGTGCATTATTTGATGATTTTCAGCATAAGAAATATTGGGCTGAGCATGATGGACGAATCTGGAGTGGACTGAACGAAAAGAATGGGCTTAGGGTATTCCAGAAGCATCCAAGATTGAGTGAAAAAGACGAAATTACCCCCGGTAACCCGGGAGGCGGTGCCGACTTACCGAGGGTCCAGAATCTTCCGAAACGCGTTTTCTTGGACGAGGGGTCGAACTAGATGTTCCTAAGTCGGTTTAGATAGCTATAAATAAGAGGCTTCACCTCAGAACAAAAGTGTACAATTTTCAAGACAAATATTATCCAATAAAAGTTCATAGTTCTTTATCTTATTTATTTTATGAGTTCCGGGCGGAGAGACGATGGAGTCGCCGCCTAGGGAGAGATCCGAAGGAGATCTACGCTCGTCTTCGAGGGTATGATTTTCTGAGATGTAGATCTATCATCGTTCTATTTGAATAGTATATTTTAATTGTTTTTAGTTTAATTATGTAGTAGTTAGTTTATTTTGCCCTATGTGTTATAGATCTGATTCGTTGGTGAAGAAATCATGAAGTAGTAGTTGCGTTCTTCAGATCTGCGACGGTTTATATCGCTAGATCTGGATACTTAGTAAATTACTAATTCATGATAATCGGCGCCAGTTACGTTGATCGTAGATTTAATTTACATGTTTTTAGCCTGATCAACTATTTGCATATTATCGTAAATTAACATGAAGGACTATTAGTGAAGTGTTAATTAGGACAATATCTTGATGGACCACAAGAACGTCTTTGGTCAATGTCGATAATTTGCTCAGGTTGGTTTCTTTGTATGAGTTAGCGCTCAATATCGACAGCTCTAGTTCTTTATGCGTATGGGCTATAACAGACCAATTAAGGAGGGCAGCTTGCATATAGATTATCTACTGCCATTGTCGGAGTAGATAGGGTTGGGAGTTGTACCCGTAGCTGAACAATGAATAAATTCATCAATGGGGAGGATTGTTACATGTGTGGGTGGAATAACTAATTACTCATAATTGAACTAATACATTAGAAACTCTAGTTTGCTTCGTTGAACTTGCATAATCTTGCTAGTTGATTGTTGCCAATTTTACTATTGTCTATATTATAGTTGGTCGTAGACCGTTATCGTGACAAGCTTAATTTTGATAATTAGACGTTCTTATGAGTCTCTGTGGGATCGACCTTGATTTGCCAGTACTCTTCTACGATAGACCTAGTCCTATTGCTAGTAAGTGCTTTGCATGCGATCACCAATCGCCCATATGCCTAAGCCCTTGCATGTGAACATGTTTCTCATTCTTTGCTTGTGACAATGCCTTGGTTAACGGATCAGCTATGTTATCATCCATGTAGACTTTCTCTATCTTTACATCTCCTCTATCTACTATCTCTCTAATCAAGTGATAGCGCCGTATCACATATTTGGATTTCTGATGAGACCTTGGTTCCTTTGACTGAGATATCGCCACATTGTTATCGCAGTACAGTGGCACTGGACCTTCAATAGAGGGAACCACACAAAGTTCAGTAATGGACTTCTTCATCCAAACAGCTTCCTTTGCCGCCTCCGAGGCTGTTATGTATTTGGCTTCCGTTGTAGAGTCTGCAGTAGTCTCCTGCTTGGAACTCTTCCAGCTCACTGCTCCGCCGTTAAGCGTGAAAACAAATCCAGACTATGACTTAAAGTCATCATTGTCAGTTTGGAAACTGGCATCTGTGTAACCTCGTAATACTAAATCATCATTCCCGAAAACCAGGAACATATCTCTAGTACATCTCATGTACTTGAGGATATTCTTGACTGCAACTGTGACCATCACCAGGGTTGGACTGGTACCTACTAGTCGTACTAAGAGGTTACGAGACATATGGTCTAGTGCACAACATGGCATACATGATAGACCCGATTGCCGAAGAATAAGGGATCTTACTCATTTGTGCCCTTTCCTCCTCTGTCTCAGAACTCATTCCTTTCGACCGGTAGACCCCATGTGACATGGGCAGAAATCCTTTCTTGGACTGCTCCATGCTGAATCTCTTCAGCATCTTGTCTATATAGGTGGATTGCGACAGAACAAGCAACCGTTTAGATCAATTTCTATAGATCTTGATTCCTAGAATATAGGCTGCTTCACCCAAGTCCTTCATTGAGAAGTTCTTGGATAACCAAGCTTTGACTGAATGTAACATAGGGACATCATTCCCTATGAGCAATATGTCGTCTACATAAAGCACTAAGAACACGATGGCACTCCCACTAACCTTCTTGTAAACACAGGGCTCATCTTCATTCTTGATGAAATCGAACTGTTTGATTATCTCATCAAAACAAAAATTCCAACTCCGAGAAGATTGCTTTAATCCATAAATGGATCTTTGCAGTTTACACACCATCCTGGCGTCATTGGTTGTGAAACCCTCAGGCTGTGTCATATACACTTCCTCAGACAAGTTCCCGTTAAGGAAAGCTGTTTTCACATCCATCTTCCAGATTTTGTAATTATGGTATGCTACAATAGCGAGCAAAATTCTAATAGATTTTAACATGGCAACCGGTGAAAATGTTTCGTCATAGTCGACTCCTTGTCTTTGCTTATAGCCTTTTGCCACTAACCTAGCCTCGTAGATAGTCACGTTGCCGTCCATGTCGGTCTTTCTCTTAAGGACCCATTTTCACCCTATAGGAACTATTCCTTTAGGTGGATCAACTAAGTTCCAAACTTGGTTGTCTTTCATTGATTCCATTTCAGAATTCATGGGCTCTAGCCATTTCTCTTTGTCGTGCCTTAATAGCACTTCCTCATAAGTTCTAGGGTCCTCATCTTCCATGAGATACATGCCAGTGTACCTTTCGGGTTCACGGCGTTTCCTGGTGGATCTTCGAGGCGCTAGCGTGTCCATGGTAGGGGTTGGCATCACATCTGTATGTGGTGTCTCCTCTACTTCCATCAACTGACTGTTATCCGTAAGTGGTTCTTGAATTTCTTCAAGATCAATCTTACTCCCACTGACCCTATCCAGAATGAACTCTTTCTCAAGAAAATGGCCAGTCCTGGCAACAAACACCTTTTGTTCCTCAGGATGGTAAAATTGGCATCCTCTAGTTTCTCTAGGATAGCCCACAAATAGATATTTGTCGGATCTGGCCTCTAATTTGTCAGGCATCATCCGCTTCACGTAAGTCGGACAACCCCAAGGTTTAAGATATGCCAGATTCGGTTTCTTCTTAGCCCATACCTCGTATGGTGTAGAATCAACCGTCTTTGATGGAACTCAGTTCAGTGTATAGGATGCGGTTTCTAGAGCATACCCCCAAAATGATTTTGGGAGAACTGCGTAGCTCATCATGGATCTGATGACGGTCAAATTATACCCGTAAAAGTCATCAACGTTATCCTTAAATCGAGTTTAATAATATATATTTTATATTAAATCACATGTCTATAATGTTTATTTAATGTTATGTGATTTATAGAATATAATTTGGTATTTATCTATTTTTATTATTAAAATATGATTTACTGTGTGATAATTATTGATTTTACAGATTACGGTAAATCGGGAGGATATCTACCGACATAAGGAAGTAAATCTCAAGATAAATCGGAGCAGAATCGGATCGTATTAAAGATAAACATCAAATCAGCACGAGGAGTGGAGTAACAAACAAGAAAAGCCAGCGAGCCAATCAGAGGCTGGGGGACTCGCTGGCAGCGAATGGGGAGCTCGTTGGGAGCTCGCTGGGCGAAATCGAGCGGATCGGCTCGGAGTTATCTAGTCGCGTTTTAGACTCCATTAGGGTTTAGGAAATACGATTTTAAGTCGTTTTCTACAGCTTATAAATACATTGTTTCATAGCAAAACATCAGACAACACAATATAATTTTAATACAACTTTTCATAGCACAAATCCTCAGTTTTTCAGAGCAGTTTTTATACAAGTCAGCAGCAATTATGTAAGTTGCTTGTATTAATTTGTTATTTGTTCTTTGTAATTAAGTCCCCCCAATTATTGTTTATCGTTTGAGGTTGTTCGTTCTTCACCGAACGATATAGATCTAAGGCTACGATATGAGGCAGTAGGGTTTCCTTGTTTATAAGGATCCACACGCCCAGATCTATTATCCAGTGATCTATAGAAGACTTTGGTATGATCGACAATCGTGTTTTTAGTAGATCTATATAATTGCTTTATGAATCTCTATTTTATCCGTTACGTATATAGAAACGCTAAGATTTAGGTTTTCGCCGCGTCAATTGATGGGAACCAACTTTACAGTACATTTCTGTACAGTTTAGCCCATGATTATCACATTTCTGGCATGTCTCGGGTGAGTTTAGACCCTATTTTGAGTATGAAATGAGGTTTTATTGCACGGCGAGTGACTGTCGGTTTTCCGTAAACTCGGCCTTATTTTAGCATTTTATACTCGTTTTCCCGAGCACCCGTATGATGATGCCAAAAATGGTACATCAATGTTATCAAACGGAAGGATATCATTTCTCGGTGTACAGTGGTGGCTCTCCGTCCAAATGGGTGGTGTTTGGGGTGGTTGTGGTGAGCCGTGGAGGTCGCCTCGTGCACTGTGTAGAGAGGATCAAGCCACGCGTAGTTCTCGGTATTGGAGGAGTTGGCTTATTTAGTGTGGAGCCAAGTGTTGTATTAGGCATATTGAGAATAAATTTTATGGTGGAGGGAGACCTCCTATTTATAGGTATGAGCCCATTTAGGGCTTAGTGTGTATTCTGGTTAAGGCCAAACGAGTAGGATAAGACACGTGGCTAAGATAATGGGCTCGGATCGAGGCTTAGCGGATGATCGAGGCCTCGAGCCGAGGTAGATGAATCGAGGTCAAGAGGCCGAGGTCGACGAATCGAGGTCGAGAGGCCGAGCCCGGTGATCTTCACAATAGATAATCTCGCCGAAATAGGCGAGGTCACCGATAAACTTCGTTGGGCGGGCCCGCTGTGCTGGTCCGCTTCACGATACATGTCGCGGAGGGCTCGATAATCACCGGTTTAATCGATGGCGAGGCGTTGACATACTTGACCGGGCGTTGACTGGTCTCGCTGGGAAGATAAAATATTATAATAGGAGCGGGGCAATTTCTGGTGTATCACCGTAGTTGCGGGGTTATGCGTTTTCTTGTTGTTTTCATATGGATGCAGGACTAGGGTGTCTCGAGAGCCGGAAGACGAGAATTATTGAGGTTGGGCGTGTCCGGTGCAAGAAAAGAGTGAAAACGAAGGAAAAAGTGAAGTCACGGCCGGACGGGCATTTGCATCCATGGGCGGGCGTCCAGGATTTGTGGACGGGCGTCCAGAAATGCAGACGGGCGTCCAAGTCTATCGAGATAGAGGATTTTCAGGTGGGCGGGACCCCGAGGCAGGCGTTTGGTGGCTTCACCACCCAAAAGCTCAAATAAGGCGGACGGGCGTCCAAGTAAGCAAACGCCCGTCCACTCAAGAACAACCCACTCGGACGGGCGTCCAGGAAGGCGGACGGGCGTCCATACGCCACTATATAAAGCGACTCATTTTCTCACACCATGGCGAAAACAGGGAAGTAGGTTTTAGGCGATTTGGGCGATTTTCTTCATCCTGGGAGTTAGAATTAGTGCTATATATCATTAGAATCGTCTTTCGATCCTCTCTTTGATTGTACAACTTAAATCTTCGATCTCTAACATTTCGATTGTCAAGATTCGATCTTTTGTAAGCACATTTGGCACCTCCTTCAAGTTGAGTAAAGTAAGTATGTTCTTTTGTTATTCTATTGTTGTTGTGATGTTTTTCTTCCGTTTTTATTGCTTAGATTCGATTATGAGTAGCTAAATCTCCGCATGGTTGAACTATGTGAATGCGGGTGAAACACCATTAGATAAATGAACCGGGAGGTAGTGTAGCGCGTAATTTATACGTTCTAATTGATAATCCGCATCTCGAAACTTGTTTGAATCGTTTTTTAGCTAGATTGATCACCTAGTTCACCATTGCACACACTTAGCTTATAAATGTATGTTGCGCGCGACGTGGGAGCGGGGTTTTGGGACCGTAGAGATTTTGGACTTGAAAGGTAGTTTGACACCTACCCGTGTACTAGATTGACGCCCTAGTCATCAAGTCCGATTCAATACGAGGTTTGTCCTATGAGTTATCGTTAGATGGCAAGGTAGAGTAAGGCACACTCCCGGGGTAATCTTTCTGAGGGTCAAGTAATCCGTTGGATCGTAGTTCGGTCATACCTCTTTTAATTGTTTAGAATTCTGAGTAGAGTAATCTTTCTTTTATACAGTAGTTTCACTTCATATCTATCTGTTGACCTGAACTGAGCGCTAAGTCAACCGTGGTATTCAAAACCAATCTCTGTGGGTTCGACCTCGGACTCCTCAAGCACTATCCTGCAATCGACCCGGTCCACTGCCGGTTAGAAAGTAGATTTTGCTAAGGTTTCGAGTTTTTACTTGATCGACCGGACCGTAGAAAATCCGCTTATCATCAATATAACCACGTCTTTATTGTTAGGTGTGATGCCCGAAAGACAATTTTTGTAATTGTTTTATTTAATAAAGGAATTGACGTTATTATTCATATTTATTATTCTCATAATCACCGATGTGACAATAGTATTTACACTACTGAAAACCCTAAGTATATCGTTTATGTAATCACTTAACTTTCGATTGTATGGTATATACACAATGAGGATTGAGTTAGTGAAGATGTACTTAAAATACAATTAGCCCGTAGTGAAGTTAATCGAGTATCGGGTCTCTCCTTTAACGTGCTATTAATGCGCCCATAACACACGATTGGTGTGATTGTCTTATCCGGACTTTCGGTTAAGAGAACCTAATGGGGCATTTATATATGATAGATATATCATATTGAAATTTGACCCGATTTGATTAGAGTTCACGATATAATTCCGTAATCGAGAAGTCTTATCGAATCAATGGATGATCATATTTATGGATATATCTTAATCTGAGGTGATCACGATCCAACCGCTTGAATCGATTATGAAGTTTGACTTGACGGTTAAGGATTACACCGAGTCCGTGGTCCGAATTACCCCATCTTGGCATTGTCTTGGATTGAGTGAGTAGTCTGTGTTATCACGAATCACGGAATCCATTCCTTCCATTTATGGAAGTAGATAAACGATTCCTTTATTTGTTAATCCTAGAAAGCGATCGATCGCGCGAGTTCATATTACACCGATTAGCTACCGGTGAGTTGTATGAATTAATTGATCACTAGGGGTTAATGGTAAATAAGGATAAGAGGTTCTAAATAGGGTTAACGGTAACTTCCCGATTTAGAATGAGCGATCTATGGAGGATTAATCCATATGTAATGGTTATATCAATGGGACGCTTATTATAATTCTCGTGAGGAGATAAATATAATCGATAATCGGAGGAGTGCGATCACAGGATTATGGTGGCATATTCGCTGTGATTGATTTATCGAATATAATTATTACGTTCGTAAGATAATTATTTATTTGATTTATCGGAGCCACGATTATTAGTCCATTAATCCCGACGTGCTTCTCCAATATAAGATATATTATTCTCGGACGTCGAATCTTAATAATGATATTAATTTTATTCTTATTAGAATTTAATTAATCGATATGTGAATTAATTATTTAGTGACTATTAAATTAGTTGGGACTAAATAATTAAAATAATTGGAAAAGACATTTTCCATAATCTTGTGATTAGTGTGAATGGAAAAAATCACATTGACTAGGTCAATGAGATGGAAATTTCGACCCATGCACAATTTAGGTAACAAGGAATTAGTTTCCTTGTGTATTTAAAAGACATGTGCATAAAATATTTATTGGATAAATATTTATGGTAATAAATAAAGATAAAAATATTCTTGATTGGTTCTAGAATATTATGGAATTATTTTTATTTATAGGATTTATTAATAATTGATTTTGTATTAATTATTAAATCCTTGGGGCTTAAGCTTGACTCTCCTATATAAAGAGAGCTCTCCCAAACTCAAACACACACCTAAATTTCGATCAAGCCTCCATTAATTGGAGAAGGAGGAATTTTTTGCCAAGGGGAGAAAAGAGAGAAAAGCTTGGAGTTTTTTCGGGTAGCATATCGTAAGGATTCGAGACGAGGATTTCCTTCCACCGGGAGTTGCTCGGATCACACGTACGGAAGATCGTGGTGCTCTTCACGCCATCTCTTGTTCTTTCAATTGCGGTTCTTCAACTTGGATTTTGAGATCCAAGAGGTATGTTCTACAACCCCCTTGTAGAAGTAGATCTTGTTATTTTATTACGTGTATTTTATAGATCTAGATCCATAAATCGTTTCCCCTGCGGATGATATTACTAACAGTGGTATCGGAGCCATGGTGATCTATATTTATACGTATAAAATATTAGATCTAGGAGTGGAAAACATGTAGTTTTTTGTCCAATTTTTATGGGCGATGCATATGTTTGTTTAATTTTTATGTTGTTGCGATTGTTGTGGTTGAAGAGATGGATTGGGGTTGGTACTGTTTACCCGTTAGATCTATTGTAAACTCGTATAAACGATGAAAATTCGTTCATATGAGTGTAGGAAATTATGTAATTTATCTTTATTGCAAGTTTAATTTCCAGCAAATAGATCTTGTTAGTAGCTGTTTAGTATTTTTTATTTTCCCGTTGATCGAACCGTTGAAACGAAGATCCCTCCGGTCAGAATTAAGATTAGAAGATGATGATTAACTCCACAAATTTTGGCGTCGATCAGAGTCCGCTTCAATATCCGTTTGATGCTGCGAAGAAGCTGCTGTAACAGAAAAACGCAGGATTCACAGATACACTACCTGTGACTTCCTCGATTTTCTGGGAGAGTTTGGACCGTTGAAAAGCAAATCCGACCGTTCAGATTGATCAAATTGCAGTTTCGGACGTACCATAAAAATTTCAGGTCCATCGGGATTCATCTCGATTCCCGATCTGCCTCAGGAATTCCTTGATGCAGTGCAGTCAAAGTCAGATTCAGCAGCAAGTTTGGCGGTTTACTGGAGAAAATTGGTAAGTCAAAGCACCGATCCAACCGTCCATATTGAATTTCAAGGAGTGTAGATAAGATCTGGAAAATATCGTCCCGATCCGAGTTCGTTTAGTATGCCGATCGTCGAAAAGTTCGAACAGCTGCAGATTTAGTTAGAAAGTAGTAAACCCTAGTTAGGGTTTTGGTTTTATTTTCTAATAGATTAGATACGCGCCAACGATCAATCTCGGTGTTTAAATTTTCCGCAATTTATTTTTATGTGTTTGATCATAAAATAGATATAAAATCGGAATTGCCATGACATGCATCATATCATAAATCCACTCCATGCATACATGTAGAATTTTAATTTTGGTAATTAAAATAGGCATGTATACAAACTCGTGTAATTAGTTGAAATTTAATTAATACGTGGTAATTAATAAATTTAGTAACTAATTAATGATCCGAGGACGGGTTATGAAATCGTTAGGCCTTTTCGGTGTGTGTTCTCGGTGAACCGCCTTAAAGCCCAAACGAGATCACGTTTTCAATTCGTGAGTGTCTACGAGATTGAATGATGGTAAAAGAACAATAAATCTTGGATAAAAGCGGTTCGCTTATAGGTTGGGTGGTCAATCGAGCTAGGCTCGACCGACTTAACCCTCCTAGTGTGATGTATGCACGGGATCCGGCAAGACTAAGCTACACCGGAGAGCGGAGGGGTGATTCCTTCTTATCTCAATGAGGCTATCTTGACCCGATTTCGTCCGATCACATCATATATGTTCAACGAATAGGGCGGGTAGGCTTCCCTACGTTACCGACACCATTCGAATCCTTGATTTGATGAGCTTTTATGTTAACATCAAAAGACGTGGTTAGTTAACCCACCACCACTTCCAAATTATTGAGTGGGAGCGGGGAGGCGACAACCAACCCCACGGCCTCTACTATAGATACAAGTAAGTGAGAGAAGGGTGATGCCTCGCGGCGCTTTGATTTCGTCCCCTACGGATGGTGTTCACCCCTATCAACATTCATGGCTTGGTCTCCGAAAGGATAGGATTTTACAGGTACTCGTCGGGTCACCGACCTATCCTACGACGGCACACTCGGGCGCACCTAAGAGATCCGATATAGTAGGTCACACTCATAAAGGATATTTTTGGTAATATCTAGGCTAAAAGGAAGGTAGTCAATGAATAAAGGGATGTTCGATTCTCGTGGGATGTTCGATTCTCACAAGTTATTCATTGATGAGATTGTCTCGATTTAACCGTCATCTCTTTGACCTACCCTACGGCGGCACTAAGATGCGAGGTTAAAACCTTGGAATGGTAGAGTAGACTTAATTTTAGTTTACAATTCCTAAAATAAAATATAGTAGTGTTAAACTTGAATTAATTTATGTCATTTTATTTACAGCATTATCCCTTACTAAATTGCTTAAAAATTAATTGACTAGTATTGACTTCGTTAAAAGTGGAAAGTAACTAGGGCGTTGAACTAGTTAATCGATAATGCAATTATTTTTCGAAAGAGATATTTTCTCTTAAGCCTTTTAAAACCAGTGACATATAGGTATGTCACTAGGTGTCGTCGTGTCAAACGGAAGACAAACTTAGTTTGATCAAAGGTGATTTCGGACTTTGAAATTCTTTTAGTGAATTTTGAATGTGTAGTAATTACACGAGTAATTTTCTAATTGAAAAATCAGAAAATCATGAAGTGTTACTAGTTGGACGATATTTGGAATCGATGAACTAGTGGGAGCTTTATGATTTATTGTTTTTCTAGAACATTAGAAAAGTGTAATTGACTACACACGTAACCGTTCTAATTGAAAAACCGGAAAGTCATGGAATGTCGCTAGTTGGACGATATTTGGAATTGATGAACTAGTGAGAGTTCTATGATTTATTGTTTTTCTGGAAACATTGGAACTATGTACGAAAGATTTTCCAATCGAAAAAAATCAGAAAATCATAAAAATAAAGCATTGCTCGTTAGACGGTAGTTGGAACCGATAAACTAGTGGGAGCTTTAATGTTATGATTTGTTGTTTTTTCTGGTATATTAAAAAATCCTAAGAAGTCCTGACGAGTAACACTCGAAATAGACATCCCACGGTTCAAGAGTAGTGTCTACTCAAACGAACCGCTGGTTCAAGACTGTTTCCATTCAAGGAAAGTCAAGAATGGGAGAATATGTCTAAAAGTGTTAGTCATCTAAACTGAGTAAACTTTAAGGCTAAACCGAAAAATTAATTAACTGAAAATCATAGGATAAGGATAGTGATTTTGGATCACCAACCTATGAATCCTTGGCAATTTTCTTGAGCTAAGTTCTTTGGAAGAACAAGATAGCAGTGCATTTAACGATTAAAGGAGTAAACAACGGGCAGTTAATTTTAGCTAGAAAAGTGGGAGTGATATAAGGAAATGAATCTCGGATTCAATCCTTGAATATCGCGGGATAATTATTTTCCGTTTACGATTCGTTGGAACGAATGGGTTTTCCTTCTATTCGATAATTTGTTTGTCGCATAGAAAGTGAATATACCATTTGTAGTACGAATCCAAGACTCGGACTTTTGTTTGATAAAGTCAAAAACCACTTAGAATCTATTTGAAATATGTATATAAAACACATCTTAAGAACTATTAAAAGCAATTGGTTTCTATATTTAGATAAACGCTTCTTCACAATCCATAGTTAGTGCATAGTCCCTAAAAGACAAGACCTCAAGATCGGCTCAGGGGTGATTCCTTTCTCCCAGTCTGGTTGTATTGTTTCAAAGGATCAATGACTAAGTTTTCTTTCAATCGGGAAAGAATAATGGTTATAAAGAAGTAACATAGCTTGTTCATGACGACCTTCGGGTCTCGATGAAAGATAATGAGCTAGTAGGAGCTTCAGTAGTGACTTTTGTCTCGATAACTATTCAAACATTCCGGTAAGTTTATCCAAAATATTTTGAGGTTTCTCTGTTTTCAACAGAGAGATAGAGTATTCTATACTGTAAATGGGCCATCACATAGTCCTGGGGTGGACTCGATGCTTGGCCTTGCCTCATAGTGAAATGTTTTCACTAAGTGAGAAACCGTTAAATTGCCTTATATAGTTTTTTTTTAGATGTGCTACAATACACTGCTTAACTCAATAAAGATATTAGAAGCGAAATATCGGTTTACATTGAAATGTAAGACCAAGCAGTCTACCTAGAATATGCTTTGAAATTTACGGATAAGGTGTGGACTCGGTTCACCACACTTCCATAAATATAAGCATTTAGCACACGGTGCTTGCTTGGTAGATGCTCGAAATTTCGCGAACACGTTCGGTCAGTGACCAATCGTTCAATATCTTGTAGCATTGAGAAAAAGGTTTGTTATAAGATCCTTGAAATCGGGAAGGGACAGTTATACTGTTGCGTCCTTTCTGATAGAGTCTATGAACAGTAAAACCTTAAACCTTGCAGTACGTTTACTCAAGGTAGTTACTAACTGATTAAAATCAGACCACATCCAACATCGATTGTTGGTGATAACACAAAATACTACTAAACTAGATCAGAATTTCGATCCACCCAGAATGTAGTGGGAGTATGGTTTATCCATTACCCGTTACGGGTTCTGCAGACTTTGTAGTCTAAGGATCGATCGATGACCTATGGCTCTTTTGTGAGCAGTAATAGGATTCTGATAATAGAGGTTGGTTTACAAGCCATAACCCTGTGAATGGAGTTCGGTACTCCAATTCTGTTCATGCTCTTGTAGAACCACCTGAGCGTCTCAGGCCCAGTGGGAGTAATTGGATCTACACGGAAAAGAGTAGAATGAGTTCGGTATTGCATGATTTCGTTCAAAAGCAGAAAATAGGGGTGATTCCCTGAGACTTTTCTTGCCAAACAAATGGAGTCTGGATTCATTCGAAACAAAAGGGTAATGCCTTATGAACTCATGACATGATGACTGTCAAGGCTTATGTCCTTTGTGGATAAAAAGCAAACCTCTCGGTCATTGGAAGTCATATATTTCTACAATATGTGGATTTGACCGAAATATTGATAAGTCTTTTGTAGACCGGATATCAATTTTAGTCTGATGTAGTGAATATATAAATTAGTGTTTGTGAAGGATAACACCGCACCGATTGGAATCAACATGGGTGTGTTATCCGGTCGAAATCGACGATGCCACAATTCTCTGCAATGTAGATTTGGACAACATTCTTAAGAGTTTGACTCGGTCGAATTCATTAGAATCGATCAACGGTTTCCCATCCATCTTATTGGTTAAGATGATGCATCTGTGTATGCAACATTCAACGAGGAAGTTCTACCCTATGCCTCGGGAATGACTCTCTAAATCTTCGGATCAAGAGAAATGGGATAGATTCTCTTTGTAGTAAGAGATGGTCGAGTTATTGAACGTCAACTTTGATCGAATCTTAGATTCGGCGGTTAACAAAGCAAGTTTAGTATGTCCTTTAGTATCTTGAAGAGAACGAGGAACAATATGCGGACATATTCATGTGTGAACTTGGATATGTGTGATACAACGATTTTGACTTTAAGTCGATTGAGGATGATCGTTAAGTCAATCTCGGGCTCGGTGTTTTACTCGATACCACATGATTTGATGGACCGGTAACATTTCGATTCTACGGATCGTCTCGAGCCGACAACCTGACTAATCATTAAGACCCATGACATTTAGATGTAGGTACTCACCGAGTCACTGACCTATCCTACGACGGCATACTCGGAGTGTACTTTGGAATCAAATGGTTATGATATGCTTAATGGGTACTAGAATACGGGATGGGTCTCCATTGCTTTAGAGCAAGTGGGAGATGTAGTTTGTTGTATTTTAAATAATAGGGTGTGCTCTAAAACAATTAATCACATGCTTTCGTGCAAGTGGGAGATTGTTAGGTGTGATGCCGAAAGACAATTTTTGTAATTGTTTTATTTAATAAAGGAATTGACGTTATTATTCATATTTATTATTCTCATAATCACCGATGTGACAATAGTATTTACACTACGAAAAAACCCTAAGTATATCGTTTATGTAATCACTTAACTCAAAGTATGGTATATACACATGAGGATTGAGTTAGTGAAGATGTACTTAAAATACAATTAGCCCGTAGTGAAGTTAATCGAGTATCGGGTCTCTCCTTTAACGTGCTATTAATGCGCCCATAACACGATTGGTGTGATTGTCTTATCCGGACTTTCGGTTAAGAGAACCTAATGGGGCATTTATATATGATAGATATATCATATTGAAATTTGGACCGATTTGATTAGAGTTCACGATATAATTCCGTAATCGAAAGTCTTATCGAATCAATGGATGATCATATTTATGGATATATCTTAATCTGAGGTGATCACGATCAACCGCTTGAATCGATTATGAAGTTTGACTTGGCGGTTAAGGATTACACCGAGTCCGTGGTGCGAATTACCCCATCTTGGCATTGTCTTGGATTGAGTGAGTAGTCTGCGTGTTATCACGGATCACGGAATCCATTCCTTCCATTTATGGAAGTAGATAGACGATTCCTTTATTTGTTAATCCTAGAAACGATCGATCGCGAGAGTTCATATTACAGCGATTAGCTACCAGGTGAGTTGTATGAATTAATTGATCACTAGGGGGTTAATGGTAAATAAGGATAAGAGGTTCTAAATAGGGTTAACGGTAACTTCCCGATTTAGAATGAACAGTCTATGGAGGATTAATCCATATGTAATGGTTATATCAATGGACGCTTATTATAATTCTCGTGAGGAGATAAATATAATCTGATAATCGGAGGAGTGCAGTCACAGGATTATGGTGGCATATTCCTATGATTGATTTATCGAATATAATTATTCTGTTCGTAAGATAATTATTTATTTGATTTATCGGAGCCGCTGATTATTAGTCCATGGTCCCCGACGTGCCTCCAATATAGCATAGCTATTCTCGGACGTCGAATCTTAATAATGATATTAATTTTATTCTTATTAGAATTTAATTAATCGATATGTGAATTAATTATTTAGTGACTATTAAATTAGTTGGGACTAAATAATTAAAATAATTGGAAAAGACATTTTCCATAATCTTGGCAATTAGTGTGAATGGAAAAAATCACATTGACTAGGTCAATGAGATGGAAATTTCGACCCATGCACAATTTAGGTAACAAGGAATTAGTTTCTTGTGTATTTAAAAAGATGTGTCGTAAAATATTTATTGGATAAATATTTATGGTAATAAATAAAGATAAAAATATTCTTGATTGGTTCTAGAATATTATGGAATTATTTTTATTTATAGGATTTATTAATAATTGATTTTGTATTAATTATTAAATCCTTGCTTAACTTAAGCACTTCTCACTATATAAAGAGAGCTCTCCCAAACTTAAAAACACACACCTAAATTTCGATCAAGCCTCCATTAATTGGAGAAGGAGGAATTTTTTGCCAAGGGGAGAAAAGAGAGAAAAGCTTGGAGTTTTTCCGGGTAGCATATCGTAAGGATTCGAGACGAGGATTTCCTTCCACCGGGAGTTGCTCGGATCACACGTACGGAAGATCGTGGTGCTCTTCACACCATCTCTTGTTCTTTCAATTGCGGTTCTTCAACTTGGATTTTGAGATCCAAGAGGTATGTTCTACAACCCCCTTGTAGAAGTAGATCTTGTTATTTTATTACGTGTATTTTATAGATCTAGATCCATAAATCGTTTCCGCTGCGGATGATATTACTAACATTTATGGTGTGATTGTCCACCTAGAATTTCTTGTCTTAGTAGGTATGGTACGGCTACGTTGCTCGTCTGTTTTAATTAAAACGTGTAGTTAGGAAATACCAATATAGTACTCCTAGGTCGGCTTATGAATTGATCTTCCGGGACTTTCAGCGAGATCTAGATCTGTGTTGTATTTGGGAATTGCGCTCACCTAATTATACGTAAATCGTAGATTAACATGATACCTACAAAGTTAGTGTTAATAGGATGGAGACTGATGCGATCACTTAGGAAGTACGCCTAACCACAGGAATGTTGCCTAGGTGAGGAATACGGTCAATATCGGCATCCCTAGTATTGTAAGCGTGCAAGTTATATGAGATGGAGACCCAAAAGGTGAAGTCACGTAATGTAGCACAGTGATCTAGTGTCCTACCCAGAACTAAGTCAAGTTTAGGGGATGACTCCCGTAGCCAATATAAAAGAAATACGAATCAGATTAATAGTTATTGAGTCTAGTTTAATTATATAGAATCTCTAGATCCAAACGATAACACAATGATTGGGGAGGTTAATTACGTTGTCTTTGTTTGTGTTGTGTCGAGTCAGTTTTTACCTTACCTAGTCTTTTGTTGGTATTAGACCGCCTCTGTGTGCTTGACATGATTAATTGATTGTTTATATATAAATGATTCACAATTGGTTCCCTGTGGGATCGACCTTGATTCGCTATAGTTATACTACGATGGACCTAGTCCTCTTGCTAGTATTGTTTTATGGAGATCGAGTATTTTATTATCACTTCACTGATCACGTCAATCAGGATCGCACCATGTCTAACAAGGTACGGTTCCTCCTCTCAGACACGTCATTCATCTGAGGCGTACTTGGAGGGGTCCGTTCAGGTAGAATCCCATTCTCCTTTAAATAACTTTGAAACTCTCCATCTAGGTATTCTCCACCTTGATCGGATCGAAGTGTTTTGATTTCTTTACCTAGTTGTTTCTCCACTTCACTTCTGAATTCCTTGAATTTTTCAAAGGCCTCAGTGTTGGAAATAAAATTTATGTTTTGATGATTATTCACTCAGTAATTATTTTAACCCCATTGATGAAGTGCTGAAGGTAGCTGTTATAGTGAAAAGCTAAAAGATGTCTAGAATTGAATGTATAGGTTTTACTAGAGTCTGATATTTGTATATGTTACATCAGACAAGCACTGTAATAGATAGAAGTGTCGTAAAACTGAAAACTGGAAATCATCTAAGAAACTGGAAAGACAAGTCATCTAAACTGAAACTGACTCAGACTACACCAAGATAGAACTGACGAAGGTAAGTTCACTGAGGGAACAGACTCAGTTGGCTTATTTAGAAGACAGAAGAACTGAGGGACATAGACTCAGTTATAGAAGATTGAAGAACTGAGGACTCAGACTCAGTTATGAAAGTCGAGACTGTAAAGTTAGAATTTAGGCAAGTTTGTGGTGACCTGAACTGACTTTATAGATCTTGTATGAAGACCTAAGAGTCATAATGACAATGAACTCTTAGATGATATATGCTTATGGTGTACTCTGGTTAAGTCAATTATAATCAGATGAAAATCTGGAGTGCTGACATTTGAAGAAGAGTAAAATCTCAGTTAATGCTCCAAGTCAGTCAAGAAACTAACAACTGACAAACTCAGTATAAAACTGATAAGGAAACTCAGTTTTATAAGTCAGTCATCCAACAAACTGATAGTACAGTCGAACGTTGTAAAGGAATAAATTATATTGGATGAAATACTGACAAGTCAAAACGGTCACCAAATATACCCGTTACAAGATAGACGTTGATACAATTTGAATTCAAGCAAGATGAACATTGGACCTTACACTATAAATAGAGGACTTTGCACCAAGGACCAGACACCGAAAAATACGAACGAATTAACAAGATTACAAGCATTTTTTTGCAAAAGTCTCGTTCATTCGAATTGCTATTATCTCTGGGCTAACAAGATCAATCAAGAATTTCTTCAAGTGTTCAAGCTACACAGAACTTATCTAGAATCAGACACTTTGAAGAACCACAAACAAGAATCAATTTATTGATTCTCAGCCCTACTTTGATTCTTAATCAAAGGTCAAGACTGTGAAGCAATCCGGTGAAGGATTTGCCAAGGACGATTATATCGCTGATCGGGTAGATGTGTTTGTGGTATGGTAGTGGTGAAGAGGCATACATAACCCTTCAAGGACCAGTGGCTCAAGAATTTGAAGAGCAACAATCCAACCTGTTCTTTGATTGTTTAGATAGTGAAGCTAGGATTAGCCAATGACTATTGTTTAGGACTTTTTGTAACAGCTCACCTCAAGAAGTTCTAGTGGAATTTTCCTCCTACACCACAGGGGAAGAGAGGATTGACAGGATTACACCATCTGGAACCTCTATAAGTCTTGTTTCATTTACTTTACGCATTTACATTCTGTTATTTATTATTACAGCATTTATTATTGTTTACACAACATACTAAGAACTGATTGTTACACAAACTCACAACTCACAAATTGACATTCATCATAATTCAGTTTTACACACTCAGCTTTCACATAGAATAACAAGATCAATAAAGGCTAGAATTATATCCGCTGCCGGTTGACTCAGTTTTGCATAAGTCTGTTTGACTTAGACTCAATTTTGTCAGCTTAACTCCACACAAGTTTTAACTGAACCTTAAAAGTCTCCAGTTTTTAGGGACAAGTTTATTCATTAGATCAAACATAAGACGAATGGAGATAATAAGAGGAATTATGGTGAAACGGGTATTTTTGAGTTATATCAAGTGGAGTGCCGTGATTAATCCAACTCACACCTACACACTCCTAGTGTGTGTGAGAGAGTGAATAAAAAATAATCGTGACCCTCCACTTGGCATAATCCTAAAATAACCGTTGCACCATATTTTTCTTAGATAAAGGATCCATATTAGTAATATTCTTCATCATTTGGGACGGGAACATGAGACCTAACAATAAAAAAATTCTCATAGATAAACCCGGCAAGCCCACCTCCGATAAGCGGCCCGACCCAGTACACCCAATGATCTGTCCAAACTCCGGAAACCAAAGCCGGCCCAAATGATCTTGCAGGGTTCATTGAAGCTCCTGAGTAAGGTCCAGCAGCCATGATGTTAGCACCAACAACAAGTCCAGTAAGAAGTGGGCCGAGCCCACCAAGATTACCCTTCTTAGGATCCACAATGGTAGCATAGACAGTGAACAAGAGGGAAAATGTCAAAACAATCTCCATTATTATGCCTTGCCCATAATCTATCCCACTGGCAAGTGTATGAACAGGGGTTGTCTGCGAAATAAATGATAATAATAATAAAAACAACCTCACTTAAGTAATTATTTTTCTCCAAAAATGTAGTGATTATGAAATTAAATTTATGAGGTCTTAGGTTAGACTCTCACCCGGTACGATGTGAGTTATATATGTCCACTCAGGAGCGGACGCAAGATACATGTTGAGGGAAGGCGATAATTCTTAAAAAAAATAAAATAAAAAATGTAAAGTAATGTTTTTCTATCCCTTTAGATCCAAAATAAGCACTATTGTATCTCTAAAACAAATACGACTATATATTTTACGTTATATAATAGAAATGAAATATTAATACAAATATAATACAATTTACCCTTATTAATGCCAATAAGGATTTATAACACAACAAACAGTTTGTTGATAAAAACAAACATTTCAAAAGTTATTAATATTAAGTTATATGTATTATTCTGGTAATAAATATGTATTTTTACTTACAAGATAAAAGTTTTATATCAAATTATCAGATTATTAGAAGTAATAGTGGCGAATATATAAATTTTACCAGGTGAAAATAATACAATATAGTAGTGTCTTCTCCGAATGCGAATGGCGAGTGCCCCTCAGCCCGCCCCAGTGTCTACTTTATACAGTAATTTCGTTTCAGTAAAAAAAAAAAAAAAAAGAAGCTTGAAGAACTATGTCTAAAAAGTAAATGTTTGGAAAAAAAATATGTCTCGATGAATGAGTCGCGAATTGGTCCTGCGTGCCTCGTGCGGCGTGCGTGTGGCCCTCGTGCGTCGGAAGCAGACAAATTTTTCAAATATATTTTTCCGACATATTTTTCAAAAAAATTTCTTTTCCGATGTATTTTTTCAAGTTTCCTAAAAAAAAAAATTATACGACTCACCAGTCCTCCGGTGAGGTAAGTGAGCAAAACACATGCAGCAGCAGAAGCAAGCAATTGGTCTATCCAATAAAGAATCGATCGGACGACAGTGATATGACCGCCGACGCATAGGCCAAGGGTCACCGCCGGGTTAAGATGGCCACCGGAAATCCGGAAACCTGCTGATATCATCACCGCCACCACCAATGCATGAGCCAACGCCACGAAAAACAGGCCCGTCAACGCACTTCCGGCCAACTTATCTGTAAAAAAAACGAATTTTATTTCAGTAATAAAGCAAGAGTGTTAATTAATACCGGATCAACAACAAGTAGGAGACTAACGGTGAAAGTCGTGACACGTACCTGCAGTCATGGCAGATCCAACGCCGGCGAAGACGAAAAGGAAAGTACAGATGAACTCAACGACGAGAGCCTGGAGGCAGTTGGCCTGAAAAGCCTCCCCTAAAGTACCTATTGCAATCTTTGCCATACTTCCAACTCCGGCAGCTAGCTAGAGCCTAATTATGTAGAGAATTAATGCTGGATATACCGGAGTATATGATTTATTAGCCTTCTTGCCGGGGACTTTCTTCGGGGTTACAATTGCTTTTAATTTATAGAGACACAAATAGAAGAAGAAATTTAGTGTATAACCCTTATTAATAGAAAGAGTGGTGTTACAGGCGCACCGTTTTATTATGTAACAGTGTCTTGTAATGGTGATCTTGTGCAGTTGATCATGTAGGATCTGATGACTAGATCTGTAGATCTCAATGATCAACTGATGAAAAACACATGCAGAACATTAATAGCAGACATCCGTTAATAATAAAACGGATGCTAACAATAACGCTGTAATAGAAAAATGTTATGCCGCAACCAAAACATGTAAGACATTGATGATGCTGTTATTTAAAATGTGAGTAACGTATGTGTCAATGTGTCATTGTCACAAAAACTGTATTGGAGTCCAATGAAAGATGAAGAAGATTGGCAATAAAAAAAAGGGATAATGAGTAAAGAAGGGTGTTTTGGAAAAAAAGTTTGGAAAAAAGGGTGTTTTGGATTTTAGTGAAGTTTGACCCGCGATTTTCTCCCATTTCTTTCACAAATGTGCACGATCTTAAGGCGCCAAAATCACTAAGTGCTGCTTCCCAAAATAGGGTTTTAGTTTGGTTAACACCTAAAACGGAAGAAAAAAATTCAAATTTTGGGCCAAAACCGTTTTACACAAGTTTTGGGTCAACACACCCGTTTTAAGCAAATACCCCTAAAAAAAAAGATAGGATTGGCTGGAAAGCACATGATCTTGTAGACAAACACCAACATGTAGGAGCTGACACATCCAATTGTCCTCATTCCCCTCACGATTTCCATCATCAACATATAATAATGGAGCGAGTGTTGAATTAATTAAAACAATTTTGATCCATAAATGAGACCTATACCATATGGCTCGTTCACTTTTACAGGTGTTAGGTATGCACTGATAGTGATAGTGATAGTGTCGTAACAAAATATATATTGATTATGATCGATTTGAAGCATATTAATTTATATGAGTCTTAAAAAAATCAATTGCGTAAAATATATTGTGCTACTTTGTTGTGCTTATTTTGTTGTGCAATATATAAATATTTCTCACTAGGAATAGTCTTCGTTAAAATGAGTGCACAATTGCATTGTCACAACATTCACATCATCTAATAGACAAATATAAAAGTTATTGTATTGCATTAATTTAATTGAATGGAGAGAATATAAATATATAGGGTTCTGTGATTTATTCAATAAGTCACTACACTAATAATATTTAAGGTAAATATTATAATAATAATATTATCCTAACACGCCTCAACAATCTTATGGGAATACAATGAACATGAATATTGACTCGAGGATGTCGGCAACAGGCTTTTCCGAATCAAACGGCAACAACGGCTTCACAACACGATACTGCTTTGCTGGAACATGCAAGTGGTGACTCAAAAAACTTGAAAGAGGCAATGATGATATCTACTATAATAATAATAATAATAATATCCTAACATCATCAATATCGAGTCAGGATCCTCTCAAGTGAGATGATCAAATACACTCTCAAATATTATTGATCTAACTATAAACTCATAATGAAAAGATAGTTTAGTTTTTTTTTTTTTTTTAACTGCATCGTTTTGCTAAAAAAAACTTAAAACAATAGCATTTGACCCTCTCACTTTAGAGGATTTTTTACCAATATAAGCGTCTAGAAAACCGAGTTTCTACTTAAAAGACTTGAATATCAACATTTATATACATTTTTTTTTTTATCTCGTCAGTGCTTTGGAGTGACATTTACACATCATATATAACAAGTGTTATTGACAACCCAAAATTCAGAGTCACATGAATGATGTAAAGTTAATATTATATCAAATGGTCCAATGTGTAAATAGTTGTTTGTACATATTTTACTGTCGAGAGAACTTGACCATTTACGGAATTGAACCCCAAAACCCAACTTTAAGGTAATGTTAAGTCAGCCAGAAGAAAAAAGTGCTTAGTTTCTAATCGTTAGTTATGATACTGCTAATATCAATAAAACCTCTTTTGTAATCCACAATTGTCATTATAACATCCATTTTCTTTTACCATTAAGTTATGCGGGTAACATTTACCCGTCATATTTGTTTTATAGGCTTATGTGCAGGGGCGGCGCCACTACGCCCCATCTAGGTCGAGTGAGCCCCTAAAAAATATCTGTAATCTCTTATACTATTTAAAAATTTAATACCTAATATCTACTAATTGATCCAGTAAATATTTTAAATATTGACCTAATTATATTTGTATTTTTTAAATGAATACTGATATGTGTGATCTCTCCGGGGAGAAACTGTATTTTTATCAAGAACAAGGCAGCCGGTCCAAAGCTTATGAAAGAGAACACAAGTGAGTCAACAAATTGACAGATTAGCTCTGTGTATATTCGTTCTTTTTCTTTCTATTACATTATGATCCCATATATATGGGCATGTACTAAGTTGGTCGAGATTGTTCACGACAAGACAATTAAAAGGTTATAATTATAGATAATCATATAAACAAATATAAGTTGACCGGCCAGCTGTCTGGATAAACATAATGGGACAACGGACTCATTTGTAGGTCGGACTCATATCTTCCTTCGTCTTGATGCCAGCCTGATAATATAGGTATTGACCTAATTATATTTGCATTTTTTAAATGAATACTGATATTGCGTGGAATACCAGATTTGCGGTAACAATGATATATCGAGAATATAAGGCTATATATGTGTGATCTCTCCTGGGAGAAACTGTACTTATATCAAGAACAAGGCAGTCGGTCCAAAGCTTATGAAAGAGAACACAAGTGAGTCGACAAATTGACATATTAGCTCTGTGTATATTCGCTGCTTTTCTTTCTATTACATTGTGATCCCATATATATAGGCATGAAATAGGCCCAATCTAGATGAGCATGACCCCAATCCAGTTCGGGTATATCAAATACTAATAAACTTGTATTACGATGTACCGCTGGCGAAATACACTATGAAAGTTTTGGAGCCTAAGGAAGATGAAGTGGTTTTGACCATTGAGGACTTTCATCAAACACTTGCATACAAAAGTAGTTAAGATAGTTGAAAATTAGTTAGAACTGAATGTGCATTCTTAACCTTTAAATACTGCAATTAGGATTGTAATTAGCCAGCTAGTCAATATACTTTATGTTATGTTTCATCAATTTGGAAGAATTCTCGGTGGAAGATTTTCCCGCCTTTTTACAATTTCATATTTGTTCGAGTGTTCTTCATAGAATTCATCTTTTGCAATTTACTTCAGCAACATTCGATTCATTTGATTTTCAACATGGTAAAGGCATGTACTTTTTTGAGAATGTGTTGTATTTGACACTGCAAGAGAAATTTAATTGGTTGGATCTCCAAGATAGATCTGGCAAAGGTGATGCCTATAGGTTGTCTAATTTTGAAAAAAAGATTGAAAAGTGAAACAATGATCCCTTTCGGTCATGGATTATTTTACCAAATTGAAAACACTTTGGGATCAATATCTTATTCTAAGGCCTATCCTTACTTGTACTTGTCCTGCTTTGAAAATTATCATGGAGTATTATGCCAATGCATAGACTACAAGATTTGTGAAAAGGTTAAATGGGAATTCAGCAATGTTAAGTCCCAACTTCTGATGACATATCCCTTTCCTGATGTCAAGATTGCTTTTGTCGTGGCTTTGAATTATGAAGAACAACTTAATTACAATAGTGCAAACACATATTCTCTGATATTGGCCTTAGGGGCTAAAGATAATGTCAGAGTTGACGGTTGTAAAAATGCCATGGTCAATTCAAAATTTCCCAATCAAATAAGAGGTCAAAGAAGATGTTCTGGTTCTGGTAATTAAGGGCTTTCAAGGGAACTCAAAGAGGCCCCACTACACTTTATGTGGCAAAGACGGCCATACAGTTGACAAGTGCTGCAAGAAGTTGGGTTTTCCACCAAATTTCTGTGAATATGGCAAAGGTGCAGGCCCGGTGGCTAACAGTATGGCTCATGATTAATATTTAGATGAGCCAAAATCCTGCAATTCTCATTCTGAACAACAAAGTCAGGGTTCCATCTCATACACAATATGAACGCCATTGTCTTTGATTCAAAATCTATAGTATTAATAGTCAATGAATATGTCCAGAAAAAATGAAAAATAAGTGACGTTTAATCGAATACCGTGCAAAACGAACATGCATCAATAGGAGAAGAGAGACGCACAAGCAAAATGAATTGTTTACTTATATATATTGACGTATACATAATTTTAAGTATTTATATATGATTACAAATTTACAATCAAAAACGTAAATCATTTGACACATGTGGCTAAATCGGTTGAATCTGACTTGGAGGGTACATAGAAATGGACAATATAACATATAATAATAGAAATAGCCTTTGTTTATAATTTTTTTTTTTTTTTTGAGTGGAAAGAAAATTTTATTGGGCACAACCAATAGTGCATGCATTGAGAACATTCAAAGAGGGAAATGGGCCCCATTCCGCAAAATTACCCACAGGTTAAACGGTCTCATGACTAGGTAATTAAAAAATCCGCAGGGGCATTCCTCATGCGTTTAATAAAACCAAAAGAGATAGAATCAAAACAGCTCAACATGTCTTTGCAACTCTCTACAATTTGTCCAATATCGGATATATCATCCTCATTTGACTGGAGCTTTTGGATAACTGCTAGTAAATCTGCCTCTAAGAAAATTTTGTGGTAGCCATAGAATATTGCGAAGGAGAGACCATGAAATACGCCAAGAGGTTCAGCTTCAAGAACCGTAATATTAGTGCCGATGTGAAAGAAGTATCCATTGTGAATTTTCCTGGTTTCATTTTTGAAAATACCTTCAACTGAAAGAGAATTACCTTTAAGGCGACATTGAATTTGATAAAGGATGTCGGAGGGGGCTTCCATTTAGTTGGCCAATTCAACACTTACTGATTTCCAATTTTAGAGCAATTTGCAAAAAGGGTGACACATAGATAGCAATTTGTTGATAATGTTTTATATAATGTTCTTTGTATAGTTTTTTTATTGGATATTTGTTTATAATGACTAGTTTGAGTACTTAATTAGGCATTTAGGACACACTCAAAAGATAATTGGTTCTAATGACACATTTTGTCTAATTTCCTGATTTACCCCCTCCCCTGTCCCCCATCCCATTCCTATGGTACAAATTGAAATCATCGTGAAGCTTTTGATCGTTCGTCTGCTTCCCTCCGCTGCCGGATAAATAGAAGTCAGAGTCGATGAAACCGTCACTGTCGGAGTCGATCTCCGTCACTATTCCCGTCAATTATTCCGGCGAGTTTTTGGAACCGAGCTTTTCCAGAATCAAACCGAGATCACATCGAAATTTTACCGTTGCCGTTGGTATAGAAATTGTTGAACGCCTTTGTTACTTGATCCTTGATAATGGAGGGGTTGGGGTAGCACAAATACTTACAGAAAGATGATAATAAAATAGACCAAAATATTTGGAGTAAGTGTTGTAATTTGCATTCTTCCTTTTTTGGATTTTCCAGTAATCTAATGGGACAGGATTTTTTTACAAAGGTGTGGGAATACAAGTCTAATTTTGATGTTTCTTTTATTTTTGGTTCTCAATTAAGATTAATCAATTTATCTGCTCCAGAAGCTGTTGAAATATGTAGGGGATTACTCAAAAAATGCAGGTAGCTTTTCCAAAAGGTGCAAAAAGAGCTGTGATGACCCTCTATTTTGTGTGGATACAGGAATTTGATTGTTGGAGATCTTATGGGTTTTTGAATGAAGGCTTTCTGTTTGCTGCTCTTTTTTTATATCATTGGGTTTGAGTTAGGTTGTCGCTGGAAGTTTAGCTGCTTTTGGTTGGTATAGTTGAGGATTTCATAGTTTTTTTTTGCCTTAGGCTGTATGGTTTTAGCTCAAGTTGTATAGGTTCTAGCAATTTGAGGTTTCTTACTTTGTTTCTTTTATTTGGATTGGGTTATTCCATTGTGTACATGCCCCTACTCTTTCCTAGCACCCGGTTTTCCCACCTTGGGTTTTTTGAATTTGAGGAATATGGATTCTTTGAAATTCATTGATCTGAGTGACGATACGAGATTTCACCCCTCCACGTGTCGTCTTCCAGTTGGTCTCCATGATATGAGTAAGAGTTAAGGTATGAATGTCGATGCCCAGACTCAGGGTTACGACGATCGACACCAAGCAGTGTAGGACAAGAGCCCCATCTCGACAACCGTAAGTCGGTTAAGTCGAGATAAAGGACGGAGTCCGCACTAGCTGCGAAGGCCCATCATCATCCTGATAACTTGGGCAAGGCCCATTAAGGTTAAATGTGACATTTACCTAAACCGACTTAATGTTAGGGTTAGGGCATACATTATCACTATAAATACCATACCATGTTCCAGGAACTACGTAAGGCTTTATTCCTGGAGAATTACAGGATACGTAGGCAATCTAAGAAAAGCTCTTAGACTCAGCCGCAAATATCAAAATCTACAACTCGTTCTTAAGGCATTAGGGTTTCGGGTATTCATCATTAGATTCATCAAGACCCGGTTTAATTATGTGACATAATCTGCCATCGTCATTGACGCTAGAAGGAAGGCCTTCTATTGTTGAATATACCAAGATCACGATGCCTCCCAAGGATAAGACCGCCAAGAAAACTACTTCCAAAGCCACAGATCAACAGGGTTCGCAGGTCAACGAGCAGATGGATCTAGATCCACAAAGAACAAAGGATCCAGTGCTGGATCCTGTCCATGAAGATCCCCAGAAAGAGAAGCAAGGTCTTGCTCCGGAACATCAAGTTATCGTGGATCAATTGGAAGGGGCCGATCGCGAATTGATGTCCAGAATTATAGCGGAGGCGTTCATGGCACAGAAACAGGCAGACGGCGGCAAGAAGGAAGCCTCCGACAATGCCAAACACGTCCCTAGGGAAGAGATCAGTGCATCTTCTAGCTCCGTCGATAGAAAGAGACGTGAGATTCAACAGAAGCATCAAAGAATGGATGAGGATAGCGTTAGGCAGGAACTGGACGTTATACTGCGCAAAAACCAGGTCTCACTGTGGTTGGAATCCTCCTTTACAAAGGAAATTGAAGATTTTCCCAAACCCAAAGGGTTCAAGATACCGAAGATAGAGCCTTATGATGGCACCACAGATCCGGAGGACCATCTACACAGGTATTTGTCTCAGATGAGGTTGGATGGCGTGCATGATGTGATGCGGTGTCGGGCCTTCGAAACGCTACTCGTCGGTGAGCCAGAGAGTGGTTCACCAAGCTACGACCAGGATTGATCTCTAGTTTTGCCATGTTCGCTCGCAAATTTCGAGATGCGTTTATTGTGAACAAGAAGTTTCATTTAAGCGCTACACACCTTATGAATATGAAGCAGCAGAAAGATGAAACTGTGATTAATTATTTGAAGAGATTCAACCTCGAGGCCATGCAAGTCGAGGACGCAGATGATCGACTTCTAATCACATCGTTTGTGGGAGGGCTGCGTAATACAAAATTATATATGAAGTTGAGCAGAGATGTCCCTTGTACCATAAATGACTGTGTTAATGTGGTTCATAAATTCTGTCAAAGAGAAGAGGCAGTGCGTAGGCACACCCAATCCGACTAGATGGATTCAAGAAAGGACACTCGAGGTCCAAATAAGAATCAATCCAAAGGACAGAGCACGGAGAGCAGGCCGACAGTCTGGGATCGCCTCACGGCGCCCGTCTCCGACCATCTGGGAAAGAAGGGAGCCTTGCGCGACAAAGATTTCATCCCCCTCAGTAGGTCTCGGTCGGAAGTGTTATCTATTATGATCTCGAAGAACATAGCGAGGAAACCGAGGCCACTAAAAAGACATCGAGAGAAGAGAAATCCAAAAAGTATTGTGAATTTCATGAGGATTTAGGTCATACAACGGAGGATTGCGACGACTTGAAAAGAGACATCGACGCATGTATTCAAGAAGGTAAGCTGGACGAAGTAGTCGATAAATCTCAGTGTAATGAGCCCAAAAGGCGCAGAGAGTACAAGAGGAAGAATTCGGATCAAGATCGAGATCAAGCTCGTGACGCTCACAGACGCAGGGACCGATCACCGCGTCGCGAGCGATCTCCAGGTCGAGAAAGAAACAGCAGAGGTGACCAAGATCGAGACAGGTACGCGATAATCGACCGAATAACTATATTAATACAATCTTTGGCCAGCTGAAAATGATAAAGACCGAGCCAGTCGAGAGCCAACTGACAGCTCGAGGGAGAAGAAGAGACTGAGATTTACAACAGAGGTCGGGTATGGACCCAAAGATGACATACCTAATTCTCGGAGTCATAGTGAAGGGCTGGTAATTGAGGTGGTGATTAGCCGAGCTCGGGTATCGAGAGTCTGCGTCGATAATGGCAGCACGGTGAATATCTTGTACTACTCGGCGTTTAGGGCGATGAAACTGAAAGATAAGGACATGGCTCCTTTGGCATCTCCTTTGTTTGGATTCACAGGACAACCGGTCCACCACATGGGGTCGATAAGGTTGCTAACGACGGTTGGGGATGGTGAAAGAGAAAGAACCCTTGAATTGAACTACGTGGTAGTCAAGGCTCCTTCGGCGTATAATGTTATTCTGGGTCGACCCGTTCTTTTCGACCTGCGCGCTATCATTTCCACGGTCCATAATAGCATGAAATTCCCTACCAGGAACGGCTCGCATGAAGTAAAAGGAGACATTCAAGCTGCTCGGAGCTGCAATTCCATCGTCATGGATGGGGGAATGGCTGTGCAGCAAGTCCTGGTTGAAGAGTTGATTCCGGAGGAGGAAGATGAGAAGAGTTGGATCTCGGTTGATCCCGTCGAAGATGTTCGCCTATGGGAAGATGAAAAGGATTAGTGCGTGCAAGTCTGAGTCTGGATCCCGACTAAAGAAAAGCAGTTACTTGTCGACCTACTGATCGAGTTCAGAGATGTCTTCGCAAGGAAGGCCGACGACATGCCAGGACTGTCACCAGATATAGCAGTCCATAAGCTCGAGATAGATGAGGGTCGGAAGCCGGTCAGGCAGAAAAAGAGGAGTTTCACACCTGAACGAAACCAAGCCATAGAGAAGGAAGTCCGGAAGCTAGTGGCCAAAATAGTAAGGGAAGTGCTCTACCCCGAATGGCTAGCCAACCCAGTGCTAGTCAAGAAGCCCGACGGCAGCTGGCGTATGTGCGTGGACTTCACCGACTTGAATAAAGCATGTCCGAAAGACTCGTATCCGTTGCCAAAAATCGACAGGTTAGTAGACTCCACTATCGACTTCGAAGTGTTTTGTTTTTTAGATGTATATAAGGGATACCATCAGATCATAATGGATCCTTGAGACGCTGAAAGGACAGCTTTCATCACGGACTTCGGCACTTTCTGCTATGTAACCATGCCCTTTGGGTTGAAAAACGCCGGGGCTACATATCAGAGAGCAGTCAACAAGATTTTCGCCAAACAGATCGGCAGGTGCATGGAAGTATACGTCGACGACTTGCTCATCAAAAGTCGATCAATGAAGCAGTACTTGATAGATGCTCGGGAAGTTTTTGAAATTTTGAGGGAAACAAAGATGAAGTTAAATCCGAAGAAGTGCACCTTAGGGGTCAGGTCGGGGAAGTTTTTGGGATACATGATCTCGAAAGATGGGATTCGAGCGAACCCGGATAAAATCGACACTCTAAAGAACATGCCCGCGCCTTGAAATATAAAGGAAGTACAAAGACTCAATGGTCGAATGCCCTCAACAGATTTTTATCGAGATCCGCCCAACGAGTTCTGCCATTCTTCAAGATTCTTCGTAAATCTAGTCCTTTCCATTGGGACGAAGAGTGTCAAAAAGCCTTCGAGGATTTGAAAGTGTACTTGTCGGAGTTACCCACTCTCACCTCACATCGGGAGGGAGAAAAATTATTGGTCTATCTGGCAGTATGTGAAAAAGCAGTGAGTGCAGTCTTGATTAAGGAAGGGGTCCACGGCCAAGTGCCAATTTATTTTGTTTGTAAAGCATTATATGGACCCGAGATCCGATACTCACCAGCAGAAAAACTAGCACTATGTTTGGTACATGCCTCGAGAAAGCTGAGGCCCTATTTCCAAGCCCATCCTATTACGGTGGTCACTGACCAGCCACTGAAGCAGATCTTATCAAAACCCGACACGTCGGGTAGACTAGCAAAGTGTGTGGTGGAGATGGCAGAGTACGACATCGAGTTTGTGTCTCGGACTATGGTTAAGTCCCAGGCCTTGGCAGATTTTTTAGCTGAAGGAATTTCCATCCAACTCGAGCAAGAGAAGCAAACCACAGAAGAACAGTGGACACTCCAAGTCGATGGGGCGTCAAGCAAAGAGGGGGCATGAGTCGGACTCCTTCTGATTAGCCCGAAAGGCGAAGAATTCCCCTATGCCCTTCGATTCGACTTCAAAGCGAAAAAAAACGAGGCGGAATATGAGGCTATGATCACAAGTCTGAAGCTAGCTTTGAAGTTGGGAGTCGAGAATCTAGTAGTTTACAGCGACTCGCAGTTGGTGGTAAATCATATCAAGGGGAGTATGAGGCCAAGGAAGAAACCATGAAAAATTACTTAATAGAAGTACAAGGCCTCATACCCTAGTTCAAGTCAGTTCAGATCGAGCAGGTCCCCAGAAGTCAGAACAAGAGAGCTGATGCATTATCTAAACTTGCTTCGAACTTCGTCTCGAACAAGAAGGTTTTAGTCGAGTTATTGACCGATAGAAGCTACAAGGAATCAGAGGTAAAACCGGTCACTTAACAGGCGACTTGGATGGATCCAATAGCCCTTTACCTTAAGGAAGGAATTCTTCCATCCGACAAGGTACATGCATGAAAAATCCGGCTTCAGTCAGCACGGTATGCCTTCTTCGACTCCATCCTTTATCGAAAGTCTTTTGTGGCCCCATGGTTAAGATGTGCATCAGAAGAAAAGGGTGAATACCTTCTTGAAGAAATTCACAGAGGGGCTTGTGGAAATCATTGCGGGGATAGGATGCTCGCCCGAAAATGCAAGCTAGCTGGGTACTTTTGGCCGTCGATGCAACAAGATGCGAACCGCCTGGTTCAGAGGTGTGGGATTTGTCAAATCCATGATAATATCACCCATCAACAGGCCCAAGAAATGAAAGTCGTCTCGTCAGCTTGGCCTTTTGATCAATGGGGCGTCGACATAGTTGGACCCTTACCCCGAGCTCCGGGCAACAACAAATATGTGGTCGTCGCAGTGGATTACTTCATGAAATGGGTCGAGGCCAAGGCTTTGACCGACATCAGAGCTTCGACCATCAAGAAATTCTTGTGGGTCGATATTTTATGCAGGTATGGAATTCCCAAGTCTCTGATCTCAGACAATGGCACTCAATTCGAAGACCGAAGAGTTAGAGAGTGGTGCAATGAATATCAAATCAGTCAGCACTTCACCTCGGTAGCTCACCCACAAGCAAATGGTCAGGTCGAGCAGACAAATCGACAGATCAAGCTAGGGTTGAAAAAGAGACTAGAAGCCGAAGGTCGAGACTGGGCAGTACAACTTCCGAGCATCCTATGGTCATATAGGACAGCTCCAAATTCTTCAACAAGGGAAACTCCTTTCTCTAGGGGTGTACACGGATACGGATAATCCGAAAACCTAACCGAACCAGGGAAATTCGGTTTGGTTTGGTTCGGTTAATAAGACCTACGGTTTGGTTTTCGGTTTTCAAAATGGAAAAACCGGAATTTTCGGTTCGGTTACAGTTAGTGCTGTAAATTATCCGAACCGAACCGAAAACCGAAAACCAAACTGTTTATATCCGAACCGAATCGAACCGAAACCAAATAGAAAAATAAAACCCTTTATAACCATATAGTGAATCAAATTGTTGTAATTGTATAATTTGGACTAAATTTGGTTATTTCGGTTTGGTTTTTCGGTTAATCAACCGGTTATTTTGGTTCGGTTCGGTTCGGTTCGGTTCTCGCTAATTATTTACTTTTGATTTTTTTGTTTTTCGGTTAACCGAACCGAACCGGTTATTTCGGTTTGGTTCGGTTTGGTTTTCTTTTACAAACGGTTCGGTTTCGGTTCGAGTTTTCAATTAACCGAAAATTTCGGTTCGGTTTCGGTTACGGCCATTAACCGGTCCGAACCGAACCGTGTACACCCCTACCTTTCTCTCTGGTCTATGGATGCGAAGCGGTAATTCCCACAGAGATCAGTCTTCCTTCCCCTCGAGTTCTAGCATATAATGTCGAAACCAACGATCCTGATCTTCGACAAGAAAAAGATAGCGTTGAAGAACGAAGAGAAGTAGCTTCAGCTCGAATGGCGAGATATAAGCAGAAGATCTCGTAGTATTACAATTCAAGGGTCAAGTACAAGTAATTCAAAGTCGGAGATTTGGTTCTCAGGAAAAATGAAGCAAGCCGACAAGAAGCGACTGGTAAGTTAGACCCGAATTGGGAAGGCCTGTATCAGATTCTAAAGGTTCATCCCAAAGGATCCTACCAACTCGGCCGGGCAGATGGGACCACGATTCCTCGATAGTGGCACGCCAACAATCTGAGGAAATATTACGTTTGATTGAACCTTATCTCGAGCTATTTATAGTTTATGTTTTGTAATAAGTCTATGTGACAATTTTATGGATATTCTAATAAACATATCTTCTCTCGAGATGCTCTTATGTTTTTCAGGGTCTACAGCCTTAACATTATAAGTCTAACATGATACAAAATCGACTACGAGAAGGGAAAATCCGTAAGTCGGATCCCTCAATATAGCCAAAAGCAAAACGAGCCTAATAGGCAAAAAAAATGCTAAGGCAGAGGGAGAGTTCGCAAAGTCGGACCAAATGCCCGAAAAATCGACCAGCCAAAAAGCAAAACGAGCCTAATGGGCAAAAAATGCTAAGGCAGAGGGACGGTTCGCAAAGTCGGACCAAACGCCCAGAGAATCGACCAACCTATGGCAAACTAGTCCGTGAGACAAAAAATGCTAAGGTAACCAGGTCGATCTATATTAAACTAGACTCACAAGTGAAATAAGGACCAAAGGTTCATAATACACTTGGAGGGCAACACGACATCAATAAGGCAAACAACAAACAGGGCCAGAGGTCCGACAAGCGAAAAGCTAAAAGACATCGAGATATTAAAGATAGGCAATAAAAAAGAAGAAAATATTACAAAAATCGAAGCAAAAGCAATGCAAAGTAAGGTCAGGTCGACAAGACCAGCCAAAATCGGTCAAAGTATGATCAAAAAGATTATACAGATAGTTCAAGTTACGCAGATAAAAATTCAACAAAGGTAAAGATCAAAGAACAATGATCAAGAAGTGGCGTCAGGAGTCGGCTCTATGGTAGCAGGGGTCGGCTCGACATTAGAAGACAACGGACCATATTTCCGAGCCAGAGATTCCCCTCGCTGGAACTCCTCACTGTACTGGTCGTACAGCTTCTCCGACTCAGGGTTGTAGAATTGCGGCGCAGCAAGCTTGGACACGTCGAACTCGGGATAAGCTTCTGAAGCCTGATCCACCGCTAATGTAAAGCCGCCCATCATTGCCGTGCGCATCAGCACGGTCAAGCCGTTGTCAAGCTCCTTCGACTAGCGACCTCAGCAGAGGTTTCACCGACTTTGGCCTTCTTAGCCCGTCTCTACTGATCCCTCACCAGGTCGGGTAAGGTGGCCCTCTTCCGGGGTTGTGCCGCCATTTCCTCGACATTTCCACCGAGGGTCGTTGTTATATCGACCACGGCCTCATCATCTTTGTTTCGCAACGAGCCATAGTGGACAAGTAAACCACCAGAAGGCTGAGATTGGGTGGGGAAACGAGCTGGGATAGCCGATTCGACACCAGCAGGAGCCGTCTCGAGTTGGACCGAGCTCCCTTCTCCGGCTGTGGGAGCCGTCCTTTTCTCGGCCGCCTGACCCCCGAGAGGCGGAGCTGCTTTAACTATCGACTTGGGGACTTGGGCAGGATCGGTGATGATAAAAAACTTTCCCACTGCAAAAAGAAAAGACAGGTTAATATCATCAATAACACCAAGTCACAGAACTCGAAAACAACAAAAATAAACAACGGAAAATGTCCTACAGTTCTCTTGGTCTACTGCGTGAAGATTCCCGTAGGGCATCAGCCCCGCTTCTTCCAGATTGACCAGGCCATAGAGAAGGCTCAGATCTCGGGTGGCCACCTCAAAACCAAAACCGTCCATTGTACGGGCCTCATGAGGGACTGGACCCTTCTCCAGTTTATCGGTCCTTTTGCCTCTCGACCTCCACTGCCCAATGTAGGGGTTATCTAAGCCGCAACGTAGGAAGAAGAATCGAGGTTTCCGGTCCCCGTGTGATGAAGGCCCTCGGGACATAAACTCATGTCGATTTGTCCTTCGTTGAAATGTGTACCACAGTTTGTCTGGCATGCTTGTCATCTTGTAGTAGTATCGGAAGAGAGGGATCGAGAAGCAGAACCCGGCCACTCGACATGCCAGTACAAACCCCATTAGAGTCCTGATAGAGTTGGGGCCTAATTGAGAAACACTTATTCATAATGGTGTAGAATTGCTACGACGGCCATAGTGGAAATCTCAATCCACTAGAGAGTTGGTCCTCGTAGACTGAACAAAACCCTTCCGGAGGCTCGTCGGCGTATTGATGTTGGCCGGAAGGGAGTTGGATTTCAAACTGGGGGCTAGACAGACCAAACTTTTGACGAATTTTGTCAATATCATCAGAAGAAAGGGCAGTGAGACAGCCTTTAGGACCCTTTCCCTCCATCATAGTCACTAGTTTCTTAGGTTCTCTAAGGACACCGGAAAGTGGTTGGAGGGGATGATCAGGTTGAGCAGACGGCGAAGCTTGACTGTTAGAAGGCGATTCACTACCCCTATCTGACTCTGTGGCACTACTAGACATGAAGAAATGCAGAAAAAAAAGGAAGGATACAAGAAATATGCTTACTTGGAATTTGAAGTTTATGCAGACAAATGGGCGAAATGATTTCTTCTCTGGTTTCTCTTCCCCTTTTTATGCTTGCAAGAATCTGAAAGTGATTTGAAAGGACGTAATTGAGGGAGTTATAACCCCTTACAATCGCGAGAATCAAGGCAGTGACGTTATGGTTGATGGAAGACGAGGCATTAGTGCGCCATAACGTCATGCCACGACACTACAATCGGTTAGGGTTGCAGGTGGCGGGCTTTTTCCCGCCCAAACAATGGCCCAACTCGAAGATGATTTCAAATGGCAGATTTGACCTCGGTAGACGAGAGTCGCCTCTCTCAAGTCTGGGGGGCTTATGATGATACGGGGTTTGATCCCTCCACGTGTCGTCTTCCAGTTGGTCTCCATGATATGAGTAAGAGTTAAGGTCTGAATGTCGATGCCCGGACTCGGTGTTACGACGATCGACACCAAGCAGTGTAGGACAAGAGCCCCATCTCGACAACCGTAAGTCGGTTAACTCGAGATAAAGGACGGAGTCAGCACTAGCTGCGAAGGCCTATCATCATCCTGATAACTTGGGCAAGAGGCAAGGCCCATAAAGGTTAAATGTGACATTTACCTAAACCGACTTAATGTTAGGGTTAGGGCATGCATTATCACTCTAAATACCATGTTGCAGGAACTACGTAAGGCTTGATTCCTGGAGAATTACGTGATACGTAGGCAATCTAAGACAAGCTCTTAGACTCAGCCGTAAATATCAAAATCTACAACTCGTTCTTAAGGCATTAGGGTTTTGGGTATTCATCATTAGATTCATCAAGGCCCGGTTTAATTAGGTGGCATAATCTGCCATCGTCACTGAGATTGTGTGAATAACAAATAATGGTCGGACTACAGCCTTCCTTTTGTGGTTGTATACATAGCTTATAGTGACTAATAGGGTTTAGAAATTTACGCACTCATTCCCACCATAACCGATGTCACTGCATAAAATGTTGGTCCCTGCATATATGATTGCCGATGTCACTGCATAAAATGTTGATGTCACTGCATATATGATTGTTGACGTCACTGCATAAAATGTTGATGTCACTGCCCGTGAACTAGCTGCAACCTTGCTGCCCTTGGTATTGCCTTGCTGAACCTGTTTTGTGAACAACTTATAATAGATCAGGTTTAGTTTTTAAGAGCTGAATTTTTGTATTCAGTCTGTATAAGAACATGCCTGATAATCTTGGTGTTTCACCTTGATTATCATCCTTGTGTCTTGACTGATAAGTTCAGTTTGTTTTTAGAACTCAACTTTGTTTTTCTGCTGCTGTAGTTTTGCTAAACCTGTTGGTTTCAGATTGTTGAATTGTTCTTGTATCAAGTCTATAAAGAATATTGTAATCTGAACTTTGAATTGTTCTTTGCTGTATTTGTCATTTATAATAGTTAATCTCATGTGTTTAATTTAACATTTGATACGTTGAACTGGTGTTGTAGTATATATATACATATACATACATTTGTTAAACAGTTCTGATATGCACTTTGTGTAACGCCACGTTCCCGGACACCGAGTCCTTATCCGGAAATCGAAACGTTCGGCACGCATAATATTAAATAAATAATATTACACGTAAGCCTCTATTACGTCGTATCAAATAAAAGTAAACGGAAGCTAAAAAGACTCGGGTAATTTTTTTCAAACATCTCAGAATAGAAGTTCAGGAACTAGAGAAGGAAATGTAAAGTTATTACATCCGAAACGAAACCAACGAATCTAAAATTGTACGAATTCCAAAGTACTAAAAGTAAACTACTAGTTCCAATAACCCAAATCTATGAAATAAACTTAAATAAACAAATAATAAACAAGGTCTTCAAGTCCGGCGTCCTCAAACGTCGTCATCAAAGTCCTCCTCGAACTCGTCATTTACCTGTTCGTCTTCTCTCCCCCAAACACATAAATAAACATGCATTTGAGGTAAGTACAATGTATAAAGTAAGAAATAGAAGCCACAATATAATTAAGGTTTATTATTAAAAGATTTGCCTTACTGAGACCGACTCGATCTAGGGTTCACTACATGTCCATCGACACGTCGTGACTATACGTTTCTAACTTAGCTTATCTTTGTTACATCATTACTCAAGGACACAATGCATGGTGAAAATTCCACCACGAGATATACTTGCCAACTACGGTGATTAGCACCGGTAGTCCCGGGATCTCCCCGGTATGCATATACGTTCGATGGATTTCCTCCACTACCCTTCAGCTTTTTGAGCCGATGGCGTTGTCCACCTTTTATGAACATATCACATCGCCGATTTGAATCGATTGCTAACCAAGAATAGATGACGTTTTAGCTTTTACTACACTAATGTAATTATTAATGTGAATTAACCACCACCTAAGTGTTTTCGAATAATACTCACCTTATCACTCTACTCCTCACTTAGACAACTAGTATCACATCCTATCAATTACACGACATTGATGAACCCTAGTTCATCAAAGCACAAGCCCTTTCATGCCCTTCCGATGGATCCGAACTTCAACTCCCTTTAAGAGTACATTCGGTGTTTTAATCGAACGAATCGAAACTCAATCGGGCTTGTTCATATTTAATTAATGTCATTTAATCATGAATTAAGGTTTAAAATTCAAAACATAGCTTAAAACAACATTACATAGAAAGCGGGGCAATGCGTGCGCGTTACTCGAATGCGTCGCATTGAACTCCGTGACTTATTCTAAGCAATCTCAGATATCGAGAATGCGTGCGCATTGCTAGCCAATGCGCATTTAATCCTACGCAGAAAAAGCCTAAAACTGCTTCTTCAACCCTTAACGATCTCTACTCGAATCTAAACATCTTGCACATGAATTATAGCGTAAAAACAGTAGAAAAACATGTCTTTTAAGATCCGAACAAAACTTAATCCTTAAACATCATCTAAGCTTAAAACTTGATACAATATGCATCCAAAACATGATCTATTCTACTCTAAACCACAATTAGATTGTAGGAAGAGCTTTTACCTTTAGCAAGCTTATTCCAACAAAGAAAACTCGTAAAAACAAAGAATTTAAAACCGATCTTTCTCTTATCAAAGCTTCAACTTTCTGCAATCAAAACGTTGCATTTTTCACAACGATTCCGGCGCTCTACTCTGATCTGAAAACCGTTGAGAATCGACTTAGCATTTGATGAAAAATCCCTCAGCCCTAATTTCTTGCCCACACACACAGAGCACAATTTAGGAGGTGGAGAAATCTGATTTATATTAGGTTATAAGAATTGTGGGGATTTATTTTCCTTAAATAACAAATCCCAAAAAAAGGATAAAGATCTTATTATCTTCCTTTATCATAAAAAATCAAATTTATCAAATCAAAAAAAAAAGATAAAGATCTTATTATCTTCCTTTATCATAAAAAAATCAGATTTATCAAATCAAAAAAAGATAAAGGTCTTATTATCTTCCTTTATCATAAAAATCAGATTTTCCTCCTTAAATATATACATATATATCTCGATATATATATATATATATATATATATATATATATATATATATAATTTAACAAATACTTAAACTCCGAATAAAGGAACCGAACCCAATATTTTGTTTTCGCAAAATGACACGTCTGCCCTTTCCCGAAAATCGGAATATTACACTTTGTATTTATTTTATATCACCTGGTCATTGGACTGCATGTTAGTTTTGTTTGTTTCGCTGAATCTAACTAGTATATCAGCCTGCATTTCTTTTGGTTCATTCATTTACAATTTATTTGATCACATTAAAGATACTTTTGCATAATATTAGGGGTGTGCTCGATCTAAGTCAAGTCGATACTCTCTAGGGCTCAAGCTCGACTCGGCTAAAAGTTTGGGCTCGATCGAGCCATAAAAAGGCAAGATCGAACTCGACTCGCTAAATGCTCAATATAGCTCGGCTCGGCTCGTAAAATATTGGTGTCAATAAGTG
The DNA here is from genome assembly GCA_026214975.1 of Gentiana macrophylla. NCBI lineage: Eukaryota > Viridiplantae > Streptophyta > Magnoliopsida > Gentianales > Gentianaceae > Gentiana > Gentiana macrophylla. Next base: position 109,879,360 of record CM047807.1, read on the forward strand.
TCACTGCATAATGTGTCACTTCATAAAATGAGATGTTAGAATAAGGACGGAAAAATATGAATAGGGGTGAAAGAATTATGTTGATCGTAGTTTTATATTAAAAGATATAGCCGTTTGAAGTCGATTTTATGAAGAAAAGAAATCGGTTTTCTGAAATTAAATCGGAAAAATATCAAATGTCGTCGCGGTGTTGTTTCATCAAATGTCACTGCATCGTGGTGGTTATTGCATCCCGATGGTGACTGCAACGTGGTGGTTAATGCATCGCGGTAGTCAATGCATCGGGGTGGTCAATGCATCGCGGTGGTCATTGCATCGCAATGATAAATGCATCGCGATGGTCACTGCATCGGAGGTGGTCACTGTGTCGCAGTGGTCAATGAATCGCGGTGGTGAATGCATTGGGGTGGTCAATGCATTGCGGTGTCACTTCATCGACGCGTCTCTGCATCGGGGGTGGTCACTGCATCGCGGTGTCTCTGCATTGGGTGTGGTCATTACATCACGGTGTCTCTGCATCGAGGGTGGTCACTGTACCGGGGGTGGTCACTGCATCGCGGTGTCTCTGCATTGGGGGTGACCACTGCATCGCGGTGGTCAATGGATCTGGGGTGATCAATGCATCGCGGTGTCACTTCATCAAGGCATCTCTGCATCGGGGGTGTCACTGCATCGCGGTGGTCAATGCATCGAGATGGTCACCGAAAAAAAAAAACTTTTTACGTCCAGGAAAAAAAAAAGCCTCTAGAAAAAAAACATTAAAAAAACCAAAAAAATAAATAAATAGAGGTAGTTGGTCTATGTACTAATTTTGTGTCCTTATAACCAAAGGGGGAGTGGTAATAAATGACAAAAAAAAGGTGAAAAATATAATTAAGGACAGTGGAAAAAAAATCATGTGTTAAAGGATAATTCCACTGTTTGTTACTCAAAATACACTGTTGGTTGCATTGTCTTTACAGTGGAATCCACTATTCCACTGTTTGGTTTGTCATTTTCACCCAATAAAAAATTCTACTGTCCTTTTTACAAATTTACACTCTTATTTTGTCCTTTTTAACAATAAAGCCATAACCAAATAAGATTTAAGTGTCCTATTTGCCTAATTAAGTCTAATATGTGTCATTTTAGACAATTGCCCCATTTTTTATTATCTATTATATATCATTGTCTCCAAATTGACACTTATGGTTTCTTTTTACTACCTCCGGTCCAAAATATAAGTCATTTTAGAATTTTTCTTGATTAAGAAAGTAGTTAAATGTAATTAATGTATGGGTAAAATATCTAATACACCCCTTGACTGTCATACATGCAAACTTATGGAGTAAATAAAAGTGGTTAGATTGATATAAATTAGAGGTAAGATAAGAAAAAATATTCATTAATACTCTTTTGGTATTGTCAATGACTTATATTATGGGATCAAAATAAAAAAAAGTATGATGACTTATATTTTGGACCGGAGGTAGTACAAATTTCACTATTAACCATGAATAGGCTGAATAGCTAACCTGAAGATCAAATATCAACCTTTACTTATTAAAATTAAAAATAAAAACCCTTACTTATTATAGAAATATATTAAAAATATATAGTTATGACTGACAAACCAGTAATTTTATGGTGGTCCAGATACACCATGTCATATTTTAAAAGAGGGGTAAATCTGAAAATAAGTGGAATATATATTTTAAAAATCACTTTCATTTAATTTTTTATTAATCCTGAAACAACAAATCATACTGGGCCAGACAAATTTCTATAATAAGTAAGACCATATTAAAATGTCCGGTGACAAATTGGGGAAGTTATTGTGTGGTGAGAGAATTTGAGGTGAAGTGACGGGTGAAACGATCAGAACCACACAGTTTAAATACAGAATGAAAGTGTGTGGTGTGCCACACGGTGTCTCCACACCGTGTGGAGACACCACACAATAATCTCCCGACAAATTGATGTTAGTTCGCAGACAATGACTGAGTACAAAAGGCCATAAATGTTGAAAGATAATGGAAAAATACAGGGACTAAAACATATTTATTCCCCTAAAAAAATATATATTTATTTTCCTCTAATATAGAATAATATTACAGGAAAAAAAATGTCAATTTGCTGCATAGGTTGACAATGTCCAATTCGTCCTAAAAGTATCTCCAACAGTCGGTTTATGATTTTTTTTTAAAGCTTTGTGTAAAGATTCATACCGTTGGATTGCTGCTCACTCACCAAAGCTTTTTAGAAAAGCTTCTTCTGCGTAAACCGCTCCATTTTATGCCAGCTGGGTCCCTTTTTTTTTCATGTTACTGTTGTTTTATAATTTTTTTTATTTTTTATTTGTTCGCATGCAGTGCTTTGATAAGTATATTTTGTTTGATCCTCGTTAAACATAATAATTTTTTCTTGACAATGAACATATTTTTAACGCATATTAAACACAATTTTGTTCTATTTATTTTTAAAAGAATTTTGTTCATGTTATAATAAAATATTTATAAAGCGGTTCCATGTTATAAAGTTAGAAAATGTTTTTGTAAAGTTGTAAAGGTTTATATAAAGATTTATTACATGATGATGTGTCAGTGTAAAAAGGTTTATAATTGTAAAAAAAATGTTTATAGAGAAAATGTTTATAAGTTGGATGACGTGACACAGTAATAAAATGTTTATGACCGGAGATACTCTAAGGAAGTGAGATATCAAATTTGCTGACTATGTTTCTCAAAAACACTGAAGTACAAAATTTGCATAGGGAAGCATCAAGCATGAAGTAATTTAGACAACACAAATCCCTCTTCAATGGAAGGCTCTACTGATGAAGAAAATCGAATTACTGAGCCTTTACTTGCTGAAGATTCAAGGAAAGGAGGCATTAGGGCCATACCCACCATTTTAGGTACTTTGCTTTTCATTTCTTTTGTATATTCGCAATGAATCTTAAATTTCAGTTTAGACGTTGAATTACCGCCAGTGTGTTGAATTCAATTGTGTTTAATATGTAAATTAGCTAGCTACTTAACATTTTAAGCTCAGCTTAAGCTTTTGGTTAGATGTAATTAAGTTAACATGGTATTAGATGAGCAAGAATTAGGTCATAGGCAAATTTTTATGTCAACATTCCATATTGTTTGAGTGCTGGACCTCTTCTTGTGCCTTTTCTATATATATATATATATATACCTTTGTTAGTATGCCCTATCTTGTTGGCCCAAGCTATTTGTTATAAGCTCATACTTATGGACGTGTTGAAGTCATTTGTGTTTAATACGTCAATTATTTACCTGCCTTTGAGAGAGATGGTAATTTGAACATATTGAGCTTATGGATGATGTTGGTTATGTGTACTATCTATGCAAGAAAAAGATGAATGTGGAGAAATGTTGATTTGCCCCTTTTTTCTTGCTTCTCAAAACATGGGATCTTGGTTTTTTTTGGGTGTTGATCATGGAGCAAATTGTTCCCTTAGTTAAGCTAATTGTTTGTGTTAACAGTCAAAGTGTAATTTTCATAAGGATCCTGTTTACGGTCACAAGATGTTATCCACTGCTGATTTTGCTTCTTAGAAAAAAGAACATTTCTTTTTTAAAGGAGATGTGTGAATTGACAATGGCTATTTTGTTAGGGCTTGAGACAATAGAGCAAGTGACAAGTTATGGGCTACCCCCTAATATGATATTGTACTTGACGAAAGATTACCATATGGAAGTGATTGCTGGAAATACCATTCTCTACTTATGGGGAGCTGCCAGTGGTATCATGCCTGTTCTTGGGGCATTTATTGCAGATTCGTATCTTGGCCGCTTTCAAATGATTGGATTCGGATCTATGTTTAGCATTTTGGTGAGTTTACATCCAATTGTTTCATTTTTTTTCTTGTGTATATCCTGCATTGACTGCCTTAAGATAAAATTGGGTTGTTAGGAGGTATTATATATGGTCACGCCTGCAGTTGTTTTGATGTACTATACAGGGACTTATTGTGTTATGGCTAACGGCTGTCATCCCCCAAGCAAGGCCACCTTCATGTAAAGATTCTGATAGTAATTGTATGATCCCTGCTTCGAATTTCCAATTATTTGTCCTGTGTTTGTCTTTTGGACTTATATCCATTGGAACTGGAGGCATCAGATCTTCAGCTCTAGCCTTTGGGGCTGATCAGTTAAAAACCAAAGACGGACAGAGAAATTCAAGCGCGCTGGAACGCTATTTTACACTGTATTATGGTTTGTCCGCCCTTGCGATTTTCATTGCTTTAAGTGGGATAGTTTATGTTCAAGACCAGATGGGGTGGAACATTGGCTTTGGGATACCGGCTGTGCTGATGTTTTTCGGGATTCTTGTATTTTTCATGGCTTCTCCGTTGTATATTAAGCTGAAAGTGAAGTCTAACTTACTTGCTGGATTGCTTCAAGTTGTTGTGGCCTCTTACAGAAAAAGACACGTAAAACTATCGCCCGAGAACTCGACTGTTGTATATCATCACAATAAGGGCTCTGTTTTGATCCATCCTAGTGAAAGATTAAGGTAAGTGTACTTCTCTTCTCGTATTTATTTTCTATTACTGTCATTAAGGGCTAAAACTCGGATTTCGTTCCCTGACACAACCATTTTACCTTTTAGATGCTTGAATAAAGCTTGTGTGATGGTAAATCAAGAACAAGAACTGACACCAGAAGAAACAGCTAAAGATCCATGGAGTCTATGTACAGTAAGTCAAGTTGAAGAACTCAAAATGCTTATCCGAATAATCCCGTTGTGGTCTACCGGAATGCTGATGTTCTCATGCATAAGTCCTTCATCAATCACTGTCCTACAAGCAAAAACAATGAACAGAAAATTCTGGAATTTCGAAATTCCTGCTGGTTCGTTTTCAACGTTCACCATCATCGGTATTATTCTATGGGTTGTTCTATATAAACGTGTGATCCTTCCTATTGCAACAAGGATTACGGGTAAGCCTGCAGATATCTCTACAAAAAACAGAATGGGGTTGGCAGTATGCGCGTCGTTTTTAGCACAAGCAGTGGCAGCAACCGTAGAGACCGTGCGTAGGAAACGTGCCATCCAAGAAGGGTATTTAGATAAACCAGATGCAGTGATAAACATGTCTGCTGCATGGCTAATACCACAAGCATTTTTGATTGGGATTGCAGAGGCTTTTAGTGTGATTGCACAAAACCAATTCTACTATTCCGAGTTTCCAAGAAGCATGTCGAGTATAGCTTCATCGATATATCTACTCGGGATTTCGATCTCTAATTTAGTTGCGAGTTTGATACAGAATTCGATTGATGAGATTACAGAGAAAGGAGGAAAAGAGAGCTGGATTTCGAGTAATATCAATAAGGGTCATTATGATTATTACTATTGGATTCTTGCTGGTATTGCTTTGGTTAATGTTTTTTACTTTGTGGTTTGCATCAAGGCTTATGGTGCTACTAAAGAAGAAATAAAAGATGCTACTCATGATGATGATGATGATGATGATGGAGAACAATAGCAACTTTCATTTCTTATATGTATAAATATTATTTGACCAGTTTTATAATCCAAACCCGTTGTAGAAAGATTGTACCAAGTAGCATATATTACAACTTTTCATTTCTAACCTCTCACGATCGATAAAAATGTATTATGTGAAATAAAATAAAAACGAAAAACCCCGATGTGTTGCAACCGTTGCACCATAAATCTTTCGATAAATGATTGTGGAGGGATGTTGATGCATATTACCTCTTTTTACATTAAACATTGCAATATTATAAGGCCCTCTTAAAAATAATGCAACAATTTTTCTTGAAATGTTAAGAAGTAATTCATTTATGATGTTTTTAAAACTGTGTAAAAACTACGAAGCCTTATAATATAAGAGGGGAAAAAATATAAAGAATAAAGTTACATATATACACGCATACACCCTCTTTTTCTTTCCCTTTCCCTTTCCCTTTCCCTACAAACAATACATAAGATCAATATCTCTTCCTTGTTCTTGATAATAAAAAAAATACCCTCGTTCTCTTTCTCTACAAAGCAGTGAGGTGTTTTTTGTAAAATAAATAATGTGTAAATTTGTTATTAGCCGATTCATGCATCAATGGCTAGAGAAAACCGTGAGGTGGCATTTCAAATTGTGGAGCATTACACCGATTCAAAAATCTTAATTACAAAAATTAAAAATTGGTGCTCAATCAGACCCTCATCAACTAGGAGAGACCCAGGTTTATTTTTTTTTTTTTTTTTTTTTTTGAGTGTCCTGCATTGACACCGCTCCCATAAGGATCAATTGTTCAAAAACTCGAATTTATGCTTTACAACCCGACTTTGTAAGAGTCAAATGTTTCACCGTGTGATGTCACAATACATGTTGGGTGGCTCTCGGTATATTATAAGCCAGGAGGTTTCAAAAGCGGCACTGCACCTAAAATACCCTCGATATCTACAGGAAGGTTGAGGGCCCGCTTCACGATTTCAGGTGTATTTGTGGAGCCTCTCCAGGTGTTAAACCATGGTCCTCCACCTACTTCTGCAGCTGCCATATTGCTAGTCACATCCAGAATCGCCTAATTTTTTTTCCCATGAACAATGTCACATGCTAATTCTTTAATCATATATATAATAATAATAATATACTAAAAGGGACATGAAAAGAACAGGTGGATGAAACTCACATCTCCTTTATTGGTGCCATCGGATTTTCGTTCCCATAACCGCAATCTTAAATCTGCATAGCAAGTATCTTTGCAAACCGGAGCAAGGCCGGATTCCACGGTGGGAGCACGCAAAGTCGTCCCATGTTCTTTAGTCGTTGCCTCCAATTCAACCTGCATACATTATTTATGTTAATGTTTTCCATCTTTAAGAAAAAAAATAAAACAGAGTACAGAAAATCAGGCATTATTACAGATAAGTGAAAAAAAAAAAAACAATGTAAAATAGATATCCAAATCATCCGAATCCATTAAAAATAGTGGGATAGATCACCCGCCTTATGCGTGGCGTTCTCTGCAGAAATACGCCAATGACCCCATTCAGCTATCTCCCATTTAACAACTCCAACCCAAGGCGCGAACTCGTAAAACACTCCACCGTAGTGTATGCCCACCTACATTGATGATTTAACCATTCAAATCTCAATCAGATATTCAACCAATTATAAAAGTTCGTTTTACATTATTACTAGAGAAAGGAAAGAACTGGCCAGAAAGATCAAAAGACAGCCCTCTTGCTTTCATTTTCTTGATCATAGTCATCCGATACGCAACGGATAAGGAAAATATAAAAAGGAATGAGATTAATTGACAACAAGAAAGAATTTACCAGAGCTGCATTTTCGAAGTAATCACTAATCCCGGGAAGTTGCCTCAATCCGCCACCAGCTGTCAGTGCCACTTCTCCATTTGCACCTTCAAATATGTTACACTGAACCTGCAGTATTACACCAACATAATGAATCTCTGAGAATTCTAAAACAGTCAAATATTCGTGACATTTCGTTCCCAACGAAATGAACAGATGATAAAAAACACAGAACAACATCTGGTATAAGACTATGACACGCCACAGGTGTGTACTTGCCATCACATGGACAAGACTAGGCATCTTGTAGCAGCCTAGCAACAGTATTAATATTGTTTTTTTTTATTTTTAATATGCAATGAGGCCGATCTCATAACCTTGTGCTCTAATACCATGATGAATTACTATCGCATCCAAAAGCTTAACATGTAACGAGAACAGTAATTTATACATTTATGTGTTATAAGATACACATACACAAACAGATATATAGATGCATACATACAACATACATATATGCACATATTTACATACACCTATGGGCATATATGTCATGTATATGCGTACGCATGTGTCTATTGAGAAATTAAGAGAAGAGGGAGAGCAATATACACACCCAAAACCATTTTCGTGGGAAGCCATTCCCCCAATTTTTTTCAGAATATGAAGGAGCATTTTCAAACTCAAACCTTTCTCCATCCCATTCTATCCAACCTGCAACACATTTCATCAAATGAAGATCAAGAAAATGAAGAACATATGGTAATCCACATTACCTTCCATGTGGTCAACCGGTAACTTGCAAGTAAAAGGAAAAGGAAAACAAAGTACGCGCAGAACAAACCTGTTGAGAGGCCATGTGCCATGCATATTTGCCAATGGGGTTCAAATACAGGGAAAGCAGCAAGCCATCCTGCTGTAGACTTTTGCCTCTCACGGGAGTTTCCCCATCCATAAACGGGTGTCGTACTATACTCCCAACGTGCAGTCTTTACTGTCTGTGCATAATCCGTCCTGTTACACTTCATAATATCAAAACAAGAAAGTAGTAGATAAACTGATGCGAACCAGAAATCATGAGATAAATATTACAATTGTCCAGACACAATATTACCTAGCATATATGAATATAAATCAGGAGCGTTATTATTATAGCAAAATGAGTTAGACAGATATTACAATTTATCAGATAAAAAAACACGTCAAGGAGAAGAGGAAAGATATAGATGTGCACACAAACATAAGGAAAAAAAACAATGAATGAGTCTGAAAACTGAAACAATACAAACCGCTGAGAGATGTCTAGAAAACGGAATTAACAGAAGTGTCTACCAGGATTCCAGCATAAAATTTAACCAGAACAGACATTTATAAATAAAAAACAATGAATCACCTTCCATTGTCACGAATAAATCCTTGATGCCAGACCGGGGTTACTTGGAAGCCTTCCAAAACTCTCTTGTTGAACTCCTGTACAAGCTACCAGTCAGAGAGTATATATATAATCTCATAAATAAATATAAGAGGATTGGATAGTTTATAGCTTGCCTCAACTTTCAAGATGAAAAAGAACAGCTGAAACTGTAAATAAATAAATGTTCACATGCTACAAGCAAATAATTGATCAAGATAAACTTTCTAATTATCAAAGGCTCGTGTATCTCCAAGGTCTTAAAAGTTGAGCCATCATCAAAACATAAGTGTTGTATAAACTTTAGGATGCATTATAACAGCTGTACGAACTGATCTTATATATATATAATCGTTAACTAGTGTTCAACCAAAACTGCTCATAGCTGATCCCAATTATCGGAGCATACATGAGACCACAATAACAGAGTAATCAAAAGCACGTTTGATCCAAAAACATCAGTCAATCTAAATGTAAAACTATCAAATAAAATGAATTGTGTACATTCTATAGTATGAATATAGCAAATTCAATCCGGTTTAAACTTGAAACCGTAACTTAATATAAGCTTCTGTTGCAGCAAAACATAACATACATCGCCTTCTTGAAACCACACACAGAAGAAATCATAAAAAAATGGATTACTGATATCACCAGGGATAAAAATGAAGAAGAGACAGAGCTTTGCCACCTGGGGCTCAACTTCATTCCTTGGAGGCTTCGTCCCTTTTTGGCCAACAAACGAATTCCCAAGCTTCAGCTCATCTCTACCTATTTACAGACAGACCATCAATTAGACGGTGGATAAAGCATTTGAAAAAAGTACTGAAGCAGTATGATACAGTAAAGAGAAAGAAAATCAATACTACAGATTCTACAAAAGAGCTTCGGAATGACAAAGTTCAAGTAGCATACTTCCCCAGAAGTTGTGAGATTCTTCGGTGTACTGGCAAATATACTTGTCATCAGCTCCCAAAATTTGAGCCCCAACACCAGTGAACCGAGTACCATACTGAAGCTCCTCAATAGTACTCAATCTCTTAGTAAATGCAGGATTTTCTATTGAGTACATAAAGCAGAAGCTCTGCCGACATTCTGGAATGGCAACCTTGAAATACCATCCTTCAAAGAATCTCCGCATTGTCCCATCAAAATGATATCTGAATCAATAATGGAAAAAAAAAAATCAAAATCAAGAAAACAGAAACAAACCAGAAACATCCAATCACCAAAACTATCAAGTCCAATACAGAAGATTACATTAAAAAAGCACTGGTAAAAATAAAACTAATCTCAAATGGCAAATTTTAGCATGGTCAATGACCACCGTACTCAACATTTGGGGTAGCCAATTGAAAGCTCACACTTAACAAATACTTGCATTCATGTTTTGACAAGTATCTATGAGCGTGGTCATTGACCATTGTAAAATTAGTGATCTCAAATAAGCAATTGCTTCAAGTAAAAGTCGATTCTTTAAAACCATGTAATGGCATTGAAATTTCCATTTCCATTTCCAATATGAATTTACAATTTGCTTAAATTTCAACGGTTAATAAAATTGAGCATTCATCCAAACAGAGGACCATGTAAAACTAATTAGTCTGGCACGTCATATGCATTCCGTGATCAATAACACCTTACGAACCGTTATAGCATGCATTTGACGTCAACATCATTCAATCAATGGCACTTTTTCTATGTTCAAAGTTCATTTTTCTTAACCTTCAACTAAATTCAAAGCTAATATTAAAAAAATTACCCGCTGTGAGGCGTTCGAGTAGGACGATTGGGCGGAGTAGGTGCATATATAGGATTAATAGCTTTTTTAATCTCAAAATCTTGACTCACTTCAGCACTAGACCCGGTTTCTGATGATGCTTTGACTGATAAACCAAGACAGCTGCACTTCAACAACTTCAGCTGCTGCGATTTGAGTTGGGTTATACAGTCGGATTTAGAATTGGGGAAGAAGAACGTATGTAAAGTGATTGAACTTTCAGGACGAGTTGTCGGCAACATTCTACTGAGTTGGTACGGAGTCTCCATCAGAATCTTGAAGAAAAAGAACTGGATTTTGTACTCAGAGCAAACGGGAATAGGTGGAGAATGGCGGAGAAAACAAGTGGCGGACAGAGGCACAGAGCTAAAGAGGTGTAAGGTTATGATACAAGTGAAGTGTAGTTGAGAGGAGACTATTTGTGACATTAAATTTTTTTTTTTTTTTTTTTTTTTTTTTTCCTGAAACGAAAGGAGGAAAAACGGAAGGGGATCGAACCCCTGGGCTTTCACTTAGCCAGCAGAAAACCTGGTGGTTGCTAACTACCAGGATGGCGCTTATCTTCTCGACATTAATTTTTTTTATATAGTATATTTCGATAATTTTTATGGTATAATCATCTCTGGCGTGGCGTGAGTGTCGGGTGATCTTTTAAGTGACATTGTTTTTAAACATTTTTAGCAAAACGATGTATTTTTTTAAAAAAAAATCTATGGTTAGATCATATTCACGTTGTGAATATGTGGTTAGATCATTGACACTTGAGAGAGCACTGTACCCTCACACTTGACAGGATATTTGCTCCTTCCGATAGCTATATTGTAATATCTTACATTAGAGAAGTGACAATAGTGTTACTGAGCTATAAGTTCAGACATAATGATTAGTAAAATTTGGGTTAACCATTTTGGATCAAACAATGACGATGTGTTTAAATAGTTATTTGATTCATTATGTCTTTGGTAATCTTGTCAGGTTGTACACTCGTAGTGTAACTTCCTTGTCCCGGTACAAATTCATTATCCGGAAAAAAAGAACGTTCGGCACGTGACATTTAAGGAAAACTTTATATTCTACGTAAGTCTCGTATCATATAAGAAAGTGTGGAAGAAATGAAACAAGCAAGTGGCTCGAAAACCGTTACTTAAGACTTCCATTAACAAACTCAATCGATTACAACCACTATCAACTAAAACATAAATAACTACTAGCATTTATTACAACTCAACTTGTCCCAAAGGAGGAAACTGCTGAAACACAACGAAATTCATGACTTCATTTTTAAGTCTAATCATAATCCAACTTATTTTTAACTTGCATTTCTTCTTATTCCAATTTCCAAATGAAGTCTATTACACTATTGCCCATTTTAGACAATTAAAAAAACAAATAGAACACAATGTGTATAATGCGTGTCAGTGTGTTTTAAGGGGTATAATGGGTTGTTGAATTAAGAGCATAATAAATTTGATTTAAGTTCAGAAGTTCCCTACTTTTGTTAAAAAAATATCCAACCTCTTCTCATGTTATTTAAATTTTAGTCACAAGTAGTATATATAGTACCAAAAAGGAAAGAAGAAACATAACCACTTTTGTTGTCGAACAAAAAATAGTAAAAAAACAATAATGTGTTGAGCTTTCCTTGTATAGTTGCATTATACTATGATGGATGCACCCAAAAACATTTCCTTTATTTTTTTTTTCTTTTTTTTGAATAAAAAACATTTCCTTTACAAAGTTGAACTTTTCCTTTACAAGATTCATATTGAATCATTGATAGACTCTTCTCAACCTTGACAAATAAACCCTCGTCTTTTTGTGAGAATAAACTAGCTGCCTCACTTTCTTAGGAAAGAAAAAATATAATTTTTTTTCCTTTTTTAAAAGGAGAGGAAATGCTAACACGGTATTAAACCTGCCAGAATTATCGCGCTTTTGAGAAAGGCGTACAATTGATGAACCTTTTTTCACAATGGGAAAAACACTTTATGTAAGAGCACATACAATAACCTCTTTTTTGTTATAGGGAAATGTTATTTTTGGAGAAATGACATTGTCTCTTTAATTGTAAGGCTACAATAACATTATTTTTGACAATGAAATCACTTTGGCCGTGGATAGGATTGTGGGTCTGCCCACTCAATATTCACATCTTTTGTCTTGGAATCTGTACCAAAATGAATAGAATGATTTTTATTTATTACTTTTTACTGACAGAATTTTTGTATACCAATCAAATCATCAAAAAAAATAATATTTAATGAATATATAAATGAAATTATTTTGAGACTATTGTGGAACAAATGAGGAATATGCATGTGACTTTAGTGCCATGTAGGATTTTTTGGTCTTTTCGAGATAAAGTGACTTTGTGAAAAGGAAAACTATTGTATGTGCTCTAAGAAGAGACAATGTCACTTTTTTTAAGAGTTGCAATGATACATAAAATGCTGACGTGGAGAATGTGGATGGCATTTGAAATGGGACTCTCTCACATTTTAAGTCATATCGGCACTTCAAAATTTGAGAGTTGCAATATTATTTTTGTGTTTTTCCTTTTGTAAAGTTGTACAAGACTACTGTGAAATCATTGGGGATGGGATTGTGGATGTAATGACATGTAGATGCCATCTAGGATTTTTTTATTCTTTTTATGCATAATGCCAATGGGAAGAGGTGTGTCTATTGTGATTGCTCTTAACTTGAGGTTTCAAATTCAAGTCAGAGGCAGACCCAGCATGGTAGGGGTGGGGTGCATGTACCCCACTAAAATTTCCGGGCGAAGTTACCAATATACCCCTCTAATAATATTAAAACTGTGTATGTATATTATTTCAGACAATTTCTAGTGTAATTATTCATTTAGTTCAATTTGTTAGAAGACTAAATACATATTTAAAGGTCATAGGTTTGAAACTTGGCTCTTACATTTTTTTCAACTTTTTTTTTTTTGAATTCAGCCCCCACTGAAAAAATTTCTTGGGTCCGCAACTAATTCAAGTCTCAGAAAAGACAAAAAAAAACATACATATATATATTCCGTATCCAGTGAAAAAATTGGTTATTCAAGATGCATAGATAATTTTCAGTAATAGAGTATGAGCAAAGACATCGTACAAATATATTCGTTAAGGTTACAAAACGTTCTTTTTAAATGGACATGAGATATATATCATGTAGTGTACAACCGGCACATGAGCGGTCCAGTCCAGTGTACTAATTCTAATAAGCTTTATTTTAGGTCCATTGCGATGTAAAACCGCCTCAAACCTTTGCGAACCATCTAAGTATCCAACCCCAAAAAAATGTTGTTTGGTGAAATTGCGAAACATCTAAGTATCCAACCCAAAAAATTGTAAGTAGGGATGGCAATAGATACGGATGGGTTTCGGGTTTGACTATATCCATACCCTACATGTTGGGACAAATTACCCACACTCTTAAATGATAAAGAAATAAAGTGACACATTTACTACTACCAATTGGTTTTAGTCTGAACTGTAAAGTCATTGATCTTAACACAGATCGTAGCCTAGAGTCATGAGATCGAACTCCATTGAAACATTATTTATATAAAAAAAAATTGTGCAAGTGTTGGGAGAGATTGCCCACACTCTTGGAAAAAAATGATAAGAAAATAAAGTAGCACAGTAAGCAAACCGACAAGTACAAGATTTATGAAGTAAAAATATAAACAATCATAAAAAATAAAAAATAGATACAAATAAATTCTCGTCTTTGTGCAGTTCGGTAGGGTTGGCTAACAAGAAGAATTAGAAAGAGAAAAGTAGACAACAATAACTTAGATATTGATATATTTGTAAAATACTAAAGATTGAAACACGAGTCTTAGATCTTAATTGCATTAATATTTATTTAGTTTTTTCTAAATGACATGTTTTTTTCCTTGTAAAAAGGCAGTTGGTATGGACAGGGCGATTTTTGGTAAATACAGAGCAAATGTGTCGCTAAATATCTTTTTAGCGACACATTTACATTTTTTAGCGACACATTGCCCTGTATTTACCAAAAATCGCCCTGTCCATATTGTGAGCCTTGTAAAAAAAATGTGACATTTCAATTTTCTGTTAGATTATTAATTATTATAAATAATTAAATATAAAAAAAATACATTATATAGCGGATCAGGTAAGTATTATAACGGGTAGAGAGTATATATCCGTACATTATCCTACCCTCTCCTCGACGGGTTTTGAAAAATAAAAAACTCATACCTATCCTACCCTAAGATATCCACCGGGTAAAACCGTAAGCTTTATTTTAGGATCATTGCGATGTAAAACCGTCTCAAACATTTGAGAAATACGTGCATCTAAGGGCCCGTTTGTTAACGTAATTCAGCACTTATTTTGAATAAAATAAGTGGTAGTTATAATTAGAGCTGTTTGATAAAAAAAATTATACCTCTTAATTAATTTAGCACATCTGAAAATCCTTTAATAACCTTTTAATAAATTTTAAGCGATAGGAGTCGCTTATCTCTCGAAAAATTTTCGCCCGAGTCGTCCGGATAATTTGCTTTCCTTCCTTATCCCCGGCCACTGTATCATCCGATAATTGTGCAAGAAAATTATCTCATATTCAATCGCTCAATTTTCTGTTCCGTATCATCTGGGATTTGCGATTTGCGATTTCCGTTTCATATTTGGGCAAGAATCTCACCGCAGTTTTCTTTATAAATTCCCGCATTGGTATCCAAACAAAGCAGAAGCAAATTCGCTGTGGAATTGAAGGCAGGAGTCAAAGCCAATTTGCAATGGCTCTTGGAAAATCAGCCGTATAATGCATTCTTGTTCCTCAATTCTTGCACAATTTCTACTCTGAGGCAAGTAATGTTTGATTGTTTATTTTTTCTGTGCAGATGTTAATGTGTGTGTATATATATATATATATATATATATATATATATATATATAAAAACTGCTAAATGGTTAGATAAGTAAAGGTGACGTTGGTTGATTGATATGTATTTCTTGGGGAGAATGGTGATGATGCTGGCTAATATGTTTACCAGAGTTCATCAGTCTTGCTTAATGGAAAGGTTCAGTGTTTGTGATGCAAAGTGTGATGTATGAATTGTCTTGTAATGTGAAGTTCTAAGATATGAGCATCTGCTGAAATGAATGTTTAGTTATGTATTTTTCTTTTTCTTTTACTATATCGGAGTGAAAAATGTTTGGATGCTATTTGATAGTCCAGTTTAACAAACTAAAGCTTCTGTTTTTGTGTTGCCCTATACCAAATTTGGTTGGCTCAGTCTCTAGAAGGCACAGTGAGAGTTTAGGGTAGATATTGCATTTTCTCCACAGAATTTTCTGCTATTCTTTAGCAATTGTGCAACGGCATATAACCACAAAGTAGTATTGCAGTCTAATGACATATGTTTTCTTCAACATTGATGATTCAAGATATTGCATAGCTGATATGTCGCACTACACGAGTGGCAAGGTATCCTCCTAATCTTGATTTCCTTCTCCTTCCAGATGTCATTAATTAGTACCCAACCTGTAGAAAAGTTTTCCGTCAATTAAACTTGATGGGGTAGTTAATGGACTGATGAAGAAACATGTACAAGATGACATAGAGCAGATTAATAACGTCTTCTTCCTCTCTTAGATCGAGCTTCAAGCAATCGATTTGTCTTTTTTGTAGTTTAAAGCATTTAAAAATGGGCCGGGGAGATATATACAATAGCTTTTATGCCAAAATACAAGTCATGTTATAATTCAAGAGTAGTATATCTATCTCCAGAAAGATTTACAAAGGTTTTGGTGATGTACCTTTATCTGAATCATAGTATGTTTGCCTGATATCCACAGTTTCATTGAGCACCAAGTTATGAAACATGTACTTGACCAATTCAAGAGGAAGTTCAGCTACATTGTGAAGCAGGTGGTAAAGAGTTTTAAATAGAAAAATGGGATAAAAAGTTTACTTCATATATGTGAATATCCATATAATTCTTACTCTTGATAGTCTGTTGAAGCTGAGAAATTTTCAGTTTTTTGCTGTAAATATGCTTGAGGAGAGGAATTGGAGTAAGATAACTCTTATGTATACTGTGGTAGAGAGAACCTAAAGGAGTTAGGCAGCTATGGTACATTAGAGAATAACTCCAAATTTTTTCAGGCGACAATGACGAATGATGATTCTAGTAGAGCAAGTTGGAAAAACCCAGATGTGCTAAAATTTTTCATTGACTTATGTTTGGAAGAAGCTAACAAGCGGAGTTTTTGTGGAAGCTCTTTGAAAAAAGATTCTTGGGAAAGGATACGAGTGGAATTCAAAGAGAAGAAAAATATAGGCTTGACCCAAAAAAAATGAAAAACCAGTGGGATTATATGAAAAGGAAGTATCAAACATGGGTCAGTATAATCGGAAAAACAGGAAACACAAACTGTGACCCTGTTACAAATAGGATAAATTGGACAGATGAGAAATGGGAGGAGGAAATTAAGGTACTATAAGGAATGTTTTTCAAGTTTACTTTTGTATATATACATATATGTGTTGCTTTTTAAATATTTTTCAAAACAGTTAAATGCAGATGTGAAACAATTTAGATACAAACCCTTGGAGTATGCCGACGAAATGAGAGCTTTATTTGATGGAATATTAGCTACCGGTAAAGATGCATGGGGACCATCAAAAGAAGGACCAATTCCCATGGATGGTATAGCATCTGATCCACTTGCACCTATAATCCTTGATGAAAATGATGATTTTCAAAGTTCCTCTGATGTGAGAATTAAGCAAGAAGTTAAGAGGCGAAAAAGATCAAGCACTTCAGAGAAGATGGATGATGTAGAAAATAAATTGTTAGCTGCTATCGACATGCTAGAGAATTTAGAAGATGCAAGAATTGAGGAATGCAATAAACTGTTAGATGAAATGCAAAGTATAAAAGAAGGGGACCCTCTATACTTGGCAGCTACCGGTATTTTTTGTGAAAGTGATGCTTATAGGAAGCAATGGGTTAAAATGTCGAGAGAAGTCGAGAGATATAAGAAAAAACTTGGATTTTCACGATGATGGCACGCAAATTAAATTTTATATAGTTTGATTGGTGACTTGACTGTGGAATGTTTGATTTATTTTTTTGAAATGTATGTTTGATTTGTTTGTTATGCAACTTTTCATTGTTTAATTTTATTTTCTAGGTATTTATTTCAATGTATGAATATTCTTTTCTGGTATAAATAATTTATATTTTCCTCTTGGCATTTATGTTTTCATGTTGTGATGTTTATTTTTTTTCATATCTTGCAGAATGTTTGAGACCCAATTTTTTTTTTTTGCAGAATGCTCAAGTATAAATCACTTCTCAAAGAAGTGACACTATTATTTGTGATAAAAAGATTAAAACGAAAAAGAAGCGGAAGGAGGCCGGACACAAATTCAATGCTTTCAGGAAAAAGTTATGTGAATGAAATAATTCAAGGTAATCTAGCACACAGTAAAGAAATGCTACGAATGGAGAAAGATGTTTTCTTAACTTTGTGTGAGCATTTTCGGAGCAAAGGTTGGCTTCAAAATAGTCGTTATCTTTCGGTGGAAGAAAAAATGGCGATTTTTCTAATGACCTTAGGACAGGGACATTCAACTCGTGTTTTGAAGAGACGGTTCAATCATTCTACTCATACTATCCATAAATATTTTCATGAGGTGTTGCATGCTGTTTTGAAGTTCTCAAGAGAGATGATTGTCCCTAATTATACACCGGGTACAAGTCAGAGTGTCCAACAACGACGATTACGAGAATATTTCAAGGTATCATTGTATATTTTATTTTTTCCTTATAATAATGAATGCAAGCATGCAATTATTCGTAATATTGTTATTATTATTGTTGTTGATATAATTAAAGTGGATTATTTGATTCATATATCACATAATTGATCTTTCTAACGAAATGTTACTTCATAAGGGTGCAATAGGAGCACTTGATGGAACTCTCATAGGTGCAGTTGTACCTTCAAATAATAAAACTCCTTATAGGGGACGAGGCAAAGGTGAATGTTTTCAAAATGTTTTAGCGATATGTGACTTCAACATGATATTTACATTTATATGGGCTGGTTGGGAAGGTGTAGCACATGTTTCCCGTGTTTTAACAGAGACATCACGTGACCCAACAAATAATTTTCCAGTTCCTCCCCTAGGTATATGATCGATAATACTAATTTTATATATTTTCCAAACATATGGAACAATATTTTATGTTTTTTTTGTTTGTATTGTGTTATTGCAGATAAGTATTACTTGTGCGATGCAGCTTATCCTCACACCAAAGGGTTTATGTCACCTTATCGTAACGTACGTTATTGGTTATCTGATTTTCGAACAGCTCAACCAAGAACAAAGGAAGAGTTATTCAACCAGCATCATGCAAGGTTAAGAAATATCATCAAACGTGCTTTTGGTGTCCTAAAGTTGCGTTTTCCAATTCTTAAAAGAATGCCTCCCTATCCGTTTTCAGTTCAACGAAGTATCGTAATAGCATGTGCCGCGATACATAATTATCTTCGCATTAAAAGTAGCAATGATATGTGGTTTCAACAATCTGCTGATGATGATGAAATAATGGAAAACGCTCGACACATGAATGATGATTCAATTGATCGTGATCTAGGCATAGGTTCGCAAAATAATGACCAAGTGTTCATGATAAATTTACGTGAAGAAATTGCAAATCATATATTTAATGTTAGAACTCGTAGCAGTTAATACGATTCTTTGTTGTGATTTTCTTATGATTATTTGACATGTTATGAATTATTAATTACATTATGTTTATTTAAATACATGTGCATGTGTTGAGAATTTGATAAATTGACATTTGTTTTGAAAAAATAATAATTTTTTTTTCATTACGCGTGGCGGGAATGGGTGGCCGAAAGAACATATTTTTTCAAGACAAAACCACGAGAGTAAGGTGGGGTGGGGTAAAAGGGGTAGGGAGGGTGGGGTGGGTGGGGTGTGGGGGGCGGGGGATGGGGTGGGGCGTGGTAATAAAAAAATTCTAAGGGTAAAATTGTCAACTTAATAATTTTCGGATATCATATTAATTATGTTATCAAACGATCTTATCATATTCAGAATTTAAATTCAGACATTCATAAAAATGTTTTCAGCACTTAACAAATTCAGTTACTTATAACATTCAGACTTCAAATTTCAGATTTCAGACTTTAAATTTAACAAACGGCCCCCAAGTATCCAACCCAAAAAAAAAAAAAAAAAAAAGTTGTTCGGTGAAATGGCGAAGGCGTTCAAAGCCCTTCGGGGAGGAAGGAAAAAAAAGAGGACTAATCAAATGGGAGTGTCCGATGACCGGTAAGTGTGCAGTATAAGTTCTGGCTATACTTTTCAAACGGCATGTAGCTTTCATAGCAATGTATGTAGAGAGATTATTTGGATAATCCGAGACGATTACACACTATATATCAACGATAATGCTACAACCCCCGATTTTCCTCACAAAAACATCACCGAAAAATGATCCTAACCTTGTATCAACTTTATGACAGGACTATAAAAAAGAAAAATTGATGGTAATGATCTGATTTTCGGTAGCATTTCGGGAATTCCTGTCGGTGGATGTAGCACCATCGATATATCAAAGTTGAAGCACTGCGATTTTGGTAAATACAAATGATACAACAAAACAACTGCCATTTGTTTTGTTTTTTATTTTCAGTTTTTTTATAAATTAAAGAAAAAAAGCTAATTAAAAAGAGCAACTATATATGAATTTGGACTTGTAGTAATTCCATATCTATATATAGCTTCAGATACAGCAGCACTCCTCGCAAATGAAGCAACAGCACAGAGTTGCCAAGCTGCAAATTAACACATCATATATATATTAGATTAGAATTTTTCTAGGGAAAGATTAAAACTAGAGCAAATAGGAAAGAAAAAAGGGAAAAAAAAAAAAGGAAAAGAAAATGGCACTCATAGGACCTGATCACCTTCAATGCACTTGAAGTTAAAACACACAAAACAACGTCGTTTGGTGACGTCTTTGTGTGTTAGAACACTTGAAGGTCAAATGCATTGGAGATGATCTTTTTCGAAGGGCAACTTTGGACAAGTACCAGGCCCTGAGCAAAGAAGAACAGTGAGGGCCGTCCTGATCATAACCATAACGCTGATGGCCAATATGTTGTGGTGGTCCGTAATTATTATAATCCCCTCCTCCTCCTCCTTGGTTATAGTAGCCTTGATAGCTTTGCGGTTGAGGCGGTGGAGGTGGGTATCCTTCATTCATATACCCTGATCCTGGTGGCGGTGGCACCGCTCCCGGCGGACCCGGAAAACCTGCTTATTATTACAAACCAGTAACATATTACTACTAATTCTTTTATCATTTCTTCATAATAATACATTTGAAATTAAAGCTCGGAGAAAGAAATTAAAATTGGTAATTAATCAGTTGGCGTTTACCAGGAGGTTGAGAAGGAAGATCATAAGGTCCTTGATGAGTGTGCTGGTATATTCCTGCCATTATTATTCAATTTGGCTTTTCAATACTCTGCTCTCGCCCAACAAGATGAAGCAAAACCTCTGTAGTGTTTTTGTTTCTTTTTCAGGGTTAAAAAGGGAAAAGAAAAGTCTATAATTAAAAGGGAAAGAAAAAAAAGGCAGAGTTGACAAGTGGTGATCGGATTGGAATACACCTAAGTGATCGCGTGGCATTCTTGGAGTACTGCATCTGTCCCGGACTACGTTCGAATTGTGTCTTGAGCGTTATCGAGAAGTTTTCGGTGTTTGCCGGAGGAAGTTTTGGTGTAGTATATCCACATTCACCGAATTGACATATAAATAAATCTGAATCATATAGTTTTGATTCAGTTTAAAAATAAAAGGTCTACATTTTTGCCGCATAGGTGCACTCCGCATATGGCGGATGCACCCCATAACTTCCGTTTGTCAAGGGAGATTTTTTTTGGTATCTTCATATGGAGTGAAGTGACCATTTAGATGATCTGGAAACAAACTGTGTGGTCATTTTACCTCATGCGGAGATACCACCTAAAAAAATTCTGTTTGCGAGGGAAGGTTTTTGTCTAAACCTTTTTTTTTTTCCAAACATGTAATTTTATTCATTGAAAGCAAATATTAGAAGGTTTGTGCCACCAAGACCTCCCCAACATCCATTGCGTCATCAATATATAGTCCTACCTCCTTAAAACCCTAATCCGTAAAAAGGTTTGTCTAAACCTTTTTATGTGGAAAAAAACCGTATGACACGATATATACTAGGACTGAGAAAAAAACTCAATAAATTCGAACCAAACCAAAACACAAACTAAACCAACCCGAAATAACTCAATCCAGTTGAAACAAAAAAATTGGGTTTGTTTTTTACCCAACCCGAATGCTATTGGGTTGGTTTGAGGTTTTTAATTTTTTTTTGTTTAGTTCGACTCAACCCAACCCAACCCGAAAAACATTACAATAGGTTATTCTATTGAAATTGGTTATTATTATTCATTTTCAATCAACATTTATTCATGTGGTATGATAATTGAAAATGAAGAAACATATGTTAGACTATCAAAATCAATCAACCCATTGATTGCAGAATCAGACTAAAATGACTAATTGATGAGTATAATATTTTTTTTGAATGAATCATGGATTATTTCTTTAACATTTAAATTTGAATGTATGATTTTGTTAATGTTTAACCTTTGTTCTTTGTTATTATTTCTATACGTTGTTGGTTGTGTTATACATTATTGGAC
Organism: Gentiana macrophylla; assembly: GCA_026214975.1. Taxonomy (NCBI): domain Eukaryota; kingdom Viridiplantae; phylum Streptophyta; class Magnoliopsida; order Gentianales; family Gentianaceae; genus Gentiana; species Gentiana macrophylla. Next base: position 109,901,621 of record CM047807.1, read on the forward strand.
TCGTAATATGATGTCCACAAAAATTTATTGTCTTTAAATATTGTTCTCTATTGTTCTCTATTGTTCACTTGTAAGACTCTTATACCTTTTATTATTAATGCTTTTGAGGAAGGTAGCTTTGATGCAAGACTGAATCAAACTATCGTTTCCTTAATTCCGAAGGTTAACCCACCTGAAAACGTTACCCAATTTAGACCTATTGCTATGACTAATGTTTGTGTGAAGTTGATTTCCAAGATTATTGCAAAAAGACTTCAGACTGTCATTGGTAAACTTGTGAGTCAAACTCAAGCTGCTTTTATACCAGGAAGGGGTAGTACTGGTAGCATAATCCTTGCGCAGGAAGCTTTACACTATTTCAAACAAAAAAATGGAAAAAAGAGAGATATGCTGTTAAAAATTGATCTGGAGAAAGCTTATGACCGTGTGGATTGGAAATTCTTGGAGTCAGTTTTGGCCAAGGTAGGTTTCTCTCAGAAAATTGTTGATCTGATTTTATTTTCACTTCAAACGTCTGAACTGAGGCTTTTGTGGAATGACAATTTATTGAGTCCTATCAAACCACAAAGAGGACTCAGACAGGGAGACCCCTTAGCTCCCTATTTATTTGTTATTTGTATGGAATGTCTGAGCCAGCAGATAGATAGGGCGGTCAGTGATGGGCTTTGGAAACCGGTCAAGGTCAGTAGACATGCTCCTCCACTTTCCCACATCTTCTTTGCTGATGATTTGGTCCTTTTTGGAACTGATTCTGTGGAACAAGCAAATATTGTTAAGCAGGTACTGGATAAATTTTGTATCTATTCAGGCCAGAAAGTTAGCAGCAGTAAATCCAGATTTTATGTCTCAAAAAATACTCCCCCTTACATGAAGACTCTTATCAATCAAGAATTGGATATGCAAAGCACTAATAATTTGGGACAGTACCTAGGAATGCCACTTTTGCACTCTAGAACCACAAAGCATACTTATAGCTTTATTGTTGACAAAATGAGAAAAAAGTTGGCGAATTGGAAAATCAAAAGTCTGGCACGTGCAGGCAGAATGATTTTGATCAAAAGCTCTCTGGCAACACACCGTTCTATGCAATGCAAACGGTCAAGCTTCCACAGAGTATCTTGGATGATATGAAGAGAATCTGTAGGAGCTTTTTTTGGGGTGAAAAAAGTGGAGAGAGGCGTATGCACTTCCTTTCCTGAAATACGCTTTGTCAACCGAAAGAGTGCGGAGGCTTAGGTTTCAAAAATCTGAAATTCATGAACATTGCATTGCTTGGAAAACTAGTTTGGCAAACGCTCATCGATGATCATTCGTTGTGGGTGAAAGTTTTGATCCAAATCCCTTTGAAAAGCCTAAACCCACAAGCTCAACTGTGTGGAAGAGCATTTGCTATGCAGCATCCTACTTGAAGGAGGGTTTTGATGTTGTTAATAACTCTATCATTTGGAGTAATGCCAGTAATAAAAAGTATAGTGTTGCAGATGGGTACTCCTTCCTCTGTAAAGAAATCCAGCCGACCATTGATAAGATCTGGGAGGATATATGGCACCTAAAAGGACCGGCCCGCCTCAACTTTACCATGTGGCAAACAGCGCATGGTGCTTTGCCTACAATGTCGTTATTGTTCAAACGCCATGTTGTATCGACAGCCGTGTGCAAATTATGCAATGTCGCTGACGAGACTTGTTTGCATGCCTTGAGAGATTGTACGGTAGCAAAGAAACTTTGGAAAATTCTACTTCATTTACATTTGCCAAGCGCACATGCAATTTTCCGACGTATTTATTGGCTAGACACGGGTTAGATCGTATTGGTCGTATTGTTTGAGGAACAACCCCTCCTCATGAAGTACTTTTTGCTGCTATTGTGGACTTAAGTTAATAAAAATGTTTATTTTCTTCAAGAAAAAAAAACTAAATTAACTCATTTTCTTAATCTGTGCAAAACATTCTAAACGAATTTAGACAGATTTTATATGGTGACGTGCGCTTTGGGGATAAATATGCCAGCTCTGTGGATTCATTTATGAACTAGTAGTAGATATTAATAGAGACAGTTGACTAAGATCTATCATTTGTTTTGACGCTAATATTACAATGTACTATGCAATAATCAAACAAAAAAGAAAAGAAAAAACACTTTTTGATTTTTCGAAAGACGCTTATGCTAGCTGTTTTTTACTATAGATCCAACAAATCGTATAACCTGGGAGGGTTGCCTTATCAACCATATCTAAAATATGAACAATTGTATTTATGTAAATCAACAAGCTCCCTCTACAAGCTCCCTCTCTCTACAAGCTCCCTCATATGGATGCTGTCCCGACGAGTCTCCTCTTATCCGGCGAGTTTTGTGTTTGATCTTGGTCCGGCTATTGTTGATGATCCGGCGGGATCATGGATCTGATCTCTCTTTCGTATGAAGATGGCTCCGTCTCCGGCTAGCTTTCTTCGCTTCAGATCGAGCCGAGCGGCATGTCTGCTTCCCTTTCCGGGTGGTCCAATCCATCGCTGCGTGACTTACATAACACCGTTAAGGCTCTGGCTCTTAATTGACGGTTATGGTAACCGTTCTTTTGACGGAGGAATTAGTCATCTCTTACGGGCTTCTCTCTCCGCCCGGAGGCGGCGGTCGGTGACAGTGGGTTCTGGTGGCGTCCACCTTGGTTCATGGTTTCAGTTTTGCTGCTTTGTCTTGCTCTTCGGCGGCGTTGCTGGCTTGTTGTTAATATTGTATTTGTTTGTATGTTTTCTTGTCTTTCTCTGTAATTTCGTCTTAGTTCTTTGTCTGTGTCTGTCGAATAATAGATTGCCTAGAGGATCCACGTGTCTGAACGTCTTATTTCAGAAAAAATATAATTTCTTTTTGTTCAGCACCCTCGACCCGGTTTATTACTCAGCTTTGTTGTAATGTTTGTTGCTTGTTGTGCGGCTAGGCCGCGTCGTAGTGCGGCTTTGGCTGCGTTGTAGTGCGTTTTTTTACCGCGTTGTAAGTTCGGTTTATCCGATATTAATAAAGTTTTCGTCTTTCGGGGAAAAAAAATCAACAGATCTTACGATTACATGAATGCAAAAATGAAAATGAAAGACCCGAGGTGAGTGAACAATCAATTCTTAAGATAAATTGCTTTGATATATTGTCTACGGTACTAACAATTGCCTTCATGGCACAATAGTTTACATTTTCAATTAAGGTGGCAACACTTCAAACTTTGAACAGCGACAAACTCTAAAATGTTCCGATCTTTTCAACAAAGGCAGAAAACTACTACTAAATGAAATGCTAAATTTGTATGTATTACTTGCTAAATCCATGTCTCGGATTTCCAGTTATTGAAGAATTTATAGGAAAACCAAACTTGGAGTCCAAGCACCCATTAAGCAACTTCTCATAAACAATCCTCTATGGTGCCATTATTCACTTTGAGCGGCTTTGCACACGTCCTTAAAGAATGAAGCACGACTTGTCATTTTCAGAACAAGTCAATCTCATTGGGTTTATAATGAGCTGAACCTTCGATCAACGAAACGGGCCGATGGCCGAAACCGACGCGGTTAAACCTCATTCTTTGAATATTAATTTCACATTCATCTGATGTCCAAATCAAATGATTAAAAAACTCATTGATATGTATGTTGTACGTAGATTTCAATTATACTATATGTAGAAAATCTAGGATCAAACTCATATGAGAAGAAGAGTCTCGTCATCAAAACTTAGGTTGTGAGGTGATAGAAGTCTATCTTTTAATATGGTGGGTGAAACAATCACAGATATCTAAGGTGTGCACTTTAACAGTATAAGTTCTTGATAGATTGTAATGAGGCTTATCCGAAATTAACCTGAAGCAGACCCTTTTTTAACTAATTAATAAACGTCAATGGGCTTAAGGCCCTAATATCTCTACACCATATTTAAAGAAGACATCAATTATACACCTTCAACATGTATATATTTTTGTGACATGCGTACATTAAGTTTGATGTTATTGAACGCCACCATGACTTAAATCACTCAAAGATAAAGGAAAATAGTAAAAAATAGTTTTGGAAACATTCTCATCCAAAATTAAATAAATTATGTCAGCTCGTTAATATATCACCCGAATGGACCGGCTCTTATTAAAAACCGTGCCTAAGAATCTAGAAGCCTTATCCATCAATTGGACAGTTGCCTCTATTTTAATTTTCACATCCACCGAATAATAAAATTTGTCCAATATGGTTATAGCATTACATATATAAGAATAATAATGTGTTTTAAAAAAACATTAACACATCCAACAAGATATCGGTTTAGTGATTAACACTAGTTCATAATCTAAAAGTGATCAGGATTCAATTCCACTTAGGACGAAAAAGGTTGCGTATTTATCTTTCGTTTCCGTATAAAAAAAATATTAACCCAAACATCCATGTCCAAACTAATACTTTGTCGGTTTCTATTTAAATGTCGCGGTCGTCAAAAACAGGTAAATTAGAAAAATGAATTAATATTTTTGACTTTAATATCAAAACGACAATAACACATCTGAAAATATAATTAATACAATAATATTTTCACTCAATCATCTCTTAATAAACAATGGTATATTTAGAAAGACACAATAAATAGTCGTTTGGAAATGTAATTGCGACAATTAAAAGTAAATATATTTTTTGACAGCTATGACAGTTACATAATAGGAATAGCTGGTGGAGCCTGTGTTAGGCCACAAGCTAAGCGGTATAATATAAAAAGTGTTTTACTCAAAGCCTCTAGTATCCGAGATCAACTAGCCTGACTAATCAAGTGATGAGTACAATTATATTTCCTAATTAAAGTCAAAGTAAAAGAAGTAAAAATAATGATATATTCACAGTAAAACCGACTTAGCAAAATCAATGATATAAAATGTGTATGGTACCGTATATTTTATTATGGATAATAGTATTTTTTTTTTAGGGAGAATTATTCTAAAGGACAAAAACATTTGTGAAATTAGCATTAAGGACATGCATATTTTTTTTTAGTAAAAAGGACAATTTTTAGATGTTAAGTACCAAAATACCCCTTAAATGAATTTAAAAATTAAAAAAAAAAAACTGCACAAACTACTTCTACCCACTATGAGCCCCACTAAAAGAGAGGAGTATTTTTTTTTTTTTTGGACTGAAGAGGAACGGCATATATATATATATATATATATATATATATATATGTGTGTGTGTGTGTGTGTGTGTGTGTCACAAATTTTTTAATGGGATAAGATCACGATGGACTTCATCACCGGGTTACCTAAGACGAGAGGCGGTCATGATGCGATTTGGGTAATTGTGGATAGATTGACCAAATCTGCCCATTTCTTACCGTATAAGGTTGATATGCCTTTGAAGAAGATGACGACACTATGCTTGGATAATATAGTGAAGTTACATGGAGTTCCTGTCTCTATAGTCTCGGATCGAGATAGTCGATTCGTCAGTCGGTTTTGGAAGAGTTTACAAGAAGCTTTTGGAACCAAGTTGGATTTGAGTACGGCCTTTCATCCTCAGACAGATGGACAATCTGAGAGGACCATCCAAACACTCGAGGACATGCTAAGAGCTTGTGTTTTGGAAGTAGGTGGATCATGGGATGACTACCTACCGCAGCGCAATTGCCTACAATAATAGTTATCATGCAAGTATAGGCATGCCGCCGTTTGAAGCGTTGTATGGAAGAAGATGTAAGACGCCACTGTTTTGGGATGAAGTCGGGGAAAGACGGATTACCGGGCCGGAAATGGTTGAACAAGCTAAGGAAAGAGTTCAGTTGGTCAAGAAAAATCAAGCGCACTCAAGAGCAGCGAAAAGTTGGGCAGACGTTAGAAGAAGACCGCTTGAGTTCGAAGTCGGTGATAGAGTGTATCTATGAGCTTCACCGATGAAGGGAGTGAAATGCTTTGGACAAAAGGGAAAGCTAAGTCTAAGGTATGTTGGACCTTTTGAAATTCTGGAAAGGATTGGACCGTTGGCTTACAAGCTTAAGTTACCGGAATCGATGTCAAGGGTCCATAGTGTGTTCCACGTTTCGATGTTGAAGAAGTGTCTGACAAGGAATGATGTTGAAACTACAATTGATCCGGAAATCCTACAAGACAATCTTGCTTATGATGAGAGACCGATCAAGATTTTGGACCGGAAGGAAAAGATGATAAAGAGACGGATGATTCCTTTGGTTTTGGTTCAGTGGAGTAATCATTCACCCGAGGAGGCAACTTGGGAAGTTGAAGATGATATGATCAGTGAATTTCAAGAGTTCGTGGATTTACCAGGTATGTTCTAGTTTCGAGGACGAAACTCCTTTTAAGGGGGGAGGAATGTAATATTCTGATTTTCGGGAAAGGGCAGACGTGTCATTTTGCGAAAACAAAATATTATTATTTCTTTTCTTTTATTGGAGTTAAGTATTTTATTAATTAATTATACACAATTTTCGAGTATATGTGTATATAATTAAAGGATTATTCTGAATTTTGGTAATTAAGGGTGTTTAAGGAAAATGGGATTTAATTGGGAATTGGTATTTAAGGAAAATTAACACACTTTAATCCCATAACCTAAACACAAATCAGAATTTCAGTTTTCTTCTCCCTCTCTCTGCGCGACTTTGAGGAGAAAAACAAGGCTTGGATAGTTTTTGTGATTTCTGAGGCAAAGCTTAACCGTTTTCAGATCAGACGGAAGATTTGGAATCATTGTGAGAAGGGCAACGGTTGGATATCAGTTTGTTGGAAGGACTGCAGATTTTCTGAGGCTGTTTGGATCTGTTTTGGAGCAACAATTAGGTAAGAAACTCTTCCTATGATTTCGGTTATGATTCGTAAGGTTTAGATTATGTTTTAAGATGTGTAGATGCTAGAAAGATGTGTTTTTCGTTGATCAAGGATCATAGGTATTCTTGGGATGATTAGATATGTTCACTACGTTTTACTGTGCTGAAAATGATGTTAATTAGGTTAGAATTGGTTCAGAAATTGAGTTTTGACGATCTTAGCGTTTTGGGAAAAACCCAGGCGGACGGGCGTCTGCAATAGGTGGACGGGCGTCCGAGACCCTAGTAGCCTGGACGGGCGTCTGAAATAGGCAGACGGGCGTCTGAGGTGTTATTTTACATTCAGGTTGTAACTGTCTTAGGATGGACGAGCGTCTGGGAAAAGTGGACGGGCGTCCAGTTTTGGACGGGCGTCCAGTAGGTTCCAGACGGGCGTCCATGTCTTTAAACGGGCGTCTGGCCTGTTTTGCCACGGCTGTACGGGTTTATCATTCTAGTTTGGTTTCGGGTTACATAATCATGTTATAGCTGTTTTAAACCTTAATTTATGATATGGTAATATTGGATAACACAAGCAAGCCTGAATTGAGCTTCTGATTCGTTCAGTTAAAACACCGAATGTACTCTTAAAGGGAGTTGAAGTTCGGATCCGTCGGAAGAGCATGATAGGCTTGTGCTTTGATGAATTAGCATTCATCATTTTCTGTGTAATTGCTAGGTATTGTTAATGTCTAGTGGTCTAGGGAGAGAGTGGTTAATGTGAGGGAGATTAATTGAAAACACTTAGGTGGCTAGTTAACCATCCTAATAAATACGTACTTGACTAGTAAAAGATTAAACAACATGTCTCTCTTGGATAGGCACCAGTCTATATCGCGATGTATGCCTACCTCTGAAGGTGGAAGAACTCCGTAGGTCAAAAAAACCCTAAGTACTGAGAGGGACTCCATTTGAGATGTGCGTACTATCGGAGCCTACCTATTCTAGCCTCCGTGGATATTGGTGTGATCCACTGATATGTTGCCAAGAGTGTCCCAAAAGTGGATACGCGTAGTGCCCTTGAGTGCGGTTGTAACATAGATAAGTTAAGTAGAAACGTTTAGTCAATTCATGTTGATGGACATGGAGTGAACCCTAGATCGAGTCGGTCACACCTAATCAACTAAGCTTTTAATTATCTCTACTTTATAAATTATAATTGTCATCATAGCTTCTCTTTCTTATTAAGTACGTTGTACTTACCTCAAATGCATGTTTTCTATGTGTTTTGGGGGTGAGAAGACGAACAGGTTGATATTGTTTACGAGGAGGAGTTCGATGATGACGTTTGAAGACGCCTCATTGAAGAGTTTACATTTATTCTTTATTAGACTGTTTAGACTTTTGGTCTTTCGAGACTTGTAGTACCGTTACATTTCTTTTGGATTTCGTACTTTCCTTGAATGTAATAAATTACATTTCCTTCTTTAGTTTCATTTCTATTCTTGGATGTTTGGAATTTTTTTTTATACCCGAGTCTTTTGCTTCCGTTTGCTTATTTCTGATACGACGTAGTAGAGGCTTACGTATAAAGTGAATTCATTTTTATTTTATACGTGCCGAACGTTCCTTTTCCGGATAAGGACTCAATGTCCGGGAACGGGGCGTTACAGTGGGAATGTTTTCTTTTATTTTTATTTTAAACTTTTTTTTAACAAGAATTGCAACAGCTCTTAAAAGAAAAAAATTGCAACTCCTTTTAGTAAGGGTAAATTAGTACATTTATTTGTCAAATTGTCATTTTTACTAAAAAAAAAATTGTGCCTGTCCTTAATGCTAATTTCACAAATGTTTTTGTCATTTTTCATAAATTTCCCTTTTTTTATTATAGAAACTAGCCTTTAACCCGTGCACATGCACGGGAATACAGAAAACACACACACAAAAAGTTATTTTAAAAATACATATTCATCATTCTCAAACATAATTAAACTGACTTAAAAGTCGATACACCAAATATGATGTAGCATTTGTTTTTTAACTGGTCAAGCACGAAGTTTCTGTTACAAATACTGATCTTAACACTAAAAACATCAATAGTCAATAATGCAGTCCATGCTACTTGAAAGATAAATATTCATGGATAGCTTTAATCGACTGATGTGCGAAGTTTTTTTTTCTTTAGAAGCACGTATGGGTATCTGACCATAGCAAGCAAATGTGCATCCTTTGATAACGAAAGAATTTCATACCAAACTAATCCTTCTAATCCTTTGTGATTGAAAATTTCCGCTCTTGTAACCGAAGAAAGCCAAAGAGCTCTTACACCTTCATACACCATTCACAAAAGCAACATTAATCATGAATAGATTAAGTCACACAAACACTGAGCTTCACTCTAGATTGAATTGGTGTATTGAGATCAACAACTGCCAAACATAGTCCAAGATGCATGCAATTTTGAAGAGCACTTTTACCCTCTCAAATGAATCATGGATCCAACCATGATATGAGAAACCATTATGTGAAAAGTTTCTTGTCTTGCTTGGCCAATGATGCTGGCTTTGAAATAGCACCATGGTGGTACTACCTATCATCGTATTTGAAGGTAGAAGACTTTTTTATGCATGCATTCTCATCCTCTCAGATGGGTATCCGTAGCTCAAGAAATACATCTATACCAATATTATACAAAAATTGACAATGCAATATAGTCTGAGGGGACTTCCTTTAATACCTTAAATGTGTTGTAGCATTAGTCTAAATTTAAGGTTAAAAAAAATGTTAAGGCTCCCATAATTTTTCATTCGTTACTTTTGAGAAAATAATAAAAAACGAAAAATAGCACATGCATGTTTCATCACCTGATTTCAGAGTAAAAAAGAAATATGACATGACATTTACCACTAAAGAAAGTAGAGACTTATCCTTATCATATAAAAAAAAATGTTAAACAATAACCATCTCAACACAGACGACAAATAAGATGATCGATAATGTTGCATCAACATCCATCAGTTCCATGTGTTCCTCTCATGAGGTTCCAGCCATGTTTAAATGGAGCAGGAGATACATGAGCCGGTTACCATCAATCACTTTCTTAGAAGCTTGAATCGTAGCATTACCTCTACCAGTAGTTCTAGAATTAGCAACCAAAGAGACCCATGAACACCAAAACACACAAACAATAACTTTGAAAAATGTCAAAACAAAACAAAACATACGATGTACGGCAATTCAACCAGAGCAAAACAACCAATGAGATAAGGACATGCAGACAATCTCTAAACCAATAGTGTTTATTGTTGTGAAGTGTCTTCGTGATCATATAAATATCTTGGATAAATACACTAAAACATGTGATAATATACCTTGTAAGCTCTATAGGCAATAAGCGATTCACAATTCCAAATAGCTCATATATCGAAGATAACAAATTTTCTCTCGCAATACTTTCATTAAAGCATTGCAAAAATAGCAAAACTAAATTAACAACTTACAACTAATAAAAAAGTCAAACGAAACATATAGGATCTATAAAAAAATCACAACGTTTACTTAAACACACAAAGCATTTAAAGTTAAAAAAAAAAAGAGCATATATGTTCATTGGGATTGAATGAAAGAAAGAGTGAGACGAAAGAAAAAATAGAGCAACCGACACGAAAAAAGAAAAAAAAAAGTGGATAGAGTAGAACAATGCCACATTCTTAAACCCAGCCTCCTTACCAATCCACTTATATGCACTCGTCGGCTTTCAATAACCTCTCTCGTTGTCACAAATTAGGCCTGCACTCGCCGGCTTTCAATAACCTCCTGTTGTCACAAATTAGGCCTGCCGGAAAAAGTGAAATGCGCAACATAAATTGAACAAACAGGATATAGCGATCAAACCGCTTGTATTTCTTCACAATCCGCAGAAATGATCACTCACCGAGGTGTATACTTCACAAAATAATCCGTATCCGTTCGATCGGTGTGTGCATAGAAAGATATTAGTCTAAATTAAACCGTGATTCATCGAGCCATCATTTTCTCACTTCCGATCCAACTTCGTTCCACCCAAGAAATCCGGCATAGATGAATCATGAATGTCGCCCACCCTAATCTGAAAATGAAATATCCATTTGTTCAAATGCCGTAGGAATGCATATTAAGAAAAAATCAGATCGAAAATACAAGCAAACACCATGAATATGCATGCTACCTAAACACGATGATGAATCTCCTCCATCTCCAATATGAAAATTCAATATTATAGATTTTGCAAAACACAAAATCAATCACCGAAGACAGTGAAGAATACGTCTGTCCACACGCCTTCACAATTCGCAGCATATGCATTTGCATCAACTATTTATCCATGTGTCATAATCAAATCAACTCGGCATGATAAAAAAACTTCCGTAGAATAAGTTCATACACCGGTCATTTTTATCTAAAGCTCATATTGCTTATCATGAAGTCGTTTCGATTGTTTTCAGATGCCCAAATCGATATCGGAAAATAAATCGAAGGTCTACCGACAATGAACACAAATTCTACAACTCATTATTCATTACAATTGCTTCCTGTGATGATGAAATATAAGAAATGAAAAAATAAAAGAAAAAATAAAAAGATAAGAAATGAAATGTATTGCTCTTTCTCTGGCATATTCATTGATATAACATCAAGTATTCCATGATATAAAATATTTTCCATTAAAAAAAAAAAACTAAGATATCAATACCAGGAATGGTCGATCAAGAGGATTATAGGATACGCCCTTGTTTTGTTAAAAAAAAAGGATTTGCAATGATTGAAAGGATTATTGAGAAGTGGATTTTATAAAGAATAAACCTGAGATATGATTAATGGAAAATTTTGCAGATATTACGGGATTGAACTTGAACGGATGATTATTTCAACAAATGAAGAAAGAATCTTACCGAAACTTTAGGCGAAAAAACTTAAATGGAAGAGTTTGTTTGGTTGTTTTATTAAAAAAAAAAAAAAAAAAAAAAAAATGGAAACAGAAAGATCAATTTCCTGAGAGTGGACTAATATTTTTTTTTGTTTTTATTTTTCATTTTTCGTGCATAAACCAGGTCAAAAGTGGGTTTTAGGCGAAATCCCGGTTAATCGGGTTAAATTGTGCTTTCAAATATTTATAGATATAGATAGATAGATAATAATAAAGTGTAGTGATTCATTACCATCACGCCAGTTCATGTTGCCCATAGAGTTTTATTTATAGCGTGCTCAATTCTATGTGCTTGCACCGTAAGTGAAGAAAAGGAAAAAAGGAAAAAGAAAGAAAAAAAAAAAGGAAACAAAAAAATTCGAACAGTTTTTACGGGAAAAAAAAGCACATACAATCATGCATCCAGACTTAACAACTTCTTCACTTAACTCCTCCACCGATCGGCGATTTCGTGTTCTGGCTAATCACTTCACCGAAGGATCATTGATGGATTCGACCACAGCCACGGTCTACGCTTCTCCGACGGCGGCGTCTGCAGGTGGTGTTGGTTCGGTTTTCTCGAATGTTGTTCAGGCTCCTGAAGATCCAATTCTCGGCGTATATCCCTCTTTCTCTCTCTCTCTTAAATATCTTTTCTAACATTGAAGAAAAACCTAGAATTGGCGTGGGAAATATATTTTTTGGTTTGTTTGAGAAAAGCATAGGTGGTAAGTAACAATTAACAAGTGAAAAGACTTTGAGTTCGATGTGTAGTTTGTCTGATGCAAGTGAAATTGTTCAATTTTATCATAGAGTGATCTCGATGGGTTGATGTTTTTAGAAATGGTAATTTAGTGTGGATTAGAGCTTGAACATTGAAAAAAGTAAGCAAAAACGAGCTATCTGAAGGTATATGATGAGTATTACGGAAGATTAAGTATGCTAATTGAAAAAGTATGTTCAATTTTTTGTTGTCTCTAAGAAATACTTTGTAGCAGTTTGGATGAGGTACTGTAATCCAATTAAAATGATTATTCTTTTGCTTGTGTTCTGCAGTTTGTTTTTGTGAACAATTGTTAGTGCTTCAATAACCACCACTTGGTACAACATTCGTACAACGGTTGTATTATAAAATTTGTCATATAATAGACTTGGATTCCTTTTTGATACTGATCTTACATTCTCTGGTATTTTGATCTATTAATGTTTCTGGAGAGTCTCGATAAATCAAGAATGCATCCGGTGATAAGCGTGTACCTTGATCTTATAAATGTTTTTGGAGGAAAGGAAGAAATTCTAACTGCGACGTGTGTTGGCCTTTTATAAACACATTTCAGCACTTTCATCCCTGAATTATATCTTTAAATGGTGACAAAAATGAATGAATCGTGTAGTGACAGTGGTGACGATGTTTTTTTAATGCTTAATTGCATACTTGCATAATATTGGGTATTATGCACTGTCTTTGGTTTGATTCTTATTTTTGTACCAGTTATCTTTCTTTGTTTATGCCTAATAATGGAAACATATAACTTTAGTTATATTTCCATCTTGTCTTTAGTATGATTCTGTTGTAATTCCTTTTTTTGTTCTTTTCTTTTGTCTTCTCCTAATAGGTGACTGTTGCATACAACAAAGACACCAGCCCACTGAAGCTGAACTTGGGTGTTGGAGCTTACCGAACGGAGGTGAATTTTTCGATTTAGTGAAATTTTACTGGAGCTATTTTGTGAGGATTTCAAAAGGTGGCTAGTGAAATTTTACTAGAGATATATGGGCCTGATCTTACTTTCCTTTCAAAAATCCACCTTTTACATCTTTTTGCTGTGCTAAATTTTTTCTAGAAAATGTTTATCCTCGTTGCTACATGAAGTAGATGGCCTTGAGTCAAGTCTGAATATTTGCATTCATACTGATTCTTATGCTTGTTCATTGTCTAATTCGTCACCTTTCACAGGAGGGAAAACCACTTGTTTTGAATGTCGTAAGGAAGGCAGAGCAACATCTAGTTAATGACAGGTAAGGTATCTTTTTTTTATAAGTAGGTCAAACCAAAACATCTATTTATGCAAAATCTTTAACATAATTTCTAATTAATTGCAGCTCCCGTGTGAAGGAATACCTCCCAATTGTTGGGTTGGCAGACTTCAATAAACTGAGTGCTAAGCTCATACTTGGGGATGATAGGTAATTTTGCATGATCAAACAGTGATGGCTCTATAGCTGGAGCCTTTATATGTTAGTTGTTTGGGTTTTCTCTGGCATGGGATATGTTTGGATCTTTGTCAACTGAACTAGAAACTGGAAAGTCGCAAGCCCTTTTTCATTTTTATTACTATCTTATGTCATTTTTGCCTGGTAAACAATGAAAATCTTATAAATTGCTTGTTTCAATTGAATGTTACAATTAGGTCATTACCCTACGTGCAAGTTGTCAGTGGAACTGATAGTCGTTTGGTATGTATTGAATTTTGTACCAGGAAGAAGTTTGCGAGTTTATTTTCATTCTTAGTAATTCCAAACCTTTTTCCTCAAAAAGATACAAATAAAACTAAAAGTAATTCTAAACCTTTTATACGTATTTATATGTATGCATGGTAAATCAGAATTGCTGTTCATTCAATTTGTTTATGTTGAAGAGTCTGAGCTTTATATCCTTTTTGTTGAATTTGTATAGCATAATACTTTTTCAAATATGATCTAATCAATCAGTGTATAGCTGCAATTTGATTTTTCTGTGTTGGCTGTGACGATCATTTATGGATCAGTGGATGTTTTGCATCTTTGTTTTAGATCAGTGTTGTATGAACATTTACTCCTTTAGGCTTGAAAGTTGACTACTGCCACATGCTCAATCTCAGCTTTAAGTCTATAACCAAATGAGGGTTTCTTCTCGCACACATATCGTTACCAGGCCAGCTGCCCATGTCTTTTTATCTGATTATTCATTGCTTGAATGTAGCCCTGCAATTCGAGAAAATAGGGTCACTACCGTCCAATGCTTATCCGGAACTGGCTCACTGAGGGTAGGAGGCGAGTTTTTGGCTAGACATTACCATGAAGTGAGTGTTTTTTGTGTCCTTTTTCCAGCAGGAGGAATGTGCTGCATATTTACCCCTTCTAGTTGCTTCTTACTTACAAAGCTTGCTGATTGATGCAGAGAACTATATATTTACCCAAGCCAACATGGGGTAACCACATAAAAGTTTTCAATTTGGCTGGTTTAACCGTAAAGAATTACAGCTACTATGATCCATCAACCCGTGGACTCAACTTCCAAGGTTATTTGAGTTTATAATTCTTATGTCTGAATTTTTGATGTGTCTGATCGCACATGACCAACACTCCCATTATCTACATTTGGTTGTTTCTTTTCACCTGAAAAGTTGTTTTACATGACTCTCATAACCAAAAGAGAATTGTTCACTGCCGTTGGTTTACAACCGTTAGATCATATTGATTAGGTTAGGTCATTCATTGCAAGCATGATGTAATGGTTATTAGGATAGCGGTATATTGTGCTGTTACAGCAATTTAGATTTTTTTTTTCTAAAGCTTACATTGCTAATAACTGATATAAGTTTCTTTGCGTGATTTCTTCAATATTAATGAAGTGAATATGCAAAGTGTTTATGTTTTCATTACGAATCTTACAACATTTTAAACTCTAAAATAGCCAGCGATACTTTTTTCGTCCTCAAATCGTGAAAATCGTAGCTTGTAAACTGCAGTTGCCCTTCTTTTCTTCATACATGTATTGTAGAAAGATAGATTTGAGCGACTAGTGTCTTGGTTTTCTTGTTACTCATGATCTGGAACTGAGTATTGATAAAAGAAGAATGTAGTTCTGATCTTAGTTAAGAACTAAAAATATTATCCTCGTCTCTTTAGTATGTGGAGTGGGTACAAGCATGTTTCCGTGTCTATATGATTGCTTTATTTGTCTTTACGAGCCTTGATTCAGTTTTGTTATTTAAATAGGTTTATTGGAAGACCTTGGATCCGCACCGCCAGGAGCAATTATTCTTCTGCATGCATGTGCTCATAATCCTACCGGGGTGGATCCAACTCCTCAGCAGTGGGAGCAAATTAGGCAATTAATGAGATCGAGATCACTGTTGCCTTTCTTTGATAGCGCTTATCAGGTGGGTGGTTATGTTTTCCTTTATGTGGTAGAAGTTTGTATTGAGCCTTTCTTTGATAGCGCTTATCAGGTGGGTGGTTATGTTTTCCTTTATGTGGTAGAAGTTTGTATTGAAAAACGGATTATTTCATGAAGCTAAATTGGCTTAACTCTCATTTTTGCATCTTAGGGTTTTGCTAGTGGAAGCCTAGATCAAGATGCACAACCTGTGCGTATGTTTGTCGCAGATGGTGGTGAGTGTCTAATAGCGCAGAGTTATGCAAA
The DNA here is from genome assembly GCA_026214975.1 of Gentiana macrophylla. Classification (NCBI taxonomy): domain Eukaryota; kingdom Viridiplantae; phylum Streptophyta; class Magnoliopsida; order Gentianales; family Gentianaceae; genus Gentiana; species Gentiana macrophylla. Next base: position 109,917,748 of record CM047807.1, read on the forward strand.
GAATATGGGCCTTTATGGAGAACGTGTTGGTGCCCTAAGCATTGTAAGTTAGAAATGATGTTATCTATATTTGGTTTCTTCTCCTAGTTGCTTTTCAAAAGATAGAAAGAGTTGGGTTCAAGGTGATTTTTACTGCGCAGTGTCTCAATGATGAGATTTACTATCATTTAATCAGAACACGACAAGTGCTGTCAAACACAAGGGAAACAAGCCCTTAAACAATTCAAACCGCAAAGCGCGCAAAAAATCAAGGCATATGTTGTGCTTTGATTGGATGATAATGGATCTTTTCACTGCAGACACTCTGCAGTAGAATTTCGTAGGGATTGCAGTCAGCATTTCCCCATCTTGGAATGACCTCTGATTGCCGTCTTGTTGATTTGGATTGCATATGAAATTATGGCGGCTGTCTTATTTTGTTCATCTACGTGCTGTGTCATCTACGTGTCTCAAATCTCATTCAACATCGACAGGTCTGCAAGGCATCTGACGTGGCAAGTAGGGTTGAGAGCCAATTGAAGCTGGTCATCAGGCCTATGTATTCAAATCCACCCATTCACGGGGCATCAATTGTTGCAACGATCCTTAAAGACAGGTAGAATGTTTGATTCCTTTTGTCCTGTATTTTCCTAAATCTGTGCCTGTATATTCTGTACCTGCGTATCCACACGTGTATCTGTACCTGTGCAATCTAGAGTACCGTTGTATGATTCTTTCTTTCAAACGACGGGCACAGATAATTCCGGAAGTTACTTTTACACTGAATTATGCCAATGCACGATATAAGTTAACAAGACTGCTAAAATTGCATAGATGACATGTTTCTTCTAACCACCAACTATTGTCAGTGTCAAACAGTTAGATGTTTAAATTTGGTTTTCATGTCTGTGTGTGGATGCAGTAATTTGTATCAGGAGTGGACAGTTGAGCTGAAAGCAATGGCAGATCGCATTATCACCATGCGCCAGAAACTATTTGATGCTTTACGCGAAAAAGGTAAATAACTTCTTTTTTTTTAGTATTTTATCTTATTTTAGGTCACATGTGCACATGTTATAATCAGTTATGTCTGGGCTATACATACTGGCATGTTTCGCACTACATCCTGTAGAGCTTTGCAGAACTTTTGTGGCGTCATCCAAACCGACTTGAGATGCAAATTTAATTTAATAGCTGTAGTTCTATCTCATTTTCTAATAACATCTTTGGTATATTTAACAATATGCAAATTGGGATTAGAGTCGCATCATTCAGCACATCTGCATGGTTTCCGATGGGTGGAATTGAATGTTAATTAGTACTTGGTGTTCATGGCAGGTACGCCTGGGGACTGGAGTCACATCATCAAGCAAATTGGGATGTTCACATTTACTGGGCTCAACTCTGAGCAAGTGGCCTTCATGACTAAGGAATACCACATCTACATGACTTCTGATGGGTAATAATAACTTTGATCTCATAATTGCAATATTTTCATTATATGTTACTCCATTCTGTCCCTTTTCTCATGACAAGTTTGACACGCTAGCATAAATGCAAAATCCTCTAGTACTTCATGTTATATGATACAACATAGTTTCTATAGTTTTATGTTCCCTTTTCTACCGTTAATGTCATTTTTGTCAAAGTACCCAATTTCTTGACTCGGATGGTTAGTGGTATGAGAATGCCTTTGGGTTAAAGGGTTTGATTCCTCCTGGGAGGGTCAGATGCCAGACTTTCTAGGTGGCTTTAACGTGTTATAGAGTTCCAGGGTAGATAGATCGAACCCTTGGGTTAGAGCCAAAGCGTACAAGCACTCAGAGTGTGGTCCAAATGTCTGGGAGTCCTCAGGACCTACTTCCCTAAAAAAGTGCTAATTTGTCCCATATCCTATGTTGAGAATTTGCTTAAAAACTCTTCATTCCAAGCCTTCCCTGGGGTCTCCCTTAGTGTCCTTTCTTGTCTTTTAACAATTGTGCTATTGATTATGCAGACGAATCAGCATGGCAGGGCTTAGCTCAAGGACAGTGCCTCACCTTGCGGATGCTATACACGCTGCAGTCACACGAGCTGCCTGATCCTGATCCTGACCCAGTAGCAAAATTAAGAGAAGGAATAAGGAACGCGTTGGAACCCTTTTGGAATGAGTTGTCTATTCGGCTTCATTATGATGGTTCTAGTAATCGTCGTTATTGCAATAAGAAACTCCCCATATTTCTGTTTTTGTTAAATGTCTTCACTTTTAAATTTATTGTGAATTTTTCTATGGCATGGTTACTGCTGTTAGATTTGGCATGGATTATTTTGGAACTATCTCACTCATATGCTTTTTGCCATTCCATTCTAAGACCAGGTTTTGTTAACTTGTTTTTTATTAGTACTTTATAATTTTGCATTAATGCTGGTCAACTGCAATTTTAGACTTTTTTACTTCAAATTTGGCATTTCTTACACTGCCTAAAAACTCAAAATAAAAAAATAATAAAAAATAGTAATGATACAACCGAAAACAATACACACAACATTAATCTAAACTTTTGATTAATGTGTGATCTAGATCAATCAATATAGTTCAAACATTAATCGATGGTGTAGATTAATGTTTTGTCAATTGGTTGTGGCCGTATCATTTCTCAATAACATTATAGTTCGGGAGAGTAGTTAAAGTGACATCATTCTTATTCTTTTTCTGATGTGATAGAAATAGAAATACATGTGATTGTGTCCCCTATGATCTGGAAATAATGATGTAATAGAAATAAATGTGGATGTGTTGTATATAATAGAAATAAACGTGAATGTGGTGTGTGTATATATATATATATAAAGAATGATGCAATGGCGGACCCAGAAATTTCTTCAACGGAATAAAAAGAGAAACTCAACTGCCGGGTTTAAAATAGCTAAAAAAAAGTAAACTCTGGGAGATATTTCGAAAATTGATTTTCAAATTCTATCCCAAAAATTTCTTCAGCGGAATAAAAAGAGAAACTCAATTGCCGGGTTTCAAACTCGAACTAGCCACCTTAAGGTTAGTAATAAACTTTGTAACCAATTGAACTAAATAGGCAATTACAGTAGAATTTGTCTTCAGTAATATACATACACATTTTTTAATATTATCAGAAAGGTATATTAGTCGATTTACGACGGAAATTTGATGTGGGTCCGTCCATGGGCCCCACCCTTGTCTGTGGAGGTCCGCCTCTGGGATGATGTGGTCTAGGCTGTACGTATTGAATGCTATTGTATGTCGCCTTCTCCTGCGAGAGCTTTTGAATGGTAGTGGTTGTTTATTTATTTTGAATGGTAGTGGCCCTTAACCAGGAAGTTTCGGATTCGGGTCCTGATGGACAAAAAAGTGTGTAAAATAAAATTAAAAAAAAAAAAAAAAGTATTGCACATCAAAACCACTAATAAAAAGACAAGTATTTTTTTAAGTAAAAAAAAGGACAAGTATTAATTTATTTTATTTTTATTTTTTTGAGGGGGACAAGTATCTGAAATGCATAAATTATTAAGCCAGACCACTATTATAAATGGAATACAAATATTTCAACCTAAACCCGCTATAAAAATAGTATATGGGAAACTTCATTTTACAGAGTTTATATTTAGTTTCCCTCACAAACATTACATTAACCGCAACACATTTGCAAGGGCACTACAATTGCATTGTGCAGCCAAAAGAATGATTATTTTATATTTTTATTTATTTATAATAAAAACAGATAAGTATTAATCGATGAAGGTACATACTGTAGTTGTAAGAAGATTAGGTAAGTTGTTGTGCATTTAACAACGGCCAAAAAAAAAAATTGTCGTAAAACAATGCCAACCAAAGTGGCTAGGGTAGGGTTCACTAACCTGTTAGAAACACTTCATAAACTGCCAGGAAAGCTTTATGAATAAATAGTACACCAATAACAACAAAACAAAACAGTACAAATCAATATTTTCCAGTTTTTCATAATTAATAATATAGAATTCTACATCTATGATATGCATGTACCACACTCACAATCTGAAAAGAGAGGGGAACAACAAGAACAGAAATATGCTAATTTCAAAAGGAAAATGCTTAAGCATTTGATCTAACTTAATTTAACCACCCCTTGTAGGGTCAAGGAATCTTATAATACTCTATAATAACACCAAATAATTGCAAGTTTTATAACAACATCAAGCTTCATACTTGCAGAGGTTCTCGAAGCCCATGTATTCATGCCGCTTAATCCTTCCAATCATGTTTACAATGCCTACGCCGCCTATTCAAAAACCAAAATCAAGAAAATGTTGTTACTTTCAAATTTAAAAAAATGCAGGCATTAGCGCACACACGAGAGAACGAATCGTGTTGAATTAAATCGATCCTGCAAGAAAGAAAAAAGAGGTTACCTAGTGATATTGCACTGACAAAGATTGTGAATGCCAGAATGAATATAATCAGAGACGCCCGTCCCAGTATGTTGATCAGCCTTCTCACAATATGTTGTCCAATAACAGCAGCAATGGTTGCAACAACAACAAAGTATAGGGCTGTAATTTGTTCAAACAAAATTTCGAATTTAGTGTCGTCAAAACTTCTCCAAAAAATATATACATATATATATATATATTTCTTCCTTAGTTTATGACACACAGGATTTTAGAAGGAAATGATTTACCGTATGGAACTGGAAAACGGTTTAGAAAGTAATACTCAACAACCGACATCGACGATGAGAACATCATTGCAAAGGTAGCAGTTGCACTAGATACCTGCATTGACATTCAAATATATTTCCATGAGAATAATAATAGGTTGCAAATAAAGAACACAAATGTCAATAGGTTCACTTTTTACTATAATAAATTAGGGCAGTGCATTTTAAATGTAGAATACAGATATGCATAGATGATGTGTCATTCTTTCTTTTTATAAACTGCTATATATGCATATCAGACGGAAATAGCAACGCACCTGAGGAGGAACCCCAAGCTCAAGAAACAATGGACCCATAATAAATCCACCACCAAGACCAAGCAGCCCACCAACCACACCTGCTAATACTCCAAAGAAGCAGTATGTAAGCAGTTGATGAACTTTCAAGTTGGCACCGGCATCTCCTTTAGATGCGATTTTTCTCCAACCCTTGTACAGCCCAATGGCCTCGAATAACGACACTCCAAAAGAGACGGGAATCTGCAAAACAGGTTCAATATAAGGTTTTTTCCTCAACAAAGAACGGAACGAGTTGTTTATACTAGTTTTGTAGAAGAATATGCACCGTACCTGAAGCAAATTGACCACCCAGTATAATGTGGAACAGGTAGTGGTGTAGGTCTGTTTCCAACACAAAAATCATGAATTGTTTACAAAATGTCCTCCAGAACGCATTTTTAATGTATAAGATAAAAATATATATTCGCAAGAGACACAGAGAGAGGAGGATAACCTTGAAGATCTGGAGAGCCAAAAACACGATCCAGACAAGAACAAGAAGCCCGAATTCCTTCCAGTAAACATTCTCAAGAATAGAGACCTGAGCTGATCATATTGGGTTAGATTCAAGAAATAAGTGAATTTGACATCAGTTTCTAACAAGAAACTCACCTCGGGTTCTGTTTCCTTCTGGGCTTCGCCATTGTTAGGTCCACTTGGAAGAAGCTTATATTCTGCTTCTTGACCATTATTGCCTGCATAAGAGAGGCAAGTTTACGTCAATCAGAAGATGACTCGCTTATAAAATAGAAGATTTTGAACAAAAGGGCCTTGATAGGATGGGCTAAACATATCACGTGCAAAATCAACCGACCATTTGCTTCTAGTCGCCTAGCAGCTTCCTGCAAAAACAATTGATATGAACTTAGGCTGATGATTATGATAGATACAATAAAAATCAACTAATCAGTCATTTGTTTGAGTTTTCTTGTTGATCCATGTGCTAACCTTTTTCATTATGGTTTCTTTTTTCCATGTCTCAACACCTCTAAGGAACGCCTTTGTCGATGTGCCTGCAATAAAAACATAAAAAAATCAGAATTTACAAAGACAAAGAATGCTTAAGAAGCAGAGAGATCATCACAATCTGCAATTACCTATAAAGAGAACTATGAGCAGCACTGTTACCATCCAATCAGCAAATATTACATTGAAAGCAACTCCAAGGCTGATACCGAGCATTAGCATAGGCTGAATGAGAACCGCTAAGTCATAATCAATAATCGGCATGTCTAGTGTGGGATGCCTGAGCCTTAGGTTATAGTAAACAGTTGAAGCAGCAGCACCCATGATCATACCTGAGAAACACGTGTAGCAAAAACTATATCCGTCATTCCAAAGCATATAAAAATAGGTCCGATTCTTACACAATCACCCTTTAGAAAAGAGAAAATCAGGGAGAGGAGGGGAGGGGGGGTGTGATGAGTATGAATAATCGAAGTTTGCACACGCTTAGACGGCTATGCAGAGTCATGGTATTTGATCTAACAACAATAAGAAACACGAAAACGCACAATTGTGAAGAATAAACGGTAATTCTTGTACTCTTACATTTCGAAATTGCAGTAGCTGATTTCGGATCAAATCCTATAACAAGTGTAAGCATTGGCACAAATATGCCTCCCCCACCTACTCCACCAACACTACCAAAGGCTGCTCCAAAGAATCCAATTATGCTACCGATGACGATTTGCCATCCAAATTTCAGTTCCTATAAATGACATGAAAATCACCTTTAGAATTTATATAACATTCAGAATAAGAAAGGATATGAAGCATACAAAAGTAGTCGACAACATAAGTCAATCACTTATAATTGTACCGAAATTCCGAAAACAAGTTACACATAATCCTAAACAAGCAATGCAACCAGAATCATGAACCACTACATCTGCACCTCAACCAAAAAGTTACTGCAGCAATTAAATAGCAGATCTGCCCAACAATTTCTACAAGCAAAAAGTTAGGCTAGAACTCATTCGAATATTCTGAACAGAAAAAACAGCTTTAGAGATAGTTGCATTTGCTTAATTGTAACTTAAAAAAAATAAAAAATTTAATCCCTAAACTTACAGGCCAAACATGTTGATAGCCAGATTTATCAGCTTGCCAGAGATAATTCAAAAGCTGGGAAACATGATTTGAATCAGGGGAGGTAGAATTTGATATATCACTTCTTATGCTTCTTTCCGCCGAGACAAAGATTGACGCCAATAGAAAACTCCAGACCACCGTCAAAACTGGTCCCAAAATTACGCCCCATTTCTCCCCTATCACAGCCATTCTATTTTAAAGCCCCTAAACTTCGAAAAATCCAAATTTCTTTTTTTTTTTTTTTAAACAGCCGGGCCTTCAGGAATTCTCCTAATTCTAAGGAACAAAAGCGAAAACAAAAAAATAACAGTTGTATTTTCTTCAGCACATTCTGTGTTCATGCACGCCGACAGAAAGGCATTTTTTGGCTTCAAACATTCTTGAAATCACAAAAGAAAAAGGAATTTTGAGGAATAAAATGCAGGAGAAAGAGAAATTCCGACTTTTTTCAGTTTCGGATGGTCAATTTTCTTGGGAACGCATGTGACAACATGTAAAGGTTTGCAAAAAAGCGAATTGAATTTTAATCTAAAAGGAAAAAGTAAGAGAAAAGAAGAAGAAATGCGTTAGAAACAAAAAAGAAAAAGAAATGCTTGTTTGAGGGTAAAGGATAAGCAATAAATTGAAGGAAGGAGGAGAATAACAGAAATGGCTATGGCTTTCAGTTTCAGGCTTTGTTATGTGTGGATGAAAGAAAGAGAATAGGAGTTGAAGAGTATGCCTATTATTAATGGGAAAATAAGTGGATGAGAGCTCTTACTGGCGGATAATCCATAATTCATAATACTATTATAGAGAGAGAAAAATGTAGTATGAATTAACTTGCTATGAAAAATCAAATAGATAAAACTTTTTAAATGTTGTTTTGATTATTATCAACCATGTTTGTACCTTATAATTCTTCTAATCAACGTACGACGAAAGACTACGACCAAAATTTTTTTTTTTATTTTAAATTTTTAATAACAACTGATGAGTCATCATCCGCCGCACAATACAGTTCAGCACAATACAACACATACATTAACAACACAAAACAACCTCTCGAACAAAACACGAAAAAAAACGAGGTAGGGGCAACACCGTGCAAAGCACGGTTACCCCACCTAGTATTACGTAAAGTTTTCTGCTGAATTAGGAATTGGATACGACGCAGTGATACAAGTAATTGCATTGTATGGTCACAATCATACTTGGATTATAATCACATCTCCAATAAAAATCTCATTTTCTTTCTTAAAAAAAGATATAGATGCAATGTATTGTGAAAATTAAATTAATTAAAAAGAAATGTTATGGTCACAAACCTTTGATTATGATAACATCTCATGTATCAATAGTGTAAGATGTATTATGCATATTTTTTTTATCTCTACTTTGTTGTGGACAATATTACCCTTTAAAAAGAATTCAAATGCATAAATATTAATTTACCAGAGCCAACATCAAAGGCCGTGGTTACTCGAGGGAGGGGATCCGAAACCACACTCTTTTTGTTTAAGCGATCATTTTTATTAAGAAATCAAACGGGAAAACCTCTGAGAGCCTACATCAATACAGACAAATGGGAATGATAACAAAATACAGGTAAAACACAGCCAAAGGCTAGCTAGTGGTAGAACTAAATAAATGAACAGCATGGGTCATTCGGTGATTTCCCGGGGCTAATTTGATAGCTTTGGAGATGAAGACATAAATTGAGGAGCGGGTTGCCTCATGTTCGTGAATCGGTTTATTCTTTCAGTGCCAAATACGGGAGCACAAGTCATGAAGGAGATATCGCTAGGTAGTAGCTTTTTGCAAGTTGCTCATTAGCTATGTCAAAAGACGGGCATTCGAAGAATGAAAAGGAAACAAAATAATGTAGTTTGAACCGATTTCTAGCGACCCGTATTTATTTTTAAGCACCAAAAGTTTGAGAACATGTAGTGTACTACGAAGACTATTTAGGGAAGCATAATCAAATTAATCTCTCAATACAAAACAAACATATTACACATCATATAACAATTAGACACGTTAGAAAGTAAACACCCCAACATAATTTTTGTGGAAAATCTCAGTTTCAGTCTTTAGTATTTTGATATACACACTTAACAAGGTGAAATTCCAAAAAAATAAAATAAAAAAATACATGATTAAATGGATCCTGATAATATTGGAATTGGGATCCTCTGTCGTGAAACCGTGTCTGCCGTGACGTTAAACGGCGTCGTTTTGCCTCCACACGACGCCATACGACGCCGCACAAATGTATCCGGTCTTCGCTTAATTTTAAAATTTCAGACCAAAACGACGCCGCTTTTAGCGTCACGCAAAGATCTGCCGTGAATGCCCTACGGCAGAGGATCCGACCTCATAATATTGAGAGTGATAACATGAACGGAAAAATGTCTTTGATCAATTACCGATATGGTTCAACCAATAATGATATAAGAAGTAATTTTTTTTAAGACACAAAAAGTATCTTTTTAATTTTCCAGTTATCATAGCGCCTCGAATAGTCGAATGACAACCACATTTTCTTTGTTTTTTTTTTTTTTTCTATTAGACAACAACATAATTTCATAAGAGTAGTTTCACAAAACTATCGCAGACAAACCAAAAAAACAAGTAATTAACATACTCAACAAAAACAACAAAGTTGTTTTTTTTTTTTTTTTTTTTTTTTATGGACAAAAACAACAAAGTTTTATTCATGGCAGACAACATCTTTGGGTTCGTATTGGGTTAAGGCATAATAAAAACACCAAAACCAATCTGGCGTAATATGGTTTGGTTTAAATCAAGCCAGATAATTTGGTTAACAATTGGTTTGAGCTGGTCTGATATTTGTTTTTCTTTTTTCATTAATTGCTCATGCCTACCTAAAATTTTGGTTTGCCTTGGTTCTCTTACCCAGCCATATTCATGTCAAAGAAGCACACACTTGTATCCACACTAATACTCGAATCAAGCGGCTTTGAGTTAATGAATTTCGATGATTCTGGCTAGTACTAATCGCCTTATTGATATATTATTTTAATTTAAATAATCAACTTCACATTAAATGATTTTATCACACGAGTAAATGCACGTAGTGATATCCAAATGACATGTCAAAGATTCATCATATCCATAGTCACATGCAGAGGTGTCATTGAGTCGAGTCGAGCCGAGTCGATAATCTTTAAGACTTGAGTTTGACTCGATTGAAAAACCCGGGTTCAAAACTCGGCTCGATCTCGATTGAGTCGTAAACAAGCAAGATCAAATTCAACTCATTCAATACCCGATATAATTTGACTCGTCTCGTAAGCTCAATTAAAACGGTGCAAGATTGAGCTCGTCTCAAATAATAATTAAGTATTTAAAAAAATATATTTTTAATAATAATTAATTATATAATTTTTAATATATATAGCTCGATTAACTTGTGATATACTCGATTATTATAATTTGAAGTTCGAGTTTGGCTCTTTTAATTATTCGAATAGCTTGATTTGACTTAAAAAAAATTAAGTCAAACTCATTTACGAATCGAGTACGAATAGATTACAAGTAATGGAATGGAATGAATCTGGTGGAATAGAATGCAATGGAATGGAATGATATCATTTCATTACCGCGTTGGGTAGGCAATGGAATGAAATCATTTTCCTATTGCAGGGCTTATTTTTCCATTCCATTCCGATCATTCTATTGGATTTTTTATGGAATGAAAATCATCTATTTTCATTCTGTTGAAATGAAAACATATTCCAATCTTTCGTTGGCAAACACGTCAAATTGATTGAATGAAATGAAAAAAACATTTCATTCCATTATCACAATCCAAAATGTCATTAATGTACTTTTCACTGGTCCGTGTATATATGTATGTATATGTGCATGTGTAAATGGGAAATAACATGTTTAACACATTTTCGTTCAAACACGGAGTTGTGGCCCTTTTTAAGCAGAAGAGGAAGACTTTAACAATCAAGTCAAAAAACCCTTTTATTTTATCATTAGGACGTGGCATGCTTATCAATACCCTTATCAATGGAAAGTTCTTACCCGGAGAGTCTTTGTGTGCACCGATCATTGGATGCGCGATATGTATGCAAGAAGACAAATTAACGGTGCGCACGAGGAGAATGCGGGTTAGAATTTCCTCTTATCAATACCTTTAGCTAGCAGTTAATTGTATTTACATTTAAATGGTTTATGCCGGCACCACGTACTTAATATCGTGACCTTTTTTTAGTTTATTTTTTATTTAGTCCGGAATTACATATGTATTTCTTTTTCTTTTTTACTTTAGGCATCACATTAGGGACGTTAGTGTTATTGGCGTTTTTCCTCAATAATAACGTTACTAGACTGGCGTTTATCACCCGTGATACTTTTATAACTACTAACAAAATGCACGTGCATTCGAACGTGTTTTGGTTAATGAATGCCTTTTCGAACAGAAAATGTCTTAATACATATATTTTATTTTTTCCGGTCATACCCTTTAATTATCCGTTTTTCATGCTTATTTATTTAGAGACAAACTTAGGCAGAATGTTGTATTTTTCTGCCCATATCTAGGTCAGATTGTATGAAATATACATTCTGACCAGTACTATTGGATGTAGAAAACACTGAAATTATGACTCAAATTAAGTCATAATAATCAATCATATTCTGACTCATGTTGAGTCAGAATAGTCTGTGATACATGGAAAGATGTTACCTTTGGTTGAATAGTGTGTGATATTGAGGTAGTCTCAATATTTAACTTGATATAAAATATTGACAAATTTATAATTGTCATTGATCATCCAACTCGGTGTATATTGTCAAACCTTGGACGATAATGTGTTTATTTATCAATATCTTATTGCTTACTCTCAAAAAACGGTTAAACCCTAACCGAAAGGGTCCTCACTCCTCTAACCCACGGAATGAGTGGAGATGTTAATCATGTAGCCTAGTGGCTCAGAGTCAAGGGCTGCCATTATACCATGATACTGGAAAGAAGTCGTCCCATAGGGGATTCGAACCTCCAACCTCCAGCTTCCGGTCCGGCTGTCACTATAACACCCAAGCTCTTTACTCTCAACATTGACTTTGAAGGTTGAATACCAACATTTAAATTTACCTATAAAGGTTATATTTCACGTATCTAAAACTCAAAAATTTAGTTACATATGTATGTCAATATTTTATATCACATTGAATAATGATCAATGTGTATTATAAAACAAAAATTGTGAATATACTTTTTAAGAAGTTAATATAATTCCTTTTAAGTTGTTAAATAGTAAACATATATATATTATTGATGTTGAGTATGGTTGATTTCTAAGTTAATTTTTTTGGCATTGTTAACGGCACCACAACCGATTTACTTGGCATCACACTTCGTGCATATTTCGACTTTGGATTGTTCGAATTTTTTTTAACTCCTTCAGAGTCGAATTTTATGCATAACTTCGACTCTAGGGAGGTCAAACTTCATTGTAGTGCCACAACAGTAGATTGAGTGTGGTGTCATTAATAATATCCCGTTTTTTCACGTGTATTTTTAGTCTCTTTAAAAGCATTCGCATCAGATCCTTTTATGAATTTTCTATTTTACATGTTTAAATACATGTTATCTAGTTTACATAATCGCTATTCACAATTAAATACATCAGATTCTCTATTTTATATAATGCAGTAGATATAAAGGAAAACTTACCGAATCTGGATTAATACGGTAGATGTAAAGGAAATTTTACATAATCTAGAATTTGCAGTAAAATATAGAGTATTTATTGCAGTGTTATTTTTCGTACTAAAATCTCTAAAATAATGTTTTTAAACGCTTTACACTATCTACTGCAAGTGCTCTAAAATGGATAAAAATTAATTATGATCAATATTTATTTGTACCAAAAAAATCACTTAATAAATACAAGACTTTCATAATAAAATATTGTGAAATACCTCATAGGAAAACATACTCACAATTAACGTTTGTAAAAAGAATGATAAAAACATTCTTTCATCTTTATGTATGTATATATGTGTGTATATTTATTTATTTATGCATACACATAGACATATATCAACTTTGATTAGTTATGAATAATAGTATAAAAGGATGTCTATTTTTTTTAAAAATGGTTTTATAAAGGATTTTAATGTGCACTTAGAGTCTTAGACCCCATCTCATATGCAAGATTGTTTTTATCTTTATAGTGTAAATAGCAATAAATGTGATTGGATAGACGGGAATTGAAATGAAAAAGTCGATATCATATATGTAATGGGAAACGTTATTATATAATAGTTTTAATGTAATTGTAGTAGTTATGGACTAATTAATTGTATACGGGTTGAAGTTTATTTTTCCAAATCCTTTGACATTAAGGACATAGTGCATTATGTTTTGATTAATCACCCTTATAGTTTATTAACGGTTTATTCTCGAATTGTATTATTTCTTCTACATCCTTCTCATTTTTCTCCCTTACGCCGTTAATAACATTCTAGCGCCTATATCTTCACATCTATATCTTCAAAAATCATGATTCTTTCAGTATAGATTTCATCTTTTCGATCTCATTTTTACGATCCATATACCACATTTTGATGTCATTTATGTACTATCATCAAAATGCACGGTTGAAATATACGTCAATTGTGGATTTGGAAAGTAATGTGAAGATGCATTCACTTTAGATTTCCTGAATGAAAGAGAGGTGATTCAAGAATTTACTGCATATGTTTTTCTTGTTGTTATCGACTTTTGCAGTAAATTGAAACTTATGCGCTTTGTTACCCAGAGGAGAAAAGATTATGTTTAACTGAATTATCTCTTTCTCTTTATGTTTTCACATAAAATAAACTTGAACATACTTTTTACAGCAAGGTGATTTATATCATGTCTTGTACCTTAATTATTTCCGGTTAATCTAAGGTTTTCTTATTAATTTGAACACATGTTGTTGGTACCTTCATTAGGGTCACATAATATGAGGTTTTCTTTTGAATGATCATGAGTAACATTCTTTTTTAGGGGGGGTTACATTGCTCTCACACGTCTATATTTCTAGTCAATTTGGTGGATTCAAACATATTCACTGGATTCGTGCAAAACTCTTTGAAGTTATTCTCAATGTGTAAATTAATCACTATATATAACTTGTTGATTAGAGAACATATACTTTAATTCTTCACTATAAAGACAATGGGTTGATTTTTGTGCACCTAATAAGTGATCATTTTGATGAAAAATGTAAGCCAGAAGAAATTCACTATGACTTTCCATTGTGATCAATTGAAATTACACAGTGTAATGCTTACAACCACCTATGGTTTTACACAACAAGTTCTGTGAGCTGAGATGCTTTACCTTCAAGCATAATAATATCTACATTTTCCTTCATGATTTATGCATCTTTATCTTCAATCTCAACATTCTGTCCATTTACCAACCTACAATATGAATAACAATAATAAAAAGAAAAAAACACAATAAGATACTTCAATGATGTCTCGCTATTTAGTTTCGGTGTTGTATACATACACTTCATTTGTCACTGCAAATATTGTTAACATTGATAGTGAAATGGTTCTTACACCCTATTACCCACTATAATGACAATGAATATACATAGTAAATCGTTCTCTCATAGAATGTTAATTTAATACGTGGCCATTTGGTTGCCACATATGAGCTAGGAGAATGAACCATAAAACCACATTGCTAATATATGTTGAACTACCATTTCTCCCAAGCTTAAGCTGATGGAGAGGTAGATAATTAACAATTTATATATCACCATACGCTCCCTCAAGTGTGGGCCTGTAAGAGAAAAGAATGACCTAACACTTGATTTTTTTTTTTGAGTGTGGGTCTGTAAGAGAAGAGAAAGACCCAACACTTATTGATTTGATTTTTTATTTTTTGAAAATTGTGCTTGGAGCGGGGTTTGAATACATGACCTATGGCTCTGATATCATGTTGAACTACCATCTCTCTCAAAAACTTAAGCTGATTGGGAGGTAGATAATTAACATTTTATATATCACCATAATATACAGTCAAATAGTGTTTAAATAGAATTTATTTTTATTTACTTTTGTGTATTATAAAAGTGAGAAACGTAGTTATAGTAGTTATAAATCTTAATATTATCTTGTATATAGAGCTGTTAACGAGCCGAGCCGAGCCGAGTATTGGTTGTTCGAACTCGAGCTCGTTAAGCTCATGAGCTCGTTCGAGCTCGTTCGTTTGTTAAACGAACAAAAAATTTTGTTCGAGCTCGGCTCGTTTAAAACATGAACTGTTCGAGCTCGGCTCGTTAGACATATTTTTTGTCTTTTGGCTCGACTTTGGCTCGAATTCGGCTCGAAATTCGGCTCGAGTTCGGTTCGTTTGACATATATTATAAGCATATAAGCATGTTCGCGAACATTATATAAGTATGTTCGCGAACAATAAGCATGTTCGCGAACATAATAAGCATGTTCGCAAACATAATCGAACGTTCGCGAACCAAGCTCGAGCTCGGCTCGTTAAGCAAACGAGCCTACAATCATGTTCGAGCTCGGCTCGTTAAGCTAAACGAACAAACGATCACGAACACTAACGAGCCGAACACGAGCTTGTTCACGAGCGGCTCTGTTCGTTTAACAGCTCTACTTGTATATGCAATAATATTTATTACCTATACGAATTAAAAATAAATAGCGGAAAAAATGGACATATGCTTGCACTTTTGTTTGACTTTTGATGTCAAACTTTTGGAAATGATTGACGTTTCATGTTTTGTTACTCGACATGTTCACAATTGGGTTATATTGTATTGGATAACAAACACATACTACCTTCATAAAAAATATAAATCATCGCTGACTTTTAAGACGTATATTAAGGAGGCGATAACTAATCGAATTTTACACTATCATCATGATGAAATTACCTCTAGCCCTTGTTCACCAATTGCGATAAGTAAATAATGAGTAATTTTGTCATGATAGTGTAAAATTTGATTAGTTATCGCCTCCTTAATATATCGTGTCAAAAATCAACGATGATTTATATTTTGAATCTGAAAATAAACATATGTAAGTGAAAGGTTAACAGTCTAAAATACTCATTGATTATGATTAATGCAATAATTGTTAAATAATAAAAGGTGATATGATTAATAATAAATTATGGGTAATATAGAGAAAATGGATACTAAATGTTGCATTGGTAATGTAGAATGTTGTATTGTAAGTCAAATCTAAAGATGCAAGATGACTTATATTTTGGGAAAGAGGGAGTAAGTATTTTTTGTAATAATAATGTTAATTTTTTAATATTTTATATTAATTTTAGTATTCAATGGATGAATTAGTTGTATTCATCCTTTCATATGGTGAGATAAATAGGTTATAATTTGAATAAAATATAATAATATTTTAAATTTTTATTCCGTACAGAAATATTCTTTTTTTTAAAGCGGGAATATTAATTTTAGATATCGAAAGAAATCTAACAATGACAAATTTTATAATACAACCGTTGTAGCAAGGTTGTACCAAGTGGCATACATTACAACCATTCATTTCTAACCTCCCACACACGATAAAAGTGTATTATGTGAAAGAGAGTAAAAATGAGAGGCTCTAATGTATGACACTTGGTACAACCTTCTTACAACCGTTGCACCATAAAGTCTCTCAGGTAGATTTGTTTTATCTTACATAATTTTTTTCTCATTTGAACATCAGTTCATTGTTGTACGATGAATATTTGCATGACCTTTTGGTATCGGCATGACTTTTTTGCCGGGAACAATGGGATAGTTTATGACTCTCTCTTTTTTTTTATGAATTATGCACAGAACTTTTGGTATGAGCGGAGAACTTTTGTCTGAAAAGATGAAGTGTATTTATAATATTTTATTACTACTATTCTTCTTTTTTCACAATAAAAATTTAGTTTCCTACATATGAACGTTTTTCTTAATGTGCTGATCTTTATCCTCTCCTTTGTATTTAATATTATTATTGTTATTATTATCATTATTATCCTAGTTATGGATTGTTTGATTTGATTTTTTTGAATGCATTTATTCGCACCACGTCAAACCTACCGCTATACCACTTTATATTTTACACCACACCTTCTACTTTCATACCACACTTTTAAACTATATCCACACCAAATTTTATTATTTTTATTATCTCCTCAACACTTCTAAAATAAACAAAAACCCCCCTCCCCATTTCATGAACCGTCCCTCCCCAGCGAAGTTATCACGTGGTGAGGTATTTTGAGCCGAAGTAATGAGTGAAACGATCGAACCACACGCTTTAAATACTGAGAATGAAATCACGTGTCACATAGCTCTTCTTGCCACACGGACCATGTCCGCATACGTCTATACCAGGGAAAAAGCACCCCCTCCCCAGTCCCCACTCTCCTTCTTCCTCTTCTTCCTCTTCTTCCTCCTGCTACATTCTCTATTTTTTGTTTCTTTTCTTCTAACACTGGATTTTTCACAAATCAGAAATTTGAACCATTCGAGGGAGGAGTCACGGGTTGCCGGATTTTAAGGAGTTGGGTTGGGTTGGGTTTCAGTCTTGACGAGGGAGGAGAAAGGAGGGCTGGGATTCAATTATTCAAATCGGGGTAGGGGGGTTGTGTTCAAATCGGGGTCGGGGGAGCTGGGTTTAAATCGGAGAAGGGGAACATGGTTTCAGATTGGAGGAGAGGCGGCGTTCAGATTGCGGGGCGGGGAGAGAGTTTCAGATCGGGGGAGGGGGAGCAGGGAGGGGTTTCAGGTGCGGGGTTTGGGTGGGTTTCAGGTAACGGGAGGGAGATGGTGGAGATGGGTGGTGGAGATGGTGGAAATGGGTGGTGGTGGGTGGAGAAGAGAAGATGGATGAAGATGGATTGATTTATTATTTGATTCTCATATGGAGCTGCTAGGTGTGGAATTGTCCGGCCATGGTTGCTCCGGCAACTCGCCGGTGGTTTTTTTTTTTTTTTTTTTTTTTTTTTTTTTTTTTTTTTGCTTGCCGGTGTTGGTTTTTTTTTTTTTTTTTTTTTTTTTTTTTTTCTTTCTGAACCTTCTTGATTCAAAATTGGGGACATGGAGGAAGATGGTGGTGGCGGGTGTTGGTGAGTGTTGGTGGGTGTTTTGATTTGGTGATTGTAGAGGAGGAAGGGTGGTGGTTGGTGGTGGGTTTTTTTTTCCGGCGGCCACACTGAAAAACAGCCCCATCTAGGGCAATTTTGGAGGGGCGGTGGAGATGGTGGAAATGGGTGGAAATGGGTGGTGGTGGTGAGATGGATAATATAATAATACTTTGGAGGGGTGGTGGAGATGGTGGAAATGGGTGGTGGTGGGTGGAGGGGGAGTGTTTTGTAAATTGAAAAAAATTGGGTGAATATATGATAATATAATAGTTTGGTGTTAGTAAAAAATGATTGATAACAGGTAAAAAAGGATTTTAATATGGTGTAACGGTAAGTTTGGTGTGGTGCAAATAATATCTCCCATTTTTTTTAAGGGCAGTTTTTCGTTTCTTTAACTTTGCTTGTTCCTGTCAAAAAAAAACTCTGATTGTTTTTTTTTAAAAATTAATATTGGTTATTAACTTTTTGTCAAAAAAAAGTTATGGATTGTTTTTTTTACATATTTTCACGGAAGTTATAGTTATTTGTTAAGTATGATGGTTTTTTTTTTTATTTTATACTTTTATTATATTTGATTATTACATTTGATTTTTGTTGTTTATCCTATTAACATTAATATTATCGTTATATTATGGAGAAATTTTTTTTAGGGGAAACACTCGAGGGGAAACATTTTTGAGGGGAAACACATTGACTCTTTTAATATAGTTATTATTATTATAATTATATTAATAATTAATTAATTAATGATAATGATAACGTCAGTGTCATTGACGTTATTATCGAAAACCAACGCAGTGCCAGTGACGTTATTATCGAAAACTGTTATTAACATTATTTTACATAAAAATAATCGTGATGCTTGAAGTAATTTTTTAACTGACGGAAGCAATTATGGTGTGTCGGTAGAAAAAACCTACATCTAATTTCTTGTCTATGGTAAGCCCACCTGTGTGCCTATGGCCCAAATCTTTAAAATGAAAAAAAAAATCCTATTATTTACTAAAAAAAAAAGCCTTTTTTCTACCCACTTAATATCTTAATATTAAACTAATATCGAAATATAACCTTATTATACTGATTTATTAATATTATCATATGTAAAACAAAGCTTTAGGTTCAGTTTTGGTGTACAATCGTACACTTTGGGGCTCCACACCCCCAAGTGATGTTTTGACCACTTGTTTGACATATATTGGTTAATAAAAAGGTTCCGTTTGTTTTGGTCCAAGTCTTTTTGGGAGTTTTTTTTACATCACATCACCAATCATTTCTTACAATTTCCCACCAATCAAATCTTCAACTACAAATAAAAAAATATTAAATCATCTCTCATCATTTCACTTTATCAACTTTATTAGATTTTTTACCATTATTTTATTCATTATTCTACTTTATTTCACCAATCATTTCATAATCTACACCAATCATTATTCTACTTTATTTTACCCCATCAACTTTCTAATCATTACTTTAATCACTTTATCTAAAAAACTCCAAAAAAAACTCCTAAAAAAACTACAACCCAAAACAAACGCATATTCCCTAAAAGAAAAAAGTTTCCATGTAAACTCGGGTCGGTATTTAAAATTTGATGGCTATTGCATATTTCCTACAAAATACAAAGATTTGCTAATTGGAACACATTTTTACGAAGAACACTGTAAATGGGACCACAAACGATCTATCCAGACAACATATTTAGAAAAAATTTCAAGTTTGCAGTGGTCGAGATTCATAGTCGAGTTTTATGGATAAATTCGACTCCAAAAAAAATAAAATTTCATTTTGATGGCTCAAAAATAGATTGACTGAGGTGTCTTTAACCCGTGACTTTCATAAAAAAAAATAGATTTTAAAAAAATGTGCTAGAGTGTAAGTAATACATGGCTCGTAAAAGCGTACGTGAAAAATCTTGAAGTGACCCATGATTTGAATACCGTTTATGGAAAAAAGAAAGGAGAAGACGTTTATATTCACATATTTTACTCATGTCATTTGTCTTTGTCACTTTAATTAAATGAATTATTGATCAATTTGACCATAATTCAGGTCATTTCCTATTTGGAGGGGTTGATATGGCACGAAACATGCTATATTTAGTCTCATGGTCAAATTTCATTATGAAAACAAGTACAATTTTTTTTTTTCGAAGGGAAAATAAATACAATTTCTTGCTTTCATTTTTATTTTTAAATTTGTTATGACACAACTTAATTTATATACCATATGATATGCATGTTGGGTAAAAATCTTTCCTCTGTTTATCCACAATTATAATTTGGTTTTTTTATTCCCCTCGAAACGAAAGATTTTATTAAACGCCGGGACTAATGCCGGTAAAACACAAGAACAACGTCGGACACCGCCGATAAAGCCGGATCACAATTAGACAAAGCGAACTAAAGGGGATCGGACGCCGACGCCGGAAAAAGGAAATAGGCGAGGCTTTTGTTTTTGTTTTTGGAAGAGGACAATAGAAGATTCAAACCCAGGTTAATACCGGAAAATACACCGACCCCGCCACTAGATTACGTTCATTTATAATTTGAACAGAAAAAGTAAACGGTACATGACTTTTGTATCATTAGAAATTATACAACACATTTTATATCATTGTTTAGGTTGGTCATACGTCGTAATTAATGAGTCTTATATCATTATTAATGTTAAAAAATATCGGGTTACTCGTCATTACGCAACCATTATAGTTGGGCTTGGCCTTAGTAGCACCAAAAATAGATAAAAAGACTCTAATCAATCTCCTCGAGCCCAATACTATTTTCTTCAAGCCCAATAGCATAGATATTACATTTAATGGGCTGATTTTCATTCTTTTTGGGCCGGATCAAATCAGGTGCGTTTTAATTGTGTTTTGCCGGTAAAGTTACTGTGGTGTAAAATAAGGTTCTCTCTTATACTTTTAAGTTTTAACTTGATACGCTTTTAACAATTTCTCCGATAATTATAACTAATCTTTCCTCCTTTTTTTTAAGTAATAACTGTAATTTTTTGTCAATAAGGTAATTAATAAGAGAAGGTAATATTCAGAGACAATTACAATAAAATATGATGTTTACAATAAAGACATGGAAGAACCCAAGGTTACGTTTGTTTTGAGTTGAAGTTTTTTTGGGAGTTTTTTTAGATAAAGTGATTGAAGTAATGATTAGAAAGTTGATGGGGTAAAATAAAGTAGAATAATGATTGGTGTAGATTATGAAATGATTGGTGAAATAAAGTAGAAGAACGAATAAAATAATGGTAAAAAAGGTAATAAAGTTGATAAAGTGAAATGACGAGAGATGATTTAATAACTTTTTATTTGTAGTTGAAGATTTGATTGGTGGGAGAATTGTAAGAAATGATTGATGATGTGATGTAAACAAAACTCCTAAAAAAACTCCGGCCAAAACAAACGGAACCCAAGATTGTGCAATCAAGGAGTGTTTGAAGATGATAGTTTATGTTATGCTTTTCTAGATGTTTATTAGGTTTTCCTTTTTATGTTTGCTAAGAGAGCTAATTGTTAGTATTTTTTTAGGGGTTAATTGTTAGTTTTCTTTGGAGTATAAAGTTGTAATAGTTTATGGAAAGATTAATGGAATAAGAATCATAGATTTTCAATTTTTTATTTTTTTTTCTTCAATTGATTTTTCTTCAAGTAAATTGGTTTTAACGCTTCCGTTTTGTTGTTTTTGTAATATCGTGATGAGTTAAGAGTAACATGATTTTAAATATGACGCGTGGTGATGTGTTATTGTTCGATAAAATAATAGGATACCAAAAACAATTCGGGATATAATATGTTTCACGGAAAGTGGACATGTGATTAAGCTGGTGTTGAGTGGACATGTGATTAAGCTGATGTCAACACCTAACAATATGTTTCAGGTTCATGCATGTATGTATACCATTTTTTTTTTTTTTTTTTTTTTTTTTTTTTTTCTGAAACGAAAGGAGGAAATGGGGAAGGGGATCGAACCCCTGGGCTCTCACTTGTGCCAGTAGAAAAAGCTGGTGCGCTTAACTTACCCCCTGGATGAGCCTTATGCTCATGTATGTATACCATTTCCCCACTAATTAAATTACAAAAAAAATAATAATACTATTAATAAGTCGTGAGATCGGCCATTGGACACTTGCTTTCACACGGTGGCAAATGGGAACATGGAGTCCATTAGGATATTGATTGATGTTTAGGGTGTGACCTTGAGCAAAGGCTGTGAAGACCAGAACTTTAGGCCTCCGGATTTCTATGAATTTTCTGATAAAAGTTTGTTTTAACACTAATTTTATGTATTTGAATAAAATCAACTTACACAATCATTCCACCTTCAATTCAGCATTCGGTTTTTGTGTGATTTCTTACAATTTCTTTCTTTTTATTAACGCGAGAGTATTTGATTTGAAGGGAATATAAAGTAAACATCAATTTTTTGTACTACATAATAGTGATAATACAACTAATCGTCTCTCCTAATTACTGCTACGTCAGTTTTCTTTTTCTCTTTAATTGAAACATAAGCACACTTACGTATATCATAACTCATCAAATCAAAGCGGATTTGCGAATTGTTGACAAAAAATATTTGTGCTTAAAATCTAAAAGCCTCGTCCGGTAAAATGGCATTGGATCCCGGATTTCATAAGGCTGGCTCTGTTTAGGGTCGTTATTATCTTCGTTCATTTTCAATAAACAATTTCATAATTTATGTTTTTTCATCATTTATTTAAGGCTTTGCCTACCTAATGTAGTACATTCCTCTTATCAAAAAAAAAAAAAAAAAAAAAAAATGTAGTACATTCCGACCACAAATTTTGTTAGTGCATTAATTAAAATCATGAATATAAATGCTTGGGAGGTCCCTATAATAGAGTTTATGCAAAATTAAAATTTCACTTTTAATCATTTTTTGCTCAAACATGAACACTAAACTCTAAATTGAGACTTACTACCATGTATATAATTTATAAGGGGGCCTTTAACTGCACCATATTAAATATACCATTGTTTTTAAGAGCACTTTAAGAGCACCACAGTTCATGTATATTTTTAAGCTTTGCTGTAGTGCCGCTAGTTATTTCGTATGATGCCAATAAAAACTCCCAATTTACAATCCTAATTCAAATGAGAGAATATAATTTTAAATTAACCATAAGATAGAAGTGGTGAAATATTGATTAAATAATTCAAATTTTTTTACGTCAACAGAACTTGTAAGAGAAATGTTTTGTGGCACAACAAAATATACACAGTACCCTAACAACATTTTTTACCATTGACTTTTATGAGACTACATTATTAATCAATAGGTAGGTCTCACATCATAATCAATGATCAAAAAATGTGTTGTACACTTTGTTGTGTTCATTTTATTGTGGCACTATCACTACTCGTAAAAGAAAGCCACTTATTTAAAGTTTACAACTAATTTCTGCATGACCTTCTGGGTCGTGGTATCAACCGTATATAATGAAATGATTGATATAAGAATTATAAAAAGTAGTGGAATTAATAAAACGATGTATAAAAAATGGGGGTTCTATCGGCATCCTTATTTTTATTACTGACATCCTTTACTTAATTATTAGTTTCTTACTTTTACACATCACAAATTTAATTCATACACCACATAAATATTATAACAATAAAACAATTACACTTTAACCCATAATTAATACAAAAATAAATTTCTCTTTTCTTCTCCAAACCAAAAACCTTAATTCATCTTCACCCTACTCCCCCTTCTACCCCACCTTCCTCCTCCTCCCTCAGCCGCCGCCCCCTTCTTCCTCCGCCCCCTTCTTCCTCCGCCCTCAGCCACCCTAGCTTAAAATAAATAAATAAATTCGCAGCTTCTTCTTCTTCTTCCACTTTAACTTCCTCTTCCTCCTTCCATAAATACATATGCAATATATTGATTAAATCATAACTACAAGGGTTTCATTTCTATTTCTCACGTGATGAGTGGAGATATTAATCAGATAATCTAGTGGCTCAGAGTCATGAATTTGTTATTATAGCAAAAAATTAATATATTGAAAATTTAAAAGTAAGGACGAAGCTAGAAATTTATTAGAAAAATACTACCTCCGTCCCAAAATGTAAGTCCATCTAGCATTTTGGATTTGTTCCAAAATGTAAGTCAATTTAGATAACTAATGAAATATTTATTACATTTTTCTCCTTTTACTCCTTTTACTCCTTTCTTATTATATACCCACTCACTCTTTATTACTTCATATTAATAACGGTCAAAGGTTATTTTAATTTTTTTCATTAAAATTAATGACACATAACAAATTTAATCAACTTTCTTAATCTGTATGAGAAAACTCAAACGGATTTACGTTTAAGGACGAATGTAGTATGTCTTATGAATACATGAAGCAATTTATTGGAGGAGTTAAAACAAGGACATGGCCTAAAAGATCATCATCAAAGTGGGTTAGTGGACTGTGCTTGAATGATTGGATAAGATGCATATATTATAATAATGTATAATTTATACTAGACTATCTAATTTCGGGCTCATTCGGAAAAAAAAAACTGAATTATAATGATGTAGTAATTTATACCGGACTCATCAGAATATCCCGTTTAGGATCTGAAGTCATTATCCTAAAAAACGTTCAAATGAAGTCTATAAAAATGGGAAATGCCCTACCTTTGAGTGCAGTTTGAACTATTGATTTACGTAATTGGAAGTAACCAATTATGTTTACGACGAAACCTAGAAACCGATCACTGATCAAATTTGAGTCCCTGTCCAGGATAGACCTCAATAGATCTCTCTACCATTTAGCCGTTTAGAGGCCAATAGAGTTATTCACTTTATCTGACCGCCCACACATTGCGATATAGACCGGTGCCTTACCAAGAATGACATAATGTTTAATCTTTTACTATACACTTATGTAGTTTATTATTGATTAACTATCCACCTAAGTATTTTCACGGTAAAACTCACTTACCAAGTATTTTCAAGGTAAAACTCACTTAACAACTCTACTCCCTCACTTAGACTTTAGACACAACACCCTAAGCACGTACACAGATATTGATGAATACCAATTCATCAATACACAAGCCTATCATACTCTTCCGACGGTCCCGAACTTCAACTCCTACGAATAATCCATTCGGTGCCAGAACTAAATGCATCATAGGCTTAATCCAAGCTTGTTCATGTTCATTTAACATTATTAGACCAAGAAACAACACTCAAAACTGGCCTTGGGGCTTAAAACAGGCTAAACACAACAAACTGGACCAATGTGCACGCATGCTGCTCAATACGCGTGCATTGAGCTCCAAAAAATATTCAGGATGCTGCTGTTCTGACAATGCACACGCATTGTATCTCTATGCGCGCGCACAAACGACTCTAAATCCCTCCCCCACCTTCTGCCTTGGCCAATGCGCACGCATTACCCCTAATGCACACGCATTGAGGCTCTGAACCAAAAACCAGACATTCTGCTTCATCAATGCACACGCATTACTTCCTATGTGCGCGCATTGAGCGCAGTAACAACCTCAAATGCAGTTTTCTACACCTTTCCGATTTCTAACCAACTCCAAACATGTTTAACACCAGAAAATCAGCAAAACAGCAAAAATACATGACTTCAACATGGTATAGCATCACATACTTTGCACAACAACATTTGGGCATGATTTCTAACATCAACTACATCAGAACACAACTCTAACTTCATAAAACTCAAATTAAAGCAATAGAGAAGATCTTCTTACTTGATCAAAGCACAACTTCAAAGGAAAACTGCAGCACATCCTCAAACTCCAACAAAACTTATTTGATCATTAACCAATTCAAGAACTAATTAGGATCAATGTTTCTAACTATTCAGAACTACGAATTACACAACCTTCTTCAACCAAACATGACAAAACGTGATGAATCCAAGATTATAGCTATTTTTATACCTTGATAAAACTTCATGCTTTTAGTATCAAAACGATCTCCGTCTCTTCACGATTCTTTTGCTCTACTCTGTAATCCATCAAGAACCTTGTGAGATAATTGGAAAAATCTCTTTAGTCTTCTTATTTAACTCAAGCGTACAAGTTGAACGTGAAGGATTATGATTATTATTTTGGTAACCCCCTTTAGTTAATGGGATGGTTATTTCCAAAACAAAACCTCCCATTAACTCTAATAAACGTATTAAATCTAATAAATCCCACTAAGTTTTACCATAATTAATAATTTCTTTTATAAACTTTAAATCCATAAAAAAAATATAATATTTTGTTTTCACAAAATGACACGTCTGTCCTTTCACGAAAATCAAAATATTACAACTACTATCTAAATTCAGACTCAACTCGAGTTGTGAAACATGTTAATTTCAAGCTACCCACGTTTAATAAAAATACTAGAAAGGCGTACCGTGTGATGCACGGTAGACCCTTTATTTTATATTTTTACCAGTTTATAGTTTCGGCCGATTCATTTGTGATGTAATGTGTCGAAATTTTTCTGTTTGAATTATGCTACGTAGCTGACCAAACCATTTCTAGGGCTGTAAACTGCCCAAATTGCCTAGGGATGACTCCAGAAAATTGTTCTTGGAGAGTATGCTGATGACAAAAGGAAGGAATACAGAAAATCAAGAAACATGGGAGAAAAATCGAACAAAATAAAAACAGTGACAAACAAGAGAAAGGAATTTAATACAATTTGTAAGTAGAACCAAACATGAAGCTTGAATAGGTTACGATGTAATAACTCCAGAAGCCACCGTCAGCATAAATTTGGCTTAATTTGTAGTCGACTCATTCCATACAACATAAACTGCAACATTTTATCAGAGACAAAAGAAGAAGAGAGTACACCAGGAAACGAAAGCAGGGAGATTAAAATGGAAGAAGAATATCAAGATTTGGCAGACCTGACAAAATAATCTAGAAACGAGAATAAAAAACCAATATGTATACTACTGTTTGTTAGCAGAGCCTATTTATTTTTACCTATCAAGAAGATTTCTTTCCCCTCACAAATTCTTCGCTTAGAATCGGTGGAGATGGAAAAAACCAAACCACAGCAGCAGGATAGTAAGAAACTACAAGGAGGAATTTAATCTAATTGAGACGAAGTAGGAATTGTGAGATATTACAACTACTATCTAAATTCAGACTCAACTCGAGTTGTGAAACATGTTAATTTCAAGCTACCCACGTTTAATAAAAATACTAGAAAGGCGTACCGTGTGATGCACGGTAGACCCTTTATTTTATATTTTTACCAGTTTATAGTTTCGGCCGATTCATTTGTGATGTAATGTGTCGAAATTTTTCTGTTTGAATTATGCTACGTAGCTGACCAAACCATTTCTAGGGCTGCAAACTGCCCAAATTGCCTAGGGATGACTCCAGAAATTTGTTCTTGGAGAGTATGCTGATGACAAAAGGAAGGAATACAGAAAATCAAGAAACATGGGAGAAAAATCGAACAAAATAAAAACAATGACAAACAAGAGAAAGGAATTTAATACAATTTGTAAGTAGAACCAAACATGAAGCTTGAATAGGTTACGATGTAATAACTCCAGAAGCCACCGTCAGCATAAATTTGGCTTAATTTGTAGTCGACTCATTCCATACAACATAAACTGCAACCTTTTATCAGAGACAAAAGAAGAAGAGAGTACACCAGGAAACGAAAGCAGGGAGATTAAAATGGAAGAAAAATAACAAGATTTGGCAGACCTGACAAAATAATCTAGAAACGAGAATAAAAAACCAATATGTATACTACTGTTTGTTAGCAGAGCCTATTTATTTTTACCTATCAAGAAGATTTCTTTCCCCTAAAAAATTCTTCGCTTAGAATCGGTGGAGATGGAAAAAACCAAACCACAGCAGCAGGATAGTAAGAAACTACAAGGAGGAATTTAATCTAATTGAGACGAAGTAGGAATTGTGCAAAATTTAGTACAGTAGAGTCTAACATGAATCTAAGATGGATGGATTGAAATTAAATTCCAAAATCCGGCGAACTGGAGTATATCACAACAGAAGCAATGGTGAGGTGGAAGGATCATCACATACATCGGTCCTTCAGACGCCACGGAGAAGCCATTGATTCCAGTGAAAAAAATTATTTTACTCACGAAGAAGATTTCTTTCCCCTGAGAAAATTATCGATGACAATCAGTAAACACGAAAAAATAAACTACAGCACCAGGAGAATAAGAAACCACAAGAGCAAGGAATTCAATCTAATAATTCAGACGAATTAGGAATTCCGTAGAAATCATTACAACAGCACATAGACAAACCTGAAACATCCGGCCCCTTCTTCTCTTTCTCAACCCACAAACACAGTAGATGCACGCACATATTATTATACACGCAGGGATAACAGATAACGGATCATCCAAAACCACAGAGTAGAAGAAGAAAAAGCACAATAAAAACTTGTTCTCTTAGATAAACTTGCAATGGGGTTCCAAAAATCAATTGAAGTATGTGAAGACGGAGGCATTGCATATCTGTCACTGTAACAACAATGGAGAACACTGAGCAAGAAACGATTGGAGGAACAAGCGGCGGGACACACCACAAGCTCAAAGACGTATTCAAAGACATGGCGACTCTGGGAGTTTCAAGATGCGATGGCTACCAACGACCACGTATCAATGGTAGCTGGTCAAATAGAAATGATAAGAAAAAGAAAAAGAAAATCACAAAATGACAAAATAATGGTACCAAAGATGCACAATTAAATAGTACTTCCTATTTAGGGTAAAAATACAGTACATGAATTATAAAAAAAAACATAATTGTGTTTATGAGTTGAATCGAGTTATTTGAAACTCAATCTCGTTCGAGTCAAATTTGAAACTCGAGTATATTTTCAGTCGAGCTAACTTCGAGCCTTGTTGAGTATCAAAGTAGACTCGACTCGATTCCACTGCAACCATTCATACTCGTGAAGCTGTTAAGGCGCAGCTATGAATTGAATTGAAAAACCAAAGAAGAGAAAAATCAAACAGAGAAATGAAATTAGGTGCTTGTTTGAGATCTCTAACGAGATCAAAGAATCCTCTCATTGTCTCTTCTTCTCGATACTACATCAAATCTCAGTTTCTTTTCAACTCGAATGGCTCAATTGGTACCACCGTATCATCATCATCAACAAAAATTGATTCTTTATTGGAAAAATTGGTGGAGCAACCTCTTTCAGGAATCAAATCAATGTTGGATTCAGAAGGCTTGGGTTTTTCTTCCGCCTTCGAATCCCATGAATTTTCATGGCGTGCGCTCATTACTCAACTTAATTCATCATCTCTCCAGAAATCCAACCTGGTAACCTATTCAGTATTCCTTCTTTCTTTGTGATTTGCCCCTTTTTTTTATTTAGTAAATTTCAACACCACAATGAATGTAGTTGTGGCAAAATGTAGGTGTCTTGTGCAATGATTGGTTATTACAAAAAAAAATGCCATTGCCAAATGGTTTTCTAAAGCACTGATGGTATGTTAGGTGTTCAAAGTAAAGTCTATTGTTTTCATTTGGCATTTAAAGTTGTATAAAAAGTTTCATCTTTGTATCACCAGGTTATAGAATGGAGATTGAACAAACTTATGAAAGAACAGGAGAAGAATCAAGAATGTTATTCTGAGCTAATCTTGGCATTGGGGAGCTGTCGAAATGTCGAATCTGCCCTTGGCGTATTCTCTGTAATGGAGGCTCAAGGACTAAAGCCAAATACTTCAGTCTATAATGCCCTTATTTCTGCTTGCTTTTCCTCAAACAATGTTTTAACTGCTTTGAGCTTATTCGAGTTAATGGCGATATCAGAGGACTGTAAATGTGATTCCGACACTTTCAAT
The DNA here is from genome assembly GCA_026214975.1 of Gentiana macrophylla. NCBI lineage: Eukaryota > Viridiplantae > Streptophyta > Magnoliopsida > Gentianales > Gentianaceae > Gentiana > Gentiana macrophylla. The sequence goes on from CM047807.1 coordinate 109,947,813, forward strand.
GCCTTCATCTGTGGATACGCTAACTTGGGAAACAAGGACGCGATGCAAGCTTGGCACCGTGCTAAAATGGCTGCTGGATTTATAGCAGATTCTCAAACATTCGAGGGCCTCATTTCAGGTTGTGTTAAATCTTTCAATTTTGATGATGCTGAAAGATATTATGAAGAAATGACATTAGCCGGACTCGTGCCAACGCCATCCATTGTGCAAAACATGGTATTCGTGTACTGTAAGAAGAAAAATATCAGAAAAGTACGAGAGCACATCAGGTATGGTTCGTCGTTCATTGATAAACGTGTTGCTCGAGTGGTTGTAGACCTATATTATGAACAGGGACAAGTTAAATACATGGAGGAGTTGCTAGATGTTTTTGTAAATGCAAACCGGTCCTCAGAAATTCTTCCATTGATACATTACACGATTATAAAGATGTACGTAAAAGCCGAGAGATTGGATGATGTAGAGTACACAGTTGGAAGAATGTTGAGAGATGGGATTTCATTTCAGTGCCATAATGATGATGTTGTTGATAAGGTTGTTTGCTTGTATTTTCGGAAGGCGGCGTATGACAGATTGGATATGTTCTTAAAGAGTATTAAAGATTGTTATAAGCTAACAAAATCAACTTATGATCTGCTGATTGCTGGATACCGAAGAGCTCGTTTACAAGACAAGCTCAATTCTGTTATGATTGAAATGAAGTCGGATGGTTTTGGAACTTGTTGATAATAAATTCTGACATTATATGTACGTGTGAACCTTTTTAGGCCTACTGTACGCAGTCTCACATTGTATTACTGTTGCATGATGTTTTCATGTCTTGAACCTATGACTTGATCAAAAAAAGTTTTATTTTCCTCATTTTCATTCCTCTAATGAAAAGAAAATGTAGATGCACACCCAGCATTTCCAGACTAAAAGACTTTATAACATCAAAATAAGGTACCTACATAAGTTCACTTTCAAGATATAGTTGCAACTAAACGCCGATCGCCATTCACACAATTCAATTCGACGGCTAATCAAATCTAAACCAACCAATGAGCCGAGCCAAATCTCAACTAAATAAACAGATCTCCCGGCAGCCAAGCAAAAAAGCTAACTACAGCCTGCAGAAGAGCGAAACACAACAAAGATTAAGAATAATGCATTGACAATAAGCACAAACTTTGTGAAAATCCCACGATGCCTGTTTTGCCTTTTTATTTGGTCTATGGCTCTTCGCATCTCTTCTACCCTTGATCGCATGTCTTCTACCTCTAATCGTACCGCTTCCATCTCTCTTCCCCTCTCCTCCATCCTAGATTCCGCCTCTTCTACACGTCTTTCCAACTCCACAAACCTTTCCAAATGGTTTATCAGAGATATAACTGCTTCTCCCTCTCCGTCCACCTCGTCCATTTCTTCTAGCTCTCTCTCAACCAGGTCCCCTCCCTCTAATCTTCCAGCCTGTATCTCCCTTAGTAGCAGCGACTGAGCTACCAACTCATCCGATATAGGCTGAGGATAGTGGTAAAGATGACACATTAGACTGTATTCGGATATGGCCTCGATACTTCAATCATCTGGCATAACGAATAGTAAAAGATGTACCAATATCAATTGACAGTTCAAATTCCAATAGTATGAAAAGAACAAAAGGTATTATTAAAAAAAAAAAATTATAGGCATGAATTGTTCGTCCTTGAAAAATCAATCGAACAATATCTACAGGCGGTCGAAGCTTCCAATAAGAATCCAAAACAAATGATTCCACAAACTAATATACACACCAGACCAGGATCATGTCCATATGGTCTTGCACTTCTCGACAATATAATGTGCAGTCAATGTGAGATGCTGAAAAGTATGCAGTCATTAAGAACTTGTTAATCTTCATCCATGATAGTCCTATACATCTTCATAGATACATGCACTGAAAACATTCCTATAAATGAGCCCATCCTAGGTACACTATTGTGAAATCTCAACTTCATTTAGACAATACAATCACATGTTGCTATGCGAGTACTTCTAAACTACGATATCGCAAAATCCAGAGGGTTTCATCGATTCCACACCATTCTAGACATAATAGATCGAAATTGGAATGTAGAAAATGTCTGAATCTATCTAGGAAAGGAACTGGAGAAAAAACAATTCCTCACCCTCAAACTGATTCAACGAAGCTAAAGCAATCTTTTATTATGTGCCCCTGTCTGAACCAGACAGTATATACGTGCAATTGCTCCGCTGTCCGGTTATTCATGAGGCAGCTAAGATGAAAAACAAACATTAACAAACCCCTGACACACAAGTTCGAGAGAGGATAGCAGTATAGCACTGCATCTACTTGAAGTTTTGGTAAGAAATAGAGGTAAATCATGTCAATCTAGGAACCAAAAATATTCATTCCACTATGCCATATATGAAATTACTACAGTTATTTTCAGATGAATACTAAAAAAGAGTCATCCCTAATGTAAAATTTCACCACATAAGGAATTTTCACAGTAATAAAGTGTAGACTGGAAAATTTTAAACATCTTCCATCAACTATACAACTGAACTGTCCTCTCAATGATTTTCTTTGGTATACTGTGAAGCAACAGAAACACAAGTATTTAAAGAGGGGGGAGGGGAAAGGACTTGAAGCCTGTAAAAAGATCCAAATTTCTGGAATCAAGAATATAACGCCCAGATGGAATGGAAAACAATATGATACATTTGGTGAAAAATACACAAAACAAACATGCTCGTGGATCTAAGCTCACAGTCAAAATCATTATCAACAGAACAAGAACATAACAGCATTCATCTAATTATACGCATCAGAAGAGAAGTATATGCTCAAACACAAACATGGAAGAAATTAATTCCGAAATAAAAAACATTACATGTGCTGATGTGCGATAGCAGCAGATATGTAAGCTACCTCCTCTTCCGATTCTCGCGCACAGGGTACTACTTGTAATTTCTACTAGTTCAAGCTTCCCCGTTGCTATTCACTGCAGACGGATAACACGAAAATCAAAAAGTGAGGGAATGCGCGACAATGGGAGAACGAAACTGATAAAACAAAAATTATTCCATACAAAATACAATTAATTTATCTGTAATTAACTCAATCGAAATCTAAGATGCAGGTTTTATTCCAAACAAATGTATATAATTTGAAAGCATATAATCAAGAAATAAAATGTATCGCTTCCGATGAACCGAACAAAACCCTACCTAAAGCCTGGAGGTGTAGGCTACGGAGCAATGAAGGTGTTTGAAATTATGCCACAACCAACATTTGTTATTCTTTTTTTAGGGACGTTTTTCTTGCGAGAGGGTTCTCCGTTCTCCTTGGGCCGCCCTTTTGTACATAGGTTTTTTTTTTTTTTTTTTTTTTTTTTTTTTTTTTGGAATAGTGCTAATATATGATAGTTTTTTTTTGACACGTAAATACGTAATATATGACAGTTAGTGAGTAAAAATTCTAGGAAAAGGTAAAATATGACATTATAAATTTAGTATTGAGATTTTTTTTTAAGGAGTAAAGATAATTTTATTCAACAATTAAGAAGAGTCAACGGCACAAGCTGAGATGAGATTACATGAGAGAGAGGGTTGAATCTCCAACCCACACACCTATTAAGACTAACACCTTCTTTTGCCAAAAGAAGGGCTTTGTCTCTTCACAAAGGAGAACGAGAAAGAAACAAAACATGACAGTAAGCGACGGATGTCATCTATTATACTTTCAATCGGGAATCGATATTTAGAAACTTCTAAGAGCCGGCGATAAGTGTTCAGAGAATCTTCTTCAAAAGTGACACGAAAATTGCCCCAGATAGTAGCATAGAACACCATGTGATACATTGCTAAAACTTAATCCAATAGGTCTTCATGACTACTGTCCAAACGCATGGAAAAACTATTAATTATCTTATCATAGATTGAGAATTTAATCAAGTTTTTTTTTGGTGTCAATCCTATAAGTTTAACGATGAATTTCGATTTCAGAGGAATTTTTTTTATAATACAACGGTTGTAGAAACACATGGAAAAACGTTGTACCATAAAATCAATCACAATCATTTTGCAAATAAAAAAAAAATTATAACTTGCATACCTTATCAATTATAAAAAGACTAGTAAAATTGAATGCCGTGCAAAGCACGGCGTGCCCATGCTAGATGTTTAACGTAATGTCAAAAACTATTACATTTTAACTAAAATATCACTCCACATATTTTAAGTATAACACAATATAAATGACGAAATTTAGCCGACATTGATATTATACAACAAATTATAATGTCAATTATTTAACATTACTACAATTATAATCATACATTTGCTACATATATTCGCACATTAAAAGGTGATACAATTTTGTCCTCCAAAATGGAATAATTTAACTCAAACCCAAAAAAACAAAACAAAAATCTGGACTGGGCAGATGAACAGTAAAAAAAGCTAGATGTTTATCGTAATGTCAAAAACTATTAAATATAAAATACATTTCAACTAAAATATCACTCCACACATTTTAAGTACAACACAATATAAATGACGAAATTTAACCGGCATTGATATTATACAACAAATTATGATGTCAATTATTTAACATAACGACAATTATAGTATAAAAAAAAAAACTGGAGTGAGCCGATAAACAGTAAAAAAAAAAAAAAAAAAAAATTTTGGGCTAGGTTTTTGGGCCGAATGAACAGTAAAAAAAGGCTGGGCTTTTGGGCCGATAAACAGTTAAATGACTAACCAATCAAAAAAAAACAAGTGTCACCAAGGGGTTGACTCTTGCCTTCTTATTATATAGAAGGGAAGGAAAGGAAATATATATTTTGATGGATAATGACATAATTGATCTATCTTTTCTCATTTTTTTCTAAATTATACTAGTTGGTGCGAGGCCCCCGCAATGGCCTGCATTACATACAAACCTTTTATAATGTTTTAGTAGTGCGTTTAAAGAGATGCAGCTAACCTGTAGTTTAAAAGCTTATAACAAAAAGCGAACTTAAATCTTGTTCTAAAACTATATGTCTGAAAGATTTGGACTGCATATTTTTATGGTCATTTTAGAACACAGCAGTGCAACTCTCAAGAATTAGAAATCATAAGCTTAACACGCACGAGACAATAAAGGCATTCATAATACAGCGAGCAGTTAAATGCAAGTTTGGGTGACCTATACATGAGTTGACTTGATAAGGTGATATATTACACACAGTAGTAAGAAAACAAGAGAATTTCTGGGCTTTGACAGATTCAATCTTCTAAAAAAAAAAAGGTTGCCTTCAATATGCAACAAGATAATTTTATTACATACCCAAAAAACAATACATAGATAATTATATATAATTAAAATACTGCAGATGCTGATTCTATTCTACTACAGGGGCAAAAAACGCTTGAATATTCTTATGCTTTTCGAGACCAGGGGCCAAACATACTGGAGGATTCAAATCTAAAATAAAGAATGTTTAATATCAGTAGCTTTTATTAAATTAGGGGAAAATAAGCACTACATTATGAAGAATGTAAATGAAAGACGTACCTAGATACAGTGAAAACAAGAGTATAGTATAGGACATATAAGAATTGTGGATGGAAAACAGAAAGTTGTCTTTGGCGAACATTGCTCGTTTTTCTTCTTAGAGTAGTTATAACATCAAAAGAAATTCACTGCAGAAAAGGGCTATGTACAACACAACATTCATATGCACCTAAATACTGACAGCTTCCGAGCAGCCAAATAAGAGGCTTATTAATTGTTTCCATTGTAGAAAAGCTTTCAGTGATTGCCCCATCTGACAGTTAAAATGTAAAAATACGATAAATATCATGTTGCAATCATTTCTCCAATGATAAAATAGCAAAATATATTTAATGCATACCAGAAATGCAATGAAGGCAAACTGTAATTCTGCTAAAATCAAGGCTTCCACACCACCGTATTCTTTCATCAATATACTTTCAAGAAGTTGTGTCTGAATACAGCCTCAAAAGCAAATTAACAAATGGCCATATAATCGAACCACACACCTGAGCATATGCACAACCGTTTCTTGTAAACACACGTTTTTGAAATCCTGTAGAGAAGCCACATTAAAAGAATAAGTAAACAGGCATAAACATCACAAAATTGAAAGATAAGAGAAAATTTAAACAACGTAGGGAAAAATATGCAGGCACAAATTAGTTCACATTAATCAAATAGCATTCTAAATTATTGAAATCCTTCTTGAAATGCCGTTTCTCCTAATCTTGTAGAGAAAATTTTCAACACCTTCTTCATATTACTTGTTTTTTTTAACATGTCTCATTTGTCCCATAAATAGAAGCAACAGATTAAAAGCAGGCTGAAAACCCGCACAGGTGACGACTTGTTCTAAACAGGCATAAATGTTTCATGAAAATGGAGGTACAAATGCCAGCAAAAAAACAGAGAACATCAAATTGTTGCTGGTGCACAATATTTGCTGGAATGCCAACTGAAATAAACATCCCTTTAGGCAAAACACAAAGCATCGTCTACACATTTTTAGCATGGTTGATTTGTCCCACAAATGTAGAAGGAAAGACAACAGCAGTTCAAAAGTCCACACAAGCACAGAAAATTTCTGAGGAAGCATTAACATTCCATGAAACTGCAGGCACAGATGTTGCCGGGGAAAAAAAGACAAATCGTTGTCCATCCACAATTTTTTCCTCCTTATCAAACAAAAGATATATCACTCTAGGAAATAACAATTTATTTATTTCACATGCAAAAGCTGAGAAGAATTGTAAGGAAGAAAGAGTAGCAGCAGGCGTTGAACCGAACATACCTGAAGATACCCAAAGAAACTGACCTGTATATTTCCACGATGCTGCAAAACAAGCACCGCAAAGCAACGGTCACCATACACACATTTAAAGAAGTTAAATGAAAATCCACTTTGATACAGATGCAAAACAGCATAAAATTGAAACCTCTCACACCATCTCTCTAATAAAGCATTAAAGACTCATTTATCAGCACAGCAAAACACAGGTGAATAAAAAGCCTTTTTCGGGTCAAAAACCAGCAGAGCAAATGAACATTCAGCAGAGCAAATGAACATTCAGAATAGGAAAAAGGGAGCAAGAGCATTTGGAAAAATATAGTTCAAAGCATATGTAGACAACCACAAACCATTTTATACCCAAAAAACACAGCACAGTAAAAGGAAAGGAATAAACGAAGCATGCAGATGCTTATTAAATTACCCAACCAATTTGCGCAGAGCCTTTACTGTTAAGAATTATATTAGGAGCCAAGAAATTAACCGAAATCAGAGCTTACCAAACCTGAAGGCCCTATCAGAACTATTAAGCACCAATGATGTAAATTTTCAAAGGGTTATGTATAGCAGAAGAGAGAAGGCTAAAAAAAACAGCTCTTACGTTTGTCTACCGGCCATAGGCATCAAGAGAAGCAATAAATCTCAGCTTCCAACGCAGATTCATCCATTACACTTTTTCTCTTTGCAAGACAGGTAACAAGTGTAATTATTTGTTGTATTTTTTTTTACCCTGAATATACAATTATGTGTCACATAGTTTCATGTCTACGTTTTGGGAAATTCACACTTGCAGGAACTGTGGTTGTTAGTTTCACACTTCTAGGTTTTCCGCAGAATAGGATGGCATTTGCTTTGACTGGTTGAACGACAAATCCAGAAGGAACAAGTTCTCCTGATGTAAAAAAAAACTCATCCGATTCACTGCTATTTAATTAAAGCTCTTTTTAATCAATATGTGTGCTTTTTTAATCCAATGTTCAAACTAAACCTGAAGTGAAACACTCCACCAAAATATAAATGCAAATGTTCAAGGGAAAAGCACCTAAATAACAACTATTTGAGTAAAAAAAAGCACCACAAAAACCAAATGTCTACGTATCAGAAGACAATAACATGTGAATGACTATTATGGCAAACACAGTAATAGATAAAACATCCACATGTTGAACCTACCTGGCGTCCAGTAAGTATATTGCTGAAGATATATGCATGGTGCAGAAGAGAGAGGTCAATACTTGCAAATTGGCATCCTTGATTAACCTGATTGCAAATTAGAAATCAATGATATTGATGGCTGCTAACGATGTTAAGGTAAAAAAACAACTGAATTTATTTTACATATAGTTTTTACATGATTAACTTCTTCTCTATCCAACCCAACATTCTTTTGAACCAGGGGTAATCCATAATACTTGTTCCAGGTATTTAATTAGAAGAAACCTTTGACAACTAAAATTAGGCCGGTCCTCTAAATGAATTACGAATCAACTGATTGAGCTTTAAATCTCCTCATGAGTAAGCCAAAAACACAAAACAAACAATATATCAGCTTACGATTCAATTCAAAACCATCCTTGCTGGATCTATCAATAGTGTCAAATAGGAAATTTCAATACCAAAAGATGTTTAGATTAATAATCACATAGAATTCCAAATTTTATATGCCAATAGAAGACAGTTAAAGACGAAATGCTGAAGACTCAAAGTGAATGCCATTAACGCAACTATTAATGGACCTCAACAAACGCTAACACAAAACAGTACGAGAGAGTAGAAGATTATACATTCCTCTTCCCTATCTCAACATATTTTCCCTTCATGACAAATTCATGAGCAGTATCTGATGACAAACATACCTGAAGTCAATATCTACACCCCCCTAAGGTACAAAAAGCTACAGAAACTGCAACACAACCATTTCCAACATTGTGGTTCAAAGGGTAGGAACATAACACGGGCATACAAACTCCAAATACATACAGAATGTACATAAGAAAGAAGTGATCTACAAAAGTCACAAGTGACCATCACCTACCATTCCAACTACAAGGATGATAACAGGCTTTCTCTTGAACGAAGATGAAGGTTCTGCAATCACCAACTTGTGCATCGACTGAATTACCTTAGTTGCCTCGTTGTCCTAAGTTTAAAATGAAAAGAAATCAATCCACAAACAACATACTTGAACACATTGATCTGAAAGGGAAGCAACAAAATAAAAGGCATACAGGTAGGCTGGAATTCTCGACTCAGAGTTTGACAGGTAGGCTGCAATTTTTTCTATTCTGCACAACTGAATAAGAAATTAAAGTCAGTGAGAAAAACCATTTTTCTTTTATCTATGGTAAGATGAAGGGGAGCTGCACCGGCAACATTCAGCACCATCCCATGTTCAATCTGATAAAGAGACATAAAATCATAAAGAGATACAGACAACTTCCCTGTCGGATTGCAGATTTTCGAGCAGAGATTTTGGATGATAAGAGAGCATCATCGGCCTCAGATCGAGCTTCATAGGCCTCAGCAATCTTGAAATAGCATCAAAGTTCGATGCTTTTCTTCAATGACTCTGCCTTCTAAGCACCAGAGGCCTCGATTGCAGCAATGACTTTAACAGACCGCACCATAGAGCCAGTGATACCACAGTTGCAGAGAAAACAGAGATTCAGAGCCTTATTTCGGTTTGAAGAACAGAGCTTTCTCAAATTGGTGAAGAGAGGAAAGGTTTTTCATTCTCTAAACAGTTAAATAGAAGAAAGAGGGAAGGCAGCATCTATCATGAGAAGAATTTTCAGAGCATAGAAGACAACAATGAAGGAGACGTTTTGGAGAAGAGGGAAGCAATGGGCTGGATGATGAACAGTAAAAGATGAGGAATGGGCTGGGTCGGTGAACAGTAACTATGAACAGTAATATATATAAAAAAAAAAGAACCAATAAAAAAATACACTTGTCACTCCTCATCAATCCTTCTCTTCTTCTAAAGTAGAAGGATCTTATCTTTTTTTTTATGGGAAATTATATCTTATCTTTCGTAATAATATTTTTCACCGCTAACTATATATTTTAGATACGTTTTAAGGACAGTTAACGAATATTGTTGTTTAACTAACGCTAACATCATCAGTTAAGTGTCACATGTCATCTTCTCATTGGCTAATTTTGTTTCGCTTCGTCCTTCTTCCCACACCCACTCTCCCTCATCACCCACCACAACCACCAACCACCAACCACCTCACTCACTCATTTGTGGAGAGATTTTTAGGCGGTGACTCCACTTGTGGAGACAAAACCCGTGAAATTATCCGGACCACACAGTTGAAACTGTGTGGTCCGGATGACTTCACGGGTTTTGTCTTCATAAGTGGAGTCACCACCCAAAAATCTCCCTCATTTGCGACGCCGTATGCCTCAACAACACAAAACAACCTTTTTGAAGCAGCCTCTCCATTGCTGCCCATTACTGTTCCTCTATGACCAATTTTACGATCTCTACAATCACGAGCGAAATCATCCTTACCCAAAATGATCTTTGTTTGAATCTGATGTCATCAATTTTAGCAATTTCTTTGTTTAATTTCTTGATTGATTACGTCCTCAAACTTATTCTTAATTCTTATATTAATTTAATCACCTAATTCAAGTTATTATACTTCATCTTTACATATGTATTTCGCGAGACGGTGTATGAAACTTATTCTTAAATCATATATTAATTTGATGGATTATTCGATGCGGGAGGAGCTCATAGAGAGAAATGCATACGTGGCAAACATCCTGACCATTATTAGCTTCATCCTCAATAGGAATTGCATACGTGGCATGAAATCGTGTGGTCAGATGTTGCTTGGCGTATGCAGCCTCTCTATCGTTTCTCTCTCGCATCGAATAACCCTAATTTGATCACCTATTAGGATATTTACACTCATTATTATTTGTATTTATTACACAGTCTCTAGAATATTCCGTGAAGTGTATATATATACTCATAGACTGTACACAACAAGTAAGTTATGTTCTGATAACAATGTAACTATTGAGTTCTTATCTGATTCCTTTTTGGTGAAGGATATGAAGACAGGTCAATGCCTCCACTAGGGCCAAGCTAAAGATGGCATCTACTCTTGGTCCTCCAGCCCCTTGTTTGCTTTTTCCGCCAATAAAACCACCATCTCGACTTGGCATCGTCGTTGTGGCCATCCTGCTTTTCCTGTTATTCAGTTTTTAGTTAAAAATAACTATTTGGATTTATCTTCTATTGTTTCTTTCCCTTGTGATGAATGCTTGCGTAATAAAAGCCATATGCTTCATTTTTCAGTTTCTACTTTACAATCCTCGCACCCTTCGAAGTTGTTTTTTCGGATGTTTGGACTAAGGCTGGACAGAAATCCCTTAAAACCCGACCCGACCCGGTTCCCATCCCTCTCCCAACCCGATTTTTCCCGAGCCTTATTTTTCCCGACCCAATTTTGTCGGGTTTTCTCCCTTCCCGAACGATGATGGGAATATATCCGGGTATAATGTTTGAATCCCGACGGGTCCCGATCCCGACCCGACCAAATTAATTGTTTTTTATATATTTATTTATTATTTTTCCTAAAATAATTATTTATTTTTTATTTATGTATTGATACGCACTCATCGCAAAAATATAGAAAATTTGATTGATTCTTGTCTAATGTTTTCCTTAATTTGTGACAGTGAATAAATCAAGTGATACTATGCATTTTTTTTAAGTTGGAGGTTGCATATTCATAATAAAAACGCTACTTTGGTGTTAGTCTAATTTTTTGAATTATGAATAATATGTTGGTGGGTCGATGACTATATGATAATAAAGTCTTACGGTCATCATTGAACCGATTGTATTGCATTATGAATTTGTGTATTTATCTTTATGAATATTTTTGTTGATAGCGATGATGCATTAGATTTTTTGACGAGAAATTACAAAAACAAATGACGAAAAATAAAATATAACATTTTGCGGGGATATTTATTCCCGATCCCGAATATTCGGGAGTTCCGATTGTCGGGTCCTGACACGTATCGGGTTTGGGATCGGGGAGCAAAATGGTTTCCCAAATCTTATCGGGTTAGGAATTGGGTTGAAGGGTTATGGGATGGGACCCGACCCGATACCACCCCTAGTTTGGACTGCACCCATTTATTCAATTGATGGTTATAAATATTATGTCATTTTTGTGGATCACTTTACACGATTTATCTGGCTATATCCGTTAACTCGTAAATCTGATGTTTCTTCTGTCTTCACAAAATTCAAAGTGTATGTTGAAAAACTCCTCTCAGCCTCTATTAAAACGCTTTACTCCGATAATGGTACTGAGTACATTGCGTTACGTCCATTCCTTGAATCTCATGGCATTGCCCATCACACTTCACCACCCCACACCCCCCCAACACAATGGTATATCCGAACGCCGTCACTTACATATTGTTGAAACTGCACTCACTCTCCTTAAACAAGCCTCCATGCCCATCACATATTGGTCATATGCTGTTAGTACTACTGTGTACCTCATCAATCGTATGCCCACAAAGACCTTGGAAATGCTTTCCTCCCACGAAAAACTTCTGTCCACTCTCCCCCAACTACTCTAAACTTCGGGTTTTTGGTTGCCTTTGTTATTCATGGATTAAACCTTATAATCATCACAAACTCGAGTCCTCATCCTTAACCTGCGTATTCCTCGGCTACTCACTCACTCAAAGTGATTACCTTTGCTATGATCTGATTGGTGTTCGTCTGTATATATCCCGTGATGTTCGGTTCGTTGAGGATATGTTCCTCTTCGCTTCCATCCCCCCTGATCCCGACACACCCTCCCTTGATCATCTCATCCCTCCAGCTCTCTACCTGGACGTTAACCCTTTTATCCCTCCAGCTCCTTCTCCGACTATGCCCTCCCATCCCCCCCATTCTCCACCCCCTTCCACATCCCCAACGACCTCATCTCCTTCCCCATCCACCTCCGCATCCTCCTTCCCGTCCTCCCCCGATGTCTCTCCCACTCATCCGCACCCTATGATCACCCGAGCCCGCAATAATATTTTTAAACCTCGCCAAATCCTGAACCTTACTGCCCAGTTGGATTCTCAATATTCTGATACTGAGCCCTCCACAGTTAAACAGGCTTTACAGAGTTCTCACTTGCGTACTATTATGTCTGAAGAGTTTGATGCGCTTGTGCGTAATGGCACATGGTCCCTTGTCCCTCCCGATTCCAGTATTAATGTGGCTGGCTGCAAATGGGTTTTCCGCATCAAACGTCATTCGAATGGCTCCATCGAGCGCTATAAAGCCCGATTGGTTTCCAAAGGTTTCACGCAGCGACTCGGCATTGATTATTTTGAGACGTTTAGTCCGGTGGTTAAACCCACCACTATTCGCTTGGTCCTTAGCATTGCAGTCTCTCCGGGTTGGTCTCTTCGGCAGTAGGATGTCAATAATGCTTTTTTGCAGGGTCCGTTTGCTGAGGATGTTTACATGTCTCAACTGTTGGAATAGTGTCATAAACCCAATCGGGTTGGACCGGATCCGACCGGGTTGGACCGGATCCGACCGGGTCGGATCATTTCTACTATTTCTTTATGTTTATACATATATAAAATGGCTTTTCTGTTGTCATATATATGTTTTTTTAAAGAACCAATTATGAATTGTTATATGATAACGTCCTTAGTATTAAACTGTGATAGAGAAACCATGATAGGCGATTATGGTTGATGAGATCTCTAATCACTTTAATAAGTTTGATACTTAAATGTCTCTCGGCTGATGTACTATTAAACAGGGCATTGATAGTATAAACAGACTAGCACGTATTAGATGTCTTCATCTTTAAGGCGCGGTGGTTAGATCTCGCCTATCGAAGTGTAGAGACACTTGACCGTGACGTGGACGTGTATTAGAGAATGCGACGTTAGATCGACCCACTTACACGGATAAGTGTCACACTATGTGGCGGTTGTGTAATTATCCTTTGACCGAGTCTTCATGGCATCACGGTGTGGATTGTCATGCTTTGACACTATTGAGGTTTCCCCTAGCCACGGGGCAATCATGCGGTAGTGATTGGGTATGATACTGAAGCATGCGGAGTATACATGATTGGCCGTCCGGGAATCGCGTATCCTATAATTGGGATCGAATATCCGAAATGGCTTTCTTATAAGGAATGTCTTACTCTCGTGAATCTTTGCAAAGTGGGAGTAAATGAGTTACTTCGAGAGAGCTTGATTTCCAGATTATAAGATACGGTCGTTGATGTTTTGACACTCGACTAACGACCATATGGATATTATTACAAATGATAGGATTGTAAGTTACACGGTAATCGCTTTCACATGAAAGGCGGTAGTCATTGCATTTGACTCTTCCGATGATTGGGGGTTACGGTGTGTTGCTAGACGCTATCCCGTGATCGTTAGGCATGAAGGGCATTTTCGTAATTTGCACCTTGTGTCTACGGCCAACATATTCGGAAGTCTATCGGGTCACACACATAAGAACATCTAGCCGGATTAAAATGTGGTTATAGATGATAACCAAATAAGGAAAGTTTATCTCGAGACTATAAAGGTTATAGTGGTAAATTAATATGGTGGTATTTATTTATTATGAATAAATAAAATACAAGATATTAATTATATTAATTAAAGAATATTCCGGAAGCCAATTTATGGCTAAAGGGGGCGCAACTCATTAGTGTATAAGATACACTTGGATTGTGCAATTTAATTAATGATATTACCATATATTAATATTAGATATTAATATTTATATATATACTAGCTATAAACCCGTGCTATGCACGGGAAATATAAACATCTTAAGAAATAATGTATTTTTTTAAAAAAAATTTGTTATTGACACCACAGTCAATCTCCTTTAAAGGCACAATAGTGTAATTCGATCGCTCCGAAGTCGAATTTATATATAAAAATCGACTCTAGAGAGGTTGAAAAAAAAAATTCAACCTATGCAAAGTCAAATTTTTTTTCCCGAAATATAATGTCCGGATAGATCGATCGTGATGTCCTTAACAATGTATTTTATTTTAAATATGACACATATAAAGAAAAGAAAAACGTTTACATTAAAGAAAATTTCATTAAGTTCCATAAAATTTTAATTTACAAAGTCTATAAGCTGTATTAAACAGTTTACATTAGGCCAGATAGCAAAAACAAACATGTACTTTAGGGAGCAATTTTGAAATTTTTGAAAACAAAAAAGAAACCATTGAAGGAGTACAGCAAAATCCTATTTTCCTTGCATATGGCACTTCATATCCATGATAGAAGAGTAACCTGCTTCAGAAATATAATGATTGTGTCCAAAGAGAACAACCTGAAATGTATCCAATATTATTTATCACAACAAAGCATTAAAAAACACCAAGTGGAAGTAATTGTAAATTTGTACGTAATGGATTCAGTTTACATCCATTTAACATATTTAAACATTGTCAATTTATCCCATTTAATTAGAAAGTATATATAGTCCATTTAAACCATCTTTACCTTCTTGATTCGTCGTATTCAGCTATTTGCACCGATTAAATTTTGTTCAGACCTTTCACCAATGGCCAGAATCTTTGAAACATGACCCGTGATTTTATGATGGTCCAGTCATATCATGTCATCACGTTCTCCGCCAAAAAATTTTTTTTTTCCCAAATTAACATGTGGACGCAAACAAAAATAGTGGAATTATGATTGGATCCGGACCATTTTGTTGTCGGACAACCATAAAAATTTGCCCATGGGTAAAAAGATAACTACGTTACACTATTGTTCCCACTTAATAATTAAGAATTAACTTACCGGGACTTAACAACATCTCCTAGGCATCTGAATGTCAAAAACCTGCAGTCCAAGCGTATGCACCAAAAATTAATACAAATGCGAGAATTTGAAGGGAAAAAAATTATATACACAGAAGTAAATTGCAGATTGCCAGATCCAAAAGAACGAAACTTAAAAGTGGAACTTGAGAACTTAAACTTAACCAAAAAGAAAAAAAAAAGTTGAGGAACAAAATTTGTAAGCTCTCACTGAAAATACTCAATTCTCCACTTTAGCAACCAGTGAAAATACTCAACTAAGTAATAATAAAACTACCATATCAACAAACAAATTAAAGCTACATAAAAATTTATCCTCAGCATAAGGCTAACGCAGACCGCAGTAAAAAAAAGATAATGTTAATTATAAATTACCTGAAAATTAACCTCTGCCTTGGGATGGAAGCTTTCGTGCATGTGAAAATGGACACCTCCTTGAAGAAAATAAAAAAAATAAAAAAAAACACCAAAAAAGAAGAAGGAAATGATGAAAGCCAGATAAATTGATAAATAAAAATAAATATAAAAAAAAAACCAATCAAACAAACTTGCTGAAGAAAAAAAGGATTGACCTTTTGCCTTATTTTGATCAGTCATGGTGTCGTAGAATAAGCAAGTAACCAATCTATTGAACAATTGTAATTTGTACCTATGACTACCCCGAAGAAGCCGGCACCCCTAGCTACACCCCAACCGCCATTAGCAAAAGTAGAAGAAGCACTAAAACTAACGGTAATGCAGGCATTAGCGGACTCCATTACGTACTACCTTTAGCCGTCACCGCCCGCACCCTATCCGCAGCATCACGTACGGTAATGTACGGCACGGTGGCGGAGAGCTTGAAGTGAGTAGAATTTGATCTCTCGCATTAATCTGAAACCGTTGAAATAGCCCTTTAATGACAGGATGATAATTGTAAACTGTAAACTATACTCGGTTTTGAAATCCATAGCTATGAACGACGATTTTCTTCACTCTTGAAAGAGTTGAAAGAAACCTAATTGATAAAAAAACATTATATGAGCAGAGTCTGTTTAGATTTGAATTTGAAGAAGTTTGTTTTGATTTGAATTTGAAGATAAAGCTGGATATTTGGATTCAGAATATTCGGCTATGGAAATTTGTTAGCAGATAAGGTGAGTTTGTTTGAGAGTTTTTCGGAAAAAGGAGGTGGGAGAGTCCGTGTGTTGTTTAGTCGGGTTGAAGTAGGAATTTTTCGGGTACGGAGCAGGTCAATCGGGTAATTATGTTAAATGTTGCTTTCAAATATATATAGATATAGATTAGCTAACATGCATGTGATGTACATATATATAAGATATACATGTTCACATATGTAATGGCTATATATTTATATATAGATTTATTTGTGTAATATATATGTGATATATACACATGTGTAAATTGATTTATGGTAATAAAATAAATATAGTCAATATTAGATATTGACAATATCTTGGGAATATTCAATATAAGATATTGACAATATCCTAGATTTATTTAATATGAGATATTGTAATAAATGAGATAAATCAATCAATTATATTTTCCTTATTTTATTGGGAAAATGTTTTCTTCTCCTCCACACTACATAGGGGCGCCCCAACCACTATAAATAAGAGGTGGGTGTCAAGCTCTTTTGTACAACACAATTTCAAGAACTAATAGTTCTTGTGTAAAACAGAGAGCATCCTATAGAGAGTTGGAGAGAAGGGAAAAAGACCGGTCTAGCAACCGGTGTTTTCCAATAGCAATCCATGATGGGATTCCGGCGGGCTGTTCGTGTGGACTAGCGGTAGAGGCCGAACATTTGGGCGGCTCTATGCAGAACTACTCTCCTTAGACGGTCAAAGCGTCGATCTTTTAGATCAACCAAGGTAACCACTGTTTTTAGCTTATTTGTTTATTGCTTAAACGAAGTCGATCCTGGTTAAAAGGAAATAAAATTTTAAATTCCGCTGCGTTCCCGCGTAGATTTCCTAACATCAACCACCTGGCTTTGAGGATTCTGATCACCCAACTTATATTTGCAAACTTCACAAGGCCATTTATGGCCTCAAACAAGCACCCAGGGCTTGGTATCATGAGTTACGTTCATTTGTTCTCTCCATTGGATTTATTAATTCAGTGGTTGACTCGTCTCTTTTTATTCGTTGTACTTCTTCCAGCATTACTATATTACTTGTGTACGTTGATGATATTGTTGTCACTGATAGCTCTTCTTCTCAGGTTCAACAGGTTATTGATAGTCTTGGACACCGGTTTTCTATTAAGGATCTTGGGGACTTATCCTATTTTCTGGGTGTTGAGGTTACCCCCAACACTCAGGGCCTGTTGCTCACGCAAACTAAGTATATCCATGTGTTAGGTAATCTACGCAGGAACGCAACGGAATTTAAAATTTATTTCCTATCGACCCAAGATCGACTTCGTTTAAGCAATAAACAAATAAGCTAAAGACGGTGGTTACCTTGCTTGATCTAAAAGATCGACGCTTTGACCGTCTAAGGAGAGTAGCGATGCACGGAGCCGCCCAAGCGTTCAGCCTCTACCGCTAGTCCACACGAACAACCCGCCGGAATCCACCATTAGATTGCTACTAGAAAAATCCGGCTGCTAGACCGGCCTTTTCTCTCTCTCAAAACTCTCTCTATTTTTCACAAGAACTATTAGCTCTTGGAGTTGTGATGTACAAAAGAGCTTGACACCCACCTCCTATTTATAATGGATGTGGCGCCTCAATGTAGAGTAGAGAGGAAGAAAACCTTTACTAGTAAAATAAGGAAAATATAATTGATTGATTTATCTCATTAATATTCAATATCTTATATTAAATATTTCTAATATATTGTCAATGTCTTACATTGACTATATTTATCTTATTACCATAAATCAATTTACACATGTGTGCAAATCTATATTCATTAATATCTAATATTAAAATAAGGTAATACTATTTATATTATTAATTGATGTGCACAAACTAATTATATCATATATAGCTAGAAAGTGGCGCCACACATATATACCCAAACTAGTAGGAAACCTGTGCGATGCACGGAGAACGTTATGTTTAAAAAGTAAACATCGAAGGGAAATAATATGTTATGAAAAAATCACCTTCCATGTTTTGCAAACCCTAGACTATAATATTCTACCACCCATGTTTTTAAACAATTATACCGTAAACATTGATGAGAAGAGTTTTTATGCTTGTCTTTAACATATGTAAATCAAAGGTTCCATGCAAACACAACAGTAAAAAATTTAAAAATATTAAGTTATGACATAGTGTGCACCATCCTCTTCAATGCATCGGCTTCATCCATCTGACCCACTTCTCCGAAAGGTTTCACTCCTTTCAACAAACTCGTTATTCTTTCCTTAAAAACTGCTACCTACTCTTGCTGATATTAGAGGATGACCATCTTCAACATCCTCAGCATGACGCTATTGACCACCTATTACTCTTCTACCCAACTCCAAGTGCAATCACCTTAAAAAAAAGCCAAAAATGCTAATATAATAAAGCGAGATGCTAATATATATCTAAGATTATTCTAGATATCAGAGATGAATAACAATGTCATTGAAAAGCTTACTCGAAAATATAAATATAGATGTGTGTGTGTGTGTAAATAAGAGCGTTGGCCTAATGAAAACAAACCAAGCTTCGAGTGAAATCTTCTCTGTAAGATCAATATCAATAAAAGCACCAAATATGGATTTCTTTACATCTAAAGCCAAAGATGACCTGACAATATTGGAAAAAAAGATCCATTTTATTTATAGAATCATGATCTTTAACTTGTTCTACAAATTAAGCATATGCAAAGTTACCTCGCTTTGATCACTCGCATACGAGGGCCACAAAATTGTCATGCCTTTGGTATATTCGAAAATAAATCGCGTGTATTTGGTTAAATTCTCGAAAGCTAAAACCAACAAACCAAAAGGCCCCATAACTCCATATGTTGATGCATTGTTCTTTGTACAAAGAAGTTGAGGATCAAGCATTTCTTGTGGCAACACCTCAGGTTTATGTATATTTGTAAGATGAAATGTCATTTCTATATCAGCCTGTAATATCAAGATGAACATTTTTGTGTTTATTATATATTTACTTTAACTAAATGGACAGTCAAAAAATGTATAAAGTTAATACTTGTGAAGTCAGAATGTTTGTGATTTCAAACAAATCTCCTCCTTTGATCTCTTTATTATGATGATTAATTTCGTTTTCGCGCAGTCCTTCGATTTCTTGAATTGGCCATTGTACTAACTTCTTTCCATTTTTATCAAGCCATATACTTCTTGGAAAGGGATTAAAAAATAAATGATATAGTCGTGATCTCAGACACTTCTACTGTGTGAAAGAGAATAAAAATGAATACACGGTGTCACGGTGTCATCTTATTGATATTTTACCTGAAGACCAGACCATCCTCTGCCTTATCATCAGTTTGATCATCAGCCTCTGCAAACCAACCCCATAGTATCCTCATGTTCTTAAAACTGTCGTAAAACATTTTAGACACGTAAAACATCCCATAATCATACTGTAAATCGCCATTTGTATCCAAGAAATCCGTATGAACGATGAAATCATCCGTATCAGAATCATAACTTCCTATAAGCATCCCCAATTTCTCTTCTCCCTTGTCTTCACAATTGATGAACAGAAGTAACGAATAAAATATGCAAAAAAAAAAAAAAAAATCACCTCATTATTATGCCATACACAGCCAGAAAACCGTGAGATGTTACTTTTTATCGAGCGGCTGCGAAGTCGGGATAAATATAAAAATGATCAACGAAATAGTCCAGTTGGTACATCACTTGAGCGTGTGTATGGCGGCTAACATCTGCTTTCATATTCAGATCGCCTCCACCAATTGTACAATCCTCAATGTTCCCATATGACTGCCATTCCAAAAATAGTAATTTTGTAAATCAAATCAGGAAATGAGCAAACTTTTCGATATACATATGTCATTCAGTTACAAAGATCTAGTGCACCTAAAATAAAATAAAATAAAGTTCTAGTGAGAATTACTTACACCATCTCGGTGTAACGAAGTCTCCATGGTGGAAATCCAAAGTGGCATATTGTAGATCCGTATATGAGTAAGAGATCAGATTTTTTACCCCCAGAACCTGCACTTTTACAATATACATAATAACATATTCATTCCAACCACCGGAAAGGAAAAAAAACTGGAAAAACGAAAAACAAAAACATGGGTTCTTCGTTATAGCACATGAATCATAACACAAAAACAAAATTTCAACATAATCCCTTGCAACCTAAGGCGAATTGCAATAGATATGGTCCGAACTTGCTAATGAGAGGGAAATACAGATATTTGCACAAACCAATTTCAAAACAAAGAAGTCAACTTATATAAAATAAAATAAAAATAAAAATAAAAATAAAAACTTGATTTTAAGGCAAATCGCTTCCGATGGTCCCAACTACCTGAAAAGCTTCATAATGCCAATGCTAAAAAGGAAACCCTGCAAAATTAAATAACTCTAAAATCACAAAAGGAATGAGAGTCTTTGAAGAATAATGAGGATGAGAAAGAAGATGAAGAATTGATCCCAAATTATCAGATTGAGTTTGTTACTGGAAACGATTATTAGATCTAGTTTGTTGAAGTGATCCCGATATTTGTGGATAAGAGTGGGAGTGGTTTGCGTGTTCAGCGGATATTTGATGGGTCTTGCAGCGGCTGATGAAGACCATCTCCAAGTAGACATATAAACAACAAAGATCCGAACTTTCTTCTCCTTTAGATGCCATAATTCGCCTGCTCTAAGCTCTCACTTTATTTATTTCGGGCCTCTACACAGCTGCTGCTCTAAGCTTTCATCTTCTTCAACCTCCTTAATAGCTTGGATATCGCCACTTGGATTATCAAATCGGACATGGGGAAGAATTTACAAAAGAGAGGACAGTGGAAGTTAGGGATGATGGGGCGTGGGGATTTTTAGGAAGCAGGGGAGGTTTTATTTTGTGCGTGTCTGTGTATGAGGCAATGAGTAGATCGTGGGGAAATGGACAGAGAAATGTTCGGTCGTAAGAGTAGAAAACGGGTCATTTTCCGGGTCAATTGGTGTAATTGGGCCAATTGACAGTTTTTCTCTTGAAAATATATAATAAGATATGTGTTTAATCAATTAATATAATATTATGATTAATTAATTTGCAAAATATATGTGTATCATTATACACATAAATTTCGACATACATATACATCATATGTATATTTAATTAATCAACATAATTAATATCTTGTATTATATTTATTCATAATAAATAAATACCACCATATTAATTATATATTAATTTACCACTATAACCTTTATAGTCGTGAGATAAAACTTTCCTTATTTGGTCATCAACTATAACCGTATTTTAATCCGACTAGATGTTCTTATATGTGTGACCCGATAGACTTCCGAATATGTTGGCCGTAGATACAAAGTGCAAATTACGAAAATGCCCTTCATGCCTAACGATCACGGGATAGCGTCTAGCAACACACCGTGACCCCCAATCATCGGAAGAGTCAAATGAAATGACTACTACCTTTCATGTGAAACAGTTACCGTGTAACTTACAATCATATCGCTGTAATAATATTCATACAGTCGTTAGTCGAGTGTCAAAACATCAACGACCGTATCTTATAATCTGGATATCAAGCTCTCTCGAAGTAACTCATTTACTTTCACTTTGCAAAGATTCACGAGAGTAAGACATTCCTTATAAGAAGGCCCTTTCGGATATTCACCTTACTGATAGGGTATGTGATTCCCAGACGACCAAATATATATACTCCGCATGCTTCAGTATCACACCAATCACTACCGCATGATCGCCCCGTGGCTAGGGGAAACCTCAATAGTGTCAACGCATGACAATCCACACCGTGATGCCATATAGACTCCGGTCCTAAGGATAATTACACAACCGTCACATAGTGTGACACTTATCCGTATAAGTGGGTCACTCCAACGTACGCATTCTCTAATACACGCCCACGCATGCACCCAAGTGTCTCTACACTTCGATAGACAAGATCTATCCCCGCCCGTAAAGACAGAAGACATCTATCACGTGCTGAGTCATCAGACGCACTATCAATGCCCTGTTTAATAGTACATCAGCCTAGAGACATTTAAGTATCAAAATTATTAAAGTGATTAGAGATCTCATCAACCATAATCGCCTATCATGGTTTCTCTATCACAGTTTAATACTAAGGACGTTATCATATAACAATTCACAATTGGTTCTTTAAAAGAACAAATATATGACAACAGAAAAGCCATTTAATATATGTACAAACATAAAGAAATAATAGAAATGATCCGACCCGGTCGGATCCGGTCCAACCCGATTGGGTTTTGGACACTATTTCAACACCATGAATTACTTTGCCGAGTCAACATGCAGGACTCTAAGCCCGTCTCCACTCCACTTCCACCTGATGCCTTTTCCTCTAATGTTGCTGCAGGATCTCCACATACGGATTCGACACAATTTCGTTAGGTTATTGGTGCACTTCAGTATCTCATGTTCACTGATGTATTATTTTTATATGATTAAATATACGTTATATTATTATGTTTTATCAACGAATTCTATATAAAATATATGAAATTATGATATAAAGTGTTAGTCTTTATAATTTAGAGTGTTTAGTAATAATAATAATAAAAAGTTGTAATTTTGTACCGATTTTAGTAAATCGGAGTGTCGTGTCAGATTTACGTGGGTATTTGTGATGTTTTATTGCAGATTTATAAACCAAGACCCCGAGAATCGACATTTTGAAGTTTAATCATATCTCTGGAATGATTTAGAGAGTGCCACGAGTTTAAATGGTCAATTGAATAGCTTAAGTGGACAAGTAGCCAATCAATCTGGATAAGTAATAATAGAGAAATATCTTCGACAAACGAATGGCTCATCAAAATGATATTTTCAAAAAAAGTGTTCTTCACAAAAGTTGTAGATTTTTCCGAGAGTGTTCCAATGCAATTTAAATTATGAAGATTGGAGGTCTAGAACTTAAACAGTGATCAAGTGGCTAATCGACTTGGATTAAGAAAAAATCCCGTAAAAGCTTCGGAGGAACACGAGGTCATCAAAAAAGCGTTATCTGGAGAAGAGTCCTTCATGAAAGTTGTAGAGTTTCTCGAGATCTTAATTTTGGCATTTCGTTTGCAATTTTGGAGGTCCGTAACTCGAGATATGAATTTTAGAAGTTTAATAATTATATATAAAAATAATATCTCCTACGCATATCTTTGGAATGATCAAGTTAGTGGGGATCATCATTAGTCCGGACCGATCCGGCCTAATACCGACCGTCCGGCCTTGGAAGTTTTTTCTATATAAAGGAGCTCATTTGCAAAGTAGCGTGGATGTACCTAAAAATTTATATATATAATATCTATATATATATATATCTCCTTCTTCTTTTCTTTTTTTAGTAGTAGTAAATAAGGCGCTTACGCCGTAATAATGTAGTATCGTTGTAATGCTCGAGAAAATCTCGGAAGTCGGTTTTGCTAAAGAAGTTGTAATGTCCGGAAGATACGATTTACGAATCAATTGCCGTATTCGGGTAACTTTTCTTAAGTATTTATGTTTGTTTTTGTATTTTTGTTGTTATAATGTTTTTAGGCTAAATATAATACTGCCAAAACTATGTAATCGGTTTTATTTCGATCTTTTAAGTTAAAGAAATGTTGTTAAGTTAAAATGACTAAAATTGAGTTAATTGAATCTTTTTCTATTTTGATCGTATTCGTATTGACATATTTAATAGATCCGAGGAATTCATAATCGATTATGAATTGACGCCTGTAGTCGAGGATATGAAATAAAAGATAGAAAAACCGGAGGGTAAAATTGGCCGTGTGAACAACGTGATAACGGAATCCGATTTCTAACCGGGGTAAATTTGTTTTGGGAGAAATGAATTTTATTATAATTTGTACTCGAGATCGTAATAATGTTAAATCATCGCTTTAATTGAAACTTAAACCGGAAAGTTGAATCGTCCGGCTTTGACAACCGGAGCCTTTAAAATAAAATTGACCGCTTTGACGAACGGAATGACTCCTTTTATCTAAAGGTAGATTTGTACTCGACCTGCTTAGATTAATTAGTTTACCGTAATAATTGTGGATCTTGGGTGATGACAATGGACATATGACAATTTCATACACTCGTGTGAGGAGGAATTGTTTACCTCAGGAGTGCACCGTTTCATTTACTCAATTGGACCTAAAATAAAAGGAGAGATCGAACACATTTCAATTAATCGAAAAGATCGTATAAACCAATTATATAAGTTTTGGCCAGTTCTCTAAAATTATCTGTTTAGTATATTGGTACCTATATATTTATATCTATATATATACTTTGCAATTTATGTACATCTATATATATCTATATATCTATATATATTATATTAGAATAACTTTTAAATTACATATTTATTTTATGTTAACTAGAATAGTAGTGATCTGTGTAATAAAACTGCGGTTTAGATCGAGTTAATAACAGCTCTTTGGTGTTTAACCACACGTAAAATAAATTACCAAGTTCCCGAGGATTCGACACTCGACTCACCATAATAGCACTACTGATTTGACCCGGTACACCACGCCGGTTAGGATCGTTTAAACCAGAAACGTCTGGCCGATTTCGCAATTTGTTTTCAAGGTTAGGTTTAGTCTGTCGACTCTTTGGCGCCGTTGCCGGGAACGCCGCTAATTTCTTTTATGTGTCTATGGTTACTACTTGTATTAGCTTAAAACTCTAGAGAATAAGTCAACACTTTTCTTATCTCATTTCTATTTTATTTTTCGTTGGTTGTTACCTTTTAGGAAAATTACCAATTTTTACTACTATCAAATTCGTGTTATTTTCTATTTTCGTTAGTTGATGACCAGAAGTGGTAAGGCCCCTCTCGTTCCTTATAAGCCTGACATAAACACTTACGAAAGGCAGTTAAGAGTAGAGAGTAAACGAGGTCATACTAGTCAGGGAAATCCTGACCAAGAATCATCTTCAAACAGAAATACGAGAATGGTCAAATCGGTGATGAAACACCCGAACAAGTGTTTGAACATGCTCTAGGGCATGGACAAAACCCTGTTAACCCTAATAATAATAATAATAGAAATAATCAAAATCGGAACCAGAATAATCGTAATAATCCACCAAACCCGAGACCTATATGTGATCAAACAGTAAGAAGAAACCAGACTAATAATCCCATACTTTTACCTAATGAAGGAGCGAATAATTTCGAAATTAAGTCTCATCTTTTTGGTTTAATTGACGCAAGAGCCCAATTCCTAGGAGAGGATGATGAAGATCCACATCATCATCTCTATCTTTTGAAGAATCAATGTCACATGACCAAAAGTCAAGGTGCTCATAAGGAATTAACGAGAATGACTATGTTTCCTTTTCTTTAAAAGGACGAGCCCGAGATTGGTTTATGTCTCTTCCACATCATTCACTTACTAGTTGGGAGGAGATTCAAACTGAATTTAAAACAATATTTCACTCTGGACGAAATTTGGAATTAAAAGTCGAGGTTGCTAACTTTAGACAAGGATCCGAGGAAACTCTTGGGAATGCGTGGGAAAGGTTTAAAAATTGTTAAGAGCGTGTCCCGATCATGGTTATTCCTTAGATATGCAAATTCAACTCTTCCGTCAGTAAATTGAGAAAAGACTCACGTGCGGATGTAGATCATGCATGTGGTGGTTCGATTAATGATGAGTGAAGCTCAAACAGATTTA
The DNA here is from genome assembly GCA_026214975.1 of Gentiana macrophylla. Classification (NCBI taxonomy): domain Eukaryota; kingdom Viridiplantae; phylum Streptophyta; class Magnoliopsida; order Gentianales; family Gentianaceae; genus Gentiana; species Gentiana macrophylla. The sequence continues at coordinate 109,974,340 of CM047807.1, forward strand.
CGATGCTATAGAAAAGATTTCCAAAAATAACAGAATGTGGAAACCGGTTCTAGCACCGAAAAAGTAGCTTTTGCGGGAGAATGTACGCCTAATACGGAAGTTCTAGCACACTTGGAGAATTTGAGTAGGAAATTTGATGGTTTACAAATGAATAAGAACCAAAATTCGAAAATAGTACACCAAATGAATACTCAAGTCATGATAATGTGGCATTAGGGAGTGAAGAACCAACAGATATTCGAGGGAGGATGTGAGTTTTCTTCAAAGAAGATAGAATTTGAACAATGCATACTCAAACTCATTCAATGCTATTAGAAGAGATCATCCTACTTATCGATGGTCCGAAAACCCTAGTAAGCCAGACAACCGCCATATCCAAATCCCATATAGAATAATAACCAAGTTTATCAAGAAAGTACATCTAATCGAAAATTTACAATCATTACCAAGATCCTATCCTCAACATACCACTCAAAGTATACCAAGACTTTCGAGTTCAACTCAACTGCGAAGGAGTTGAAAAATGGGAAAAACTAATGGAAAATATGATGGGTGTGGTATCTACTCAAGCTAAGAATATGGAAACGATGATGACTTCTATTGGTACAGTCTAAAGATATGAGTACAATAAAAACATCTATGAGTGGACATGATACCGAGAATGAGAACAATAGAAGCCTCATTAAGGAATATGGAAGATCATTTGAGTAGGGAAGGTGAACGTAACAACAAGAGAGACCCCGGAGGATTACCAAGCAACACCGATGAAACCCAAGAGAGGTAAATGTTGTGGTTACGAGAAGTAGGAAGCTTAGTGGAAGCAATGGAGTAGAAAACTTTGGGAATAATGAAGTAGAAAATGATTTAGATGGAAAGAATGATGAAACTAAAGATAAAGATGAATTCATCGATGAGGAAGAAGAAATTATAGATAATTTCTTGAAAAGGAATAAAAGTTTGGAACCTGAAAATGAAGGTGAAAATTGGGTAAAAATCCCAAGGATTTTGAAAGACCCTATGGATAAAGATTTAAGGAATTTATTCAAGGAACATGTTAGAATAAATGAGAAATAGGAAGAATCGAAAAAATCTGAAGCAGAGATTGATTCAGGGAACAATTTAAAGGAAAAAATTCAAGAACCTGAAACATGGCGACTAAGTAATACTCAAAGGTTTAAGGAAAAAGGAAAAGAGAAATTGACTAAGGAGCCAAAGGTTATAGATTTAGAATCTTTACCCTACCCTCCTAAAGATCAAATCAAAAAGGCAAAAACTGATAAGAAGTATGCTCGTTTCCTTGATACCTTTCGTCATCTTCATGTTAATATCCCTGTTATTGAAGCTCTGATTAATATACCTGCCTATGGAAAGTTTCTGAAAGATATACTATCAAATAAGAAAAAATTAGAGGAATACGAGAATATATGCCTAAATGAAGAATGTTCTGCACTGCAAAGATAAGTTACCACCTAAATCGAAAGATCCTGGAAGTTTTACGATTCCATGTGAAATTGGAGGATTTCTTTTAAGAAAGTCTTATGTGATCTTGGAGCTAGTATAAATCTCATGTCTTATGAGGATTATAAAAAGCTAGGCATAGGAAGGCTTACTAAGACTGAAATGACTCTGCAAATGGCAGATAGATCGATTAAGTACCCTAAAGGAATGATTAAGGATGTACTGGTTAAAGTAGACAAATTCTATTTTCCAGTAGATTTTGTAGTTATGGAAATGGAAGAAGGATATTCAGCGCCTCTTATTCTAGGTCGTCCATTTCTAGCTACAGGAAGAACTTTAATCGATGTTCATAAAGGAGAGTTAATTTTGAGAGTCAATGAAGATGAAGTTGCTTTCAATATTTTTAAAGCTATGAACCATCCATATACATCACGTAATCATGTTCTTTTATAGAAGATATTCATTACATCTATGATAATCGATTTACCAACTTTTGAAGACAGGTTAGAAGAATGCTTAACTCTGTCTATCTATAAAGAAGATGAGGAAGACATTGAAATGAAAGAGATAATCCTTTCTCTAGATAAAGGAAGCTTTACTTTTAAGCCACCATGGCATAAGTATTTGGAGTTAGAACTAGAAGGACCGGCCTTAAATCATCAATAGAAGATCCGCCAAAGAATCTGAATTGAAACCGTTACCTTTAAATCAAATATGTTTTTCTAGAAACTGATAATCTATTACCGATTATTATATCATCTACTTTAATCGAAAGCAAAGAAGAAGATCAATTAATAAGAATGTTAAGAAAGCATAAGAAAGCTTTTGGATGGACAGTTGCCGATATTCGAGGTATTAGCCCTGAGATTTGTGTTCATAAGATAATTCTGAAAGAGGATGCTAAACCTTGTATTCAACCGCAACGCCGCCTCAACCCGAATTTACAGTTAATCGTTAAGAAAGAGGTCATTAAGCTATTAGAAATGGGAATAATCTTTCCTATATCAGATAGTGAATGGGTTAGTCCAACTCAAGTTGTACCAAAGAAAGGAGGTTTCACAGTGAAAGAGAATGATAAGAATGAATGGATTCCAACAAGGGAAATTACAGGATATCGAATGTGCATTGATTTTAGAAAACTAAATGATCATACTAAGAAAGATCATCATCCACTTCCATTCATAGTTCAAATGTTGGAACGTTTAAGTGGTCATAAGTATTACTGTTTCTTAGATGGTTATTCAGGTTATTTACAGATCTTCATTGCAGCAGGAGATAGAGAAAAGACTACTTTCACATGTCCTTATGGAACTTTCGCGTATAAAAGAATGCCGTTTGGTTTATGTAATGCTCCTGCTACGTTTCAAAGATGTATGATGTCTATATTTTCTGATATGGTTGAGAAATTCTTAGAAATTTTTATGGACGACTTTAGTGTTTATGGAGATTCTTTTGGTAAGTGTTTGTCGCACTTAGAAAGAGTTTTACAACGTTGTGAGGATACCAATTTAGTTCTAAACTGGGAAAAATGTCATTTAATGGTATCAGAAGGAATTGTTTTAGGTCATAGAATCTCTGAAATAGGAATTGAAGTTGATAAAGCTAAAGTCGAGGTGATTGAAAAATTACCGCCACCGCTTAATCTAAGGACTCTAAGAGGATTTCTTGGACATGCGAGGATTTTATAGGAGATTTATTGCAGATTTTTCAAAGATAGCAAAGCCGTTAAGTCATTTGCTTGAAAAAGTATATCTTTTAACTTTGATAGTAAATGTATGGAAGCGTTTAAGACCACAAAGCGAAGTTGGTTCTTGCACCGCTTTTGGTAGCACCAGATCGAATTTACCTTTTGAAATTATGTGTGATGCTAGTGATTTAGTTTGTAGGAGTTGCTTTAGGTCAAAGGTACAATAGAATTCTCAAAGCTATTTACTATGCATCCCACACATTAAACGCACTCAACTAAATTATGCAACTACTGAGAAAGGAACTGTTGGTTGTGATTTTTGCCTTAGATAAGTTTAGATCGTATATTGTCGGTTCTAAGGTAATAGTCTACACTGCACCATTCACTCAAGTATTTAATGAGTAAAGAAGGATGCGAAACCACGTCTTCTTAGATGGATTCTCCTACTACAAGAATTTGATATTGAAATTAAAGATAAAAAAAGGAAGTGAAAACGTAGTAGCGAGATCACCTAAGTAGAATGGAGATCGAGGAAGAGATAGGGAATGAAATTAAAGATTCATTTCTGATGAACAACTATTTAGAATAGATACTCCTTCAACCATGCAATTATTAAAAATAGGATTCCTCAAGAAAATCTCACCTTGGTTTGGAGATATCATTAATTACTTAACTCAGTGATTATATTCCGTCTCATTGGACTTGGCAAATGTAAAAAGAAATTCTTTTATGACTTAAAATTTTATTACTTGGGAGGAACCGGACCTTTTCCGTAAATGTTCGATGGGATAATCGAGAAAATGTGTGCCTGATAATGAAACTTTAAGTATTTTATCATTTTGTCATGATCGTGAGGCGGGAGGACATCATGGAGGATGGAAAATCGCTTTTAAAGTTTTACAATGTGGTTTTTATTGGCCTACATTATATAAAGATGCTTATAAATACGTTAAATCTTGTGAATCTTGTCAAAAATGGGAAATGTATCTAAAAACATGAAATGCCTATGCAACCTATTTTAGAATGTGAGTTATTTGATGTTTGGGGTATAGATTTCATGGGACCTTTTCCTATATCGTTTGGAAAAAGATTTATTCTTGTAATGGTAGATTATGTTTCAAAATGGGTAGAAAATGAAGCTCTTCCCACTAATGATACCAAGGTTGTCATACGATTCCTTAAAAAGAACATATTCACTAGATATGGCATTCCGAGGGCAATCATTAGCGATAGAGGTTCGCACTTTTTTGTAATAGACCATTTACTAAGTTAATTGAGAAATATGGTGTAACACATAAACTAGAACGCCTATCATCCATGAAACCAAAGTGGTCGGTAGAGGTGTCAAATAGAAAATCAAAAGAATCGTGGAAAAAAGCAGTTGATTCAAATCGTAAAAAGCTGGGCAATTAAATTAGATGATGCGTTATGGGCGTGAGCGCCTTTAAAACACCAATAGGTTGTTCTCCTATAAGCTAGTCTTTGGTAAGTCTTGTCATCTCTCAGGTTGAGTTAGAACACCGAGCCTTCCGGGCTATTAGATTTCTAAATTTCAATCCTAAGGTCATCGGGTGATCATAGATTGCTTCAATTGATGAACTAGAAGAATTTCGTCTCGATTCTTATGAAAACGCTCGAATCTACAAGAACGCATACGAAGTCCTTCCATGATAAGAGAATCTTTAGCGTGAGTTCCATGTAGGTGATCGAGTGCTTTTGTACAATTCACGTTTAAAGTTGTTTCCGGTAAGCTAAAATCAAGATGGACGAGGTCCATTTAAAGTAACACGGGTTTACAAAGCTGGAGTCATTGGACTAATCGATGGAAATACAACTTTTATAGCCAATGGACACAGAGTAAAGTTATTTGTGGAGGGAGAAGGAATCACACTGAAAGAAGAAATAATGCTACTGATTGATCCCCCAACAAACTGAAAAAAAAGAAAAAAAAAAAAAAAAAAAAAAAATTTTGAAAAACTGAAAAGCAGAGAAACTGGAATCAGCCAAATACCAGGTGCTATCTATCTTTACTCTACTTTTCTGTAATTTTAATTATGTTTAAACTCTTTTAAATCTTTTACCGGATGACGTAAAAGAACTCTGGATGTCTTTTAGATAGAATAGGAGTTTTTATTTTACTTTTGAAATTAGGCCTTGATAAAGATGTCGCGTTTTTATGTGTTTTTAGTTTTTGAACAAAACAAGAAATTGTTGAGAGAGATTAGATTAAGAGAAGTATGTAATGGAATATCAAGAAGTGCGATAAAAGAAGGGCAAAGTTTCTAATGAGATGCGAAATCATGGAAAAAGTGAACATGTTGAATGCCAGGGAAAAACACAACCGATCCATGAGGATGAGTGTTTGAATATTGTTAGGAAGGAACGATTAGGTGGTTATCCGAAAATCCCGATGGAATTCGAGAGATAATTCAAATGCCTCGCTTTTTAGGAGTTAGGTTGATCGAGCGTTATATCAGAACTTTGGAGGATTTAGAAATCGAAGAATCAGGAACCCCTTAAGTTCGAGTCTTTTATTTTATTTTATAAAATTTTCGCATAACTTCTGAGAATTTTATAAAATTGGATCTTTATGAAAATTTGAGGAGTTTTATAAAAGTTTTATAAAAGTTTTTTTTTTTTATAAGAATTGATATAAATTTATTAAATTTTTAGAAGCTTTTTATTAAAGTGTTATAAGGATTTTATTAAATTTTTATAAATTGTTATAAAAGTTCCTTCAAATTTTATTTTAATAAACTTATTTTTAAGACTTTAATTAAGTTTTATTAGAATTTGTATAAGTTTTATTCAAAAATCATAAAAAAATCGAAAAACAGAAAAATTTGTTCACGGACAGATCCGGCCTTAATACTGGACCGGTCCGGGTCTCAAAACATAAAAACACAGACGGGGACCCTTCTTTTTTCTTCTTCTTTCTTCCCTAATTTTTTCTAACAAATTGACTTACACCCAAACCCCACCTTACTTAATTTTTTTTTTTTTTTTTTTTTCCTTCCACAAAAATTCATCTCACACTACACCACTACTTGATTTCTTCTCATTATCATCTCCTCTCTTCAACACAAAGTGGAAAATTCAAAAAGGGTCAAGAACAAGCTCCATTCATTCCGGCAACTTTAACACTTTTCCGGCCTATTTTTCAACGTTTTCTACACTTTAAGGTATAATCTAGTTTATTTAGTTGTTAATTTAAGTATTTTCATAATTTTCTAGATTAATTTCAACTGTTTTGATTTTTGAATGTGTTGTGACATTATTATTTTTTTTTGTTTTTGTTGTTGTTTTTGTTGATTGGCATTACCAATATCGTAGAATGGTGAGTCGAGTACTGTAGAGTCTCTAAAAGAGAAAATCAAAATTCCATTTCAACTCTGTCGTGAGCACGATAATTTTATCACACCAAGAGGAAGTCGTAAGTTTTGAAAGAACCGCATCACCTGAAGCTAAGAAAGCGTATACAAAAATTTATAGTAAGTGTGATGTTACGGTTGAAAAAGGTTTAGATTTGGATGACTTAGGTGATGAAGTCAAAAATATCTTTAGAAGGCGTCGGTGGTTAGATTTAGCGACGTAAGGAAGGTGAGATTAACACGACTATAGTAGTGAGTTTTATTCGGTTTTATCTACTATGTCGGAAGAACAGCTTACTCAGTCGGAAACTGTACCTTTACGAGCCAGAAATATTCCTTTTAACCCTGCCGTCATTAATGCAATTTTAGGAGTTGAGGTTTTTCCTGATGAGGAGGATTACAGGGGTAGTCTATAATTTAGATGATCCTGCTAGTTTTGAGCAGATCGCCTCGAGAGCCTGTGATCGCTTTTGACCCGACCGCGGTGTGGGTTGAAAATCGGTTTAATTACGGGAACTGCTTTTAGAGGTTTAAGGGCAATTAAAAGATTTATTAGCCATAATCTCTATCCTTCTCGTAAACACACTGCTTTTGGAAAGGAAGATGTTTGTATTGCCTGGGCTATGGTAAATGATGTTAGAGTGGATGTTGGAAAGGTCATGTTTAAGAGGATTTTTGAGAGTATTGTCATCGCTGGACTGTGGAGTCATCTTTACTTCCCTTGTTTTATCTCTCGATTTATGTCGTAGGTTGGGAGTACCATTCTGCCTAATGACAAGTTATCTCCGGCCGATGGAAATCTGATTGGACTAGTTTGACTAGTCTTCCGGATGGTAGTATTAGCTCTTTTCTTAGAAGACGTCAAACTCACCCACTCCACCGCTTTTACATCTTCTTCTTTTCCATCTTTTTCTAGTCACCTCAACAAACTCCTTTCTCCAACACTATCACATATGACATGTTTCAATCCTTAGTGATGATGTTGCGCGTGGTCAAGCCAATGTGGCTTTATTCATTTGAGAGTACTAGCGATGGTGTGATGATATTCGTAGAGGTTTAAGAAGGAACGAGCGCTTGCTTCGTAATCCTACTTTGATGATCCCGCCTATCCACCTTGTCGATCTGATCCATATACCTTACCACGATGGGAAACACCTATTCCACCACAATCGAGCTTTCATCCATCGTCATATCCTTTTGGGAAGCCAATCTAGTGGGGCGGTGTATTTTTCGACAGTGTTCGAGAGACCGGCGATGTCGAGTTGGGGAGGATTCACCGAGTATGCACATGTCACGTCGGCATGAGTTCGATGGGTCTTGATAGTTCGATCGGGACCACGACTTCACTCATCCATCGCCTTCTCGATCGTTTCCAAGTTCGAGTTTTCAAGTTCATCCGAGGAAGATTATGATGAAGATTGAATTTTAATGATTGATTAAACATGTTTACTACACATTTTATTGCATTCGACTTTTGTCATTTAACTATTAGTTTATTTTCAATTTTAATTACAATAGATTTTATAAAATTTTGGTTTGCATTTTAAATCGGTTTAGTTTTTATAAAAACTATAAAGAAAAAACCCAAAAATAATTTTCGTATAATTACTACGTCATTTTATAAAATATAATGTGTCGTTTTATCCGTTCGTATCAAGTTAAATTAACTTTACAATGTATCTTCGAGGAAAGAGTTAGTAATAGGCACGTGAAGTAAAAAATAACCAAAGTTCAAATTGACTTTCACCTCATCCCTCAAGAAAGCGAGGATGAGGCGGACCGGTCCGGCTATATACTCGCCCGATCCGTGAAGGTAACGACATGACTCATTTTTTGAGTCTGTCTCGTTCATCCACGTATGTATTACTTTCTATCTATATAAAGGAGGCCAGGGAATGAGGAAAGGATACAAATTTCTTTCACTGCCTATCTACTTCCAACTGTAATTTTATTTTTTATCAAGTTTTAAAAATGTCGAACCACTCCTCACCATCTGTAAATTCTTACGAGCCTAATACACCGGATCATCCGAATCGCAAACCTCTAAATGAGTATAAATTTACACCTCGTTTTGCTAATTCTCCAATCCTATTGGAGAAAGGTTTGAATTTTGATAAAATTGATCGGTGGGGTAAAACTCTCATTAGGAGTTTCGGTTGGAAAAAATTTGTCGATTACCGAGAGGGCGGGTAAATGTCTCGATAGTGCGAGAATTTTATTCTGCGCTTATGGCGACATCTATGATCGATATCACACATTGTTCTAGTAAGAGGAGTGGTCGTTCCTTCTCTTCATCTATTATCAACCAAATTTTTGAAATTCCACCGCTTATGCCACATTTTGAAATGCAATGGGGACTACAAAATCCCTCTATCATTTGAATAAAGTACACGAGTCTTTCCAATGTCTGTTCCCGCTTTTTGATACAAATCACGACATGTCTACACGAGCTTTACTTCCACATCTAAAGGCGTGGAAGCATTTTATAAATTCTCGAGTTTATCCCACCTGGGATTTTGGAAGTTTAACTGAGAATGAAATGCTTCTACTTTTTGCTTTGGCATTCGGTGTATTTGTTGATTGGGGTATATTGATTCAAAGGACAGTGTTGGAGTTTGCAATAGCCAGAGGTAGTAGGGGGAAACCTATGCCTAATTCTTGGTTGATATCACGTTTGTGTATTCTTCTCAATGGAGTAGAAGAGCTGGAGACGGATGAAATTTTTCCGTCTAGAGATAGTCGGTTTGGATTGCTACCGGTTGATACACCGGGTTGTTAAATCTATATCTGAGAGTTGTTAGTAGTTTGTTAGTAATATTTAAGTTTTAATAAGTTAATTTAAGTTAAGTTTGCGATCCTTTAGTTAAGTTTGTAATAATATATCTTGTTTAATATATATGTCTTAGTTTTTTAAGTTGTTTGTTTTTATTTAATGATATAATTAGTATACGCTAAAAAAAAAAAAAAAAATCGGAAAAATAACGTTGATAGATAATTTTAATTTTATTTTCGAACCTACTTCTTTACTACTTATTGAACATCGGGACGATGCCACTTCGTAAGTGGGGAGTAGAGTTAGGTTAGAAAATTCATTAAAATTTTCAAAAAAAAAAAAAAAAAAAAAAAAAAAAAAAATTTAAATAAATATAAAATAAATATAATTATATGTCTAATTTAGATTTTAAGAAGATTTTAAGTTTATATAATGGAGTAATTAATATTAGATATTGTTTTTATAAAATTATATAAGTATGATTGATATTTATAAGTAAAATTTTAGAATCATTTTCAATACAATTATGAATTTGGAATTGGATTAAGTTTATTGATTTTTAGCACACAAAATATAACTATAAATAAAATAACCTCACTCTCACCTTGATTAGAGTGATCAAGACCTCACTCAAAATTGTCAATTATGATTAAATAACCGAGCTTTAGCTATTTTGGTCTACATTTCCTTGAAATACCGCAAGTTTATGCGTCTTATAAAAAGAGATGGTGACGTAAAAGCTAAATTTTGGTATATCTTTGAGATTGGAAAAATTAGATAAGTAGTAGTATATTCGATCTTACCTCATGACACTTGCAACATAGCCGATTTTGGTAATAAGTTCGGATATATTAATTAAGAACGAAGCACCATATTTACACGTAAATTAATCAAATATCGTGATCTTCCTTATCATGTGATTAACAACTTAAAAATAAAAAGAACAAATCGGATGTAGCTACCAATGATTGGAGTGAGTAGGGTATTATCACGAAATGTCCTATATCACTACGAGGTAATTAAGCTCCCGATTGCCTGATGATAGTAGTCCAAATTAGGGTATTATCACGAAATGTCCTATTCTTTGGGAATGAAGGCACAAGATAAAATGAAAGAGGAAAAGTTGAATCATAAGATCTCGGGAATTATTACAAGTTTAAGGAAACCGGACTTGTAATTTTCGATCGAAAGAGTAGTACTTCGATCAATCTTGATGAAGCAATGCCTGTAAGTTTGATTTTCTACACACACTCACGCTTTTAGTTCTTAATCTCAAAAAAAAAAAAAAAAAAAAAAAAAGAGAAAAAATCAAAAAAGATCTTGAGAATATGTTTTTTCAAAATATGAAGATGTATGATGCATTTACTTGCATTCTTTCTCTTTTTGATTTCCTTTTTTCCGATTAACCAACATCTTGAAGCCATTTTTGTCAATTACTTTACTGAAATTTCCGATTCCAGAATTTCATAATAGTTGCGATTAAAAATAATTCTGATATTTTATTTATACTTCTTAAGTATTACATATATAATTTTATCTAAATAATATTTAATCTTAAGTTATTTCGATTATATACTTTTTCTGTTATCTTAAGATTTTAAATTAAGATAGATAATATATTTATAATATTGACAAAATATATTATAATCGAAAAATTATACTATCTTTTATTATCGCTTTTTTTCGCTCGAGGACGATCAAAAGTTAAGTGGGAGAGTAATTTGATGTATTATTTTTATATGATTAAATATACGTTATATTATTATGTTTTATCAACGAATTCTATATAAAATATATGAAATTATGATATAAAGTGTTAGTCTTTATAATTTAGAGTGTTTAGTAATAATAATAATAAAAGTTGTAATTTTGTACCGATTTTAGTAAATCGAGTTAATCAATGTCGATTTACGGGGTATTTGTGATGTTTTATTGCGGATTTATAAACCAAGACCCCGAGAATCGACATTTTGAAGTTTAATCATATCTCCTGGAATGATTTAGAGAGTCTTACGAGTTTAAATGGTCAATTGAATAAATTTAAGTTTACAAGAATCCGTCAATCTGGATAAGTAATAATAGAAATATCTTCGACAAACGAATGGCTCATCAAAATGATATTTTCAAAAAAGTGTTCTTCACAAAAGTTGTAGATTTTTCCGAGAGTGTTCCAATGCAATTTAAATTATGAAGATTGGAGGTCTAGAACTTAAACAAAGTGATCAAGTGGCTAATCGACTTGGATTAAGAAAAATCCCGTAAAAGCTTCGGAGGAACACGAGGTCATCAAAAAGCGTTATCTGGAGAAGAGTCCTTCATGAAAGTTGTAGAGTTTCTCGAGATCTTAATTTTGGCATTTCGTTTGCAATTTTTGGAGGTCCAGAACTCGAGATATGAATTTTAGAAGTTTAATAATTATATATAAAAATAATATCTCCTACGCATACGCTTTGGAATGATCAAGTTAGTGGGGATCATCATTAGTCCGGACCGATCCGGCTAATACGGACCGTCCGGCCTTGGAAGTTTTTTCTATATAAAGGAGCTCATTTGCGTGCGTGGGATGTACTAAAATTTATATATATAACGATCTATATATATATATATCTCTTCTTCTTTTCTTTTTTTTAGTAGTAGTAAATAAGGCGCTTACGCCGTAATAATGTAATATCGTTGTAATGCTCGAGAAAATCTCGGAAGTCGGTTTTGCTAAAGAAGTTGTAATGTCCGGAAGATACGATTTACGAATCAATCTGCCGTATTCGGGTAACTTTTCTTAAGTATTTATGTTTGTTTTTGTATTTTTGTTGTTATAATGTTTTTAGGCTAAATATAATACTCGCCAAAACTATGTAATCGGTTTTATTTCGATCTTTTCGTTAAAGAAATGTTGTTAAGTTAAAATGACTAAAATTGAGTTAATTGAATCTTTTATTTTGATCGTATTCGTATTGACATATTTAATAGATCCGAGGAATTCATAATCTGATTATGAATTGACGCCTCGTAGTCGAGGATATGAAATAAAAGATAGAAAAACCGGAGGGTAAAATTGGCCGTGTGAACAACGTGATAACGGAATCCGATTTCTAACCGGGGTAAATTTGTTTTGGGAGAAATGAATTTTATTATAATTTGTACTTTCGAGATCGTAATAATGTTAAATCATCGCTTTAATTGAAACTTAAACCGAAAGTTGAATCGTCCGGCTTTGACAACCGGAGCCTTTAAAATAAAATTGACCGTTTGACGAACGGAATGACTCCTTTTATCTAAAGGTAGATTTGTACTCGGGACTGTTTAGATTAATTAGTTTACCGTAATAGATTGTGGATCTTGGGTGATGACAATGGACATATGACAATTTCATACACTCGTGTGAGGAGGAATTGTTTACCTCGAGAGTGCACCGCTTCATTTACTCAATTGGACCTAAAATAAAAGGAGAGATCGAACACATTTCAATTAATCGAAAAGATCGTATAAACCAATTATATAAGTTTTGGCCGATTCTCTAAAATTATCTCATTTAGTATATTGGTACCTATATATTTATATCTATATATATACTTTGCAATTTATGTACATCTATATATATCTATATATCTATATATATTATATTAGAATAACTTTTAAATTACATATTTATTTTATGTTAACTAGAATAGTAGTGATCGTGTAATAAAAAACTGCGGTTTTTAGATCGAGTTAATAATGACTCTTTTTTGGTGTTTAACCACACGTAAAATAAATTACCAAGTTCCCCGAGGATTCGACACTCGACTCACCATAATAGCACTACGCTTTGACCGCATACTCGCCGGTTAGGATCGTTTAAACCAGGAAACGTCTGTCAGATTTCTGGCACTGTTTTCAAGGTTAGGTTTAGGTCTGTCATTCACACGCCCTGATAATGCTTATGCGGTTAACAAACTTTCCCAGTATATGCACACCCACTGAGTACCATTAGGGCCTTGTCAAACGGGTTCTTCGATATCTAGCTGGTACACTGCATGACAGTCTTCAACTCTTTTCTACCTCCCCACTTGCACTGCATGCCTTTTCCGATGTTGATTGGGGTGGAAATAAGGATGATGGCTACTCGTCCACTTCTGCATACTTGGTTTTCATAGGAAAAAATCTAGTCTCCTGAAGCTCCAAGAAACAGCCTACTGTTGCGCGTTCTTCCACTGAGGCCGAATATCGGTCAGTTGCTGCCACTGCTGCTGAGATTGCCTGGCTTACATACATATTTGCGGATCTTGGGTTCTCCACTCTCACTTCCCCTATCATATTTTGTGACAATGTTGGTGCAACTTAGTTGTGTGCTAATCCGGTGTTTCACTCTAGAATGAAGCATGTGGATTTCGACTATCATTACATTCGTGATCAAGTTCAACAGGGTCCTATTCGGGTGTCTCATGTCTCTAATTCCGATCAACTTGCAGACGCTCTTACAAAGCCGCTTTCTCACCTTTCCTTTGGTCACTTTAAATCCAAGCTGGGCCTTCACTTCCCTCGTCCCGCTTGAGGGGGCGTATTAGGATATTTACACTCATTATTATTTGTATTATTTGTATTTATTACACAGTCTCTAGAATATTCCGTGAAGTGTATATATATACTCATATACTGTACACAACAAGTGTGTTAATACAGTATATTTTTCCCATTACATTTTTCTATCATCACCTAATTCATGTTATCATACTTCGTATTTACACATGTATTTTTCTAGATGGTATAGGAAAATGGGTTTTCGGATTGCCATGTAAAATCGGCTAAGATTAGACTCGGTTTCTTGAGTGTGGTTTTCAACATGAGTTGAGCGTTTCTAGGAGATTTAGTACATGTTTGGCAAGTTAGATCCGTACGGGGAGACCGTTGAATCGAACATAGTGTTAGATTGCGGTATTAGTGTCTAGCTATCCATAATTGGAAATTGCACCTGTAATCATATCAAGAACGTAAATGGTAGGTCGGTAGGTCGTATTGACTTCCAAGATCGGATCATAATTTTGTTTATATTCATCAAACCATTGTTTTAACTTTTAAGTCTTTTTAATTTGTTATTATATACTAGATACTACTAGTGTTTGGGTATGCCGTGCAAGGCACAACATACCCTTTCCAAGGATTCAATTATATAATGTTAACTGTATATTCAGGTTTTTGAATATGTACATATTACATATATGGAAGATGTTTGAGTGCATTGGTTGAAATCAGAAAGGATATAAGAGTAAGTCATACATATTCATAAAGATGAAAACTACAATAAAAAGCCATGCATTTATTGAAAAAGGTTATAGTGCCCATAATAAGTTACAAAAGCAACAAAACATTACAGCCTTGGTAACAATCATCGATGCAACTACTTAAGCAAAATAAGCATCAATGATTTTTACTTCACATTCAAGCAAAACATACATATTACTCAAAACCATTAACTGTCAATGGATGCACAATTAATGGCCATAATATGTAGATATTTTCAGCAATCATCATCAAAAGAACTAAACCTTACATAGATTTGATATGGGCAACTTGGCATGGCTTGAAAACAGACAACAGTCTTCATTGTTCAGCCTGGACCTGATTGTTCTTGTTCTTAAGTTTTTTGACTGGACTTCCAGCACCAGCATCTGTTGCAGCAGCCTCTTGAGAAGAAGATGGAAGTTTCTCAGAATCCAGTACAGTTGTTTTTTCACCAGAAATTTCAGGAAATATGATTCCCCTTTTGGTAGATGTGCATGACAGCATGGTTTCCTTATCCATAGCAGCTGTAACAGCAATTTCTTCAATCATTTGTTTTGTTGATGGGCTGAACAATTGTTGTTCTTTCTCAACAGTTATAGAACTACAGCCTTGTGTCATTGATCCAATTTCATTTGCAGCTAAGCCTGAATATGACTGTGCTGTTGCATGATGCAACTGTTCTTCAGTATATAGTTTGACAACATGGTAGGTTTTTTCAGCTTTACCCTTGAAGGACTTGTCAAAATACTTCAGAAAGCATAGAACAGATTTTTTGTTATTCTCTTTGCAACCTCATCGTCCAGCGGTGCATTCTGTGTACAGAAGCATAGATTCAATTACAGATCATGACCATACATATAGTCAACTAAGGAAACAAAACATAGGTGCCATGATATCTGGAAAAACTGAACACTAAAAGGAAAAACAAACAATGAAACTCTAAAGAATTCACACTGTATTGTTCTTTTCAGCCATACGCATATGCACAACATTTATTATTCAGCATTTGTTTTGAGTTTCAATTGTTCAAGTTATTTTACATATACAGACATGAAAAGTGTAGAGTTGTTTTCAATCATGTATCGTATGTAAATGCATTCATAAAAAACATCCTGTGTAAAATTTCTATACCTTTTCATCAGCTTCCATAAGGTCCGTAGCAATGAAGTTAATGAGATGTTCTGCAATTGGTGTGAAAAGTGTAGCAGGGAGTATGCTAGATCCATCATTGAAGTAAACATTGAGATGAAGCCTGCATAAAATGTAAGGGCAATGTGATTAAGGAACTTTCTTTATTTTCTTGTTTATATGATTAATGTATAAACAACTCGTTTTATAGTTTACCGTGGCTGGACATCCATTTCTTTGTTGCAATACGTACAAGGGATGGCCCAACCTACTGGAAGATCGACTGTTTTCTTGCATTTATCACTAACAGTATACCGGATCTTGTCTTAGGCTGGCATCATGTGAACAGTTGCTTCAATCCAAGCAGTCTTAAGCTGTAAACATAATTAGGAGATTTTCCAGTTTAAACCCCAAAGAAAATGTAAAAGCACATGTGTTACATACCGTTTTCATCGATCTTAAAACATCCTTGATTGGAACAATCTCAGTAGCAAGGGTGGTGGAAGCAGAACATCAGTTGATTTGTAAGCCTCTTTTTGAATTAGCTGTCCAATTTCTTCAGTATGCTCATTGTACCTCTTTTTGAATTATAATTTGGAACCACAGTTAATGGGACTGTTTCATTAGAACATTCATTGTTAAATGTTTGGGTATCAGTACAAATTGTATTGTGTTTATTGAAAACCTGATGAGAAGTGTTGCCCTTCACCTTGCAAACACTTTTCTCCATTGCTATATCTTTTTTGGACACATCAACGGAGGTATTGGTTGTACAACCTACGTTTACAACACCAATTGTAACACCTTCTGCACTTGCATTTCTTTTCTGTTTATGCAAAGCAGCAGTCTTGGTGTACATTCTAAGCCTACTTTTTTTTGTCGCGCCATCTAGCAATCGCTAGTTGGCGCTAAAGTCTAGAATTTACTTGTTCGTTCATTTGGGAGAAAACTTAGCACCTAACATCTACTATCTTTCTAGATATATGATGGAAGGAACACAAGTGCATGTATTAAGCAAAAGGAAAGTTGGGAAAACTACAGGAACTGAGGAGAGGAAGGACACGAATGGGAATGCAATGAAACAGTAAAATTGTCAGAAGAATACCTGAGAGGGAGTAGCCATTACAAGCAGAGCCAAACGCAACACCTAAGCAGCCAGCTATGTCAGAGAAGGACAGCCTGGAAAAAACCATGCAACACAGAAAAGTTGCAACACAATCCATAATAAAGAATGTATTATTTTTGTAAATGTATTCTCCATATTCGAACCAAGACATTCAGAAATGAACAACACTGTTTAACTTGAAGACATATAATCAATCAAACAACCTTAAACGTACAACAACACCTTAGCAGGAGAAAAGCTATAATCATCCTAACAACATGTTTTATAGAGAAAAATCGCATATTCTTATCAACCAAGCAGAACGAGCCTTAGCAGTTAGCACTGTATTTTTTTCAAGAAGAGCAAATAAGAAATAACAACTTCAAGAGTAAAACACAAAGCACACTTCAAATGTAACATCCTTTGTTAGCACAGCTACCTAGTGCACTTGTTGTAATAGTTACAAACAGCAAGAAGCTTGAATCCATAAAGTATATAAATGTTTGGGCTAAATAACAAAAGCTTGAAGCTAAAATCCGCCTTTAAGAAAAGAAAATACTTTTAAGAGAAAGACAATTGTTTGTATTTTTCAAAGTCTCTGAATGTTGTGTTTGTTTGAAGACTGAACTGAAAATGTGGCTGTTGACTCGATCCAAACAACTGTAATGGATTCATTATCATCATGTCCTGAGCACATTTAAAGAAACCTACACACTCTTTTATACATAAACAGCAAGAATGTGACATATTTTAAAAACCATAACACAATAAATACATACCAGCATTTATGAGAGCATAAAAGAACATGCAGGGAGAACCAGGAAACTCCAAAGCATACCCTAAACGACCAAATAAATATGCAGAAATAAATGCACAACACGGGATATTTTTGACAGTGAATAAAGGCTTCAGAGGTGTAAATGCTTGTTGCAGGGATAGGGGAAGCAGTTAATTGCAAAACACCAAGCACAAAATATCACCACCAGCTTCAAAACATTTACATATCGTGCACATATAATAATGAGCATGCATTAATTAAATAAACTCCAAAAAGAGTACACTATAGTGTAGGAAAAAAATTTCATTAGAGCAGAGAAGAAAAGGAAAAGCAACTGACCTGCAACGAATGTGTGAAGAACCCTTAACCAAGAAGGGGTATTTAAACCAATTTTACATCTGCAAAACCGTTCTAATGATCATGAGACAAAATTTTTGTTACCCATCAGACAATAGACTGGAAATTACTAATAATACCTATCTATTAGGGTTCATACATAGCAAGGACACTTTATCTATTGATACACGGTATAAAGACATCAACTAACCTCATTTATCCGGTAAATCCGGGAAACCACCGGTTTCTAGCCCTGCTCCCCTAAACGTCGAGATGACCACCACTAATTTTTTTGATTTTGAAAAAAAACAGAGCTTCCATTCAATTGCATGAACTGAAAAAAGGCTACAAAGAAGACGTTTCGGGCGAAAGCAGCGAATATACAGATTCATCCGTATATTAACCATCAGACACACACACTTGCCGGAAGATAAAGCACAGATCCGCCGGTAAATGGAATGGCCTCCAAATCCCTGCGGATTTCAATCGACCTGTTGTCCTATCTTTTTCTTTGAAGTTTCTTTTCTTTCTTGGAAACGGAAGAAGCCAAGACCTTTTGGGTGCAATACAGCTGTAACAATGATGTATATTGTTTTCTTCCCGTTATTATTTTAAGGGAATATTAGGTTTTAGTCCACTTTCTGTCCTGTATATAAATTTTAATCCAGTTTGTATTTTTTTTGTTGATTTAAGGACAAAACATTTTCCTTCAGACTATTTTGCCCTTTCTTTTAATCACAGTCAAAATCCCATTTTCTCACGCCTATTCAGTAACCTTTGCTATCGAATTCATCAATTAATTGATTTCCACCTTCGGCTCGTTTCAATTTGGGGAAAACACAGGGGCATCACTCATAACGTCGACCGGAGAACGGCGGCCATGGCTCCATCGCTGCCATCATCAGGCTCCAACGCAGCACCAGTAATAGCAGCAAGTGCAGTTTATTGGCTGCTTATGTTTTCTGGGAAATTCCACGCTTACCTCAATGGTTCTTGCAGCTTCTCTTTGGAAGGATCGTATCAGCTAAAATGATTTTGGATTGGATTTCAGGCTAGACATATTAAGTTGGTGAAGCTGTACATGGTAGCGGTGCAGAATAACAACGTTTCAGCTGTAAATGAGGCTCTGAATGAGATTTGTTGAGGTGGAAGACTACTAGAAATTACGCGAATCAATTTATAGAATCGAAATCAGGAGGTTGAGTTTGTAAAATTTGAAGTCGCTATCCCGGTGTTCGTTCATTCTCATTCTTTTGGCGTCTTCCCACTCATAATCAAGTCGACCACAGTTCGGAGGAATTGGTGGCTTAAATTGTTTAATCATCAAATGGATTAGCCGGTATATGGGTTTTATTGTTTGAAAGATTTCAGAGAGGTGCTTAGCGCTGCGTCACTGTCTAAATTTGAGCCGCAAAAAAGAATTTTAGGCGCTCGTCCTCTAAAAAAAACATTAACCAAAATATATATAAAAAAATAAAACAAAAAAAGCTGCGTGAGATAATACGGGTTTGGAAGGAAAAAAAAAAAAAGCATTTATTTACTCCTACTCCTCACCAGTTTAAAAAGAAAATTATCAGAATAGCATGAAGATTTTCAAACTAGTCACGCCTACAGATACTAGATCGCTAACCATTAAGGATATACTTTGCTCATATAAATACAATATATATATAATATTAGGTCGAAATTTTGTGGTTTTAAATTCATTGATTTTCGCCAGCTATGGCCTTCATGGCTTACAGTGGGCGCCCCTGGGTGCCGGTAATTATCAAGCAGGGAAATCCTCTTTAAGCATTTTGGAGCATCATTTTGGCAAGAGAAATATCATTCTCTCATAATCTGGCCGAATTGGGGGAAGAAGATGGCAGGTTTTTATAAGGTAAAATTTTATCTTCATGTACTACTTCTGGTCCGAGAGGAGAGGTTTTTAGCATTAGTCAACCGGTGTTTGTTGGCTGGCATGAGAGTTTATATTTATTTGTGGATGAAAGTTCACCTTCCTGTTGTAGGAATGGACCAAATGTGTTGGTAGAACTTTGTGCTGGTGTTTGCTATCTAGAACTCTGTAAAGACAACCCTTCTCCCATATTTTTTTTGTTTATGTGGAGGGGTATGTGGAGGGGCTGTTCATGAGATTTTTTTGTTGTGGGAAATTAATTGACTTGGTTGGGTTAACTGGTACATTGAGGGGCTTTGCAGTGAGTAAATTGGGATTAGTTGTTCTTGTTAAATGTTGATTTCATAAGGGGAAGTATGTGATTAGTGGGAAGGCTAATATCTTTCTCTATATAAAGAAAGAGCAAAAGCTCAAGCAGCCTGGCCACGTAGACGGCTTCTTCAAATTTTATTCCGTTTGGGCTTTTCCATTATTTAGCCCAGTAGTATAATCAAACAAAAAAGGTCCAGGGTACGCACTTCCGTTTGGGCTTTTCCATTTTCTGCTTCGGTGCAAGGGTACGCACTTGCCTAAAATATGCATTAATTTTGCATTAAATCAGACCAAATCACAACAAGCATGAGCCCTTTTCATAATTTTTTATCTGTATCATTTAATTTCAGAGAAAGATGATATCTTTTTGGCCCAGTGTATGAAATCTTCCGATGAATTTTCTCTAGAAATCTGTTTTTGATCCTCAAGTTCATATAAACCCTGGCGACTAGAATCCGATGTTCACTTCTTTTCAATCTATGATCCTTTCATTTTCCCTTCTTCACTGAGCGACGGCCCTTGCATTTCCATTTTAAGGTGTAGAGATCAAATTTTCCTTTTTTTCTGTGATTTTTTTTGTTTGTGTTTTTTTCTCCATCAATGCTGTTATTTGTAGGTTAATTAGTGAAATTAGGTTTTTGAGGTTTTATTAAGAAAGACAATCGACCTCATTGGGGCTTTAAGATTTTGTTTATTTTGGTGGGGTTTCAGTTCACGTTCCCCTGCAACTGAAACGACGGCTGATTCATCGTCGTTCTCCGCCACAAAATTAGGTGTCTTCTAGCGTTATCGGCGAATGGTCCTGCTTTATATGACGTTTTTCCGGCGTCCTATTACTACAGTTGTCTGTGATGGTTCCGATTTGACAAGAAAGAGATCAGTTTTGAAGCTTTTCGTGGGTGATGCAAGATACTAGATGGCCGGCCTTTCAACTTCGACTGATAGATAAGACATTCTTACTCTTTCTTTACTTTTTGGGTTTTTTTCCCGTTTATTTCTTTTTTGTTAAAGTTTAAAGATTTCTTCTTTCTTAGATATAGCTTCTCTAAGGTATAGACTTACAGTTGTGTGGTTATACTTATGAGTTCAAGAAAGAAAATTTCATTTTTACCCAAAGTACTGTAGTACAAATAAGTGTTTCTGGTTTCCAAAGTATTGCATGCTTAAATCCATTGTGTAAAAGACAACTTTTTTGTACACTCTTGGTTCCACTTGATTAATATTTCTTTTACCCAACGAATTGTAGAGGAAATTAGTGTTTCTGCTTTTAAAGGTATTGCATGTCTAGATCTATTGTGTACAAACAACCTTCTTATATTATCTTCTTGCTATATATACACTCCATTTTGCTTCCACTGAATTGTTGAACCTTAACACCTTCTGTGGTGTGTTCTCTCTCTTATTAATTGGCTGAGATGCTTTTAATATTTCTATTTAATTATCTGGCATTTATATATATGAACAGCCTTTCTCTTTCAACATTTTAGTAAGCATTGAATGTTATTTGTCTTGCACTACTTGGATTCATATGTTTGGGAATGTGCTTTCTGTTGTACAGCTCTCATATGGCTGATTGTTGCCTTTTATTTTCTTTCAACTTTTACAACTATAACATAGTTTGTTTTGCTTTATACATTTACAGAGATTTTCAGAGTAGATATGGTGGTTCAGAAATGTAATTATTTTCTTTTTTTTTTTTTTTTTGCAGTCTTAGCTGCTGATTCAAGGCTATTTTATACAAGGTTTGTACGTTTCTCTCTCTTCTCTTATGATGTTGTGCTATGTTTCATTTTTGGGATGTGTTGTGTTGTCTTCTATTGATGTGCTGCCTGTGCTCTTGCTTTCAGTGATTGTGCATCTTTAAGTTTTCACATTTATATATGCCGTCTTTGTAGTTCTTGGCTGCTGTTTCAGCTCTTTCCCATACCAGGTTTGTATGACTCTCTGTAATCTGTTGTTTTGTTGTGCTTTCTTCCTTGGAAAAATTGTTTCATGTCATATGTTGATGGATTTTGGGTGTTGTTGTAGAGTTCTCACTGAGTCCTTCTCTCTTGCTTTAGTGCTTCAGCCTTTCTTCACTGCTCTTATAGTCATCTTGCTTTGGTAAGCTAATAGCCTGGACCTTTTCTTTTTGTGTTTACAGAGTAAATAGAGCCCTTTGGTCAACTGCAAATGAAAAGTTACACTTGCTAAAAATAATGTTGCAAGAGTTTCTCCTTTGTGGGTGATTATGATCTTGCAAACAGTCATTACAAACCATGCTTTATGGATTTTTATTTTCTGCGGAATGCTTATACCATAAATTTAAAGTTATTGTAAGAAAATCAATGATAGCTTGGACCTTTTTTTAAAAAAAAATAAGTGGCACTTTTGATTTTTAGTTTTTTTCCTTATTAGTAGCTGCACTTACTTCAGCTATCGGTGTTTAGGCTGTGTTCATTGTCTGGGGTTGTCGTTGCTAGCTTTCTTAGTTTTTTTTGTTATGTCTACATGTAGTATTATGTTGCTTAGTTATCATGATGTTTGTTCTTTTATGATGCCTTAACCTGGCTTTCAATTCGTTGATTCTCTTTGCTTAAATTCCTTTCTTTGGGCTTCTAGCTCTTGGCAGTCATTGTTTGTTTGTTGGGCTGTGTTGTCTACCTTTGTTTTGTCATTGTTTGCTGTCTTTTATGGTACTTGCTCAATTGTCATTGTGTTCTGTTTTTATACGGCTGCATGTGTGTTCTCAGTAGTTAACGGTGTGTTTGTTGTTTCATGATCTGCATTGTAGTGTCATCTTGCTTTTAGTATTCTAAATATGGTGCTTACGGTCTGTCTGCACCAGGTCTTTGCGCTTAAGGAGTGTACTTTGCTTTAGGATTTGTCTAAACAACTGGTACAAGGCTTTTATATGATGCTGTGAAAACATATAATGTAGATGCTTTTAAACCTGCTACTACTGTGCCTAGATTGTTGTTGCCCTGGACCACATGAAACTGCTTCTACTGATGATGCCCGGTTCTTCAGCTCCAACGTTTTTTATATGCAGACCGGTTTGCATCAATTTCATGAATCTAGATTATGTATGGTGCTTTCTTCAATCATCTTGAACTAAATTGCTTACTTCTTGCTGTGAATTGTTTACTTTATAACGGCTTACTCCAATGGTTAGAGGTATAAATAATTTTGTATTGTCAATAGAACATCTACTTATGCGTCAACTTCTTCTCTTGTGACCATATATGAAATGGCTCATTTAGGAACAAGTATACATTCATCTACATTCCTTAATTGCTGCTGCCATATAGAATTTGCTAGGGCAGTTTGTCGCCGTGCCTTGCACGGCCGGAACTCACTAGTATATATATATGTACCAAAGTGTGGATGAACCTTTGTTGGTGTGTTACAATGTTGCAACAAAAATAAAAGCCAGAGTGTATTCTTTGTTGGTGTATTCTTTGTTGAGAACAAAATGTAGACTAGTGTGTTACTTTGTTTGTTGGTGTATTCTTGTGTTGCTTTTTTAGAACAAAAATAGACTAGTGTATTCTTTGTTGGTGTATTCTTTGTTGAAAAAAAAAAATAGACTAGTGTATTCATTGTTGGTGTATTCTTTTTGTTGAAAACAAAATAGACTAGTGTGTTACTTTGTTTGTGTATTACTTTGTTGGTGTATTACTTTGTTGAGAACAAAAATGTACTAGTGTATTCTTTATTGGAGTATTCTTTTATTAAGAAAAAAATAGAGTAGTGTACACTTTGTTGATGCGTTATTGTGTAACTTTGTTGGTGTGTTACTCATACTCACATTTTTGTTGGTGTGTTACTTTTTTAGAACAAAAATAGGTAGTGTATTCATTTGTTGGTGTATTTTTTTGAAAACAAAATAGTACTAATGCTTCATTTGTTGGTGTGTTATTGTGTTACTGTGTAAACGCTTCTATAAAATTCGGCTTTCAAATACTACGTCGAAAGGGTATCAAACGCGGTCTCAAAATGAAGATTAAAAATAAATATGAACTTTGGTGAAACAATTTTGATGATCGGTGTTCTAAATCAAAAGTTACGGTCGTTTATAAGAAAAAACGTTCCGGTTTATACAAATATTTTTCGGCTTTCAAAATATACATCGAAAGGGTATCGTGTTTGAGCTCAAATTAAAGAGCAAAAAAAAATATAAATTTTGGTGAAATTTTTTTGACGATCGGAGTTGTAAATCGAAAGTTACGAGTATTTGAAAAAAAAAAAAAAAAAAAAAAGCAGCGGTCTTCAGCGGACGTACTGAAGCTTGTATATGCGCGCGTACCTTTGATTAAAAGGGGTAATTTTGTCCGTCTAAATTTTTTTTTTGTACTTTTTGCAACTAAAAAAATGAATGTGTCCTATTTATTCATTTTATAAATACTTTTGTCATTTTCCCTCAATCCCCCTTATTTTAATTACTGGTTACTAATAAATGTGTACATATAGGGCCAAAGACCAAAAAGTACATAAAACGGACTTATTGAACTTGTAAAGACAAAAATGGATCTGTTGGATTTATAAGGACATAATATTATTACACGGACTAAAATACCCTTAATTAAATAAAATAACAAATAGCAGCAAGCCAGCGTCATAGTCATAGGTATGATCAAATTAACAGCGCCGACTTTTCCAATATGTTCCTTGTTTTCTTTTTCTTTTTTGTTTTTAATTTTTTTTCTGGAAGCTTTTTTCTTTTAATACTAAAAAGTTTTTATTTTAATTTTAATGGATGCAAAAATATTTAAAAAAATAAAAAATAAAAAATAAAATTCACTGACCGTTCCGACGCATTGACCGTCTTGATGCATTGACCTCTGCAACGCAATGACTACCGTGATGCGTTGACCGCCGCGATGCATTGACAGCCCCGACGCATTGACAGTCACGACGCATTGACCGCGACCAAGCATTGACCGCCGCGACGCATTAACCATCCCGAAGCATTGACCGACCCAATGGTTGTCCGCTGCGATGCATTCGCCGTCGGGATGCATTGACCGCCCTGACGCATTCACCGTCAGGATGCATTGACCGCCCCGATGCATCGACCGTCGGGACGCATTGATCGCCGCGACGCATTGACTGTCGGGACAGACTCACCACCCCGACGCATTGACCATTGCGACGTATTGACCGTCGAAATGGATTGACCGCTCCGATGCATTGCACCGCCGCGACTCATGGCCGTCCCGACATATTGACCACCGCGACACAT
Organism: Gentiana macrophylla; assembly: GCA_026214975.1. NCBI lineage: Eukaryota > Viridiplantae > Streptophyta > Magnoliopsida > Gentianales > Gentianaceae > Gentiana > Gentiana macrophylla. Next base: position 109,999,668 of record CM047807.1, read on the forward strand.
TGGCCGCACCGATGGATTGACCGTCGCGACGTCATATTTTTAGTAGTGACGTCATATTGTATTGATTTATGCAGTGACACCATAATGTATCAATTTATGCCATGACGTCTTATGGTATCGATTTATGCAGTGACGTCTTACAATGACGTCTTATTATATCGATTTATGCAGTGACGTTTTATGGTATCGATTTATGCAGTGACGTCTTATTATATCGATTTATGCAGTGGCGTCTTATATATCGATTTATGCAGTGACGTTTTATGGTATCGATACATGTAGTGACGTCTTATTGTATCGATTTATGCAGTGGCGTCTTATTATATCGATTTATGAAGTGACATCATGCAGTGACGTCATGCAATGACGTCTTATTATATCGATTTATGCAGTGACATCATGCAGTGACATATGAGATTGCTACGTCTGAAATATGAGATTGCTAAGTCCGAAACATCATGACTTTTCTATGTGGTCACTTTAAATAGGGTACTTTAAAGTCCGACTTGATTTCTGAAAATCGATTTTTTTTCCCATAAAATCGACGCGGTGCAGTGACATTTATTGATGCATTGACACGTGATGATCCGGTGAAGAAGAAAAGAAAAAAGAAAAAAAAGGGTCTTTGGATACCCCAAAAAGTTTGATAAAGAAAAAATGGTTTCTCAAGGAAGACTTTTAAAGAAATTAGCAATTTGGCAAGCTCAGAAAAACAAAAATTGATCAGGTCCACAATCCACAAATAGTATCACTCATACAAATAATACAACCCTTCTCTAATCAAAGTCATGCATTAATACACCCCTGCTGACCAAAAAAGAAAGAAAATGTGATGGTTCCAACTTCATCACATTTTCAGCTGCTAAATTTCCGAGATCAAAGTCCCCATGAAAGCAATGTTCCCCAAACCAAACCGCTAAATTGATTACAAAGAAAACAAAAACAAAAAAAAAATTGCAGCTTTAACTTTGCTCCGTGATGATGGAACATTTATATTATTTTGTGACACCGCGATGCCGGGACACCGCGATGAAGTAACACTTAAAAATGTTGTGAGAAAAAAAAAATGTCACTGCAGTTTTGTACACAAGCAGAATCAGAGCTAATGGATGCAAAAAAAAAAAGTCAAAGATTTGAGATTGAAAATTGAGAAATTAAGTCATTTTTCTCTAATAATTCTTGTAAGAATGAAAGCAGGAGGTGCTGATCCGATATCAAGAAAAAAGACTTAATTGTTCAAAATCAGTCATTGAATAGCCATTGAATAGCAATCTTACCCTCAGTATCAATCAAGAAAAACCTTTGCAAAATATATATGATATTCTGATCAAAATGGACAAGAAAGCAGGGGAATTGAAATCTGATAGCTATTCACTGGTTAATTCAGCAATTTCCGATCAGATTCCGCCGGCTTTTAGTTTATTCGATACTCAATCTTCTTCCTTACCATTCAATCTTAGCTAGCTAGTTCAGCAGGGGAATCCACAGATCGTAGACTATCGGAATTCGCCAATTCACTCGGATTGCCGTCCGATTCTTCAATTAATACACGCCTTCGATTGTAGGCAATCATCAGCTAGATATTGAAAAATAAATTAAAGAGAAAAACAAATTGATTAATGAATTAATCAAATTAATTACCTGGATGAGAAAAGATGATTGGGTAGCCATTGCCGACGTAGTCATGAAGCTTCAACTTGCCATGGGTGATATGAATCAACTTGCAGGTTGGGAAGAGGATCTCCGATTGTAAAAGCCGCGGCATCTTAGTATACTCAGAAAACTAGACAGGTGATTTTGAGGGTAATTTAGGAAAGTTGAAAAAAATGTGTCTTTATAACCAAATAATATTTAAGTGTGTCCTAAATGCTTATTAAGTGTTCAAACTAGTCCTTATAAACAAATATTCATTAATTTATTAGATTAGGAGTACTTTGGTCCATGTAGACATATTATGTTCTTATAAGTCCAACAGATTCTTTTATGTCCTTATGAGGCTAATAAGTATAAAAAACTATACTTTTAAGGAATTAACTCTTATTTATATTTAGATTAGATTAGACAAATTACACGATATATATATATATATATATATATATATATATATATATATATATATATATATATATATATATATATATATATATATATATATATATATATATATATATATATACTAGTAGGGAACCCGTGCGATGCACGGAGAACGTTATATTTGAAAAGTTGATCTCTCAGCCCAGGCACAACGACGCAATTATCAGGGGCGCGCTCTACCACTGAGCTAATAGCCCGTCGTGCGAGCCTCCCACCGGGGCCCGCTATGCCAAAAGCGAGAGAAACCCCATCCCTCTCCTTACCTCTTTTGCGTGTATGTAGAAAAGTCGATATGTATATACTTATATATTTCCCATGTATATTTCCCATGTATGTATGCCTACCAATATAACACAATACAATGTTTAGATGACCATATTCTCTGCCAAGTGTTGGCGAACATAACACAGAATAATAGAAAACCCTACCCCTCGGGGAAAAAAGTGCAAAACAGAAAACACTTTAAAAAAAATTGAAATTATAAAACACTACCGAAGTGCCGAAATTCACCTAACATGCACAAATTTGCTTAAAGGACCGGCCGGATAGCTACGATGACCACTTGACCACACATTCAATACCTACGACATATGATTTTTTTTTCAAATTCGATTACAAAAAAGCTTCATGAGATAAAATACAACAGTTTGAATGATGTTCGACATGCCCCAACATATGGCATATGCCGGTATTTTTTTCCTCAAAGTCCATAAAGATTGAGACACCTTTATTTTCACCAACACCTCCCTAATAGGTATGAAGACATATTAGGCAAACAACCGATCAATCTTCCCTGACTTTTCCACAAAGGAGCGATCATGTACATTCTTTTGTCTTTGCTTCAACTCGCATGAAATCCAATGTAAATTCAATTTTTGTATGCATAGTTTAGACGTTCGGTGCAATTATCCGGTGCAATTTTCACCAACACCTCCCTAATAACGCACTAAACACTTTAATTCATAAACAATGATCAAATCAAAAGTAAATCGAATGAGTTTCAACTCACGCGTCTTGATCATATTGCATAAACCATTAGAATTGCACATTCAAAACCCGAAAAAAATGACCTGCAATAACATATACCAAAAATATATATTAGACAAACAGATGTCGAGCAAAGCTTTTGCAGATTGGACGAATTTGAGTATACTGTTTTGATGAATTAAAAAAAAAAAAAAAAAAAAAAAAAAAACCATGAATATGAATATCATTGGACCATACTTGATCATTTTGGGATTATTACTTGTCTCCATAACATTAGTGGTTCATGGACCATACTCAAACATGTTCTCTTACCCTCAAAAAAAAAAAAAAAAAAAAAAAAAAAAAAAACATGTTCTGTTACATTGAACATCACAGAAATTTAAAGACGTTGCAGAAAAGAGATTGAAATGCTGATAAAATCCATATATGAATTGCAAAAATAATATGAATCATAGTAGTTAGACGGAAGGGTACTTAAGTTGATCATAATCTCGTTTAAGTTGTTATGTAATCATCAGTATCTTCATCTGTAGGAATGTGTTTGTAATTGCTCACCGCCTTCTTTTGTTGTTTACGCTCTTGAGGTAGTCCATTCCAATTACCCACAACTGCTCCCCAACCAACTTCATGTTGGGCCGATCCGACCGCATCGGTGCAGCACATTGAATGGCTACTCCTACCATTTTCATTAGTAATCCATTGTCTACAACTTCTTCTAGTTGAGGATCTATCACTTCTGCAACACTTTTTTCATTATATTTCTTGAATGCCTCGTGATCGCGTCATACGGTTCAATAGTGGAAAGTGCCATGGTTCCTTAGCTGCTGCTGCTGTTTCGTGTCATGGTTCCTTAGCAGGCAACGGAAAGTGCCAGACTGAGATAACAATAAGCGAAGGATCAAAAGAAGAAAAAAAACCCTCCAATCACGTACTTCCCTTGAATGAAACTTAATAATATAACTTGATTACGAGGAAGGATTCAAAGAACTCTAGCAAGCATATCTTTACATTTAAGAGTGACTTTGAAGTCCCGGTCTTTACCTAAAAAATACACAAAGAAAAGAAATAATTTTTATCCTCAAGAAATGTTGAAAAGCGCGATGCAACTAACTCATATAAATGTGTAGCGACACTTTTCTACGATTTTTTGTTATTGTCTTTTTTTTTTTTTTTTTGCTAAGAAAGGATTACAACAAAATAATCCTACAACCTTGCCAATATGGCTTATTTGAAGAAGATATTTTATGCCAATTGAAGGAGCAGACGCTAACCCAAGTGCCACGACTAAGAACAAAATGAACAAAAAGTTGTCCGATGCATAGTGCTTTTCACTTCCATAAAAGAGAATATGTTGTACAATTGAAGATCAATCATTAAAAATCAAACTCAAAATTCGAACATTGCGAAGCAATATCAAGAGTTAGGATGAAAAGAACAAACAACCAAGGATTCATCCAGGAGAGTAACATAGACGTAACATGTACCTCAAAATAAAACACAGTAGAGATTCGGTTCCATTGCATAGACTTTCAATTTGGGTATAAATTATCATGGAAAGAAAAAGTGACTTAAGTGTATTGTCATGAATTTTTACAACAATGGAGAGTGTTAATCAAAAAGCCTTTTTTTTTATTGCATTTTATGTACTTGAGAAAGGAATTGCTTCTGCGCCAACAATAAGCATTCACCAAGAGTGGTCGTATTGTGGGATATCCGGCTAAGTAGCACATCCTTTTCCACTCGAGTTTGAATCCCATGTCTTCACAGGATGTTACGGACAACCAAAACAGAAAACGATCACAAAAAAGCAAACAAATCGAGTATAATTTTCACTTGTATAAAAGAGCAAATATCCAAGTTTTTACGGATAACAAAAACAAATCAGAAATATACTTTCCACCTGCATAAAAGAGTATATGTTCTACAATTGAAGATCAATAATAATAATAAAAACATTGAATGTAATAAATGCAGGACCAATTGGTACTCATGAACTAAGAAGAACGCATTTCCTGATTGAAATATAAACACACATTAACATATTACATTGTTTGAATGATCCTGTTTGAATCCCTCTTAAAAGGGCTAAATAAAATCAACATGAGAAAGTGATTACCTTAAAGACAGTAGTGGATTGCGGTAGAAACAGAGTCCCCTATTAGCATCATAAATATGTAGATGCCCCAGACTCTTTCAAAGCCGTAACACCTTATTAGACAGAGTGAAATCAAATTGAAACATAGTTACTTAGCATTCAAACGTGATTTTTAAGTGTGCTGTTATGAATCCATGAATATGAACTCAAAGTATGAGACTTAGTAGAGCATGAGATTCAAAATCAATCTCACATCTACCAATTCCTACACAAACAAAGTGTGAATCAAATAATAAAACTAAAATAACATAGAATTATAAGAAGTTGAAAAGAAATACTAATTACCATAGCCATAGCTTCAAATCGGTCGGAACAGCCTTCAGTCGGAACTCCGGTAGTTCATGACTGAGTGCTGCAACAGCTTCACGTCGGAAGGCAAAAGCGAAAATTCAAGCATAAGGAGCTGTCACTGAACCAACCAAAGACAATAGCAAGAATTGTGGCTTTCAATGATGGAAAAGAATCAAAATGGAAAGCTGTAAAAAAAAATAAAAAATTGGAAAACCAATTGAAATAAAAGAAGAAGAAAAGAACGCATGTTTTTATTTAAACAATCAGTGACTAAATAAAACAAATACTAATTACCATAGCCATAGCTTCAAATCGGTCGGAACAGCCTTCAGTCGGAACTCCGGTAGTTCATGAATGAGTGCTGCAAGAGCTTCACGCGGGAGGGCAAAATCGAAAATTCAACCATAAGGAGCTGTCACTGAAACAACAAAAAAAAATGATGGAAAAGAATCAAAATGGAAAGCTGTAAAAAAAAAAATTTGCAAAACCAATTGAAAAAAAAGAAGAAGAAAAGAATCGAAACGGGAAAGATTACCTTGACTTTCTTGCTGAGCATCTGTAGACGTCTACAGGATATAGCAAAGTCGAAAATGGGGTAGGAGGTTACAGAGGTAGTATGTGGGGAAGTTAATCATGGGAGTGGAGATCGTGGGGGCGCAACTGTAAGGAGAGGGTTTGGGCAATTGCGGGAGGAGTGGAAAACGGGTCAGAATGCGGCCAGGGGAGTTTGAACGTGGGGGGAGTTTGAGGGGGGGGGGGGCTAGATGAAGCTGAACGTGGGAAGGGGGAGTTTGAGGGGAGTGGCCGAGTGGGGGTTAATTATTTTTTTAAAGAAAAGATTTATTATCCGGGTTTGGGTCGTGGGAAGCGGGTCAGACGTGTGTATTTTCCGGGTAAATAGCGGGTCAATAACGGGTAATTGGGTTAAAACCCTTCCTCTATATATATATAGTATAGATATATATATATATATATATATATATAGATAAAAACAATATTCTTTAAAAGTTTAAGATCCGACACGGTGTCGACACTCCACAAAACGACACAGACACCTCACTACATTGATGAACCCAAATTTCCTAAATTTTTTTTCCATTAACCTAATTTTTATTAGTTACACAATGACACCATGTATATATATATATATATATATATATATATATATATATATATTATATATACTGATGAAAAAAAATTCTTTAAAAGTTTAAAATCCGACACGGCGTCGACCTTACACGACACCGTTTACCTAAATTTTTATTAGTTACACAATGACACCATGTATATATATATATATATATATATATATATATATATATCTATATCTATATATAATATATAAGGGAGGGGATTTAACCCAATTACCCGCTCCGAACCCGTTAATTAGGCTTTGATATATTTTTTTTTTTTGTGTGTTTTTTTTTTTTTTTTTTTTTACCTCACTTGGTGTCTAATCTTTTTTTAAACTCAATTAGTGTCTAATTTTTTTTTAAAACTCAATTAGTGTTTAATTTTTCTAACCCTATCTCTTCGCCTCTCACTGTCTCACACCATTGTTGCCGCGCCGCTCCGCTCCTCCACCGTTATGCTCTCTCAAGTCTCAACAAATCCCCACGATTCACGACCATGCCCTTCTTCGTTTGCTAAATTGCCTGCTTTTTGAGAAGAGAATCAGATTCATCTCTGCACGATTGCACGATCCACGCATGACTAGATGTATTCAGCAGACAAGATGTTACTAATTGCCATGGTGAATCTCAGTTCTGTTTTCCTTTAGATCCAAAATATTCTCATTTATTCAAATATTGATGATATTCATGATTATCTTTGGATGTACATATATTTTGGATTATCCGGTGAATCCTTTATTTCACATCAAACTTAACGATTAAAGACTGTCAATTGGATTTTTTAATCGTTGCTCTGTGTAAGAAGTGAATTCGGGTTTGCTTAGATGCAGAGTTATGCATATCATTCAAGGTTTTCTATTATGTATATTTTTTTATATCGCATCATCATGTTGATTTGCAATGGTTCTATGCAGGAAGTTTGGCTACATCCTATCCTATGTCTTTTTCTCTCATCAACAGACTTATAACGTCTGCAATGTGCTGCATTTTCACTATTTTCTGATTCAATGATGACATTAAAGAGTTCTCACTAAATGTTTCTCAATTTGTCTTTCTCTTTTCATTCTCAGAATTTGAGGTTTGAGCATGAGAACTTTCATTTCAAAAACAATGGTTTGATTTTCAAAGCAGAACGCCAGAGATGCTACAGTCCGTCCCGCATCAAAATAACCAAGCATTTGAAGACAATTCATAAGGTATATCGAGATTTTTTAGTCCATTAGTTTTGATTACATTTCATTTTAGGGGTAAGTACTCAATTCCCTCAAATTCCTGGCAAAGCAACTAACACTTCTAATTCTTCTTCACTTTTACATAGTTTTCAAAGTGGTAAATTTATAGTGCCCTACGTATTAGTTCGGTATTTTGATATATATTTCCCAAAATGTATTAAAACGTTAAACATATCAATGTGTTCGTCTCTCTTTGTGCCTTTTTTTTTTCCTCATGTAATTCATTCCCTTGCTCTGAAATTTTACGATATTGTGTTTCACATTGTTGTGAGAAAGAAAGACCACCCTTGAAAAGTTTATGCTATAAAAGAACACATCTACTTTACATATTCCTAGCCAACAAAAATATAGAGAGTGGTAAAAAAAGTACATAAGAAGTACAGAACACTAAAAATAATCTCTGATGTGGATGAAAAAAACATTAGTTAATATTATCAGTCTTTATAGCTTAATTGTTACCATTGATTGTATAAGCAATGCCAATGTTGCTTTGTGATTGTTGGGGCAGTGCCAATAAATTGCAATTTCTAATTAGTTTCCGTTTATTTATTTGTAATGGGCATCACCCTTGAGTTTTAACCTTCATCTATTATTTGCATTTGTTTTTTTACATAGTATATGCAAATTGTATGGATTTTAAAGTTCTTTACGTGATCTGATTTGTCTCTAATTTGATTGGCAATATAGAATGAATGTTTTATCCTATCAGTTTTGTCTCAGGTATCAAAGGATTCACAGGGCATCAGAACAACAATTGTTGAACTCTCATAATCTCCCCTCTACAAGTTACTCACCAGTTTAAGGTACTTGGTATTAGCTTTTTCTCCACCCTGCAATTCGGTGCACTTTTTATTTAGTTTCTGTGATTAACTTTTCCTTTATAGATTGATGATTGTTTTGGGAAATAAAAAAAAGAAGAATCAAGTTGCGGTGTACTGTATATAATGTAGCAGGAAATTTACATTTTCTTAACAGGCTTCTCCATTTCAGTTTGTGAACAATTTATAAATTCTTTAACCGTTTGCACTAAACAAAATTTTACCTTTTTTACCAGATTGAGTTTCAGCCAATTTCTTTGGAGTTTGGGTGCTTGAGATCAATTGCAACAACTATAAGAGATTGACGATTTTGTCAGTCGGCTCCGGCGACTTTAGGATTACGGATTCGAGTTGGTTCATTCCATGCTATTCTTCCGGTACTTTTTTGTTCTTTTTTTAGGGTAAAGTACTTTTTTTTTCTATAATTTGTAGTTTCCTTTGCCTCAACCATGTATTCAGATTGGACATTAATAGTTAATGTCGTAAAAGTCTACACAATCGATAGTTTATTTTAAGTGATTTTTCCCCGTTTACAATTGCTTGCTTTGTAACAGTACCTTTTTTTTCCCAGGTGGCAAGCCTCTTTTGAGTTTGGAAATTCAAAGACCATTGACAAGGTACATGAGTGCAACATCTTTTGTCATTAACGTGATAGTCTTATTGATTCTATTCTGTTTTTGGCATTTCAATAGCCTACCCCTTTAAATGCTTCATAGGTGGTGTTTTTTTATTTTTTTTATTAACATTCATTGAGCTGGCGTATCAGAATCCTGATTAAATTTACTAAACCTAGCGACATATGATATTAGATGACTTATGGCAGAATTTGATGGAGAAATGAGGGTGGGAAGCATATGATGGGAAAAAAAAAACATTAGCGAAATCTTAGTCGAAGAAACTCAAAACGGATGAAGAATAAATCTTCTTCCAACTAGGTCTTTGAATATGAATGTTGTACCATTTTTTAGTGTCTGTTTTCTAGCCAAATGATAGGTGAGGATGAAGTTGGTGAAAGAAGGTTTTCAATATGGGAAGATATTTTCATAGATTTGATACAGGTTTTTTGTGGATAATCTTTGGGAGGTTGGACATAATCTTAGAGAAGACGGATTCAGTTCGATCGTGAAGGGAAGTCGTAATTTAAGGGGAAATTTGAAGGAGGTGTGTGGATTGAAGAAAGTGGACGGTGAGTAGTATTTGCGAATCGAGAGTTTTTTATGATGATTCGTTTGGTAGATTTTGGAAGATCCAAGTTTGATTTGCAGTCCCGAATAAGGTTCCGTTTTTTCATTTTAAAACAAAACAAAAGTAGCATTTTTTCCCATGGAAGCTAACATGTTTCCTTTTGAATTTTGAATTTTGAATTTTTCCTTCACGCTATGCCGTTGTATTAGGTTTCATATTTTTTTCCCAAGTAGGATTCTGAAGATTTCAATTTGAATCATGGATTTTGGCCTGTATATCGGAGCTGAATCGTCTGGTGAAATTTTTGAGGTGTGATCCATGTGTATGCAATATATTTTTATTTTGTTTCTTTGAGTTTTTTTTCCTGAAATTTTCAATGAACATAATATAGAGTTATAATTCAAAAACATGGTTGCTACTTGCTATTGCATAATGAAATTGGAATATAAGGCGTCTAATCAAAAAGTGTTACAATCCCGTATTTTTTGTCATTCATAATGGCAAGCAATATTTGAGTTGTGAATATTAGATTTCAGTTCTTCGGATAACATTGTCCTAGGCTTTGAATGTAGTAAAACATCTTCTATTGTGCTTGAGCAATGACATCAGATTTTCTACTAATTGTTTTTGAAGCATATCTTTCTACTTGAGTTAACTATTGGAAATAATGTATGTAGTTTTCGGTATTAATGATTGTATTTTGAACACGTCAACACCTTCTTTCCTTCTTGGAATTGGTCAAACATTTTGTTGTTTTATGTGTGCATGTGTGAAATATGTCGGTCCAACTTCTCTTTCTGTACTTAAGAGCCTTTTTTTTTGTATCTTTTTCAGCTTTGAGTTTCTCTTCTCTTAGAAATACGGTAGTAAAGTTTTCTGATTGTTGTGTTGGCTTCAACCCGTGCCAATTTTCCTCTATGTTTGCTTGAACTCTCTTCGTTTTATCCTGCAGGTTTACAGTGTGAGCTCTCTACTCTTATCCCCAATGTTTAAATTGACATCTCGGATTTTTACGGAGTCAACAACAATGAATGGATGAGCCATTATATTTGATACATGGGGGGTGCCTTTGTAGTCCTGACCGCTACTCCGTATCCTGAGCAGAATCCCAAGTTGTACGTTTGTCAGACATTATCACAGTTTGGTCATGGGATTCACTCAATGGTGAGGAAATGTTTCGAGGATAAGGTATGGATGAGCTTTCAGTAAACAAAAGTTATGGATGACATCAAGCACCTAAGGTTTATGTTCATCGGTTTGCTTAAAAGTACAGTTGATCCGGTAGCTCTGCAGCCGTAAAAATGTACATTTGTTCCGGCAGCTCTGCTTAAGTAAAGAAGGGCCGGGGGTTGTGCATAAACCTTATTACATGCAAATCTATTAATTTGTTTGTACATGTTATCCCGTGCATTATGCACGGGTTCGTGGCTAGTATATATATATATATATATATATATATATATATATATATATATGTATGTATTATATACTGATGAAAAAAATTTCTTTTAAAGTTTAAGATCCGACACAGCGTCGACATTTCACTACACGGCATCGACACTTACATGCATTAAGAAACCCATTTTTTAAAATTTTATTTCCTTTACCTAAGTTTTATTCAGTGAAAATGTTAGAAAGCGCGGTTTTTATAATGTGTTGACGGCGTGTCGTGTCATTAAATAATAAAACATTCCTTAATTTCTCTAGCAAGACACGTGGCAATGTGTGAAGGTATTTTTTTGCTAGGTGGCACACTAATAAAGAAGGAAAAAAACTAACTAACTTATTACCTGGCGACGTGGAGGTGTTGGAACACTCCTTAATTTGTGTAGTTATAAGGCTGTCTCTAATGGAGACTGGATTCAACACTTCAAAACATTTTAAAGTAAACTTTATCCACTTTATTATCACAGTAGTCACTTGAAAGCATACTCTTACTCCAAATTCCTTGAAGCCTTACTTGTGATTTGGAGTTGCTTTTTGGAAAGTAAAAAAAAATCACAAATCATTCATTCTCTCTCATCTCTACTCCTTTTTTTATTTCAACTATTTTTTTATGTATTAATTTCTTTCATTTGAGTACTATTTCTTTCATGAAAATTTATTTATGGTGATGATAATTATTACTATAAAAAAAAAACAACAACAACAACAACAAAAAGGCAAAATGATTTTTTTACGTTGCAAATATAAAATATTTTGTAATCCAAAATATAAAATATTTTATTTGAATTATGGTGGAATAATTTAAGGTAGGTGGAGGGAAAATAAATTGGTGTTTAATGAAAAAAAAAATGATTTTGGAGTGGTTTATTAAGTGTGCTTATTGAAGTGAATGATATTTTAAAGTGTTGAAAAAGTATAACTGGAACGAAAAACGATGTGTTTGGAGTGTTGTTTAAAGTAAAACGACTGGGGTGAGCCTAAAGGACGTGGCAAGCTGTCAGGATGTTTTAAGTAGTAGGATAAACAAATATCCATCACCGTTGACTGACCTGAACGAAGAACAAAAGTGGGTGACTTTGATAATTGACCAAATCCACTCGCATCGACTTGTACTAACGAAGTACTAGTATATACTTACTAGTAAAATCATGGTACGTAGGAAAGTGACCATCATATCGTGGACATCCATAAAGTTCGGTATGTGATGGACGTGATGATGTAGCAAGATGATTTGTATCTTGTAGTACGGTAATAAAGTTGTATTTTTTTTTTTTTTCCCGGATACGAAAAGGAGGGAATGAGGAATGGGGGATTCGAACCCTGGTCCTCTCACTGAGGTCAAGGTAAAATCCAGGTGACTAACCACCTGGGATGAGCCTTATGCTCTATTATTTATGTTTAACTAAGTGTGAAACTTATGTTTATGTGGCAATAATGGCTTTGTAATGTTGCAAGCACAATGATGCTTTATTTATATATAATTTCGTATTGGGGAGTCAGATCCGACCTGTTAGAGAGATTGAGGTTTGGAAAACAACAACAATGTCAAAACCGCAGGAAAACTAAAAACGCAGAAAATGGTTTGCTTGATATGAATGTAGAATCATGTAAACACTTTCCTACAAAAGTTATTTGCGCTTCATGAATGCTTGGGTGACACAAATACTTTTGTGAGATAAGACTACGTTTTCCCTTCAAATTTAGGCACAAAAGATGAAGATTACTCTTGGAGATAGTTTAAGGTGTTTTTACTTTCAAAGATGAATGTGCTTCTCTTTTCTATATGTTTAAAGCACTCAAAAAGATCTTATATATTGATGGAAAAACCGACCTCTTATGTATGCAACATTTGGAAATAAGTTATATACATAAACAGTTGAAAAGGACTGAAAAGACACACCATTTCAGAATTTCGGACCGCATCCGTACGAATGAAGTTATCATCCGGACGGATATATCACAGTATCAAAGTTTTCACCGTTTCAGCCTTTCATCCGTACGGATAGATTCTTATCCGTACGGATAGCTATCATCCGTACAGATATCTGCTTCTCCAAATTCTGAATTTTGGTCCTTTAAGTGGATTTTCAGTCTTTTAAGCAATTTTCCCGAACTATACTTGATCATTTAAATCCGTAAACTCGTAGATACTTATATGCGTGTACACTCCGTACCTCCAAACTCATATTATAGCATTTCGAGTCCACCCATCTTTGTACCAAACCCCGATTACATAAAAGAACATAGTAACAATCCTCCCCCATTTAAGTGTAATCCTTGGTTTAGCTGAATAACAGTCAAAACATAGCAACTCATGCATCAATGATAATGTCACGAATATTGAATTATCACTTAGTAAAATTACACATTTCAAATATTCGAGTATTAGGGTGTGTCTAAGCATTGAACCCCTTTACACGTTTTGAATACATGAAGATAACATACACATGAGTTAATATAACTCCAAAAGCTTATTCTTGACACTAATTATTCAGGCCTTGTGTCCATATCCATTCATGAGCATATAGAAAGCCAACTCTAGAACTTTCTTGAAGCGGCCAAACTTCATACTCATATAGGTGAACCTTTATATAATCGTGCACCTGCAATAGCACTTTGTCAAAGATTCATTATGAAGAATCCCTTCATCCTTAACTTACAGGTAATAGCACATACCTCGGGATAATATCATGTGCTCAAATCTAGATAATAGGCCTTCCACATTGACTTCTGCCTCTAACATTGTATTAGAAGGGAATTGGGTATCCTATCACCAAGATTCAAATGAGTTGTAAGCCCATCCCGATAACAGACTTTTGTACCAAGTCTCTAGCCAATCCTTTTGTTAAGTGATCAGCTAAGTTATGTTGAGATTTCACAAACACAACCGAAATCACCCCGTGAGTGATCAACTCACGAACCGTGCTATGTCTAACGCCCAGGTGTCGCGACTTACCATTATACACTTGACTATAAGCTTTAGACAAGGTAGAAGCACTATCACAATGGATAGAAATGAGTGATATTGGTTTCGGCCACAATGGAATTTCATAAATCAAATTCTAAGCCACTCAAATTCTTTTACGTCATAATGCTAAGGCAACAAACTCGGACTCCATAGTCGAGCTAGTAATACATGTTTGCTTTTTGGAAGCCCATGAAATGACACCTCCTCCAAGTAAAAACACCCAACCACTAGTAGAAGAATGATCCTCTACATTGGATATCCAACTAGCATCTGAGTATCCTTCTATTACCGAAGGATGTCCCACATAAGTCAAGCCAAAATCCTTGGTCAACTTAAGATACCTTAGCACACGAGTTACCGCACGCCAATGATGACTACTCGGATTACTCGTAAACACCTTAGCTTTCCAACCGCATAAGCAATATCCGGACGTGTGCTAGTCATAGCATACATCAAACATCCTATTACCCGAGAATACTCAAGTTGTGATATCGGATTTCCCGTATTAGACATGAGTTTCTCATTAGGATCCATGGGAGTATTAGCCGGAGTGGAGTTTTTACAATTGAACTTCTTCAACACTTTCTCAATGTAATGAGATTGTGTCAAAGAGAACCCTTTGTCACTCCGTTTTATCTTGATTCCTAGAATCACATCCGCCTCCCCCATGTCTTTCATAGAAAAACTTGATGACAAAAATGCTTTGCAAAGGTCAACTTGATCTTGGTTGGTTTCAAAGATCAACATGTCATCAACATATAAGCAAATTATCACACCATTACCGGTATTGTCAACTTTGCTATATATATACTTGTCTGATTGATTAATCATAAATCCATGAGACAAGATAACTTCATCAAATTTATGATGCCATTGTTTAGGTGCTTGTTTAAGACCATACAATGATTTAACAAGCTTACAAATCTTATGCTCATTTCCTGGCAAAACAAAACCTTCTGGTTGTTTCATATAAATTTCTTCTTCCAAATCTCTATTTAAGAACGCCGTCTTAACATCCATTTGATGGATTACCAGATTGTTAATTGCTGCCAATGCAATCAACAATCTTATTGTGGAGATTCTAGCAACCGGTGCATAGGTATCAAAATAATCAATACCTTCCTTCTGCCTAAAGCCTTGAATTACCAATCTGGCTTTATACCTGTCGACAGTGCCGTCAACTTTCATCTTTCTTTTAAAGATCCACTTGCAACCCAAAGGTTTGCAACCACGTGGAAGATCCGCAAGGATCCACGTGTTGTTTCCCATTATGGAATCCATCTCATCATTGACGGCTTCTTTCCACAATGACACGTCTCGAGACTCCATAGCCTCCTTAAACGTCTTAGGATCCTCATCAATATTATAACAATATGAATATTGGAATCCTACTTCATCTCTTGTTCCTTCTACCAAATAAGTTTGATAGTCGGATCCAAAAGATTTTGCTTTCTAGACCTTTTTAGCTTCTACGAAGCTCCAAAGGCTCATCTTGAGAACTCGACATCATTATTGTTCTCCACTCCAACATTAATAGGAGTTATATCCTTCGGTCTTTGTATGAATTTAAAACCAATTTTCATCAAAGATAGCATCTCTTGATTCAATCACGAATGAATAGCAATCAATCATTAGGCTCTATAACATAGAACCTATAAGCCTTGGAATGCATAGCATATCCAATGAATATACAATCAATGCCTCTCTCACCCAAGGTTTTAATCTTAGGCATGGTGAGCCTTACAACAAATTCCTCTACATCCCCAAACTCGTAGATAACTCAAGTTTGGCTTCTTTTTGAACCAAAGTTCATATGGGGTAATAGAATTCCTTTTATTAAGAACTCTATTCAGCAAATAACAAGCCGTTAACATGGCTTCTCCCCAAAATCCCTCACTCAAACATGAGTAAGATAGCATGGAATTAACCATCTCTTTAAGAGTACGGTTTTTCCTTTCCGCTATACCGTTATGCTGTGGCGTGTAAGGCGCCGTAACCTTATGTATAATCCCACATGACCCGAAAAAATGTTGGATCAAAGTATTCACCACCTCGATCGGTATGCAACTTTTTAATTTTAGAGGTTAATTGCAACTCAACTTCACTTTTATAGATTTTGAATTTATCGATTGCCTCATCTTTAGAATGAAGTAAAAACACATAACAGAACCGAGTGCAATCATCTATAAAAGTCACTACATATCTTTTGTTGCCAAAAGAAGGTGTAGCACAAAAGTCACATAGATCACTATGGACAAGATCCAAAAGCAAAGGCGACCTTTCAACACCATGAAAAGGTCGGTCTAACAATTTTGTTCAACATACATGTATCACATTTATTTACATTCATATCAAAAGATGGAATTAAATCATATTTAGACATTAATAACATACGTTTGTAATGAACATGTCCTAACCGAGCATGCCATAAAACAGAAACATTAACTTCATGATTCATACAAACATTATTCACAACATCATGCTGAATGTTAAGCATAAACATACCATTACAAAGATAACCAAATCCTATAAATACACCACACTTACTTAAAATGTATTTGTCAGACTCAAAGACTTGTTTAAAACCATCTTTACATAACAAACTTCCTGAAACTAAGTTTTTCCGGATCCCCGGAACAAATAGTACATGTTTTAAAGTTACAAATTTGCCAGAACTAAAAGGTAAAACAACAGTTCCTCTTCCACGGATGGCGGCCTTTGACTCATTTCCCATAAAAAGCATGGATCCAGCGTTAGCACAGTTCATAATCTTTAAACCAACGTTGATCCTTGCGTAGACATGCCTTGTCGCACCCGAGTCAATCCACCAAGCAACATCATTATCCTGCACATAAAATGCCTCAGAAATCAGTGGTACATAATTCATATCCGAATTAAATCCACAAACAATATTCTGACCTTGATGTTTAGGAGCACCTTGGTCCTTAGACCCTTGCCCCGAACTGTTGTTTGGCCCTTTATGATTTTTTTGCAAATCGACAATCACCCTTAAAATGCCCAACTTTCCAAGAAACCCAACAAGCACCTTTCGGTTTCTTGTTGGCATCTTTGCCGTTGTTTTTAGATGATTGCCCTTTTCTTTTCTTCTGGTTCTTTTGAGAACTTTCCCCGGTTTCCACCATATTTTTGGAAGTCGAATCCATCACCTCTTTACCCTTGGTTTTACCTTCTCTTGCGCCCTTAGAGATTCCTCTATACGCAAGTGACTACCAAGTTCTACCAGAGATAATTCTTCTTTCTTATGTTTCAGAAAATGTTTAAAATATTTCCAAGAGGGTGGCAATTTATCAAATATACTAGAAATGTAAATAGACTCATCCATTTCCATTTTATCTTTGTGCAAATTGACCCAAAATGCGAAGAAGTTCATTGTCTTGTTCCATTACCGAACGTGAATCAACCATGTCATATTTCATGAAGTTACCAACCAAGAACTTTTTACTAGATGCATCTTCATCCATGTATTTTGATTCTAAAGAATCCCAAAGTTCTTTGGCGATTCAACATTTTGGTAAATATCGAACAGAGCATCGACATACCGTTTAGAATGTGGCCTCTACAAATGTAGTCATCATTCTCCCACTTGTTCTTCTTCCTCAACTCTTCCAGAGGTCCGTCCTCCAACACTTCCGGCATCGGTGTGCTTAGTACATACACCACCTTCAAAGTTGTCAACGAAAATGCATCTTTCTCTCGCCATCTTCAAAATTGACTCCATCGAACTTTTCCAACTTCCCAAAATTTGCAGTCATCTCCTTGACACTTGACATTGTTAAACTAATAACTTTTGTAGATTGTTAGAGAGATTGAGGTTTGGAAAACAACAACAATGTCAAAACCGCAGGAAAACAAAAAACGCAGAAAATGGTTTGCTTGATATAAACGTAGAATCATGTAAACACTTTCCTACAAAAGTTATTTGCCCCTTACTGATTGCCTAGGGTGACACAAATACTTTTGTGAGATAAGACTACGTTTTCCCTTCAAATTTAGGCACAAAAGATGAAGATTACACTTGGAGATAGTTTAAGGTGTTTTTACTTTCAAAGATGAATGTGCTTCTCTTTTCTATATGTTTAAAGCACTCAAAAAGATCTTATATATTGATGGAAAAACCGACCTCTTATGTATGCAACCTTTGTAAATAAGTTATATACATAAACAGTTGAAAAGATCAAAAGACACACCATTTCGTAATTTTGGACCGCATCCGTGCGGATGAAGTTATCATCCGGACGGATATATCACAATATCAAAGTTTTCGCCGTTTTCACCTTTCATCCGTGCGGATAGATTCTTATCCGTCACGGATAACTATCTAACTTCTCCAAATTCTGAATTTTGGTCCTTTAAGTGGATTTTCAGTCCTTTAAGTGATTTTCCCGAACTATACTTGATCATTTAAATCCGTAAACTCGTAGATACTTATATGAGTGTACACTCCGTACCTCCAAAGTCATATTATAGCATTTCGAGTCCACCCATCTTTGTACCAAACCCCGATTACATAAATGAACATGGTAACACTTAAATTACCAACACGACCAAGTGATATAAGTCATTGCAATTACTTGTGAGAATTTATGTTCGATTTATATCCCCGTCCCGAATAAAAATCTTCTTCCCTCCCTATCGTATTGGCATTTTAGTAAGCCAAATTTTTTCATATTCACTTCTGCATTTAAGTTTATTAGCGCACCACATGAGGTTGATTTGAGAATTTTTTTTATAGCATTCTCGGGACCGAACAGTCTGGATTCAAAATTTTATTCGAGATTTCGGGTCGAGCTATTACACATAGAAATGACTCGTCCATTATAATGTGAAAAAAAGAAGAAGAAAATGTAACATAAAATCGAAAAAAGTACAAGTAAATGATATTAAAACACGAATTTGGTGCCGTTACACAAACTTATTTCCTATCATTATCATATTATAAGAAGCAAGGTAGCTAGCCGGAAAACAATACATTTATTACATACTTTTGAGCCATCGATGATGATTGAGCAAACATCATTGCGATTTTATTTTAGCTTAATTTTCCAACTTGAAATCCGGCAGTGAATTGTAGCCGAAGCCCTTATCCGTGTAATATGATATATACTCATTTAAAGAGACTGCTCGATATTTTGGTGGATTATCTTCTGACAACAACTCCTTGATTGGCTCGTATTTACGCTCAAAATATGCTGGTCCTTGATTTGGCCTAAGGAAACCCGACAAGTTGAGTCTGGGTCCTATATTTTTCACCACAGCCCTATGGTGAACACTTTTGTATTTTTCATTTGTCATCAGCTTGAAAGGGAAAGAAAACATGAGTCAATAATGGTCAAATATACGAATCATAAAAAAGAGGTATCAGAGTGCTGTATTAGGAAATGTAGTTTCAACTCTTAAATCATAGTTTTTTTGCACAGTCAAGGGCTCTAGAACAAAAATTACGCTTAGTGCCCACGATTACACATGGACTTCCCTATGCGGGGGTGGGGGTTAGGCATGCGTGCATTCGGCGTGTGGCATACTTGCAAGTATATATATATTCTCCAAAATTGGTATATAAACGCTTGTAAGCCGAAATCAAACCGAATCAATTCAAAACCAAACCGACTTTAATCATTGGTTTTCATACTGTTTTAGTTTAGTTTGTTTCAGTTTAATTACAAACCAAACCAGCTTATATTAGGAGAACAACCCGAATCGAACAAAACCACACTCACCCCTACATTTTCCTATTTCAAATTATTTGTTTAATAATTTCCACCATGACATTGTAATAAAAGTTCCTTAGACAGAAGTAGGCAACGATTAATTACAATAGGCACCTACGGAAGTATTTTATTGCGCCATCTAAAATTTACCTGTGACATTACACTCGTTCAATCTTTTTTAAAATCTATCATAAGATTTTAGACTAGATCGAATTTAATGTGGGGTGTCACGGTAAGTTTAGTTTGCCACCTCTAACGATCACCCCACCGGGGGTGGATCTACCTTTGTTTGGGTACGTGGGTCACGTGAACACAATGAGATCCGAAGAAATTCTTTTTGATATTAAAACGATGTAGTTTTATTGTTAAGAAAACGTTGTTTTGTGGTTAAAAAAAAAATAGTTTGCTTCGGTGACCCCATTCAAAAATATAGTTTTAGTTTCCGATGAGACCATTGAAACAAATTCTTGGATCCGTTCCTGTCACCTACACTTAAAATGCACGAGGCACGTAGGTATCAATAATATCTAATATCAAATAACACTTGGGCGCAAAGTTACCTGAATCATATCTCCCAAGTTAACAAACAACGCTCCTGGAATATGAGGAGGTTCAACATATTCTCCTTCGTAAAGTGCTTGAAGGCCTCCGATTTCATTTTCTAGGCCGATCGTCAGGAATCCGAAGTCCGTGTGAGTCATAGAACCTAATGTTATATCTGGTTCTGGACATGCCGGAGAGTAATGTGCTTTGAAATAAAGTCCATCGGCACCACCCATATCTAGAAAATACTTTTTGTCAAGTCCTAAAGACTCGGACATCAACTCATACAATGTAGTCCCAACTCTCAAAATGTGCTCTCCATATTCGTCCATTATATCCCTGCACCCAAATTAAGTAAAATGAGAATACGTATCATTGATTAAAGTAAAATACATACATATCCCCATATGTACATACATACCTGCAAATCTCTGGCAGTGGTTCCCAATCAGGTTGAGGCGGAGTGATTTTGCACACAAGTGTATCTTTCCATGTAGTTGCTTTAACATTATACATGAAGTTGTTGCTGTTAAATATTACCCTTTTGGAGCTATCTCGAGAATAATATTTCCTTTTCTCTTCCACGTCTAGTTCATGAAACCCTATCATTGCTTTAATCGCCTTGTCCAAGACTTGTTGTGGTATACCATGGTTGACAACTAGAAAGAAGCCCCATGTTTCGCAAGCATCGCGCAGTTTGCTGATAATCTGATCACGATTATCTCCGTCACCTCCATCAACCGCGATATCAATAATGGGTACCTGAAACTTGGTGTCGTTTGGGTCGGGTTTGATGGCTTTTTTAATGGTGTAATCATGGACGAAAATGGACGGGATCTTTTTCAAGCCCCGATCGGCTATTCCTTTCACTCCGATTTTCAGTTCGTCGAAAGCTTTCCTTTCGCTTTGCTCATCATTCTTAGGAGTGCTAACCCATTGGCTGCCACCTCCGGTACTACATTTGATCATAGGTGGTGGTGGGCTAACATGGTTTTTGTAACCCATGTTAGATCTCCATACATAAGAAGAGGGTGAAAAAGAGCTAATTAATGCTGTGGGAGTTGAAGGCATCTTGATCAATATTTTGATCTTCTTTACCTAAAAATATGTAATGAAAATTGGTTTGCAAAGCTTGTGTTGTGGTTGTTTGTGGTAAGTTGTGTCGTGTGTGTGTATATATATAGCCTGCGAGGTGCATATAATATCTATTAGATTAATTAGAAGATAATGTTAAAAAATAATGAAATATTAATATTTTGTTTTAAACTTGAAGATAATGTTAAAAAATAATGAAATATTAATATTTTGTTTTAAATTTATGTTAGAATTAGATGAACATTTATTTTTGAGGGGAGTGGTTTAAAAAGATAAAAAAGAGGAGGAAAATAGAAATCAGGACATTGGAAATATAATTTGGGTGATAAGAACAAATCCATCGATAACCTCAAATTCACTGTTTGCTGCAGTGGAAATGACCACAAATCTAATGTTTCACTATTACAGTGGAATAAGAATATGTCCTTTTTACCTAGAAAAATATTCTACTGTCCTTTTTGCATATTTCTATGTTCAAATTGTCTTTTTTGACAATAAACCCTTATTTTTATTTTATTTAGTTTGAAATAAATCTATATCTGACTTGTTTCATGCATAAAGAGAATGGGTGTGATCAATTTATTTTATAGAAGGTGATACGTCTACTATGCATAGTGTGTTCACTACGCACTTTTTATCCATTAATTTCAATGGCCCTATATTTTAATTAGTAACCCTACACTTTCTTCAATGACTAGAAATTGGGTAGTGAATGTGCATTAAGCAATATGTGCAGTGCACATATCATTTTACTTGTTTAATTCAATATAAGAAAAACACATCATACCCGTATGGGTAAATTTTCAATTGGATTCTCGATTACAGATTAGATCAAAAACGCAAGATCAACTCATGCAATGCACCACATCAAGTGTTAGCTAACTCTAAATTCAGAATGACACATTATGGACACCGGGTCCTCCCACCTATAAAGCGAGTCACTATAATTATTCTCGTCATCACTCTCTCGAATCGGAATGAAAAGACCACTGGACGAAGGATATCGCGTCCTGCATGGAACGAAAAAACACATCATTGTTGTTTACTTTTCAGGGTGTGTCCTTTCAAACTTTTCGGCAAACTTGATTTTCTTTAGAATAAAGAAATGTTTTGTGTGGTTAAAGTCACAAAAGGTATCACACACGGCACTTCTACTCCACTATAAAAAAGAAACACGTGCATCTACATAATTTTTATTTTATTTTATCTTTTTAAAAGAAACTCACGCACACATTTCTTTCTATCGAAACTCGAACTCGAAACCTCCGGGTTAATCACCGTTGTACTAACTGTTGGGCCGATGTCATGTTGGCGCATCTACATGACTTTTGGTCGAATAAAACTTCTCAAATCGAAAATAACCGTACATTCCTCTATTTTTATGGAAAAAATATCATAAAAAATGTCGATTTAGAAAATCATTACATAAATATTAAAACGTAATGCTTGTATTTTCATTTCATGTTTCAATAAAATATTTATTATATAATAGAGGTATACGTATATATATGTGTATTAGTATTAAAAATACAACATATTAATTGTTTTATTAATATTTGTAGAAAACAAAAAGTGAACACTTTTTATGAGATGAATGTAGTAGTTTTTCTTATATATTCATGTATTTGGCTAGTATTCATAATCTATTATATTAGTTAATTGAATTCTATTAATAATAGATATTTCTTATTTTTAATATTATTGAGTTTATAGAGTATACATTGACATTATAATTCCATATAGACTACCTTTCATAGACAAGTCAATAATGAAGTAGTAAAGTTTTAGTAAATCATTTTCATTACATATCATCATTATGGTTTATTAATGACAGTGGTGGGACCCTCAATGTGATAAGGAAAATGATTAGTACACAGAATTGTGTACCGATCTCATCCCCCGAAATGGAAATGTGTGCAGTAGTTTTTCTTATATATTCATGTATTTGGCTAGTATTCATAATCTATTATATTAGTTAATTGAATTCTATTAATAATAGATATTTCTTATTTTTAATATTATTGAGTTTATAGAGTATACATTGACATTATAATTCCATATAGACTACCTTTCATAGACAAGTCAATAATGAAGTAGTAAAGTTTTAGTAAATCATTTTCATTACATATCATCATTATGGTTTATTAATGACAGTGGTGGGACCCTCAATGTGATAAGGAAAATGATTAGTACACAGAATTGTGTACCGATCTCATCCCCCGAAATGGAAATGTGTGGTCTAGAATTTTTGTGTTATTTTTTTTTTACTTTAAAAGTTAAAATGTGTGGTTATAAAGTGTTGTGTGGATGATTTATGTGTATATTTTATGTGCCTAAATCACTATCCATGTGATAAAGGGTCACCCTGCCGAATCCTTCTCGTAAAGAAAAATTCCGTGTGCAGACCTACTATTGATAAGAACTTCAAAAGAAGCTAATGAAACCATTCTCATGATTAAAGATACAAAGAGATAAAGAAAATGCATAGCGCATAAGTGTAGCTACATATCTAACTTAAGAGTTGCATACCTATCGCACCTGATGTGATCCGTAGTCGAATCAGATCTGAAAAAGCCCGATGACTTGACTGAAGGCACCAATAAACGAGCACCTCGACCCTTGGCTAACCTGTAACCAAAAACCTTGGTATAATGGACACCCACAATGTTCGCTCACAACCTCGATAAGTCCTATTTGAAAATCCACCAAACAACGGTGTCGGAATCCACCAAGCACCAACGTGAGAAAACTCACCAAAGCTTTAAAAGCTTCAAATAAAATATATTTATCAAAAATTTTCTGATCATTACAATGACTCTAAATGCCTTTATATAGGCTACAAACTTCAAAATCAATTGCTAATTTAGCTACGTGGGACAAAAATACGCTAAATAAAAATAATAACAAAAATAAAAGACTATCTAATCAATGTGGGATGATAAAGGAGTAGAATAAAATAAATAATAACTAAAAATAAATAAAAGACTCTAAATAAATTTAATAAGTATCTGATTACAATGGGAATCACACCATTCCCTCCCGGCTCCGAAAGGATTCGACTTCGAATCAAAAGGATGCCATAAAACTGACCAACCAGAATCATGTAAGGATGAACCATATAAAGCAATGAAGAGACGCCATGATCAAAGACAAGGCGTAAATACGGCTTCAAAGGACTAGAACCTTGAGCTGATGACGAATATCTCACCAAGGAAAACAATGCATATATAGTAATGTCGTGAGTGCTCAATGCAAATTATTTTCTCTGGAGCAGCAACATAATCATAGGGATGAGAATCCGGATAAACTGCAAAAGGATCAATGAAGGTGTGCTTCGGTTTTCCATTAATGTCAACTGGGAAAAAAACATCCATCGGCAATATATTGGTTGGATTGGATATATCAGATAGCCCAGGTTTCTCCTCAACTGGATGATCTTCATATGCCTGCAAAGAAGACGAAATAGAAATCGAACAAGTGGTCGGTGAAGTAGGACAAACTGTCTCATCTGCCTCGATTTTCTCCACCACTAATGCGATATCCTCATTCTTCTCAACATCACACACGGTTGCAACATGTATCTCCACCACTTTTTCATTCTCCTCGATGATCGCATCTGCCACGATCGACTCTTGGACTACCTCAACCAATTCTGCTACAACAATCTCCTCTAATTTGTCTGCCACTACAACCTCTTCTACATTTTCCAGTGCCTGCGAAATAGAACTCGAACAAGTGGTCGGTGAAGTAGGACAAACTGTCTCATCTGCCTCGATTTTCTCCACCACTAATGCGATATCCTCATTCTTCTCAACATCACACACGGTTGCAACATGTATCTCCACCACTTTTTCATTCTCCTCGATGATCGCATCTGCCACGATCGACTCTTGGACTACCTCAACCAATTCTGCTACAACAATCTCCTCTAATTTGTCTGCCACTACAACCTCTTCTACATTTTCCGGTGCCTGGGTCTCCTCAATCTGAATAGCACTTTGTTGCATAGAGGGTAGGGATTTAAAAACATGCTTCTTGCCACAAAAAGAAAAAGAATAGTTAGTCCGGGTCGCATTATGACGTACATTATGCAAAGATAGCCATGATTTCCCTAATGTCATGTACATCACTCGGTGGCACCACATCACACGATACAACAACTTTATAACTTCCAATGGATATTGGAATCCGTGCATACCTTGTAACTCTAACCCGATGATTTCCCATAACAATGTAGTAGGGATGATAATGTCTTTCCGTCCGCTAGTTTAACTCCTTAACCACATTTTTACTAATTAAATTTTCCTCCAATAATCTCCGATAAAACATGATGTGTAAAATAAGTTGTTACCTGGACCAACACGGTTACCTCTACCACCACGATCACCTCTACCACCACGATTTTCTATACCACCACCTCTTTCCGCTAACAGTTTATGATATTCAGCCATTATCTCATCCACTAATAACCGAATACGAGCACCACGAGAATTATGCGCTCCTTTAGGAGCTCTTTTGACATTTTTTTTTCACTTCAATTCCGCTAGCTGCATGTCCTTCGGATGCTTTACAACTTTATCGTAAAACCGCCTCCAAAAACAAATTAAAAATAATAGCCGCAAGACACCTGGGTCAAAGTCGGCAGCAAGGTTTCTTAGGGTAAACCTTCAGATATTGATATGGACCTTTTTTTATATATTTTTTTTTAATAACCATCCAAAAGAATTCAGGGCAACTCAGGGTCAAGGTTGATTTTTGTTAAATATATAACCACAGAAAATCAATGGACAAAGGTGTTGCATGTCACGATCGGAAAGCTTATTCTCTCTTTGTTTTTTTTTTTTTATGAACAATAATAACAAGAATCGAAACAGTAAAAGAAAAAACAAATTAAAAGGGATATTTGGACACCTTCAGTTTCTGGCTATCTGAAAATACCCTAGGACTTGACTGAAAGCACCAATAAACGAGCACGAGGACTTGATTGAATGCATCAATAAACAACGGTGTCGAATCCATCAAGCACCAACGTGAGAAAACTCACCAAAGCTTTAAAAGCTTCAAATAAAATATATTTATCAAAACTTGTCTGATCATTATAATGACTTTAAATGCCTTTATATAGGCTACAAACTACAAAACCAATTGCTAATTTAGTAATGTGGGACAAAAATATACTAAATAAAAATAATAATAAAAATAAAAGACTATCTAATCAATGTAGGATAATAAAAGAATAGAATAAAATAAATAATAACTAAAAATAAATAAAAGACTCCAAATAAATTTAATAAGTATCTGATTTCAACGGAATCACATCAGCACCCCTCCAAACCTGAGTTAAGCGAATGAAATGCCTTAAAAGTTGAGATCGCATTATTAATTTATTAGTGATGAGCCAATTCGTAACAGAATTACTAGTAGTAGGAGTGTTTTCAGAAAGAAGAAAAAAAGAAAGAAGGAAAAAAAAAAAAACACACAAACTTAAGCAAGCGTGGATATGGGGTGGTGCAACAACCCGCTACCGAAAACCGAGTATTTTATTGGAAAATGAACCGGAAAGACATTTTTCACACACACATACCACCAGGAAAAAAAAACTATCAAAAGACTTAAAAAAAAATCTATTTTGGTGAGTACCGTGGGGGAGATTATTGTGTGGTGTCTACACACGGTGCGGAGACATCGTGTAGCAGCCCCCACACCATACAGTTTTATTCTGTATTTAAACTTTGTGGTTCTGATCGTTTCAACCTGCCACTTCACCCTTAAATTCACTCACCACACAATAACTTCCCGTACCGTAGTTTATTGTAAATAGATTACATATAGAGCATCTTTTGACACAACAACATTATTATGACCTAACATAAGTCTGAATGTGTTGATTATTCTGACTTAATTTATGTTACAAGTTAAGTGTTTTCTAGACTCAATACCGGTTAGAAAACCTATTTCATACGTTCTGACTCAAATTCGGACAGAAAATATTCAACGTTCTGTTTAAATTTGGGTCAGAACAATTATACGTGAAATTTTGAAGGATAAAAATGAAAAAAATATGTTTGTTAAAACATTTTTGCAGTGTGAAAAAAGACATTCACAAAATATAAATGGGAACAATTAAAAGGGTGGTATCAATTTTGGTCACATGCATTTGCAATTATCAATTTTAGTCTCATAACATTAAAAAAAAAAAACACATCAATTTCAAGACACTTAGGCTCCGTTTGTTTTGTCAAGAGTTTTTTTGGGAGTTTTTTTTACATCACATCACCAATCATTTCTTTTCGATTTTTTTTAAAATATTCCGACCCAAAATTACCCGAATGACTTGTCGAATACTCAAACGGAGAATCAAACGATATCAAGAATCTCAAACATCAAAGATTATTTTTTTTTTGAAGGGTGTGATATTTGTATTTCCGAGTTTATCAATTCAATATAATGTTTTACTTTTAACTTTCTCCGTTTTTTTTAAC
Organism: Gentiana macrophylla; assembly: GCA_026214975.1. Lineage (NCBI taxonomy): Eukaryota > Viridiplantae > Streptophyta > Magnoliopsida > Gentianales > Gentianaceae > Gentiana > Gentiana macrophylla. Next base: position 110,027,826 of record CM047807.1, read on the forward strand.
TGTCACTTTTTAGATTTCCTTTGTTTTTAAAGGGGGACAGTTGTCTCTCTAATTGTATGTAGATCCGTCACTGTGACTTGGGGTGTGTGTGGGTTGGGAGGTTGGGGTGGGGGGGGCTATGCTAACGGGAAACTTGAAGATATATGTCTGGAAAGTTAAATCTTTGATATATATGTCTTTTAGGAAATGTTTTGAAATATATGTTTTCGTCCTTTTTTTCGTTATTCATGCGTGACTCATACGTGAAAGCCCAAACCTTTTTTTCGTCACACATGCGTGACTTATGCGTGAAAACCTTCTTACCTCAACAATTTTTTTTGGGGAGTGATAGGGTTTTATTTTTATTTTTATTTTTATAACGGATGCGAAACATACACACGCACACATACTTTTGTCTCCATTGAGACTCGAATCCAAAATCACCGGGTTAAAAATCTGAATAATTACGACTGAGGAGTGATAAAGTTACTCCATCAAGTATACAATATTTTTACACCATCATCTCACCACATATTTTGTACTTATAAACAAAATTGAAAAATTCAAAATTATCACAGCTACAAGATGGTGTCACTATTTTTACACCATCATCTTCACGCCACATATTTTTACTTAGAGCTTAAGCTCATCCTCCAAGTTAGTTAATCCCGCTTTACTCCGGCGCCAGTGTGAGGATGCCTAGGTTCGATCCTGCCCCTTTCCTTTCGTTTCGGAAAAAAAAATAAAAATTTACTTATAAACAAAATTAAACAAACTTGAAACAATCACAACTACAAGATGAGTATAAAAATAGTATAGATTTAACGGGGTAACTCTATCCTAACCTTTTTGTGTAGGAAACATAAAAAATTCAGATAATAAATACAATATCATTCAAGCATAATCACTAACTATTTTTTCACACGTTTTCACGCAGGAGTCACGTATGACGACGTAAAAAGGATTTGGGTTTTCACGTATAAGTCACACATGAATCGAGAAAAAGACGAAATTATATATTTCAAAACATTTTCCACTGAGGTATATATATATCAAAGACTTAACTTTCCAGAGATATATCTTCAAGTTTCCCATGCTAATCAGTAGTCTATTCCCTGAAGGGAGTAAAGTCTCTGATTTATTTATTAGACATATACTAGACGAATATCATTATCCAACCCTCTCAATCTTCTCTCAATATAAAATAGAAGAAAAGAAGAAGTAGGTTACGAATTCCAACTTAAACTGTTCTTTTTTTTGGAGGTACGCAATTGAATTCTGCTCGCTTCCAAGCATCGTATGCAATTATTGACTTATAATATTCAAACTGCACTGTACTATTTTTGACTACACTTATCTCGAAAAAGAAATTTATCTATTCGTTTCGAAATATTTGAGACAGTTCTCAAAACCACGATTATTAAAAATGTGATTTTATGCCAATGACTAAAAAATATATATCATACAATCAACGCAGTTTTCTTTTTAAGTTCTTACCTAATATTAAATAAAGGTAAAGTAGGAAAATTACGAATAAATGCTGCTCTGAAAAATGTCATGCCTCAGTTATTTTGAAATAAAACATTTTGACAACTGTCTCAGTTATTTTGAAACAGAAGGAGTATATACTCCACAAAAAAGTGTAATGACTCATTACTTCTTGTTTGTAGTAGGATTTGAAATTGATGGCCAAAACAGTGACGTCCCCACTTTAACCTACAGAAAGATGCGGGTCGGAAGCACTATAATGCGGCGTAAGCGATGTCGTATCCACGAGGAATTGGTCAAATCTACAATCATTTTCGTATTTAGTTCAGCTCACAAATATTGGTGGAAGTAATTAACTATAGCTAAGAAAATAAAAATGATGATTTTAAAATATATGAATAAAGGAATAGCTAAATTATGATCAATAACACTACTCTCAACACCTTTATCGAATCACTAGGGACGAGCATTAACCTACCAACCAACCAATAGCTTCTAATGAATGTGTTGTGGGTGCAATCTCCTAAACTGGTCTCTAGGCGCTAATACCACAACCTAGTTACCTTATATTCGGTTCAACAGTCCCCTCTATGAGATTTAATTGACCCAATATGATTAAAACAATGAGACGCTCCGCATCCACCGAGTTCACGGCTTAGCTAGAAAAACCTTACCAAGGAACAGGCTGCGAAAAACTCGACTAGTTCGTGCATGACAATCCTAAAATTCTAGTTCGCACACTCCCTCGCAAAATACATTTATAGAGTTCGTGTGTAAAATCATGAATCAAGTGATCAGTTTAATTCAAGCATTAAGATCAAAATTTAGGACACAACAATTCAAAGGATTAAACTTTTAAGCCCTACTGATCCCTAGATCATCGTTTAGGCATCAATTTCGTAGTTTCATCACATAATCTAGCTATAATAAAATTAGCTATTCATAATTGAAAGAACAAAACAAGAAATCATAAATAAATTGGTAAACGACATTATAAAAAGCTAAATAAAATTACCACAAAAAGGTTGAAGCAATCCACCACTTGGTTTGTCAATCCGTTGTGTTGAAATCGTAAAATAAAATAAATAAACTGATGATGTTCTTAGGGAATTTTTGCAGGAAAATTAAATAGAACTAATCTAATGGAAGAGAAAAGCTGTTGCAGAGAAAATACAAAATTATTCTAAGAAGTCTGTGTGTTGAAATTTGACCTAAGTGGTATTTATATATTAAATCAACTAGCCTTTAACCCGTGCACATGCATGGGAATACAGAAAACGCACACACAAAAAGTTATTTTAAAAATACATATTCATCATTCTCAAACATAATTAAACTGACTTAAAAGTCGATACACCAAATATGATGTAGCATTTGTTTTTTAACTGGTCAAGCACGAAGTTTCTGTTACAAATACTGATCTTAACACTAAAAACATCAATAGTCAATAATGCAGTCCATGCTACTTGAAAGATAAATATATATTCATGGATAGCTTTAATCGACTGATGTGCGAAGTTTTTTTTTTCTTTAGAAGCACGTATGGGTATCTGACCATAGCAAGCAAATGTGCATCCTTTGATAACGAAAGAATTTCATACCAAACTAATCCTTCTAATCCTTTGTGATTGAAAATTTCCGCTCTTGTAACCGAAGAAAGCCAAAGAGCTCTTACACCTTCATACACCATTCACAAAAGCAACATTAATCATGAATAGATTAAGTCACACAAACACTAAGCTTCACTCTAGATTGAATTGGTGTATTGAGATCAACAACTGCCAAACATAGTCCAAGATGCCTGCAATTTTGAAGAGCACTTTTACCCCTCTCAAATGAATCATGGATCCAACCATGATATGAGAAACCATTATGTGAAAAGTTTCTTGTCTTGCTTGGCCAATGATGCTGGCTTTGAAATAGCACCATGGTGGTACTACCTATCATCGTATTTGAAGGTAGAAGACTTTTTTATGCATGCATTCTCATCCTCTGTAGATGGGCATCCTAGCTCAAGAAATACATCTATACCAATATTATACAAAAATTGACAATGCAATATAGTCTGAGGGGACTTCCTTTAATCGGGATTCATTTGGTATAATCAATACCTTAAATGTGTTGTAGCATTAGTCTAAATTTAAGGTTAAAAAAAATGTTAAGGCTCCCATAATTTTTCATGCGTTACTTTTGAGAAAATAATAAAAAACGAAAAATAGCACATGCATGTTTCATCACCTGATTTCAGAGTAAAAAAGAAATATGACATGACATTTACCACTAAAGAAAAAGTAGAGACTTATCCTTATCATATAAAAAAATGTTAAACAATAACCATCTCAACACAGAGGCGACAAATAAGATGATCGATAATGTTGCATCAACATCCATCAGCCTCCATGTGTTCCTCTCATGAGGTTCCAGCCATGTTTAAATGGAGCAGGAGATACATGAGCCGGTTACCATCAATCACTTTCTTAGAAGCTTGAATCGTAGCATTACCTCTACCAGTAGTTCTAGAATTAGCAACCAAAGAGACCCATGAACACCAAAACACACAAACAATAACTTTGAAAAATGTCAAAACAAAACAAAACATACGATGTACGGCAATTCAACCAGAGCAAAAACAACCAACAGATAAGGACATGCAGACAATCTCTAAACCAATAGTGTTTATTGTTGTGAAGTGTCTTCGTGATCATATAAATGTCTTGGATAAATACACTAAAACATGTGATAATATACCTTGTAAGCTCTATAGGCAATAAGCAGATTCACAATTCCAAATAGCTCATATACGAAGATAACAAATTTTCTGCAATACTTTCATTAAAGCATTGCAAAAAATAGCAAAACTAAATTAACAACTTACAACTAATAAAAAAAGAAGTCAAACGAAACATATAGGATCTATAAAAAAATCACAACGTTTACTTAAACACACAAAGCATTTAAAGTTAAAAAAAAAAAAAACAGAGCATATATGTTCATTGGGATTGAATGAAAGAAAGAGTGAGACGAAAGAAAAAATAGAGCAACTGACACGAAAGAGAAAAAAAAGTGGATAGAGTAGAACAATGCCACATTCTTAAACCCAGTTCCTTACCAATCCACTTATATGCACTCGCCGGCTTTCAATAACCTCTCTGTCACACAAATTAGCTGCTGCCGGAAAAAAAAGTGAAATGCAAAACATAAATTGAACAAACAGATATAGCGATCAAACTGCTTGTATTTCTTCACAATCCGCAGGAAATGATCACTCAGCTGAGGTGTATACTTCACAAAATAATCCGTATCCGTTCGATCAGTGTGTGCATAGAAAGATATTAGGTCTAAATTAAACCGTGATTCATCAGAGCCATCATTTTCTCACTTCCGATCCGAACTTCGTTCCACCCAAGAAATCCGGCATAGATGAATCATGAATGTCGTCCACCCCAATCTGAAAATGAAATATCCATTTGTTCAAATGCCGTAGGAATGCATATTAAGAAAAAATCAGATCGAAAATAAAAGCAAACACCATGAATATGCATGCTACCTAAACACGATGATGAATCTCCTCCATCTCCAATATGAAAATTCAATATTATAGATTTTGCAAAACACAAAATCAATCACCAAGACAATGAAAGAATACGTCTGTCCCACACGCTTTCACAATTCGCAAGATATGCATTTGCATCAACTATTTATCCATGTGTCATAATCAAATCAACTCGGCATGATAAAAAACTTCCGTAGAATAAGTTCATACACGGTCATTTTTATCTAAAGCTCATATTGCTTATCATGAAGTCGTTTGATTGTTTTCGATGCCCAAATCGATATCGGAAAATAAATCGAAGGTCTACACCGACAATGAACACAAATTCTACAACTCATTATTCATTACAATTGCTTCCTGTGATGATGAAATATAAGAAATGAAAAAATAAAAGAAAAAATAAAAAGATAAGAAATGAAATGTATTGCTCTTTCTCTGGCATATTCATTGATATAACATCAAGTATTCCATGATATAAAATATTTTCCATTAAAAAAAAAAAACTAAGATATCAATACCAGGAATGGTCGATCAAGAGGATTATAGGATACGCCCTTGTTTTGTTAAAAAAAAGGATTTGCAATGATTGAAAGGATTATTGAGAAGTGGATTTTATAGACAGTTGAAACTGGAAATATGATTAATGGAAAATTTTGCAGATATTACGGGATTGAACTTGAACGGATGATTATTTCAACAAATGAAGAAAGAATCTTACCGAAACTTTAGGCGAAAAAACTTAAATGGAAGAGTTTGTTTGGTTGTTTTATTAAAAAAAAAAAAAAAAAAAAAAAAAAAAAAAAAAAAAAAAAAACAAAAAGATCAATTTCCTGAGAGTGGACTAATATTTTTTTTTGTTTTTATTTTTCATTTTTCGTGCATAAACCAGGTCAAAAGTGGGTTTTAGGCGAAATCCCGGATAATCGGGTTAAATTGTGCTTTCAAATATTTATAGATATAGATATAGATAGCCGACTAATTTCCCCAAAACTTTAGGAAAATACTTAAGCACAGCGTCCGTCCCTTTTTGCACGGGAATTTTTAGGCGAGTGTGTCTGCGTGAGTGCATCTTATATGCAAGACAATCAGGCAGCGTGATGATCGTAACTACACACCACACAAACAATTCTATAATCTGATCACGCGCTCTGATTACAAGACGTAGTGTGTATTCACGTGAGTGCACACACTACCTAAAAATTTCCCCTTTGCACTTCCGTCCGCATTGATTTCCAGTAATTAGGTGTGGACCCCCTTCGACCAATGGCAGCGCCCCCTTTTTCTCTTTTTTTTTTTTATTTTTTTATTTTTCTTATTTGTATTATTGTAAAAGATTATAATCAAAAAATTGCTAAAAAAACAGCCTCTGTCACACTTCGGGTGTGATACATTCTGTTTTTGACACACGATTTTATTAAAATTATTTATTTTTCTTCGAACACCCGAACTTGAATCTTGCGTCATTTTTTCATACGAACTCCGTTTTAGAAGATTTTCGTACCGTTGTGATCCTCGTCACGCCCTCTATCACGCCACACCTGTAATAAAAATAAACCACATACCCAAGCGTGACAAACACCAATAAAACATACACAAATCACCCAAAAATATCGAGATTTTCGACGTAAACGCCTTATCGCCTCTCGATTCAACTCGTGGTGAAATGCTTTATAAAAACACTTAACTACCCCAAAATTACACCGAATATGCTATAAATAGAGGGTAAAATGCACACGAAATTATAGCAAAGTTGACTCTCATCAGAAACCTCTCATCGTTACCCATGTTCGGTGGCGGACCTACATATAAAGAAGGGGGCAAATGTTTCCTTTAGTCCAGGAAAAAAAAAATCAATACTATACTATGTGCATTATTTGCTCCCTTCAAAATTTTCATTTTCCGTGTTATTGTCTCACTTTATTTTAGATCTTGTGTCCGCTACCGTCTTTATTTCAAAACTTAGGCCTATATATATATATATATATATATATATATATATATATATATATATATATATATATATATATATATACACTGGTTCATTTTAGTTAATATTTTGTAAATTCTAAACATCATTTCTTGTCATTTTACTCGCTATACGTTTATTTATTACGATGTGAAATATTAAAAAGAAGAGACATTTATCACATGTAAGGATGTAATATTCTTTTGATTATTCATGTTGAAACAATCGGAGAGGCTTATACACGCAACTTTTTTTTGGGGTCAAGGACGGAGCCAGGATTTTAACTTAAGGTGAGCTAATGGACTATATCGAGTTCATCAGGTAGGCTGGATTAAGAATATTTTATGGATCCGACTAAACTACACATATTTTTTGTGTAATATTTTTTTGTCCGGGTGGGCTTAGCCCCCCTAAATTAACACACTAGCTCCGTCCTTGTTTGGGGTAGTACTAAGGAGCGTTAGGACAATTCATTGGAAGCGGTAAAATCGGTGTACCATTTGAGTCATGAGAGAGAAAATAATACAAAGTAATGATTATAAGGTTGAAATGTTGTATTAAAATTTGTGTTGATGAAGAAATGATTGGTGAGAGAAATATTATATTAATAAAGTAATGGTTGAATAGTGTAGGTGGTGAATAAAATGAATTGATTAATATTATTTTATTTATTGATTGTGAAATGATTGGTGAGAGAAATATTAAAATAATAGTAAATAAGATAGTGGGTGAATAAAATATTAAGTTGGATCCAAATGGATCCAGTCCAGTCCGAAACCAAACGGGACCGTAGGATCTTGGGGGCCTTGGCTTCCGTGATCTTGATTGTTTCAATATATCTCTTCTTGCTAAACAGGTATGCCGGGTGCTGGAATTACCTATGTCTCTTGTTAGTAGAGTACTTATGCAAGCCAAGTGTTTTGATGTTGGGAATATATCCTTGGTGCTGTTGAATTTCAGTTTAACAAGAACAGAAAATGATAAAAGCTATCAAGATCATCAAACAAATTGAAGAACATCATAACGAAGAAGATGAGTAAATTTGAATATAGAAAAAGGCGGGAAATTGTGTTCTTGATCCTTTACAGAAACTGATCAATGGAAAACGTAATTAAAACTTCTAGCTCTAATCCTGCACATCCAATTGCTATTTATAGAGCAAGGATGAGTTGATTTGGCGGTTACAACTTGAACTAACTAACTCTAACTAACTCTATCACAAGTGCTTGATAAAATGCCTCAAAGAGCAAACAACCACTCCATCATCCATTTAATCTTAACACCCCCCCCCCCCCCTCAAGCTGATCATGGATGAAATAAAGACATGGACAGCTTGCAAAATAACCACTGCATCATCCATTAATCTGATACAGGTCGTGTAGGGGTAGAGCTTGCAACAATCTGGTGAAAGTTGCCTTGTCCACTGGTTTTGTAAGGAGATCCGCTGGCTGTTGTGTTGTGTTAATTGGAAGGGGCTTCAAGGTCTTGTCTAAGTATTTTTCCTTGACAAAATGACAGTATATTTCTATGTGCTTTGTCCTTTCATGGAAAACCGGATTTTCTACAATATGGAGTGCACTGTCACAGTACATGGGGACTGTGTCTTTGTAGCAGATCTAAAAGTCTTGTAAAAGATAAATGAGCCACTGGATCTCACAGGCAGTGACTTCCATGGCCATATACTCAGCTTCACTGGAGCTCCTAGAGACTGTGGGTTGTTTCTTTGATTTCCAGGAAATAAGAGCACTTCCTAGATAGACCAAATAACCTTTCACAGACCTTATGGTTTTAGTACAAGCACCCTAATCTGAATCACTGAAAGCTTTAAGTGTAGTGGAGCCTGTGCTAGGAAATAAAAGACCTTTTCCAGGAGATGATTTGAGAAACCTAAGAAGTCTATGTGCTGCTGTCATGTGAGCTTCATTAGGTTTGTCTAGGAATTGGCTTAATTGCTGTGTGGCAAATGAAATGTTTGGCCTGGTGTTGCTTAAGTATAATAGCTTGCCAATCAAACTTCTGTATTTAGTGTTGGAATCCAATGGTGGAGCTGTGACAGAAGTTAGGTTTTGAGAGGAATCCATAGGGGTAGAAGCTGGCTTGCACTCTGAAAAACCAAACTCCTTTAGAAGATCCAAACAATACTTCATTTGATTGATGACAATTCCAGCCTGATTTCTTGCTACTTCAAAACCAAGAAAGTATTTGAGTGTTCCTAGGTCTTTGATAGTGAAGGCATTGTGTAGTAAGTCTTTTAGTTGCTGAATTTCTGAAAGATTGAGACTCCCTACCACAATGTCATCAACATATACTAATAATGCAATGAAGTTCTGTCTTGTGCCTTTAGTAAATAAGCTATGATCATTCTGGGATTGTTTATATCCATGATCTAACAGTTTTGAGTTAATTTTGCATTCCATTGTCGACTTTCTTGTCTCAAACCATATAAAGACATGTTGAGTTTGCACACCATTCCATGACTTTGTAAACCCTGTGGTGGCATCATGTATACAACCTCATCTAAGTCTCCATGAAGGAAGGCATTGTTGACATCCATTTGATGTAAATGCCAACCTTTATGTGCTGCCAATGCCAAGAATAATCTGATGGTAGTTTGTTTAGCAACAGGTGAAAATGTCTCCAAAAAATCTATACCTTCTGTTTGTGTGTACCCTTTTGCCACTAATCTTGCTTTGTATCTCTCAATGCTGCCATCTGACTTCCTTTTAATCCTATATACCCACTTACAACCAATTGGTTTGATTCCTTTTGGTATAGGAACCAATGTCCAGGTATTAGTCTTGTCAAGAGCCTCAAATTCTTTATTCATAGCATCTTGCCAATTAGGATCCTGTGCAGCTTGCTGATAGGTTGTAGGTTCTGTCTCTGAATTGATGTTGTTGATGAATCCTTTGTAGTTGGAAGATATATGATCATAAGAGATCATATTTGCTAGAGAATGAGAAGAAGTCCTCTTTGTAGGAATATTGCAGTCATAATCTTGTAGATAACTAGGAACAAACCTTTGTCTGGTTGACCTTCTTTGATGGTGACCATTGAAGGACTCAGGATGATGTATAGGATTTGTGGAATTTGAATGATCATCCAGTGATGTTGTATCTAGATTTGTATAATTCTCTGGATTTGCTAAAGGCAATGGTAAACACACAGAATCATCAGTAGAAACAGGATTAAAGAAAGGAAAAACCTGCTCATGAAATGTTACATGTCTGGAAACAGACATGGATCTGTTTTGCAGATTTAACACTTGAAAACCCTTAATATGAGTCTCATATCCTAGGAATATAGAAGGATTGCTCCTAGGATCAAACTTACCTCTGCCTTGTACTTGAGTAGAAACAAAACAGACAACCAAATATTTTCAAGTTATCATAAGAAGGAGCTTTGTTATACAACAAGTGATATGGTGTTTTGTTTTCAAGTAAAGGAGAGGGAGTAAGATTAATCAAATAAGCAGCATGCTTTACACAATATCCCCAATATTCTAATGGCATGTTGGATTGAAATTTTAGTGCCCTAGCAATATTAAGAGAATATGTTGATGTTTCTCTCAATAAAACCATTTTGTTGAGGTGTTCTCACACATGCCTTTTGATGTACTATGCCTTTTTGTCTGTAAAATGTTTTCATATTGAATTCACCTCCATGATCTGATCTAATTGTTTTTACACATCTGTCATATTGATTCTGAACAAGTATACAGAATTACTGTAAAAGAGAATCAGCTTCTGATTTAGCTTTCATGAGAAACAACCAAGTGTATCTACTAAAATCATCAACAATTGAAAGAAATTAATATTCATCATTGATAGTAGGTACCCTATTGGGACCCCAAATATCCACATGAATGAGATCAAAACATGAAACAGAATGAGAAACACTTATAGGAAATTTAGGTTTCCTTTGTTTAGCTAAGGGACATACAGTACATGAATGTGTAGGGAAAGTGATAGCATTATCTAGAGTCTTAAAAGCTTTCATCCTTTCTAGAGAAGATGTCCTAATATAGCATACCATAATGAGGAATCTAGATTGTTACATGCTTGACAAACATGATTGGCAGTGTGAGATGAATGCCGCGTATCAGAAATCAGAATGTAGAGTCCATTTTGCGAATCAGCTGTACCAATCTTCCTCAAAGTTTGGTGGTCCTACAACAGACAAGCATTAGGACTAAAAGAAACATGCATTCTATTATCATGAACTAACTTTCTTATTGAGATCAAGTTAAAACTGAAGCTAGGTATACAGAATACATTTTGCAGGACTATAAATTGATTTATCTTTACTTTACCAATGTGTGTAACTGAGACTGTAGTGCCATTAGGTAGTTTAACTTTGAGATAGCCACAGGGTTAAGATCAAACATGTGAGAAACAGATAAAGTAATATGATATGTGGCTCCTGAATCAAGTATCCAGTGATTCAGGCTACCAGAAATACCTTGGCCCTGATTAGAAGCTGGTTGTAGACCTTGAATGAGAGACAACAGATGGTCATATTGGGATTGAGTAATAAATGCTGAATCATTGGAAGATTTGTCAATGTTTGCTTCTGGTATATCTTCAGATTCTCCAAGATTGACATTGTTTGCCATAGGACCTGCACCCCTGCCATAACCTCTCAAATTTGGTGGAAAACCAAACTGCTTGTAGCATTTCTCCACAGTATGGCCTTCTTTTCCACAAAAAGTGCACTGAGGCCTCTTTCCATGTGTTTGTCCTCTACCATTGCCCCTTCCTGATTATAATTCTGACTTCTTCCTTGATTATAATTTTGATTCTGACCATAACTTTGATTTTGATATCTTGCTTGTGTTACAGCATTGGAATAACCCTTGTTTTGAACATCTTGATCAGATTGAGAAGCAAGAATGACATGATCAGTACTGGAACTTGTGTAATCCAGTTGTTGCTCATGATTCAAAGCCATGACAAATGTTGTTTTCACATCAGGAAGTGGCAAGGTCATCAACACTTGAAACTTCACATTATTGAAATTGCCATTGAGGCCTTTCAGAAACCTGGTGGTGTAAGCATTTGCATAATATTCCCTGATGATAGGCAATGCATTACAGGTGCAAGGAGGAATTGGCTTCAGCAGCAAATATTGATCCCATAATGCTTTCAACTTAGTGAAATAATCTGTCACAGAAAGATTTCCCTGCTTCACATTCTCTATCTCTTCTTCAATATTTGATAGATTGTAAGCAGTTCGTTTACTAAATCGATCCTGTAAATCAAGCCAAATCTCTCGAGCAGTATCAAAGAACATTACACTTTCTGCAATATTAGGCGTCATGGAATTAATCAACCAAGAAACGACCAGATCGTTGGTCTGCAACCAGTTTTGATAAGCTCTTGTATTCATTTCTGGCACTAGAGAAGAACCATCAACAAAATCTAACTTGCCTCGAGAAGAAAGAGCCTCAGAAATCGCCCTTTTCCAATGAAGAAAATCATCTGCACCTTTCAACAAAGGTTGCACCAAAATAAGACTTGGATTATCATTATGACTATGCGAATTCACTGCTGGTTCAGCCATTGATGACTAAAGAAATTGCTGTATCAAGAACGAAGAACATGAATCGATCAAGAAGAAATAAAAAACGAATTCTGAGTGCGAATGCGGAATTATTGCTCTGCTACCATGTTGAATTTCAGTTTAACAAGAACAGAAAATGATAAAAGCTATCAAGATCATCAAACAAATTGAAGAACATCATAACGAAGAAGATGAGTAAATTTGAATATAGAAAAAGGCAGGAAATTGTGTTCTTGATCTTTTACAGAAACTGATCAATGGAAAACGTAATTAAAACTTCTAGCTCTAATCCTGCACATCCAATTGCTATTTATAGAGCAAGGATGAGATGAATTGGCGGTTACAACTTGAACTAACTAACTATATCACAAGTGCTTGATAAAATGCCTCAAAGAGCAAAACAACCACTCCATCATCCATTTAATCTTAACAGGTGCGGTAGTCGACACCAGGCCTTCCTTCTTATGGTGTAGCGTCCCAGAGGGCGGAGATCTCCTTGTTCGTGGGTTGCGATGGCATGTGCGGGATGGACCGCTCATAAATGTTTCCTCGGATGCCTAGTTACCGTTGTCCACTACCTTCCAGGTGAATTATTCACTCCCTCCTGATTTGAGAGTGGAGGCGCTTATTGATCCCAACACGCGCATGTGGAATCAGGATATGGTGCAAAGCTCTTTTTATCCTTATGAGGCGTAGGCTATTCTGAGCATCCCGCTTTCCACACGAGCTTATCACGATGATATCATTTGACACTTCAGTCGGAGAGGGCAATATTCTGTCAGGTTTGGCCGTTTGGGGTTCCATTTAGCCACTCAGTTACATCTCTCGGAGTTGCGGGTGGACCGCCCATCTATCCCCTCGGCCCATGATCGCCTTTGAAGACGGTTGTGGAATTTATATGTTCGCCCGAGAGTAAAGAACTTTATTTGGAGGGGCCTTCATGACTGCCTGTCATGGGGCACTTCTTTGTAGAGTTAAGGAGTAGGGTCGGGTGTGTGTGCCAACTTTGCGGTTGTCCGGATGAAAATCTCAGGCATGCATTGTTTGATTGTGTGGTTCCGAGAGAGGTACGGTCTCGAATTGGTTGTTAGAGCATGACTGGGACTCTTCACTGTCATATGGACTTCCCCATCCTTTTACATACTTTTTGTGGCTTGTGGAGTGGAGGAACTAGCAATATTTGTCACGTCCTTTTGGTACATATGGAAAGCATGGTGTTCTTGGATTTATAATGACAAGCTTGTCAATATTAGTGGTCTTATATATCTACCGGATTAACACGATTAAGTTCTCGGTTGCATAGAATACACTACTCACCCTAACAAGAAATCGATTTCACGCGAGGGTCGATTTTACGGATCGGTTCCTTTGCCATTTTCCCACACAAAGAATCTTCTCTACATCTCATCTGAGTGTGCGAGTGTGCGAGTGTTGGTGATATCAAGTCAACATAAACATGCAATAAGCTCAAACATAGAAAATCAACTTACACAAGATACTTGCAACAAGATTTGTCATTATCAATCAACTATAAAAGATAAAACATTATCACTTTAACATCATCTTGGCAAAGCAAAAGACATAGCCTTCCATGGCTATGAAACTCACAATGTCACTTGAGAGTTCCATAAGTAATAAATGAGCTCTAAAAGTAAAGAAATATGTTATCGAACAAGATTGCAAGAACATCAAAGAAGGATAATTGCATAAATTCAAAAGATTCTTTAATTGAGAAGCATACACCAAAAGAGATGATTTTTCTTTCACAAAATAACTCCAAAGTTCAAAGTAAGGTTTTTTCAATGATTACAAGAATAATAAACGGCTAAAATATTGCTAGGGTTTGGATTTAAGAGCCTTGAAGAGTGGGTGTCTTCAAGCATGGTAGATGAAGTATTTGACGTGTTATCAATGCAACTCAAAAACATACTATAAAATTACCTTAGTAGCATGGTTGCGGCCGCCACTCTGGTTCTGACATAGATCTTGGCAGGCTCATTAAATGCTTCATCAGGCGCTACTAGCGGGGTGACGGACATCATCTTGTGAAAACTTCAAATTCCCCGCTTTTTCTTCTCTCGAGCTGATCGCAAATCGAACAAAGGCTTGACACAAACTCGAACAAGGCTTTTCGGGGGGCTCGCTGCTTGTGAACTGCAATACCAAAAACACAAGAATACCATGCGTAAACCCGAAACAAAACTTTGGTTTCAATAACCGAGATAAATACTATAAAAATGTGGTATTTTATATAATATTTACTATTAAAAAGATTTGGATGATACTAGCAAATAGAGGCTTGAAACGATACAATAATGCTAAAACATCGTAAAATGTATCATTGAGTTGACTTACATCAGATATACATCCCATCTCAAGTCCGGGGGGCTTTTGACATGGGTATGATCTGATATCAAACACGTGACACTCATCAAGCCTAATCAGGTCATCTCACCAAATGGGCCAACATTGGTTCAGTTCAATTTTGGGCTTTATATTCGAGATCTTTAGCAAGGCTCGTCTCGACACCGCGCAGATCGCCCTTATGAATCAATCATTCGACATTGTGTAGGTCGCCCTTTGTCCTCCATAGTTGGCATGATGCAGGACGTCCACGGTCTCATATTGATGACATGGTGCAGGCTTATCTCAGACGCTTATACTCACCCTAATATAGGTCGTTCCTGATCTCAAATGGCAGTTACGTTCCATTTAATAGGCGTTACTCACGTTCTGAACAAGCTCTGCAATAACCGCCCCTTCACCCATGATTTGCTCCATTACAGGCTTATAACGGCTCCATGTGGCCAAACCAGGACTTCAATGTAGCATTTCACTCCCACACGAGGGAAGCCTACATAAAAAAATGATGCTCATCCTCATTATCAAAGTACGCACGTTATATTGCGAAAATACTCCCGCTCATTTCATAAACATTTCTTTATACCGCTATTGACTTGAGCGTTGGAGTGGCCCACCGGAATCAAACTCAGGGACCCTTAACGCTCTGTGTGTTTTGTAGGCTCACATTCAAACCCACAAAATAGTTATTTGGATCATCCACACGAGATCCATTTTCCCGCATTGCATTGGAAATTATACCCGGACGATATCCGGCATCGTTAGTTTTATATATGTATGTATAAATACATATATACGTTGTTGTTTCGGTTCGGTTTGGTTTTTTGGTTGGTTCGGTTCTTATAATTCTAAAATACATATAAATGGTTCGTTTTGTATTGGTTCGGTCAGTTTGATGTAGTTTTAAAGAAATGTTGAACACCACCTAATATCAATCATATTGGGACCAATTGATGCATATATGCCATACTTATGGATCTATGATCTACATGTAGTGTAGTGGTATACTGGTATAAATGTATAATGTAATAACACAAAATAAAAGACAAAAAAACTGACATGAACATTGTTGCCCAGGAAAATCTGTGAACACGAAATTCTTTCATTCCAACTTCACTACAGCAGCCAGATATACATTACACAGTTTGCAGGATATCAAGTATCCACCAATGGAAGGAGGGCTGCCTTCAAGATTAAATTGAAGATTGATTCCATTCTTTATGCTAAGAAAGAAAGAAAGACCTAATGACTCTTTAAATAAGCTTCTTGTCCCCCTCTACTAATCACCTTTTTTGGAAGTTAAATTTCTTGATTGAGAAAGCAAAAACAAAACCAAATAAGGCAGCAATCCCAACTACAATAAGTGCTACATATCCTAAGAAATCATGTCTAAATCCAAAGTAGCCTCTTATGAATGATTCAACGGTAGTTCCCACGACGTCTTCAAGCTCGTCTTTTAGGTCTCCGAATTGTGAAGTTACTAAGCCGTTAAGGGTCCATGACACTGGACAGATGTAATAGAACCATCTCCACCATATCGGAATCCTCTGCAATAATTATTATTATAACAAAACATATCATATATATCTAAGTGTATTTGCATCAGTGTCACTCTAGTACAAGTGAAAGAGTGAAAACTGACCGTTTTAGGAATGATGAATCCAGAGAAGAGATTCCACAGTGCATAAAAAGTGGATGCAACTACAGAACCGATGCTGTAATTCGGTGATACCGCCACGGATGCCATCCCATGATATGTGTAGTATAACATAGTGAAATACATGAAGAACAGGTACCAAAAGAACTTTGATGCTTCCCATTCAAATCCAATCATTGCATATACTATGATCCCATAAGTGCCTGATTGAACTAAAATGTATGGCAGCTCGATTACCATCTGCACCACCCACGTATTCCAAGCTCGATGATTACTTACTTCATGTCGGTATTAATATGGTATTTAATGAACAGAGGAATAATTTACTACCTGTGCGAAGGCGTACGGAAGGGCAGAGTACATCCCAGCAGCTCTTTCCCTATAGAAAACTGTTCTCTCTATTGCAACAATCGGTTGAACCGATGTCGAGTTTTGTATACCCATAAATAGAACAGCTGCATACATTGAACCCATTGCATTGAATAGATCTTGCTTTCGAGTCCTGAAACCCGTAAATGAGATTGAATTAGTGATTAAGTCTGTAAAATAAAGAATCTGTTAAAAAAAACTGATGCGAATGCTGTAAGATTCGTTCATTTGGTTGAAATCCATCAAGTTTACCTTTTACTCCCGAGACCCCAGAAGATAGTTCCGAACATAAGCGCGACAAAAGTAGAATATAACTGCCTGATCGCGGTGTATCTAGGATTGCGCCAATAGGACCAATGTTGTTTCCATAGGCAAGCTTGGAATTGGGTGAAAAAAGGCTGTGAATACTGCGTAGGGAAGTGCAGTTCCTTGGATCCTGGGGTAGGTCTACTAATCTCCTTTATTAGTGCTTTGTTTAGCCTGAATAAATCATCATGCATGTATAGTCTTCATTAATAATGCACAAGGTTTTTTTAACTCTGTTTATTCAGATTAGAAGCAAGACACTTTTTTTGGGGTCCCTTTTGTTTCGTGATTTTTGCACTTCTATCCTTGATGTTTCCGTCTTGAAACATTTACCGAAACAAAGAAGGATTAAAAGTGTTTTTTTTAACCATATTTTGAACTCTGAAGAAGATTCTATGAAAGGTTCTGAGAAAACTAACTTGTACAAGTCTGACATCTTGTAATATTGTGCAAAATCTATGCCGAGTGCAGATTCACGTGCAACAGAAGTCACTTCCAACATCCAAGTCGCGGGATTATATCCATCTCGAATCTTACTTACTCCACGGATCCCCTAGACATATATACGTCACCCAGATCAGCACTTGGAAAAAAATAATGTATACAAAGCAGTTATAAGTATATTCTTACTTCAAAATATTTGATGAGCTCAGAAGACTGGCGTCCTAACGGCCCAGTGTAGATTTCTTCTCCACCACGTTTTAGAAGTATCAACTGCATAACATTGAGTTAATTATACTTGTTGGATTAATAATTTAAAAGCTAGTATCTTGAAAGGAAACATTGATCAAATTATTTTACCTCATCAAAAGATTCAAAGATGTCAATGCTTGGTTGATGGATTGTGCAGACGACAGTTCGACCCGTGTTAACCGTGTTTCTTACTGCCCTCATCACAATTGCAGCTGCCCTAGCATCAAGCCCTGATGTTGGCTCGTCCATGAATATTATTGATGGATTCGCAACAAGCTCAACCGCGATTGTCAACCTTTTTCGTTGTTCAGTAGATAGGCCGCTTACACCTGGCAATCCGACTGATGCTTTTCTTAAGGGAGTTAGCTCCACAAGTTCCATGACTTCCTCAACGAACGACTGCATGTTTTTTAAGGTCTTTACGGTTATTGTGTTGACAAAATAACAAGAGGTTGGTTATATATATGTACCTTTCTGGCTTCGTTATCGACTTCTTGAGGCAATCTAAGCCATGCAGAGTACTGCAATGACTCGAGAACTGTAAGACGAGGAGAATGTATATCGAATTGTTCACAGTATCCTGCTATACGCGCAAATGATGTTTGTTTTTTAGGGTACCCTGATATAGTAATTGTTCCTTCAATGTATCCACCTGTTTTTCTACCGGCTAAGACGTCCATCATAGTCGTCTTCCCGGCCCCACTAACACCCATTAATGCTGTTAAAACTCCTGGCCTAAATGCACCACTGACACCTTTTAACAGTTTAAGCCTTTCCTGTTTCATCCCCTGGACTTTCATTTCCTACAAAGCATAAAAAAAGTAAATAAACTATTCTTAATTACACATTACTCAAAAACTTAGGGATATATATACCTGTGGCATATCTACTGCATATTCCAAGTCTTCAAAAGTCATAGAAAGAGGTTCAAAAGGTAAAGCCATTCCCTTTTTCCTGTTTGTTTCTGATCATAGTCAGCATCATTGTTAGTTTTGTGCATGCATTTCCCATTTTTTTGCTTTCAAAAAGAGTATGCCTACCAGAAGTTTTCGGTGACATGTCAGCAAGCTCTCTTCCTGGTTTAGAAACTTCACTGTCAGCTATATTGTTTTTATCAGACATAACCATCTGATGTTTCTCGAATGCTGCATTTACATTCAGTTAGGCACAGAGAAATTACACGAAAAACACGAAGAAATTAATGCAAAACGAGTATACTAACGCTTGAGGTAAGTGATAGCCAAGGTGAAAAGAAAATTGAATAGAAACATGTATCCAATCATAGTCCCTACTGCTATCCAGTACCAACGTGCCTCCGTAAAACTAGCACGAGATTTTAGCACCATTACTCCTAGTGTTTCATTAGAGCCAGCAGGAACCTGCACACACACACACACACATTATTCTCTTTACATTCAGTACAACACTAACAAAATTATTATGTGTTTTTATAGAGGATTATTACATGACTCCAGCTTTTCCCAAGAAACTCGTTCACAGCTATACCGTTTTGTGCGTACATCAAAGGCGATATCCAGAAACCCCATATCCACAAAGGCTTAATATTATCTGATACAGACATAGCAAAAAGTTGGATATATATAACATTTATGCAGCAAATATTAGTAGGTAAAAAATTCTTCAAATGCAGTTTTATTAATTACCTCGTGATAAAATAAAACCGCCTAGTACTAAAACTGCAAGTATTGCAAATGAACCAAGTGTACTTGCAACAACTATTTCTCTTCCTAATCCTCCCAAAAACCGAAATAGTCCTAAAGCCATCTGGTGCATGAGAATAAACAGAAACATCTGCTTGAAAAACCTGCACAATTAATTAGTTTCTTTTATTATTTTTATTCTAGAGATTTTCTTATAGATTCTAAACTTGATTCTTATCAGTCCGAGCCTACAGATTGAATCATTAATTTACCTTCCAGCATCAGGATCAAAGCCAATGACATAATAAGTCAAACACATCCAGACAGTAATCTGAATAAGTGTAAGGGGAATCTGGAGGATCCATGTAGGTATCGAATAAGCCCAAGCAGGGAATAACCGAAAGTCATGTTGCTTGTAAAAGACAGGTAGTTTTGCAACAGTCAGGGAAAGCTCTGTCGATCCGCTGAACATAATGGCAACTGTACTGAAATATAGAGCACCCATATAAATTCCACCGTCTATTACATTGTTTTTGTGCATCTTAATTCGAAGAAACAACGTCATCATTACGAATGCCACCAAATATAGCTGAAGAAACACAAAAGATGAATATCAATATGTGGATGCTATATATATGTATTGCTCAAGAACGCGATGTATACATATATATATTCAAGTTGAACTAACCTGTACCATCTTGAAGAGGTGGACAAAAGCATTTCGTTTCATTAGCAAATATTCTCTTGCTGTACAAGCTTTGAATAGCTCCCATTTGCTAACTCCATATGTTTTAGTTGTTAAAGCAGCAGGGTGTCCTTTGTCTTTATCGAAAGGAATGGAAAGATCATCACGTAGTTTGCTTCCTATATGGAACAACTTAAACGCGTCTGAAAATTCCTTAACTGAAATGAAGCTATAAGGCTCATCCTTGTTAGCCCAATACTGTTCTTGATCTTTCTTTGAAGTTACCTGAAATTGAAAAGAAGAAAAAAATATGCATCTGACACCATATTCATGTAAAGGTAAGAACTTTAAAGGAGCTAGCTTTGATTTACTTCTTGCAGGAAGTCAGCTACTCCTTTCCTTTCTGGGCATTTGAATCCCATAAATTCAAAGAATTCAAGCACGTTTTCACGGGGTCCTTCGTAAACCACTTGTCCTTCAGATAAAAGGATTATGTCATCAAATAAGTTGTAAGTTTCTGGTGGAGGTTGAAGGAGTGAGATCACAGCAGTTACGTCGAGAATATGGATAGATTGTTTCAGAGCATTCACAATCTGAAAAGTTGTTGAACTGTCTAAGCCAGTTGATATTTCATCCATGAAAAGTGCTCTGTTTGGTCCAACAAGCATCTCACCTGCATTATGATGACGAGCGATTCGACTCGTAAAACAATCATTTCATGCTACTTTTGAATGGTGTGTGTATTATTGCAGTATAATTACCTGTTGTAACACGCTTTTTCTGCCCTCCAGAAATACCGCGAATCATGTCATCCCCAACCAGGGTATCAGCACAAACATCAAGCCCCAAAATCTGCATATAAATAAAAATAATGATCAATGATGTAAAATCGTGATTTGAAAAAATGAAATTAAATCTCCAAATGATTCAGGCTATCTAACCTTGATAACATATTCTGTAGCAACATTCACCTCCTGCCCTTTAAGTGCCAAAGACTGCAATATAAAAATAGTTTAACAAAATCAAAAGTTACAAATTTAAAGCCCAATTTTATCAGGATTAATGTAACAAATCCATTACTAACTACACTCACCTTCATGTAAATATCAATATCAGGATCTGGCTTAATGTTTGCTTCTTTCTCTCTTCTCAATAATTCCGTCAATAATTCTTCGCAAATACAAGAAAACAAGTTACAAAACAACCTTTTTATCAAAATTATAGATGGACTAACGTTTCTTATGATTCGAATTTGCAAATAACATCCGAACCATAACGTGCTCCAACTCCTTGGCATCTTGCTGAAAAAGCGATTGTTTCTCTCACAGTCATTTCCCCTAAATGGAGATCATGTTGGCTTATATACGCCGATGATCTTTGAGGTACAAATTCATGCATTTCATGGCCGTTATAATTCACAGCCCCGGAAATCTACAATCCCAATAAATTTATCACTTTAGGTTTCTGATACAACATATAAGTTCACCATTAAACTAGAAAAAAATTAAAAAAAATTCTGCAATTTTACCTTTAACTGAGAGTCAAGTTTCCCTGCCAATGCTAACAATAAAGTGGTTTTCCCAGAACTAGGAGGGCCTAAAAGCAATGTCAATCTAAACAAAACAAAAGATCACTGCAAATAAAAGTAAAACTTTTCAAGCCATTAATTGAATCACATTCTACCATTTAATTTATTACCTTCCAGGTCTGATGATTCCGCTGACATTGCGCAGAATTTGAATGGTTTTCTTTTGATTTGGGAGAATATGCAGAGAACTCAACAAACTCTTCAAATTTTAAAAAAGAAAACAACAAGGGAAAAATTAAGAAGCCAAAAAACTTAAAAAGAAAGTTTTTTATTTAACAAAATAACATTACCTCTATTATGTTAACATAAAAGTTGAAAACAGTAGGGTGAGCTCTACTGCCAACATAAGCTTCTGCTTCAATATTCAAGTTCTCAAACCTGACCTCAATTGTTGGAAGAGAAACACCAACTCTACACACAAACCAAAACCCATATGAAATCACAATATTCATTTCAATTTAAGAGACCCCAAAAACAAACTAAAACTAAAAATTAAAATAAAAAAAAAACCCAAAATTTGATTTCTTGCCATACAAATTAAATAACATGCACACAAAAAATATCTGTTCAATTTTGGAGAGCCCTGATTCTCTGCAGTGCACTTTACGGTGCATGTCCTTTTAAAATATACAGTAATAAAAAAAACAGAAAAAAAATATAGAAATGCATGTGTGCAAAAGATCTGGGCTCCCCAAAAAGGGATTAAAAAAAAATCTAAAGAAAAAGCAAAATTCTTGATCTTTTGGCAGAAAGATTACCTGTCAATTCTATCTCTGATTTTCAAAAGGAAACCCTCATTATCCACCTCAGCATTCTTAACCAGCTTCTCTACTATAGATTTTTTCTCTTTTGGACCAAGTTTTTTCACATTAACTTCTGTGTGTTTTCCCTCTTCTTCCTCTATAATACCAAACTTAATTCTCTTAAAAGTTGGAAGCCTTTCTAATGCAGCCCATTTTAATGCTTCATCTTCATCATCTTCTCTAGGTGACCTTGAGAAAAATTCCATTCCTTTAATTCCTCCGGAATGGATAGTTTTTTGTTTTGTTTTTTTTTTTCCTTATACAAAATATGTGTGTACATGGTAAACTTAAACATGGATTTAAAGAACACTTCTTAATTAACTTCAGTCTTCAGGGAGATAGAAAAATAGGAATTAATTCTTTCAAACATGAAACAAGAATAAAATGGCGGCCCGTAATAGCTTTGGATTTAAGCGATCAATATTCAAAGTTCAAAGAGATATATACATATATATATATTCCTATTTTCTTGGTGCTTTTTTTTCCATGTCAAGTCACATCATAAACATAATTAATTGAAGTATCTGTCTTTACTCTTTACACAGCAGTAGTATTTCGCTTGGTGAATCGATACTTTAATCTGGGTATTTTTGTGATATGGAGTCTCTATTACACCCCAACGTCAGATTTACGCCACATGAATAATAAAACAAAACAATTTTGTTTTTATATAGGCACCGTGCACATCGAGTCTATAGAGCCTAAGAGTTTTCCCTTTAATCTTGCATGATGCATGTAATTCAAACTCAAATAGTCGAACTATCCCAAAATAAAACAGTGCACGGAATCATTTTTGATCACATACTTTGAAACAAAAGAAAACAATGTGGACCGTACAAATAACTTTCGGGGGTATATATGATGCACCGATATTTTAATTTGGTCATCGCGCCGCGTCCGATCAACACACACGACACTTACACGACACGCCCGACACTCTCCACCACCGTCATGTCACGCCGCGTACCGATTAAAATAATATTATTTAAAATTCAAATATTCGACACGCTTTAGATACACCGTCGCCGACACTTCCCGACACTGCACCCATTGTGACTCCCGAACCCAATTTTTATTTTTTTCCTTATTTAAGTTTTTCTTGATGGAAATGTTAAAATACACGATTTTCATTTCTATAATAACTAAATAAATAATACGCCATATCAAGTTTATATGGTTTTTTGTTCATAAACAATCATTTTTACAATTTGTCATATTTTGAAGGTCAATCACAATTTCTTTTGGCACCGGATAAAAGTCGAATATCTATTCTAGATATTCATAGAGTTTATGTAATACTTATTTTATTTTGTCTAGTTTTTTCAGATTTTTACGAATATTTTTTTTTATAAATTGAATTATATATATATATATATATATAACGCTGTCGTACATGTGTCGTGTCCTAAAATTTTAGAATAGCCAGTATCATTGCAGAAAGTGTCAGATCGTCTGACTTTGTGCGTGTTCGTGTCCGTGCAACATAGGATGTCCTTATCCCCCCTGTGCATACATTTTCTTGACAATAAGCAAAAGATCCGAGAGTAATGTTTTTTTTTTAAAGAAAGAGAGTAATGTTAAATATGCATACACAGACAGTGGTCAAATTCTAAAATGATAATACATCCGTCACATATTATAAGTCATCATAGCTGTATACATACAGATTATGAAACTCAATAAATTATCCAACTTTGGTAGTTTTTTACTAAAATGCCCTTAGATTGATTTATTGAATGGTGTATGAAAGGTTATGCATTGAAATAGGTAAAATAAGAAAAATAGCATTAATTATTGCATTGAAATATGAGAATGACTTAAATTGTGGGACAGATGTAGCAATTAAAACTTACGGGTGGGTGATAAATTACTCCCTCAAGTCTACACCATTTTAACACCATTATCATTTCACCACATGTTTTTCACTTGTAGAAATGATTAAAAAAAAATTGAAAAAATCACAAGTTTACAAGCACAAGATTATGTTGGGTGTAAAAATGGTGTATGTAGATTTGAAGAAGTAACTCTATCATTACCCAAAACGTAAAGGAGTATTTATCACCGTCACACAACATGTATCGTCGTGACATCGTATCGTGACATCATATCGGATGTGATGTTTGACTTTTCAAACAAAACCAAAACAATTGAAGCATTCGGGTTTGGCGTGAAAACAACACTAATTGATTTGATTTGGTTTAATTTGGTTATTTCCGTTTATCTCCAAACCGAGCCAAACCCGATTGAATCTAATTGCGATTTTTTTTATCATCTCATTGTAACGTATACACGACCGGATAATTAGTTGTAAAACCTTTCACCACCTCGTTGGGGTATTTTCGAAATATCTTTTACTTTTTCCTTTTCTTTTTACCCTTTCTTGAGCCCCAAGATGCTTAAACCGACCTAATTCTTAGGAAAAGCCTATAAAAGGGACACCAGTTAGCTATGGGCATCACCGATTAGCGTTTTCCCCAGTTTTTCAAAATAGGGACACCCACTTTCCCGGCCACTCTCCTGGTCAAGCGCGAGCGCCCCTAATTTAGATTTAGTTTCAGGGCTGTTCAGTTGGCTTTTCTGGGTTATTCTCCATATCACAGCTATGATTTCGAAGCAGTTTCGATTCCAGCAACGGCTTCAGGCTTAGATTCATGTTGTGAAGGTAATCATCGTAATTCCTTGTTTAATGCATAGTTTTGATCTTGTTTAAGGTAGAGTTCATAGTATTCATGTTAGGGTTTTTCGTTTGTTCATTGATTCGCAAGAGTTCGAAGGATAGTCCTAGTTCTTCGTTGTTTGGCTTTTGGTTTCTAGGTAAGAAGTTCTTATTATTAAAAGGTTTTGTTTTTTGTATAAAGTTTATGTTTTTAATTCATTTTAATATTGATTTCTACTGCATGAAAATTGGACATGTCTATGTGTTTGAAAAGCTTTCGGGGTTTTGTTAAGCCAGGAAACGATCATGCGGTCTAAGAGTGGGCCGCTTTCACAGCCACTCTCCCAAGAAAGTGCACGGCCAACACTCCAGAATTGGTTTTTGTAATATGTTTTATGCGAGTAATAGATATAGGTTGTGATGTAAACTGTGTTTTCAAAGCTTTATTTAGTTTTCTGGATATCTTTTTGTAATATGTTTTATGTGAGTAGTAGATATAGGTTAAGAGTTTGGTATTGTTATGGCCTTTGTATGCTCACGTGGGATAGAATATGGATCTTAACCTGGTCGTACGTTTTTTATGTGCTCGTATGTGCTTTACTTGTTTCTAGATGGTTTTGGTGAGGAGTAGTTACATACCCGCAATGTGTTACAAGAACAATGCGACCAACTCACGAGTTGTATTTGAAACTCAATGTATTACAAGAATACCATGATCTAACATGTCATGTGGGATGTGCTTGTCATATTACCCAAAGTTTCACCATGCCCATAGTTAGTTTCCTTGTGATGTACTAAATGGAGTACCATAGGTCCCTAAGTCCCATGCTGGATGTATGACTAGTTGCATTAACCATGTCGTTCTTATGATGATGTATCGAACGGGGTACCATAACACAGTTCCGTGTTGGATGTATGGCTGGTCATATTACATGTGTTGCAACATGTCATCATGTAAGTAAAGAAGAAACATGAACTTGATAGGCAAGACATGAACATGTTATGGATAGTAAACAAGTACGGATTAGTAAGTAGCTTACGTAAGTTTAACCAGCAGACTACACGCAGTAAATAAGTAATTAATGAACAAACGAGTATGTGCAAGATGAACCGAACGTAATTAATAGGCATGTTAATCTATGCATTGTTCGACATGGCTTTAAAGTGGGTTTTCCTTATGTTTCAAGATATGCTTTTAAAAATGTTTTTTGTATTCCTCAAGCTATGTTTTCAACTGTTTTATAACTATGTGAAATAGATTCATGTCATGTCTCCCGTCATTTGACAAACACAATTATCCATTTTGATTTTCTTTCTCCTCACTAAGCAGTCTAGATTGCTCACTCATTCATTTGGAATAAGAAAATATACAGGTTGAAGATAAACTGGATGATGAGTTGAAGAGCAAGCTTAGTAAGAAACATGGAATTCTTAGTTATGAGTTTCCTTTTTAGTATTTGTTCTTGAATAAGGCATAAAACTTTTTGTTTGCGTTGAGTTGTAAAGGATGATAATATTTATTTCCAGTTATTTATAACTCTATTTTGACAGTAGTGGTGTTCTGATTGATGGTGGTTTTGGAATACCTTAATTAAGGATCAGTCCCACGAGTCTCAACATGTCTATTTTCTTCCGTGTCTTCTTTAATTACTCTGATATGACAGGAGTCTTACGTAAGATTTATGGTTTTCACTAAATGTCGTGTGCAAACGTCTAATTTCCGGACAAGTACTATGTATTCAGGTGGGGGACGTTACATTAATATTATAACCCTAAAGATTCTTTGTTATATTTATAATTCAAACATTGCTAATTGCCTGGCATTTCTTCGCCAATTAGCTTTTTGATCTCTTTCTTAGCTCAAATTGAGATGTGATGTATCCACTATTCTTTATTCACAAAAGTATGAATCTAAACAAACCTGAATCACACCAAACCAAATAGAAACCAAATCATCGATTCCATAGTTATTTGTTTGGTTTGAAGTACAATACATTCCAACCAAACCAAACCAAACCAATCATTAAAAATTAAAATTAACCCGAAAACCAGACCTTGTGATAGTGAATCCGATAAAGATTGAGATGAAAATCTTACTGCTCTTTAGCACTCTCAGGCAGTGGCACCCCTTCGCAGCTGACATGGTAAAAAAGATGTACAGAAAGGATTACCAAAGATTCTGAAAAATCAAACAAATTGGATGGATAAAATCAAAATTGTATCAAGCAACATCCACCTCCATCATTCATTATGCATAAGATTAAAAACAAACATTAAGGAACCACTCTGATCACTGAAACAGAATCACATAAACTGAGAATGCTAACAATACTACTTCATATGGTCATGTAAAAGAAATGCATAGCAACAACAAAAGCACAATGATTACCACAAAACAGGTAGTCCAAAGAGCAAAACTTCTGGGTTTTTTTTCTCAGTTCACAACATTATCAATTGTAGGAGAGAGAGAGAGAGAGAGAAAGTAAAACAGAAAAGTAATTGATCAAACTCCACATGTAGAGTAGCAGAATGTGAATAAACCGTTTTAGGCAGCACCAGCACTCTTGCCCTTCTTCCTTTGGATCTTCTTCATGTAAAATTCAAGTTCCTTACCCTCCAATATGTATCCATCAGATCTGCCACACTGACCCGGGCGGGAAGAAATGCAAGCCAAAAGCCTACCAGAACCAAACTGTTCTTCAATGTGAGGATCAAGCTTTCTATCGGTCTGACGCTTCTCTATCTTCCTCTGGACATGGTTGCTCTTCTTGGTCTCTTCAGTTGTGGCAGCAGCAGTAGCACCGCCTTCACCTTCCTCTGTTGTTTCCTTTCCTTCTTTTTTGGCCGCCGCGACAGACTTCTTCTTCCTACCTATATCAACACCATAGTGTTGAAGGTACCACTGCTTAAATGGAGCAGCATCCACCTGAATTATAGCACCCTTCACCAAAGTCTGAGTCCTCACAAGCTCATTGTTCGAAGCATTGTAAACCACGTCAAGGAGACGTGTTTTGCGGGTCACAGCTTCACTTCCCCACGAGAAGTTTCCAGTGTCTAGTCTAAGTGCCCTCCACTTTACATTGCCTCCCCTGACACGGATCCTTCTCACTGTCTTGTTGCTTGAGAGCTTCGTGTTTGCAGGCTGGCGTCCAAGCTCGTACCTGTATTAAACAAGAAATGCAAGATATACGTAATTACATAAAACAAGAGCATGACAGCTCCTGAAATAAGCCACCCAATGAGAGCTAAAAACACATGACCGAAAAATATTAAGTGGAGATAACACAGATTTTCCTGACTCCTTTTTCCAAAAGAAGTCATTATATCTCAATGTATTAGCAGTGAGCAAACACAACAGCAAAAGCCATCCCAAAAAATTCAAAGGCCAAGTAACAAAATTGATTTACTTCATTTCGAAAGAAACCCTATAAATTTGCTTCATGATAATGAATTTAGATCGACTTACTCTGGTTTGAAGAGATTCATTTAGGCACAATTAAAGAATAAACTAACTAATAAATCAAAATATATTTTGAATAGATACCAGGTAAACATAAATCAACCACATTACTAAAATCACCATTAAAGATGGTGTATAACACACCAAAGAAAATCCTCATGATCTTCTTCTATGACTAAAAAGTAGGTCTGCATGCATAAATCAAATTACCAATGACGCATTAAAAAACATACATATTTGAATACATTAAAACACCAATTTTTGTACACTTTAACAATGCTCTTTAAACTGGAACTCAGGAAAACCCACAGCCCCTCCATACTTCAAACTTAGGTAAACAAACATAGATTTTAAAAATCTTCATTTGACGGAATGGTGTTCATCTAAAAATTTAGATACTAAATGATTTTCCACACATAGAACCACACCAAACGACATAAACATAAATGGATCAGAAATGACCATAAAATGAAAACCGAAAAGTTTTTTCCGATCCAACAATAGGTAAAGTAAACAAATTAAAGTCATTGAGATAAGAGATTTCAATTACTTTCGCTTCTTCCTCCATGCCTTCTTCTTGCCACCAGTTTCACGTCTCTTGTGCATAGAGTCTCGAGAGATACCCATGGTTGCGGAGTCGGCGGCGGAGCTGCTGCAATCGACCGGCGGACAATTACCTCGACTTGCTGTTCCCTGAAGGAGTTAGAATATATGCCAAGACCTACATAATATTAGGGTTTATACGTGAGGTGTTATTTCTAACCAGAGGGTTGGGCTTGGGCCGGCCCTTTTGTTTCTTAGATTCAAGACTTTTTTCCTAAATCCAACTTTAAAATTTTGATGGTCTTTTATTTTATTTTTGGGGGTGTATATTTTCAAAACTTTTGTATAAACGACAAACTTATTAAAAAAATGCGCCTGGACCAAATCTACAACTTAGGGCAACCGTAGTAGCCTCCATTCCTATCTATTATTACTGATGATATTCAAAAGTAGAGTTTTGGTATAACATAATTAGTTGTAACTGACATTTTTCTTTTACTAGTTCAATCAGTGGGTCATCTTGCTTTGTAGAAGGGATTTTGATCTTAGTCCGTTACGGCTGTCCTTAGAGCCATTGTTGACTACATTCGACGTCTTCTGACATGTTTTTGTCTCTCATTCTTTTTACTCTGTTGAGAGACAGGACAATATCCCTACACATTTGCTTGGAGAAACGGACGCACGATCCCAGACGACGGGGGCGACAATTCTAAATTTTTTTTTGCAATCAAATAAATATATAGTAGTGTTTTTTTCCATCCATGTGATTCGAAAAAAACACTACTATATATCGCAAAAAAACAAGACTATACATTTCAATTTATATGATAAAAAAATACTATTATATATAACATTATCGGAACACATACCATACAAACTTCTACTTTTATCAATAAAAATTTAAAACACTACAAATAATATTTTTCAAGAAAACCAAAATTCCGAAAGCAAATAACATATTTTAAAATGTATCACTTTGACAATAGCTATGTATTTTTCTTTATATGATAAAAGTTTTATGTCAAAGTATCGGATTATTATAGATCTTTGGGGGGAATATAAATTTTATGAAGGCGAAAAAAATACATACATAACATATATATAGCAATGCATTCTCCGAATCCGATAATCTTAAGGTACATCGGCCCAATTGCTTGCAAAGGAAGACCTTATCCTTGTTGGGTGTAAAATTTTGGGTCCATCTCCCCCTCCCCAGTACCTCTTGCTTGTTTCGTTGATTGCACTTAATAAAAGAGTTCTTTTAACCCAAAAAAAAAAATCCAGATCTACTTACTAATTTAGTGGTTTCCTAAAAGAGTTACAAACATATGTGAATCGAAGTAGCTCTTCTAAGTTTGGAATAATTAGCAAAACTCCCCTTTACTTTCAATATTTGGATTTAAAAAGAGGTGTTTGCATTCTATGAATTTGATCCAAACAATGTAGTATAGTATATTTAATGTCTTGTATCAGCAGGTCCACACGGGACATAACACCCTCAAAATATGAAATACTTCACCATAGAAGTGGTTCAAAGTACATATTAATTCCTGAATAGAAGGACAAAATTACGATTACAACCTTTAAACGATTGAATATGACGATAGACTGCCAGAAAATCTATTCTATGGTCTATTAGGTGCCACAAAAGTATGATTGAATACGATGTCACTAAATCCTGCGCCCCGTAAACAACGAACCGGGCGAGTCAAATCTCAACTGTACAGCTTGGCTGCCAAGCGAGCTAACACTAAGGCCTTCGGACCCGGCGAATAGCTGCAAAGGCTATCAACAATGCAATGACAGTAAGTGCAAACTTTGGGAAATTCCAGGTAACGAACAACCAAAAGAAAACAGACACAATAAAATCACGCCTTTTGAGTCGTTCGCTTTCACGTTCCATCTGCTCTATCCTTGATATATTTGCTTCTGTCATTGATAGAAACGCCTCTGTCTCTCTTTCCGTCTGTTCTATCCTTGATTGAGCCACATCATAACGTCTTCTCAACTCGTTTATCAGTGGTGTCACCGCCGCTCTTTCTCTTTCCTCCTGGTCCATCTCTAGCTCTCTCTCCAAACTAGGATTTGCGGTATTCTCCAACTCTCTCTCCATCTGCTCCACCTAAAAGCTACCGCCTACTTCACTATAAACCGAGGGAGGTTTATACTTGGAACTTATAGTTTCCTAAATTCGACTACTTCCTGCAGGGTACAGTATAGCAATCTCAGTTTGATTTAGTTTAGACAATAAAAGCACATGTCACTATGCAACAACTTACTAGCTACAATATTGCAAAATCCAAAAAAGTGTTTCATCAAATGGCACACCATTCTAGGATATAATGGATTAGAATGTAGAAAAGAACAATTCCTCACCCTCAAAACTGATTCAAAACAGCTAAAGCAATCCTTTATTATGTGTAATGGCTCAACTATCTGGTTATTCATGAGGCGCACAGCTGAAAGATTAAAAATGATCATTACGGAAACACTGATGCACAAGTTCCAGAGAGTATACGCAAAACGTCACATTTACTTGAAGTTATTGGAGGACAGAGGAGGGTAAACCAAACTCTTGGCCTAGGAACTGATACAATCTCACCACATACATCAAACTACACAAAGGAAAACACAATCATTTCAATCAAAGTTTTAAAAAAAAAAGTAGGCTGGAAGTCTTGAACATCGACTATAAACCATACAACAAAACTGTCTTCTCAATGAATTTTTTCTTGGTATACTGTGAAGAACTGGAAACACAATTAATTAAAAAAGGGGAAAAGGACTTGAATGCTGTAAGGAACCCAAATTCCGGAATCAAGAATTTAGTTAAAATTCGCAAATTGAGTAATCAACAAGCTATTAGATGTAACATGCTCACCAATTTCCAGCCTCACGGTCAAATTCA
Source organism: Gentiana macrophylla (assembly GCA_026214975.1). Lineage (NCBI taxonomy): Eukaryota > Viridiplantae > Streptophyta > Magnoliopsida > Gentianales > Gentianaceae > Gentiana > Gentiana macrophylla. The sequence goes on from CM047807.1 coordinate 110,060,064, forward strand.
TTATGAAATTTCCCACAATTGTTGCACAAGATTATCACAACATAACAAGAACATAACGCCATTTGGTTAATTATACACATCAGAATAGAAGTATATACATGCTCAACCACAAAGGAAAAAAAAAAGAAGGAAAGTTTCGCAAAAACAGAAAAACATTACATGTGTAGCAGCTCCCAGCAGATAGCCACAAGATTTACAGCATTTCTTCTGTTTATGTGGCGGCGCTTCCGATTCTTGCAAGATTTACAGGGTGTACATGTAATTTCTATTCACTACAGACGGTTACCACAAAAAATCAGAAAAAAATGGAAGAATGCACGATAATGGAAGATAAAACACAATTTATTCTATACAAAACACAGGTATTTTATCAGTAATATACTCAATCCAAATCTAATATGCAGGTTTTAGCCTAACCGAATTTGAAAGCATGTAAAAGCAAGAAATAAAATGTACTTTATCCAGAGGAAGCGAACAAAACCATACTTGAAGCCTGAAGGTATAAGCTACTGGAGCATTGGAAAATCGGTTAGAAAGGAAGGTGTTTGAATTTATGCCACAACCAATGAACCAACATTTGGTAGTATAAAGGATGTTAATTCTTGCGAGTGGGTTCCGCCCTTTTGTTTTTTTGATTTAGGACCATTTCTATTTTCTCATTTGTTTTTTTTTTCTTTCTAATTTGATTATTGATTAGGGCGTATGATGCACCGACACTTCAATCTGGACGCCGTGCGTCGTCCGATTACAACAAATCTGATATCGACACATTCCGACATCACAGTCAACACGCGTGTCGGTGATTAAATTAATATTATTTAAAATTTTAATATCCGACACACATCCGACGCGTGTTGTCAACGCACTCTCCGATCGTTGTCGACTTGGCACTCCACACTGGCACGACACCTCCCGACACCCCCGAACACAATTTTTTCAAACTTTTTTTGATGAAACCTGAAAATATACAATTTCTATCTTGATTACTCATTATGTTATATGTTTTTGTTATAGATAATCGTTTTTACACTTAATTTGTAATATTTTGAAAGTCAATCATAATTTTCTTTTACTTTTGTGTAGTATAGATATAAATAAATATCTATTTTAGGTATTGATAGAGTTTAAGTATTACATATCTTATTTTGTCTAGTTGTTTAGACTTGTACGAATATTTTTTTTTATGAATTTGAATATATATATATATATAGAGAGAGAGAGAGATGTATATATAGATGTTAGGCAACATTGTAACCCCCTGTAATCATGTTTTACTGCATTAGATAGAGAGAGAGAGATGTATATATAGATGTATATATGTGTGTATATATATTACAGTAAAACCTCTATAAATTAATGTATAACGTGTCGGGGCCGTGTCGTGTCCTTAGATTTTAGAATTAGCCGTGTCGCCGTGTCGTGTCGTGCGGCGTGTCCGTGTCCGTGCAACATAGATTAGGGCATTCGTGGCGCCCTAAAAAAAAAAATAGAGTTTACCCTAAATAGTTTTCACAGCAGAGGCTTTATCCTTATTTATTTTTAGGGATATGAACGATGCATCCAGGAACTATTCACGCCCCTAAACATATTTAATTATAAAAAATGATAAGGATAGAGATGCTGCTAGAGTAAAATAATAAATATTTAATGTCTATAAATATAGTTGTGAAGTAGAATATATATTATTTAATAGTATTTGAAATGTAATAGGGATAAAGATAGAGATATTGCTGTGAAATGTTTTGAATTGAAGTGTTGTAAAATAGGAAAATGGTGCATCTGGTGTGAATGCCCTCCCAAAAAATAGGATTATGTTTTATAATGAAAGGATCAAGTGTTTATAAATACATGAAGTTCAAATAAAAATAAAATGAAAATAAAGAAATCATCTGAAATCCATATTATACGTGGGAGATAATCGAAATTATCTAGCTCGTCCAAAGTGTTTCAGATGCAAACACAATCGCCGGTGGTCAAGAGGTGTCGGAATTATTTATAAATAAATGGTATTAATTAATTCGCCGGTACTAGATTATATATACAATGCCTCACGATAGTAAACCGCCACACTTCAATTCCATTGTCTATAGATAAATCGCATGTGAAGCGACTACTCCAAATCTAAGGTGAATTAAAGGATAAAGGGTCAGAGGCCATAAGGACAAAATAAGATACAAAATGGTACAGGTACAGATACAACCTCTATACATTAATGATACAGATACAACCTTTATATCACAACCTTCCTATGTAACCTTAATCATGTAAAAAAGAAATAATGTAGGGGTAAAACTGTAAAATTCAAACATTTTAAGATATTGGATTGATTGATGATGTTAACAAACATTTTCGGATTTCACATCTCAGTTATGTATTTATATATTCATATTCTAGATTTCAGACCCATTAGAATGCGTAAACATAGACTTACACACTTAACCCTAAAATGCATCATGTATCACAAAATATTTACTGACCACCGCAGTTTTTCTTAAAGGTTGAATATGACAATCAACCATCTTGAAGGTCTATTCTTTGATTTAGAATCTTCAAAAAGTTGAACGATCCGACAGGTCGAGTCGAGTCGAGTCGAATCTCAACTGAACAGATCTCTTAGCCAAACGAGCAAACTACGACCTGCAGACGAGCGAAACACAACAACGGCGGTTACGAACAATGCAATGGCAATATGCGCAGAGTTGATGAAAATCTTTAATTGGTATGTATCTCTCTCGAACTCCTCCAACCTCGATTGTAATGTTACCATCTTAGAACGTGCTGTTTCCATCACTCTTTCCCTCCTCTCTAACTCAGATTCCGTCTCATCTAAAAGTCTTTCCAACTCGATTATCTCTGATATCGTTTCCATCAGGTCCCATTGTTCTAATCTAGCAGTAGTAGTCCCTCCCTCTCTCATTAGCTCCTCCACCTGAGCTACCAACTCATCTGATATAGGCCGAGGATAGTGGAAAAGATGACACATTTTACTGTTTTTCGGATTATCACTTTTCTTGATCAGCAAATGCCTTCAGATTGTCTCAATACTCCAATCTTCTGGCAGAACAAATAGTAAAACAGATACGACATCAATCAACAATCAAAATTGCAGGCTTCAACAACAATTAGGATTGAAATTCAACAAGATGTTTAAGGGATTCATAGTTTGTTACATACAGAAAATAAATTTCAAACATGAGGGACTGTAAATTTGTCCTAGAAAACAATCAACCGAACAATGCCTAAACTAATACACACACCAGGATCATGCCCATATGGTTTTGTATTCAATGTAAGGGGTTAATCATTATGCACTCATTAAAAGAACCTGTCAATCTTCATCCATGATAGTTGTAAACATCTTCATAGATACATATACATGCAGTGAAAACTTATATTATTCCCAAATTCGACTACTTTCTAGTACACTATCGTGAAATCTAAAGTTTGATTTCGCAACTAAAAACACGTGTTGGTGTTGCTATCAGAGTACTTCTAAACTACAATATCACAAAATCCAGATGGTTTCATCAATTCCACACCATTTTAGATATAATGGATTGGAATTGGAATGTAGAAAATGTATGAATCTATCTAGGAAAGGAACTGGAGAAACAATTCCTCATCCTCAAACTGATTCAAGACGCCTAAAGCAATCCTTTATTATGTCCCCCTGTCTGAACCAGACAGTATATTTGCAATTGCTCCACTGTCTGGTTATTCATGAGGCAGCTAATATGTAAATGAAGGAACCACGGATGCACAAATAGAGGTAAACCATATTACACTCAAGCTCTTGGCCTAGAAACCATTTTTTTTTTTCCAGTTTCCACTATAATAAGCCATTTATGAAATTCCTACAGTTATTTTCACACGAAATTCCTAGAGAAGGCACCATATCCAATTCAAAATCCCACCACAAACATCAAGCCACATTAGGATTTAGGAACAACAACCATTTCAATCAAAGCTAAAAAAAACTGTAGACTGGAACATTTTAAATCGTCTATAAACCTAACCACAAAACTGTCTTCTCAATGATTTTTTTTGGTATATTATGAACTATGAAGAAACAGAAAATAAGGTAATCAAAGGGGGAAAAGGGGGAAAGGACTTTAAAGAACCCAAATTCTAGAAATCAAGAATTTGTTCCTAACTGCCTTTCCTGATTCTTGTGGGGTTTTTTCGCACATTTGATTCTCAACATCACCGCAAAAGAACAAGAACATTACGGCATTCATCTAATTATACGCATCAGAACAGAAGAATAACACAAAAATAGAAAAGCTAAACCGAAAGAAAGAAAGAAAAAAAGGCATTACTTGTGTCACAGCTCGCATCAGATAGCCAAGATTTACAGCTACGCCTTCCAATTCTCGCGCACTGGGTCTGGGTGTGCGTGAAATATCTACTTATTCAAAATTCAGCGTTTCTATTCACTGCAGACGGTAAAAAGTGAGAGAAGGTAAGATAATGGAAGAACTTAAGTGATAAAACAAGCTTTATTCCACACAAAATAAGGTTTTTACTCAATCCAAATCCAGAATGCAGCTTATATCACTAACCTAATTTGAATGTAAGCGAGAAATAAAATGTACCTGAGAATCGAACAAGCCGTACATGAAGCCTGAAGGTGTAAGAGCAGTGGAAAATTGGTTTGAGGTGAAGGTGTTTGAATTTATGCCACAACCAATATTTGGGGTTTCTTGCTGAAGGGGCTGTGCTTGGGCCGCCCTTTTGTTTCATAGATTTAGGGCCATTTCTCAAAATTGAACCTCCAAATTTGATATTTTCTGATTAAAATTAGGTTAAGAGTATTATCGCTTATATCATATCATAATGTAAAAGGCTTTCGACATCAGTAGTTTTATGGTGGTCCAGGACAACCATGTCAGAGTTGTTACTCCAATAGAAATTTTAAAAGAAGGCCAAAATTGTAAAATTATGGCATTTATATTTTACACGGTCGAGCTCCGCATGTTGTCCTAATTTCGTATTGATCCTGGATCACCAAATCATATTTGGTCTAGGACAAGGATAAAATTTGCGTTTTGCCATACGGAATTTAGAAGAGTTCTAAGCTTACATTCTCCGTTAAAATGATAGTAGTATATTTTTCTTGTTGTCGCATATTCATATAATTTCTCATATTTTAATGCGTGTCCATAAGTTTTGTAACTCTCTCTTAACTTTTTCTATGCTCTCTCTACAATTATATGCCGGCCCCTCCTTGTTTCCCCTTTTTCCAGCGCAGGTTGCCGAAAGGCGTCAGTGCTGAATGTCCTTTTTAGCTTTCTTTTGTTCATATTGTCTCTTTCAAGTTGTTTCCTCTTAAATAATTGCAGATTTAAAGCTATCTCTTTTGAATTTCCAACCATGGTGGCGGCGGTTTTGGCCGGTGACTGCCTTCTTCTCTGCTCCTTTGAGATCTGAAGGTTCTTCAGACAGCTTTTGGTTGTGGAAATTTCCTCTGTCTTGAAGAACGGTTAGCCGGCCGGAGGTGATGCTTTCATGGTGGTTCGCCGGATTATGTCAATAAAGGTCGGTTTCAAGATGTGAATGTCAATGCTTGTCGATGGAGGAAAGGTTTGTGTGGTTTCGTCTTGTATTCTGTCTACTGAGCCGTTGTCGTAGGATTTTGGTCTCATCTCCCCCTCGCCGCCGATTTGGGTTGTTGGTGGGGATGATAGAGCGGTTCTTGCTTACCTGTCGGGTGATGCTGGCGTTGGTAATTTTAGGATAGTTGTTTTCTTTTTTTGTATTTGTGGTTTGTTTGTAGATCCCGGGTGGCCTTGGTACTCATCGGGCTTGTCGGTCGTTACGGTTGCTACTGGGTGGTGGTGGTGGTTGTGGTTTTTCGAGTTGGTTATGAACATCCGTATTATATCGGATTGTTTCCATTTTCGTCTTTTACCAAATCAAGTTCTCTTAACGAGACTATATTTGATCATATTGGGGTTCTCCCAATCTTTTTTATTTCTTTAATGTTGTTGTGTCCAGTAGTGTGTTGGTGGTGATCCGATGGTTGTTCGGTGGTGTTTCAGAGGTTGTCCGATTGTAATTTTGTTGGTTTTTTAATAAATTTCCTTTCGTTTCGTAAAAATAAAAATTGAGTGTCCATAAAATTACACGTTAAATTTTATCATATGATACAATGGGTTCTCTCTTTCTTCTCATTGTAAGAACCAATTTGATGGAGAAAAACTCAATATGTGAATCCATAAATCAATATACTATACTATGAAGACGGTGGAAGGGTGTTAATTTTTTGTTTCCGAAGAAAATGATTATTATCAAAAACAGTACACCACGTGTACTGTACAACGGGGGCAAAAATGCTTATCAAGTAAAATATAAACAACAGTCTCATCAAGAGAAACAATAGATTTAGTGGGGGTGTTATTAACTATAGGAGAAATATTTGGATTCAAAATTGCAAGTATTTGTAGTAGACATTTGAATATCATCTGCAATTCTCTTGGCATCCATTGAAGCACCAAGCAAGCCAAGTTTAGTGAACCCCACGGCATATAGCCCACTTTCACCTTTCCATCCATTTGGAAATGCTCTTTTTGGTAATCCATCTTTCTCCGAGAACATTTCCTTGTCCTGCATATATATATGCCATGGTTTTGAATTAATCAAGAAAAGTTCGATTAATTATTAGTCTCCTACCGACACAACGAAATGCCACGAGTGATACAATATATGTAGCAAGTGTGTCGAGGTATCGGTAATGCTAGTTGCACAATAGAATGGTCGAAATAAATGAGCACAACACACTTTTATATCATTGATAATGATGAGACTTGGATCAATTATTAGGACCTAAACTATGATGTAAAAGTGTGAAGAGGTTATGTTATATGTGTTTGAAATATTTAATATGTTAATTGTCCACGTCCTCGAGAACTGAAACTTGAGGGAGAGATGATAATTCTAGCTCTTAATTCACCATGATATCATACCAGATGTCATGAGTTCAAAACTTCTATGTCAACATTGTATTCTCATTTACACTTTACAAGTCTTTGTCCTTTTTGTTGTGTCTTTAGAGCCCTTTATATGTCTTTATGTGTCATATCAGTCCAGACTTGTTATTGATGGGCGTTTTAAAGTTTTAATATTTTAATTATCTACATTATAACAACCTGTATCTTTTTTTTCTTCTGAGAGGTGGTAATTCAACAATTTACTGTGAAACTAGTATTACTCATCACTGTATTGCAGGGACACAAGGCACATAGCAAAGCATCGCCAACAGCCATTGCTACGCTCCACGGTACGTGTTTTAAGATGATTTCGCTATGTACGCTCGTTGTGATATTTCGTAACGACAACAACATTCTTGATTATATTTAAAGCGGGTATATAGCTACCTTTAACCAAGAAGGCACGTTGCTTTTGTAGCCGGTTGCTAAGATGATTGCATCAAACTTTTCTATTTTTCCATTCACAAATTCCACATTGTGGCTTCCTCCTAGTCTTCGAATTCCAGGACTTACCTGATCGATCGATACAAAAAGAAAGAAAAGCAATCTAATATAATCACATACGCAAAGAGTGTGTTGTGTTACTCATTGTAACACAACCATTACGATAATAGTATCACCATTTTCATATGCCATGAATACATGACATATGGAACTAGGCCCCCGATTTGTACAGGTGGCCCTGCAACTAAAAACTAGACAAGGATTAGTACCTTAATGTGACCAGTTTTAATAATAGCAAGAGTCCCAACATCCAAGACCGGTGTCTTTCCGGACAGATTCTTGACTTCAAGGGGTCCCTTTAGAGGTCGATTTAGACTATATTTTGCAGTGTCTCCCAACATTATCTTTGATATTATCAACAAAAAACGATCCACAAGATAAATGGGCAGCCACTTTATTAGCAACATTGACAATCCAAAAGTTGATTTTCCTAGCATGTCTCTAGGTAGGACGTGCACCTGCAATTTTCACCCACCACCTTATGATTTTATAAAGAAAAACAAAAACTCGTTATCAAAAAAGAAAATGAAATGTTGTATGATCTTTTGCTAAATCGTATCTGATGTAACGATAATATTCAGTGCGTAACTCATTACATGCAATTAGATGATTGATTTTATGGAGGTAGATTTAAAATATGTTAGTTCGTACAGAAATTAATCAAAGTACAAGATCTATCAATTTAAATGTCTATAATTAACGTGCCCAAAACACTTGGAGTTTAATCAGTCATTATTTTGTGACTCTTATTTGATCAGAATAATGTGTTGTGTAAAATGATGCACTATTTTGAAATCAATATATAAACGGAAAGCAAAGCAAAGTAGAAGGAAAAAAACAAAAGTGCCAAATCTCATAGAATGTGTTGGTGGTCATTGTCACACTTAAAATTCATTTGATTAATGAGAACACAACTTTTAACATGTGAAAAACCAAGAAATTTAAATTTTGGTGTTTTCTTCTTCTTCTTTTTTTTTTATTTTATTTTATTTTAATTTTTTGAGAAAGTTTTTCCTGCTGTGATAGTGAATCCCATAAAGATGGAGACTTAAATCTAATTGCTCCATTCAAATTGTATAATTAATGAAAAAGATCTCAAGGGCCCAATTTAAGTTGTTATGGGATTTGCTTTTGTAAGCAAAAATGATAACATTACAATATGTGTTACTACAAATCATACATTGATCAACGGTTTACAAGAATCCAATGAGTCGACACAAACATCATTGACCATCAAACTCAATCTTTATCTTAATAGATAGATTAGAAATTGACACATTAATACATACAATCTATCTTAAGTGTTCATTGAGTTTAGTTGCTATGACAAGTGTCCATTAACTTTTCTAAAACCTTAATGTTGAGTCGGGATTCTTTTAAATACTAGTCTTAAGTGATCTTAAGTACAAATGATTTAACCACACCAAAATAGAGGCGGACCCATATGGCCCAGGAGGCATGACTCTCACTCAAATTTTCGTGCGAATTTACTAATAAACCTCTCTAATAATATTAAAAATTGTGTATATTATTTCAGACCATATTTCCTACGACTATCCATTTACTTCAACCGGTGAGATGCATTGTTAACGAACCTTATGGTCCTTGTTTCAAAACCCGTTAACTGAACACTGACCGAAAATGTAAAAACTCAAGTATAATGAAAAAAAATATAACGTGTGGTGCATTGGAAAAAAAAAAAAAAAAAACAACAACAACAACAACAACAACAAATGAAAACATGATTTATAATCAAGAATAATGGTGTTCTTACCGTATCTCTAACAACAAGAGTAGGCCGAGCATGATGAACATGAAGATCCAAGCAAACCTCCATTCCTGAATTCCCACATCCAACCACCAACACTTTTTTATCCTTAAATACACCTCCACTTTTGTACCCACTCGTGTGCATTATAGGCCCTTTAAACTCCTCCGCCCCATCTATCTCCGGCACCACCGCTTCCCCATTTTCTCCGGTGGCCACAATCAGCCACCTGCTAACATATTCCGTCCTCTTCTTCTCCTTCTCTTTCATCCCTTCTGTCCTAACCCTCCAAAATCCGATTTTTAAGTCAAACTCTGCACACACCACTGTCTGGTTAAACACTGGACTTATGTCGAACACCTTGGCGTATGCAACTAAGTAATCAATGAATTGTTGTTTGGAAGGGTAAGTTGGGAAATCCTCAGGGAAGGGCAAAAGAGGAAGCTCACAGAATTGCTTGGGCAAATGAAGTTTGAGACGATCATATGTTTTGAGCTGCCATAATGATGCTATGCAATGTGATTTCTCTAGAATTACACTTGGGATTCCTTTTTGTTTCAAACACGCCGCCACAGCTAGACCCGATGGCCCGGCTCCGACGATAATTGGCCCGGTCGGAATGCATACAAACTGTGTGGAATGCACATAGTGATCATGGGTTCTTTTTCCTTCCATTTCTCTTAAGTAATCCATATACTTTCTTTATAAAAAAAAAAAAAAAAAAAGGAAAATATAATCTTGATATATGTTTTGGAAAATTGGAGAGTAAGATTATTATTAAGTGATTTATGAAAATTAAGAATTAATCCCTTTTGTGTTCTTTCAAGTTTGGAGCTTGAATAGGAGTTCGGGCCCTGCATGTATATTTATATGTAGTATAACATTAGATGGGGAATAATAATGACATGCATTAATTGTGCAAAAATATATTATGTTATTAACTAAAATTTGTTGTAGATTACTTATGAATGTGTGATTATTATTATTATTATTATTATTCAGAATATGTGCCTACTACGCTTGCCACTAGGCGGAGATGGACTGACGACCGACTTCAGGCACAATCTGAGTGTCATAGTTATATATTTTACAATTGTACTAGTTTATATAACCAGGCCGAAAAATAGTACTTGTAACAATAATGCACGATGGTGTAGTAATGCAGCAATGGTTATTTTTCCTTGTTGATACAGTTTCGAATCTTGGCAATTACATTTTTTTTAATTTATGTTGTAACTGAAAGGCTGAAACACTATCAGCCGTTAATGATTCACGTTTATCTGCATAGGCTTAATTTAATTTTTTACCCCTTTAAAACAAAAAAGAAAAATAGCATTGTCAAGAGGGGCCTTATTTTAATCTTGCTCCGGACGCACTAAATGTTAGGAACGGCCATGTGTGGTATATAAATGGGGACATATGCAATGAATGTTGGAGAGTGTTTTATGTGGAGAAGCAGAAAGCCATTAAAGATAATGAATGATTAATAAGGACATTATTAAGGGAAAAAAAAGAGTAAGATTAGATTTCATTGGGTAATTAAAGAGTAAACAACTACCGAAAGATGTAAAACATACGGTAAATGATTTATTTAGTTGAAACCAAAGTCAAGTTTAAAATTTAGAGACAGATTTAATACGCGTGGGGTAATTAAGTAAAGTGATCTTATTACCTTAATAGAGATAATTAAGATCTATGATTACTTTAAACAGATACTCCATCATTTAGACAGATTCAATGTCAACATTGATGAGGCATTGCCCTCCCCTCCTTGTTGGCCATGGATGCAGGCCAGACCATTGTCTTAGGCCTACCAATAGGCAGGGCCTCATGTACATTTATTAATAATAACAACAACAAAAGTAAAAAGTTCTCAAAGCCTCATATAAAAAAGTTTCTCAAAAAAATAAAATAAAATCTATCAGACTCCAAGTGTCCCAGCCCACTGATTGCTGCCTACCTAGGCTTAATGTCATTGTGTGGAAGGAAAAAAAAAAATATCATGCCCAAACACCCAGCCAACATAAAAGGGGTTATCATGGGTTGGTTTGGATTGGTTCGGTGTGGTTTTGAAAAAGTCTTGTCGGTTTCAGGCACTATAATTTGTTCTTCAAACTAAACCAAAACGAAATCAACCCAATGGTTTAGTTCGAATTGGTTTCGGTTTAGATTTGGTTGGTTTCGATTAACAATCCTAATCTTGAAAAAAATATATGATAGAACCAACCATTTTTTACATAAACTCTAAATAGCTACATCCATACAAAAATAAATCACAAACCAAAGGTTTGGATCACATATTTTATATCAATGGCAAAAGACAATTGAATTCTACATTCAGCTGTCAATACGCTGTCATAATTGATAGTTCTATACTTCAATTACATACTTTAATCACAACAAAATGATAAAAAAATAATAATAAAAAACACAACTTAAAACACCTAACAACACATTACATAGTTCAGCTATAATCAATGTTCTGTAGTTGCATACTTACATACATGCATTTACTGAATTACATCAAAAGAACAAAAGGCCGAACATTGGCACAACCAAATAATCAAAACACCATGAGCATCGTCCAACCAAAACAACATAGAATACCACAGCAAAAACAAGCATCCAATCCAACTCCAACAGCAACCAACAAAACCTACAACCTCCAGCCAACACTTTCTTTAGAGATGTGCGAGATGGATGGAGGAGGCGAGAAGCTTTGGCTGCGATAAGGTTTAAGTTTAGGGTGAACGACAATGAACGTGAACGAGGGTCAAGTCAATTGGCTTAAGATGGACTAAACTCAAAATGGTTTGTTGTGGGCTATTGTACTAAATGGTGTGGCCCGAAAGTCCGAGACTACTAGATTATTACATGATGGGTTATATTGGGTTGGTTGGGTATATTATATTTAATCTATAAAACATTCAGTTTGGGTTCGGGTTGGATTGGGAGTACTTAAAAATATCCGAAACCAACTCAATGCAATTCGGTTTGGTTTCAAACCAAACCAAACCAATTCATTTGGTTTGTTATTGGTTTGGTTAATTTCAGAGTGGTTTGGGTTGGTTTACGGTTTGGTTTGGTTTTATGGTTATTTTGCTCAGCCCTAACCAAGTGTTCAAGAGGGACAACCAAATGTAGGATCTGAAGAAACCAAACAACCAACTGGTCCCACCCCGGAGAGGCCATTTGGGCCTTGGATGATAGCCACAAATCGCAGAGGGAGACCCAACACGGGGCAGAGAATGAGGGGAGATAGACAAGAATACAGAAATCAGAATATACAACAGCAAGAGGCCCCAATGGCAATGATGGGCAAACGCAAGATAGGTTTGATATTAGAGGCAGACAAGACATGAGCACATGATCGAGATTTAATGTTTTATACGAGGAAGAAGTTTAGGAAGATCTACATGATCAGGTGAAATACCCGTATAGGTTTAGGGAATTGCAAGAATTAATGAAAGAAGCAAGCTCAACCTTCAAGGAACCCACAATTTCGTTACTATCCAAAGACAACCCCCACCACAAAAACAATCAAAATCCTCTGATATAGAGATAGAGACCTCAGCTGCAAAAGACCCCACTCATGATTCATTCTAAACGCAAGCCATCCAAATGGGGGTATAAATGTCTCTAGCATGAGAAATATGAAAGTGAAATGTGAATTAGTGGAAATTCAATTTCAAGGGCCTCAATTTACATGGATGGGGGGCCCTATAAGGGTGTTCACATTCTTGAGAGGCTAGACCAGGCTTGGTGTATATTGAATTGGTTGTCTCTCTTTCTAGATGTTACTTTAACACATATGGCTCAAACAGAATCTGACCATAGTCCACTCCTCCTCTGTTTGGAACAAAGAATGATGATAAGTTCCTAAAAAGTCGAATAATTCTAGATGTTTTGGACTCAATTTGGTGACATATGTTGTTAATTTGCGATGTTTTTATCCTTTTTGGGCTAGATTACTGCGGATGATTGAATTATTGCAGGATGATTCGAGATTAGAAGAAAAATGCCCAAGAAGCGGAGCTAAAGTGGAAGAATTCAAAAACCAGCCTCTGTCACACCCAGGGTGTGACAGTTTCCAGAAATCTGATCCTGGCCAACGAAATGTTCTGATTGGTGGAAACTTTCACCAACGTGTTTTCTTTGATAATGGCGTGTTTTTCAATGCAAAAGAGGAGTCCACATACTACAAGAGTCCAAGATTGATAGATATTTGATTTTAGAGATTTTCTTGATTAAATTAATTATGGAAACTTATTATATGATGTAATTATCCCCTTTTTTATTCTTTTTAAGTGGTACAATTGATATACACGCCTCCCCCATCAGATTTTAGTCGACATTTTTCCCCTCTTCATCATCATCATCATCTCCCATCCCCAAGAACAAGGATTTTTAGGTTCAAGAAATTCAAGAATGAGGCTTTTTCGAGGTTTGATTATTTATGCAATACTTTGACGGTTTCTTTCTATCTCATTTCTCCTTTATTCTATTTATTTATTTTTCTTGTCAAAGTATGAATTATATGGTTGAATCTTGGAATCTTGATATGTTACGAGAGTAAATATTGGTTTCTTGGATTAGGAAAAGCCCGGCGATGATTATATAGTTTTAAAGATACAATCTTTTCATTGATAGGATTTTTGTCATGTTTATGAATTTGATCTTGTATGCTTATTCATGTAATTTTCCGGAAATAATATCTTGAAGGAGTGAATGACTGTAGGATTGCATGAGAAACTCCATTCAATTAATTGATGATGAAAAAAGTATTAATTAATCGATAATCTAGAAACCAAGATCGAATCTTTGTGATTTCTTGAATGAAAATTAGGTTAAACCTAAAGTGGCCCTTTAATTATGGTAATTCAATGGATCTAATTTTATTCATCATTGTAGGACACTGAATGTTGGATAAAACTAGGTACAATCACGATAATAGTTCGAAAGAATGTTTACGTGTAATATTTGATAATTGGTCTTCATAAATGGAAGATTCATATTGATAGATAGATTGTTGAAATTTTGTGTAGACAACGCCGTGGTGGATCCGAAATCCAAGAAATGCCTTTAAACCTTGAATTCTATTACCTAAATTTTGAAGTTCTTGGCTCGTAGTTATATTATCTTTATTTTATTTAATTTTAGGATTCGTAGATAAAAACCTCCAAGAATTTGATTCGTCTAGCTAATAAAAATCAGGAATTGTTTGGTGATTGACTACAAGTCCCTGTGGGATCGACATCCTAAGTACTACTCGATAAGCCGTGCGCTTGCGGTAGCATTTAGTGATTATATTGAAAATCACACATCAAATGAGAACCTTTAAAATCCATCCTCCTATGATCTTCCAAAATGCATGATTTGAGCATTCAGAGTTTGCTACATTTGTGGAAGAGAATTGGGATCAACATGAGTCAGACTTTGGTATAGCAGCTAAAAAATTCATGACCAGAGCTACCCAGTGGAATAAATCAGTGTTTGGCAACAAGATCAGGAGAAAGTCCACATGTATGAAATGTTTATCAGGTATACAAAAAGCTTGGCAAAACACCCATACCACCATCTTACCTCTCTAGAAAAGGACTTGAAAGAGGAACACAACGACATTTTGATTCAGGAAGAAATATATTAGCACCAAAAATCCCATTTGGAGTGGCTTGTTGAAGGAGAGCGAAATACTCATTTTACCATCTCACCACCCTCAAGAGGAAACAAAAAAATAGAGTATCCACCCTAAAAAAAGTAGATGGAACCTGGAGCATAGATGACAAAAAGGTGCAGAACATGATGAGGGACTTCTACATTAACCTCTATTCAAGGGAATATGAACACCACAGATGCCATTGTCACCTCTATATACCTATTCTTATCCATTGTGACCTTCAGCATCTAAATAGGAAGATCTGTGAAAAGGAGATTGAAGATGAGTGTTTTGAAATGGGGACTTATAAGATGGCTGGCCCTGATGGCCTACCTCCGATCTTCTTTAAGAAGTGTCGGAGGACTGTAGCAAAATCAGTTGTTGAATTCGCGACGCTTTTGAGACAGCAAGCTTCCCTGCAAATCTTAATAGGTGCTCATCACCTTAATACTAAAAGTGGAATGTCCAAAAACTCCTAGCTAGTTCAGACCTATAGCAATAGCCAATGTTATTGCCAAGACTGTGACTAAAGTGCTAGGAATCCGACTGCAAGGCATTATTGGAAAACTTGTTAGCACTACTCAAAGTGCGTTCAATCCAGGTAAAGGAAGTGCAGAAAATATCATTTTGGCACAATAAATTATTCATACCCTTGAGAACAGAGAAGAAGGGAAAGAAAGGCTATATGGCAATCAAAGTAGACCTAGAAAAAGCCTACGACCGTGTTAGTTGGACTTTCCTGAAGAACATCATAAATTCCATTAGGCTATCAGAACATTTGCAGCAACTCCTCATGCACTATATCACCTCCTCAAGGCTCTTAGTTCTCTGGAATGGGGAGAAATTGGAACCTTTCAGTCCTAGCAGGTGACTGAGGCAGGGATACCCCATTGCTCCCTACATTTTTGTCCTTTGTATGTAAATACTTAGCATAAAAAACAATAGTGTTGTTGATCGGGGGGCTTGGAAACCAGTCAAGATATCTCACACTTTTTTTGTGTTTGCAAATGATCTTCTTTTATTTGGAGAAGCCACTGAACAGCAAGCAAAGGTAATAGAAGAAGTCCTCATCCAATCTGTAGTTGTACTGGACAAAAAATCAGCACAACAAAGTCCAAATTTCACACATCTAAAAATGTGAGGAACACTGCTATCACAGTTATTGCTCAAACCTTGAACATGAGCCGCACAACTGATCTTGGCAGGTACACGGGACTCTCACTTATACATGGGAGACTGAAAATCTCACATTTTAGATTCCTTGAGAACAAGATGAGGGCAAAGTTAGCTACCTGGAAATCAAAAACTCTCCCCAAAGCTGGTAAATGTGTTTTAATACAAAGCTCCCTAGCTACTCAGCCATACCATATTTTGCAAACTGCTAGTTGCCAGTCTTGAATAATATGGAGAAGATTTGTAGAGATTTTTTCTAGGGTGCCGATGAAAATGGCAGGAAAATGCATTCAATAGCCTAGACTGTTCTATGTACTGCAAAATAGAAGGGGGCCTGGGTTTCAATAAAATGATGTATATGAATATTGCCCTTCTAGTGAAACTTGTACGAGCTTTAATTCAGCAGAAGAATTCTCTGTGGGTGCAGGTTTTATCTAAGAAATATAAGGAGCTTACAGTAAGGGCAAAGCCAGTGAGCTTTCCAATATGGATGGGCATATGCTCATCTGCATGCATGATTTGATAACAACCAACTGGGGTCTAGCTGGTAAGGAGGTATAAACGGGCAGTACATAGTGGCTGCTGGATATACCATGCTGACAAAACCTATGAACAGAACTAAACCTTCTGATATTCGGAAGGACATTTGGGAGCTCAAAGGGCCAACAAGAGGAAACTATCTCCTATGGATGATTGCTCATAAAACCTTGGCAATTAATGATCTTCTGAATTCAAGGCATATCCGACAATATCCTGATTGCAGTGTTTGCGAAGACGGGGAGGAGACCATTTTACATGCCATTAAAGTCTGTAAGTGGGCTAATAAAGTTTGGGAGCTTTGTGTCCCTACACAAAACAAACAACTATTCTTTAGAGAGGAATCTGTGACTAATTGGATATGGATAAACTTGGGCAAGGATAGAAATTCCAACCAACGTGGTAGCAGCTGGAAATACCTATGGAGGGAAGTAATTTACAGCCTTTGGATATGGAGAAACAAGATATGTCATGGGTAAGAACTAGAAAGGCCTCCGGCCTATGTGTTTCTGTCTAGTGCAATTCAGAGAGCGAGGAACCTCAGAATAGCTTGGTGTATAGAATAATATTGTCTTTCTTGTTGATTTATTATCTCTTTTTTAGCTGCCACTGTAGGAATTGAGGAGGTTTGCTCCTGCTACACTTTCGTATTCTTTCTATTTTTGCCTTGGAGGCCCAAATTAATAAGGTGATCCATTTTCAAAAATATAAATAAATATCATTTATTTATTTATATCATAAAAAATTTCAGCCCTCACCCCACAAAAAAAAACAAAAAAAAAAGAATTTCAGCCCTCTCTCATTGCGTTGAAACCCCTCCCCAGCTCCCATGTTTTTTTCGTCTCAACTCGCAAGTCCCACACTACATAAATCTTCATGAATGTGAGACATAAATATCTTCCCCATATGTCTCCCTTTTAGATATTTATCTTCCCCAAATATCTTCCCCATATGTCTCAACTCGCCATCTTCCCCATGTGAATGTGAGACATAAATATCTTGTCAACTCGAGTTATCCTTTTTAGACCAAGCGATGACGATGGTTTAAACAGTTGACCGGATCATTTATAACTCATTTAGCGTCGCTAGGCTTGGAGCGTTACGGTGAGAGACAAGTGCATGTATTTTTTTCCTTTTTAATCTATTGCATGTATATACGTGTTAGGAACATTTTATTTGTTTTGATGATGACCATACTAGCTGTGATAGCAAGCCTGAAATAAGTTAGAAAAATATGTATAAGACTTTACTTAGAGTCTGACATGTTGTATAAGTTCAGTCAGACAAGCATTGTATTAGACTGGTAGGATGGCTCAGTGGAAGCCTGAAGATCAGCTAAGTGAAGGCAGCCAAATACCAGTAGAGTTAAGTGAAGACTTATAGACTAACTTACAACCAGGGAATTCTGTGATGACCTTGGGTAAGTCTAAGATATATTACAAGTGATGGAATCTATTCTTTTAATATAGTGTACATTGATCTCACTCAAATCAAGCATCAGTGAAGTACAAATCTACATTGGACATAAGAAATCAATGTAGAAGGAAAAACAGCAAACCGGCCAAGTGAAGGTTCTGCCGGCTGACTAAAGGAACATCAGTAAAGAGTATCTCGATGGCGAAGTGATGAACAAAACAGCCAAGCAAGTCAAAATTTGATACCCATGATATCTGCAATATAATTAAATCGAAGATCGTGCAATTAATACAGAATCAATCAATGACGGATTTTATAATGAACGTTTGAAGAAAATCCGGATCGCCAAAATCTTGGAGGATTAAATCAAGCCAGAATCAAGGACGATTCTGAGAATTTAATAGCCAACGGATGAAATTTTGAATCAATGAAATCAAGGCTATAAATAGAAGGCATTGACAGAAATACATACACATACGCATAGATCAAAGAGCTAAACCTCTGTCAATTTCACAAGCCTTCCTTCTGTACTAAAAATATACATCTAGCTGATCAAACTCAGAGAACAGAGCATCAAATCTACATCAAGCACTGAGTATGATCATCTCTCTGTGAATTCAATTCACACCCTAACTGAAGTAATTGAATCAGATTGTCTGAGAAGGAATTGCGACCTTTGAGTGATAGCTGCTAAAGGATTTGTTCTCAAGGAGCAGTGTTGAAGGCTGAGTCACTGAAGCTTTTGTATCCAGAGAGTGATAGTCTTGAGATTGTGAAGCTTGTGTAGCCAAGGACAATCATGTTAGGAAATCTACGCGGGAACGCAGCGGAATTCAAAAATTTATTTCCTATCGACCCAAGATCGACTTCGTTTAAGCAATAAACGAATAAACTAAAGACGGCGGTTACCTTGGTTGATCTAAATGATCGACGCTTTGACCGTCTGGGAGAGTAGTTCGACATGGAGCCGCCCAAGTGTTCGGCCTCTACCGCTAGTCCACACGACGAACAGCCCGCCGAATCTCACCATGGATTGCTATCGGAAAACCCGGTTGCTAGACCGGACTTTTCCTCCTCACAAACTCACTATAGAAGCCCTCTTTCTTACACAAGAACTATGAGTTCTTGCAATTTTTCACAAGAACAATTGCTCTTGGAAGAATGGTGTACAAAAGAGCTTGGCAAGCCCTCTTATTTATAGTAGAGAGGCGCCCCTTATGCCTTGAGTGTGGGAAGAAAACCTTTTCCAATAAAAATAAGGAAGAATAATTAATGTGATTGATCTCTTTTTCCATAATTTGATTTTCCAATATCTTATATTGATTATAAATTATGTTATTACCATAAATCTATTTTTCTCAAAATCAATTAATATCACATATTAATATTATGGTAATCTTATTAATTAAATTGCACAATCCAAGTGTGTCACACACACAAGCAATGTGGCGCCCAAACCTTCCAAAATTTCACTTATGGAAAATTCTTTAATTAATATAATGTTATGATTAATTAATTTGCAAAATCAATATATATCATATATCATTAATTTCAAAATATATGTATCAATATACATATTTAATTAATCAACATAATTAATATCTTGTATTTAATTTATTCATAATAAATAAATACCACTATATTAATTTACCACTATAACCTTTATAGTCTCGAGATAAACTTTCCTTATTTTGGTTATCATCTATAACCACATTTTAATCCGGCTGGATGTTCATATGTGTGTGACCCGATAGGCTTCCGAATATGTTGGCCGTAGACACAAAGTGCAAATTACGAAAATGCCCTTTATGCCTAACGATCACGGGATAGCGTCAGCAACACACCGTGACCCCCAATCATCGGAAGAGTCAAATGCAATGACTACTACCTTTCATGTGAAACAGTTACCGTGTAACTTACAATCCTATCGCTATAATAATATCCCAACGGTCGTACGTCGAGTGTCAAACATTAACAACCGTATCTTATAAATCGGATATCAAGTTCTCTCGAAGTAACACGCTTACTCCCACTTTGCAAAGATTCACGAGAACGAGACATTCCTTATAAGAAGGCCCTTTCGGATATTTACCCCTCTTCGATAGTGTACGCGATTCCCGGACGACCAATCATGTATACTCCGCGATGCTTCATATCACACCCAATCACTACCGCATGATCGCCCCATGGCTGAAACCTCAATAGTGTCAAAGCATGACAATCCACACCGTGATGCCATGAAGACTCGGGTCTTAAGGATAATTACACAACCGCCACATAGTGTGACACTTATCCGTGTAAGTGGGTCATCTAACGTCGCATTCTCTAATACACGCCCACGCATGCAGTCCAAGTGTCTCTACACTTCGATGAGACGAGATCTATCCCCGCCTCTAAAGATGTAAGACATCTAATACGTGCTAGTCTGCTTATACTATCAATGCCCTGCTTAATAGTACATCGCCTAGAGACATTTAAGTATCAAACTTATTAAAGTGATTAGAGATCTCATCAACCATAATCGCCTATCATGGTTTCTCTATCACAGTTTAATACTAAGGACGTTATCATATAACAATTCATAATTGGTTCTTTAAAAGAACATATATATGACAACAGAAAAGCCATTTAATATATGTACAAACATAAAGAAATAGTAGAAATGATCCGACCCGGTCGGATCCGGTCCAACCCGATTGGGTTTAGGACACTATTCCAACAATCTCCCACTTGGCCTAAAACCAATCACTCGCACACACAAGACCAAGTTGATACACAAGAATCTCATGCAATACTCGCAACTCACTTAGCCATAAACGGATCGCTATCCGTGGGGACTCGAGACTATCTTCATATCATGTTCCAAATGACCAAGTCAAAGGAACCGCCTCAACACACACATGAATCTCTCGACGAGACCCTGGTCCTTGCTTCAAGCAATGAATCCACTTACTATATCACCTATATATAGAAAGGTGGAAGAACCGCACAAGGTTCGGAATGAACCTTCTAGATCCATGTATCGCTCCTCCGTGTGCCTCCAAGGCAATCTTGTGTTTTGGCCAAGTTGTAGAGTTTGAAAGTGACCCATAGGCTAGAACATTTCCAACTCAACGTATCACTTAATCAAAGTGACTGCAAACCTGCATGATAGCTCCCACTCGCCTTCATAAGACTCGGGATATATGTCTCAGATATCTACGTTTATCTCGATTCCAAGTTTCAATAAACTAGAAACTTTCCTTAACTTGTTTAAGGATATTCTCGACATTCACCGATTTACTTTCATACTTGCTCATGACTATTCATGGACTATGAACATCCGGCATTACCTTTATGATGGTTTCTATCGTGGTAGCGAAGGAAACCTTCCATAATCATCATCTTTCACCTTATCTTTAGACTAACGTCCTAACATAGATAGATCATGAGAACACCGGCTAGCAGTATCTCCCATTGTGATCTATGCTAAACTCTTTTAGCATCACATCTATATAAGTAAACAATAATCTAACAGCAGTTAAATCTATCACTATAGATTCCTATTTCTAAAATAAGAACTGCTAATCCAAGTGCTTTCGTAAAGACCTTGAACTACCAAACATTAATTGACTGTGACATGGGGTGATAATTCCTAAGAGAGATATCTAATACCTTACTCAAAAATCGTAACACACTCCCACTATCCATCTTGCACATTAGGCATATCCTTCTTTTGACTAAATCAAACTGATTTGATTATCAAACAAAAGAAATTTTCTAGAGAAACTTGTTTGAGTCCATAAATGGACCTCGTGGGCTCACATATCATGTTATCGTCTATGAACATCAGGTTGTGTGCCCAACGTTTTCAACACTATCATATAGCCATGATACGAAGTTATAACAAGCATCATCTGAATAGAACTTGGCTCAGCCTTACAGGGACATTCCCTCTAGGTAAGTCAGACTAGGTTCATAACCTGGTTGTCACTGATGGAATCTAATTCAGATATTATGGCTCCTAGCCATATCTCTCAATCTTGCCTTTCAAACATCCCTTCATAAGTCGTGAGGTATTCATTCTTCAAGATGAACATACCAAAGAAATTTTTTCAGCTTTAGGTTATCCACGGACTTACGGAACATTCATGTCCTTTGAAGCGTTGATCTACACCTCATCACTATGCGGTGTTTGCTCATGTCCCAATGGTTGAATGTATCTTTGTGGTTCTCAAACTCTTTTGAGATCTTATTTACTCCCACTGCCTCTTTTGGAAGAAACACTTCCTCTAGAAAGACAAACATGTTTGAGACAAACATTTTGCTCCGTGGGCAAGTAAATAATATCTAGCGTACTTTGCTAAGATATTCCACAAAGTCGCATATGTCGTACTAGGCTCCAAGCCTTTCTGACCTTGCCTATGACAACTTCAAATCATCGGTTAGGATAGATTTGACATTATCCTCTCCCATATCTAATATGGAATCTATTCAACCTTTAATCTTTGGAACTTGGTTAAGTATAAGGGCTCTATCCCGAAGCGGGTAAGGGATACTTTGCATGGCTTGCGTCACACCTTTATCATATAAAGTGTTGTTTCCGTTTTGGGAACACAATCTAATTATGTATCTCAAAGATGGTATCCTTCAAGGAGAATCTTATTCGCTTTCAGGCGACTTAAAACACCCTTCAGTATTAATTACTTCAATCCAATTGAAGATTAATTCCTAAGTAGCTCATCAATCTTATATTCGCATCGCTCGAACTTTTCGGCTTTCCGAATTGTCGTACTTCAATAAGTACATTCAACTATTTCTAAAAATAGTCATAGAGATTAACAAACAATTATTTGTAGCATTAATTGTCATAAGCCAACAAACATCGGTATGTTTAGGCTTTAGACAATTTTTCTAGATTTTATAACCTTTTCATAAAAGGGTATTTTAGTCCTCTTTGGATAAGATACGTATAACCCACATGATTCATAATCATATGGTTCAACATCATCAGAATGACGTTTAATTACACGCTTCCCTTCCAGAGAGACTATGTCTGTGAGTAACCACAAATCAAGGATAATAACCATACAAATATTTAGTTGAGATCCCATCACATATATCATCTATATAGTGACATCAATCTAGTATGTTAGATTCAGTGACCCTCCAACTTTATCAGAATAACATTCATTCTTTACAATTGAGTATGTCTACCAAATCCTAATAAATAATCAAAGTATGTTCTTCATAAGAACCGGAACATAATAACATTTATTTGGTTCCTTTTTTCAGTTTACTAGATCCGAATATGGTAAGTGTCACAACGCTTGTTTCACCTTCCATATTTGTCATCCAATCCTTCTAATTTAATCACACTCGTAAGGTATCATATATCTTAGGGTTGACTTTTAATTTGGAAAGATTTATCTCAACTCTCTTGCCTATAATAGAAACTTCGATAAGTTCTCTATTTAAGCACACGCCCTAACTTTCCTTTTAATCCTTTAAGTACTTGTAAAAGTTTCTTATTGTAGTCTTCATAAGACTTAAGAAATATCACAAGAACCATGTCTTCAATTTCCTTTCATAAAGAAAATCTAAATTCATTAAATAGTTTATTTAACCTTTTGAATTGCATTCAAAACATTAACTATTCAATTAACCTTTAAGCAATGATAGAATTAAGTCGTTACTTAAATCTTTTAATTTTGAAAACAACCTTTCCAAAATTAGACATGGTCATTCTCATTCAACGCTTGAATTATTTGTCATCGTATGATCGAATGATCATCTTGGATCGTATCCAATATCATGAGCTTCCGCTTTCCTTTAATAATTAAAGTCTCGAGTATCTTGCATCAATTATGTAGTCTCCTTGTCTCTAACTACTATAACGGGATTGCTCGTGTCATTGCTTATTTAAAAAGGATTAAAACTACTTAACCATATTTGAGAACGATTCTCAAAAGGTAACAGTCATGTTTGGTTTTACTAATCGAGAATAAAACATAAATATAGAATTTGCTAACTACAACATTAAAAATGAAAATAAAAGAGTGTTGTTTGTTTATACACGCAAAATCAAAAATGGTCTTTTGGTTTATGATTTTGCTCCCACTAGTCAACTACTCCCAATTGACTTTCAAGAATTATTAATTTCTTTAGTGGACAAGATCCCACTAAACTACCGCGACCCCCGCTTTGGCTGGTGGGCCGAAAATAGTCTAATAGGTAGACAACATCTTTGTCAATCGTATCTTATACGACTCTTGTTGTTTGACTAGTCAACTCTTTGACAATTTTCATCTCATAAAGTAGTCAAACCCTTGCCTCTAAAATCCAGACGACCCGCTTTGGTGGGTGGCGAGAGAATTCTTAGTCAAGTCATAACCCCAATATTCGTGAGATCTCATACGATCATATCTCGATAATGACGATATACCCGAGGTAGGTCAACCCCTGCTTTTTGATGAGTTGGATCCGAACAAGGGCTCTTCACCGTCATTATAATATGGGAGAGCAATTTCAACTTGATTCTTTTGAGGTGGAAGTATTTATGTAAATTAATTCACTTAATTAATTTAATTATGGTCTCATCATAAATATGTCTATCTCTATAAACATACATCCTACACATTTATCTAGATCGTGCTAGTCATGCATCTATCGTATCATATAAAATAAATACAAGCACAAAATAAATAAATGCGTAAAGTAACCGGTATGATCATGGACTTTTCCTAGGTGCGGTTTCGAATACAAACCGATTTAAACCGCGGGTCACAATCTAAGGGTAGGCTGCAACCACCAATAGGATCTTTAATGCTCCATTCTCCAACGTGATCTTTATTTTCGCCTTTTCTTTGGTCTCCATCTTCTCGCTCCATTCTTGTTACATTCAATTATACCCACGCCGCACACGCAGAGAGCCAACGGGAATGGGATAAATGCAGAAAATAAACTAGGTCACGTTTTTCATAACGGCCTAGGACAACTTTTAAACCAACGAGAAAATTAAATCATTCACATCTATCCTATCGGTCGAGTCCACGATCAATCGGGTCCATATAATCATATTATATCTACACTATCTAATCCATACAATTAAATCTTATGAAAAAGATAAAATTAAAATTTAACTACTTGCGTCTTAATTAATCAATTAACATTTAATCCATTAAATAATTTTATCTAATCAATTAACTAATTAACATTTAATTAATTAAATGATTTTAATCGAAATAAAATTAACGATTAATTTTAAATGATTTTAATTTTAATTTTAATTAATTAGAACTATTCTAAAATTAAATTAAAATTAAATCTCTCTTTGTTTCTTTCCTTTTGATTCGTAATCGCGGGATGTCGTTGGTTTCTAAACCATGACACGACTAAACAACGAGATATCTATGCCCAATAAATATCACGGGACGAAAAGTCGAGCACATCGAATTAACGAAGAGTGGGTTCACCGAGAATCCATCACTCAACCTCGACTTAACGTATCGTGATTTGAATCTTGCATCTATCGACTAATCACAACTATGAACTACATTGAAACATAAAATACACATAACAAAATAATTTCTTTTAGTGTATCGTTTACTTAATCAAAATATATCATCTTTTAATTGCGTGATTTAAACGATAAAATTAACTACGCAAATAAACACGCTTATTGCTTAAGCTCAAGCTCTCTCGATACCACTTTGTTAGAAATCTACGCGAACGCAATGAATTCAAAATTTATTTCCTATCGACCTAAGATCGACTTCGCTTAAGCAATAAACGAATAAACTAAAGACGGCGGTTACCTTGGTTGATCTAAATGATCGACGCTTTGACCGTCTAAGGAGAGTAGTTCAAAGATGGAGCCGCCCAAGTGTTCGGCCTCTACCGCTAGTCCACACGAAACAGCCGCCGGAATCCCACCATGGATTGCTATCGGAAAACCCGGTTGCTAGACCGACTTTTCCTCCTCACAAACTCACTATAGGAAGCCCTCTTTCTTACACAAGAACTATGAGTTCTTGCAATTTTTCACAAGAACAATTGCTCTTGGAAGAATGGTGTACAAAAGAGCTTGGCAAGCCCTCTTATTTATAGTAGAGAGGGCGCCCTTATGCCTTGAGTGTGGGAGAAGAAAACCTTTTCCAAAAAAAATAAGGAAGAATAATTAATGTGATTGATCTCTTTTCCATAATTTGATTTTCCAATATCTTATATTGATTATAAATTATGTTATTACCATAAATCTATTTTTCTCAAAATCAATTAATATCACATATTAATATTATGGTAATCTTATTAATTAAATTGCACAATCCAAGTGTGTCACACACACAAGCAATGTGGCGCCCAAACCTTCCAAAATTTCACTTATGGAAAATTCTTTAATTAATATAATGTTATGATTAATTAATTTGCAAAATCAATATATATCATATATCATTAATTTTAAAAATATATGTATCAATATACATATTTAATTAATCAACATAATTAATATCTTGTATTTAATTTATTCATAATAAATAAATACCACTATATTAATTTACCACTATAACCTTTATAGTCTCGAGATAAACTTTCCTTATTTTGGTTATCATCTATAACCACATTTTAATCCGGCTGGATGTTCATATGTGTGTGACCCGATAGGCTTCCGAATATGTTGGCCGTAGACACAAAGTGCAAATTACGAAAATGCCCTTTATGCCTAACGATCACGGGATAGCGTCTAGCAACACACCGTGACCCCCAATCATCGGAAGAGTCAAATGCAATGACTACTACCTTTCATGTGAAACAGTTACCGTGTAACTTACAATCCTATCGCTATAATAATATCCCAACGGTCGACGTCGAGTGTCAAACATTAACAACCGTATCTTATAAACCGGATATCAAGTTCTCTCAAGTAACACGCTTACTCCCACTTTGCAAAGATTCACGAGAACGAGACATTCCTTATAAGAAGGCCCTTTCGGATATTTACCCCTATCGATAGGTACGCGATTCCCGGACGACCAATCATGTATACTCCGCGATGCTTCAAATATCACACCCAATCACTACCGCATGATCGCCCCATGGCTGTGGAAACCTCAATAGTGTCAAAGCATGACAATCCACACCGTGATGCCATGAAGACTCGGTCTTAAGGATAATTACACAACCGCCACATAGTGTGACACTTATCCGTGTAAGTGGGTCGATCCCTAACGTCGCATTCTCTAATACACGCCCACGCATACCCAAGTGTCTCTACACTTCGATAGATTTAGATCTATCCCCGCCTAAAAGACAAAGACATCTAATACGTGCTAGTCTGCTTATACTATCAATGCCCTGCTTAATAGTACATCGCCTTAGAGACATTTAAGTATCAAACTTATTAAAGTGATTAGAGATCTCATCAACCATAATCGCCTATCATGGTTTCTCTATCACAGTTTAATACTAAGGACGTTATCATATAACAATTCATAATTGGTTCTTTAAAAGAACATATATATGACAACAGAAAAGCCATTTAATATATGTACAAACATAAAGAAATAGTAGAAATGATCCGACCCGGTCGGATCCGGTCCAACCCGATTGGGTTTAGGACACTATTCCAACAAATCATACTATTGTATTGGTGAAAGACAATAGTGAATTCCTCCAATCATCATAGGAGAAGAGTGGATTAAGGGATTACACCACCCTGAACCACTATAAACCTTTGTGTTCATTTACTTACTTCACTTTACCTTACAGCATTTCTTTATTGCATTCTAGTTATATTCTGTGTGTGCTTAAACCACTGTGAAACAATTTTTAAAGAATGGACTTATCCGCTGCCCAAAAGCTTTTAAGCAAGGACAATCATATTATTGTATTGGTGAAAGACAATAGTGAATTCCTCCAATCATCATAGGAAAATAGTGAATTAAGGGATTACACCACATAAACCTTTGTGTTCATTTACTTACTGCACTTTACCTTACATCATTTCTTTATTGCATTCTAGTTATACTCTGAACGTTTTTTAAACTCCAATATAGTCATTCCCCCCTCCCCCCCCCGGGCTCTATTCTCACAACTCTCTGGGACCAACAATACGTTAGAAACACGAGGTTGAAATTGTATTTTGTAGGTATGTTTTCGTAAAAAAAGAAACCTTCGAACTAAAAATGTCTCTTCCGAAAAAATCGTCTAAGGCCTCGAAAAATCCAGGACCCCCGTTTGGATGGGTACTTGATACGTCGTATGTTTAAATGTCTTCGTGAGGATATATATCACAACTCAACTTTCATTTCACATCCTTTGAACTCCCCTCTCAGTAGGGCCGAGCAAAAAACCCAATAAACCCGAACCAACCCAAAACCCAAACCGAACCAACCCAAATTAACCCAACCCAGTTGAAACCAAAAATTTTGGGTTGGTTTTTGACCCAACCCGAATGCTATTGGGTTGGTTTGGGGTTTTTATTTTTTTCTTCGGTTCGACCCAACCCAACCCAAAAATGTTATTGCTATTCATTTTCGATCAATATTTATTCTTGTGGTGTGATAATTGAAAAATGAAGAAACATCTCAGAGGATTGCGAATTAGACTAAAATGACTAATTGATGAATATTAGTATTTTTCAATTAATCATGGATCATTTCTTTATCTTTTAAATTTTCATGTATGATTTCCTTAATATTTAACTATTTTTCTTTGTTACTATCTCTATAAGTTGTTGTTTGTGTCATAGATTATTGGATTTGTAATATGATGTCCATAACAAATTGTCTTTAATTATTGTTCTCTATGGACATGTGGTAAAAAAAATTAATTTCGATGGAATACATATATGGATTTTATTACATCAAAGTTTGATTATAAATACATTGCTTATGGCGTAAAACCCGAAACCCATCCCAACCCAACCCGAAACCAACCCGAACCAAACCATTAGGTTTTCTAATAATTTGGTTTGGTTTGGGTTAGTATTTTTTTTAAACCAACCCGACTAATACTATGAAAAACCCAATCCAAACGAACCCAACCCGACCCAAGCTCAGCCCTACCTCTCAGTCTCATATTGAAGTTTAATAGATTTAAACGTAAGATTTCATCAGCACAAATATTAAATGTGCATGAAGTACAAAGAAGTTATTTGTTTGATTATTGCTCCATCACCAAACTTGTTGGTTTAAGTTAATGGTACTTAACTTTTGTAACTTTAGTATTATAAAAAAAAAGCTTTTGTAACTTTAGGTATAAGTCCTCTCAAAAAAACAAAAAAAAAAAAAAAAACTTTAGGTATAAGTTCAAATGCTATAAAGTTGTATAATATTTAATTACTAGTGGTGCCTTGTCAAAGTTATTATATATATGCTTTATTATGGTTTTCAGTGTCACACTATGCATTGTGTAGGCTTAATTTTCTTTTTTCATGAGTTGGGTTGGGCTTTTGAAATCAAAGTTAAAAAACACAAAAATAAAAATAAAATAAAATTGGTTTCTATCGGCATCACATATTTACCATCGATATCTGTTTTATTATTACTTTTCATTTACTTCTGGTGCTACACATTTATATTTTCATTCACTTTCGGCACCACTCTAGGAACATCAGTGTCACTAACGTTTCTTTTCGATAATAACGTCGGTGGACTGTTGTTTTTCACCGTGACACTTTTATAACCATATATAATGTCAGTGCCACTAACGTTGTTATCGAAAACCAACGTCAGTGACAGTGACATTATTATTGAAAACTAGCGTCAGTGTCACTGACGTTATTTTGCACAAAAATAATCATGGTGTTCAAAGTATTTTTTTGGGTGCCGAAAGTAATTGTAATGTCATCCGTAAAACTGTGGTGTCAATACAAGCCGTGAAAGTAAAATGACAAAGGTCAATAAAGTAAATAACAACGAAGATGATTTTTGTTTCCTTTAATTAAACAAAGTAATTAAACGTAGAAATAGATTTGGCATAGATCTTTGCATATATATGTGGAACGGAAAGGATCCCCGACAGTGCAAACATGTACCGCACCTCGTGCGGTGCATCAAAACGACACCGTTTTATTCCGACACGACGCAGTTTCGATCCGATGTAAAAAATAAAAAATAAAAAAAAAGCATCAAAACGGCGTCGTTTTCGCCCGATACGACGCCGTTTGATGCACCGCACCGCGAGCTGTGCATGTTTGCACCGTCGGGGATCGTCTCCCATATGTAGAAGGGGTATAGATCTTTGTTTGATCACGAGATAGTGTTAGGTGTAAACTTTTCTTAAAGCTTGAAGTTTTGTTAAATTTAAGAAATTTTACACAATAATGTTTTTATATAGTCGCGTCGATTCCCTATTTCCTTGTAATTATAAAATCTCTGCCATTTTTCCTTTACAAAAAACACGACAAAATTTCTAGGCTAAAAGGTTTGAGATCACATGTCTAAGATATGTGTTTAATTTTAGTGTTTATGTAAAAAATACGTCGTTTCATATCTGTTTTAATTTTTGAATAAAATTTAAGAATTTCAAAAATACAAACCACAAAACACACATGAAACGGCGAAATTTTTACATAGACACCAAAATTAAACACACATCTTAAAAATGTGATCTCAAAGCCTGGCTAAAAAAACCCACTAGTTTAATTGTTTTATTTTATTTAGCTAAAATATCCACGCTTAAATTTTTGTAACGAAAGAGACAAACTACATTGCTACCATGTTAGAATTCAGAATCGTAGAAAAAACTATGAAATTACAGGGAAATGCGGTTATATCTAATATTGAAAAAATTGTTGAACCATTCACAATCAAAAAGTAACCGACGAAGAAATTTTATTGCATAGAGAAAATTCATACAGAATTCTTGTTGTACATAGAAAACTCATAAAGATTCTCCAGTGCCGCAGAGAATATTCATTGGAATTTTTCATGCCAAATCTCCCCAAGACTTTCCCAACATAAGTCTTCTAATTGAGGTATAACTTATCATATTCACGATCCCTTCTGATCTTCATGCCAATAATTTTCTTGGCTGCTCCTAAATTTTTCAGTTTTGAATTCACTACACAACAATGTTTTCAAAACGTGAATATCTGACAGATTCTTGGCAGCAAATAACACGTCATCAACATTTACTAATACTCACTTACATTTATAACAAGTCCACTAAGATCTAGAGTTGCTTGGTCGGAGCTCCATCATCAAAAAAAAGTTCTCTTTGCTTTTTTTGAAAAAAAAATTATTCCAAACTTTTTAACAGTTGTAGATTCTAAAGACTAAAGTTAATTTTTTCTTTGGTGATTGACGAAAATAATATTTTGGTAAAAGCGCAATTTGACTTGCCTTTATTGCCACACACCAAAAAAAAATAAAAAATTGTTAGGTCTTCTAACCTTTGAAATTGAGATTTTTCCTAATTTCTTTGCTATAGTGTTTTATTAAGAACATTGGTTAATCGAAAAGATAGAAAAAGAAATCAAAAAGAGAAAGAGACAAGTCGTACGTACCTACGTCTTCACATTCTTGATCAAAAACAATTCCGATTAGTAACATCCTTTTATTCCAACTATTTTCAGATTTTTTTTATTTTTTATTTTTTTTAATATTAAGAACTAAAGCGTGAGTGTGTGTAGAAAAATCAAATTTTACAAGCATTGCTTCATCAAGATTGATCGGAGTACTACTCTTTCGATCTAAAATTACGAGTCCGGTTTCCTTAAACCCGTAATCATTCTTGAGATCTAATGATTCGACTTATGCCTTCATTCCCAAAGAATAGGGCATTTCGAGATAATACCTTAAATTTAATTACTATCATCAGACGTTATTATTATTTATATATATGGTCGATCAAAGATAGGGAAGATACCTGATATTCAATTAGTTCTGTGTAAAAAATGGTGCTTTGTTCTTAATATTTTCTTTCATAGGACATTAATATATCTGAACTCATTGCCAAAATCGACTATTTTGCAAGTGTCATGAGGTGAGAATATCTATATTAGAATCTATCTACCTATTCCAATCTCAGTATATACCATTTTTTCTCAACTCTTAACTCTTTTGTCATCATCTCATCTCATAAGACGTCTAAACTCGAAGGATTTCAAAGAAATGTAGACCAAAACAAGCTAAGGGTCGGAAATTTCTAGTTAATCAAAATGGCTAAATTCGAGTGAGGTCTTGATCACTCTTAAAAAGTTTGAGGTAGGTCAAAATTGGAAATTTATTCGGTGTAGGCTTATTTAGTTATAGTTATATTTTTGTGGTGCCAAAAATCATCATTCCTAATTTTGATTCCAAATTCATAATTTATCTTGAAAAGAAAAATATTCTAAAAATTTATTTATAAATATAAAAATTACTTGAATAATTCCATAAAAGAAATATTTGACAAAAATTATTTAGTTATACATACTTAAAATCTTAATAAAATTTATAAAAGATATATATATTTATAATAAATCTAATATATTTTACCAAATCAAAAATTAATCTTTTCAAATTATATCATTTTTATTAATATATTAACTAACTTAAATCATTAAGAAAAACTAATCAAAACTAAGCAAATAAGTAATTAAAGTACTAATTTATATGAAAGATCTAATTTTTTTTATTATTATTTTTAATTATTTTCGAAAATTTTAATGAAATTTTCTAACCTAACTCTACTCCCCACTTACGAAGTGGCATCATCCCGATGTTCAATGAGTATGAAAAAGTAGGTTCGAAAATTAAATTAAAATTATAGATGATCGTTATAAACATCGATAACTAGGGGTGAACATGGTCCGGTTCGGCCGGTTTTTATCATTTTTAAAACCGAACCATTTTATACGGTTTCAAATTTTTGAAACCAAACTAGAACGGTTTGAAGACGTAAACCATGTTATTCGGTCCGGTTTGGTTCGACTTGGTTCCAGTTTACTACGGTTTTCACATGGTTCTTATCTTACTCGTTTCAATTCGATCATCAATGAATCATCAACTTAAAAAAACTACTATTAATGAACAAACAACTATATTATTAAATGACATACATAAATCTCAAAATGCATAACACAAAATAGTATTTTGAGTAAGATTAGGGAAGAAAGAGGAATAAATTTGTTTCATAAGTAAGGAGAGACAATGGAAGATAGATAACACACACACACACACACACACACACACACACACACACACACACACACACCACATATATATATATATATATATATATATATATATATATATATATATATATATATATATATATATATATATATATCAAATGAATAAACATGTGATATCTGATTTGAGCTTTATTTAGTAAGAAAATATTCATGATTTTATGATCTCCAAAACACTGATATTGATTATTTGTACAATGTTATTGTCCAACATAACCTAATTATAAGCAAATCAAAGACAATCGTATATAAAACTAAGGTTTATAAATGCATTTATCCAGATAAAAAAAATATACATTATGCAGTTCATCAATATCATTAAGAGAAGTAAGTCATACAAATTAGCATCGACAAATATCCATAATGAAGTTCATCAATATCATTGAGAGAAGTAAGTCATTCAAATGAGCATCCACATATTTCAAATATTGGTGTTGAGCAAGTATAAAGAGAAGAGCGAGTTAGTAGTGGTGAGTTGTGAACCGAAATGTACTCAAGATTCTTTCAAAGGACTGAAGACAATTCTGTGAAATGATCAACAAAATTGGAATATGTAGGATATGAAATTAACTATGTAGCAGCACTATATTACACGTAAAAAGTATAGCGTATAGATGTTTTAAAGTATTAGATGTAGGTGTGTGTGTGCGCGTGTGTGCATGTGAGTGTGAGTGTGTGTGTGTGTGTATATATATCATCCGGTTTGGTCCGGTTTTAAACGGTTTTTATTTTCTTAAATTGGAACCAAATTGTATTCAACGGTTTGGTTTTAAGTTATATGAAAACCGATCGAAAAACCATGGTTTATACATTTCCGGTTTGGTTCAATTTGGTTCAGCCGGTTGGTTTGGTTTTTAGAATTTTTGTTCACCCCTATCGATAACACGCGTATATTAAAAACAAACAAACATATATATTAAACAAAAAGAAACTATTACAAACTAAAAGATTCAAAATAAAACAACTTACTAACTAACTTACTTAACTCCTTTATTAAAACAAACCATTCTTAAACTAAATTAAAAACTAACAACTAGCTTAAATAGTCGATTTAACAACCCGGATTCTCAACCGTAGCAATCCTCTACGATAATCACGAGACGGATATATCTCGTCCGAAGCAATTTCGTGGACTTCATTCAAATGAATACATAACCTTGAAATTAACCAAGCAAAAGGCATCGGCCTTCCATTATTATACCGTTCCATCGCAAAGTTTATCGCCGTCTTAAAAATCAAAATCCCCAGGTCCACATGAGCTCCGCTTATCAATGCAAATAAGAAAAGTATTTCATTATCACTAACCCACGCAAAGTCACTGGTCGGATAGACTCGTGAGTTAATGAGGTGTTTCCATGCTCTCGATTTGAAGCGGTAGAGAGTGAAGTGGTAGAGTCGTAATTTTGATCGAACTCTGGAAACAAATATGGAAAAGCTTCCGTGACATAGTTGACAACGTTACAGGAGTTCCCTAACGCCCATTGATATTCAAAATGAAGATTATGGATTTGATTGAAAATTGGTATTTCGTAAATATGATTGATGATATGAGGTGAAAAGTGAATAAGTGTACCACGAACGGATACAAGTTGTGACGGATCGACAAGATCGATAAGAGAGAGAGCGGAATAAAATTCCCTAACGATCAAACATTTATTCTACCTCTTGGATTCTTACAAACTTTCTCCAACCTCTACTCAATTAATTCCTTCCTGATCGATCAATTTTTCGTAGTTAATACCTTTTCTCTACCAATATTGGAGAATTTGCAAACCTCGCATTCACCGACAAATAAACATTTGAAGCGCTAGACTCCGGACAGGAACATCTAATGCCTCCGGATCATAAGAATTGACTGACGGTGATGACCGGTTTGACATTTTAGTTGAAACAGATGAAAATAATTTAACAGATAGAAAGGTGAAAGTAACTAAGTGAAATTGTAATTTTTCACTCTCAGCTTTCTTTCCTTAAATGGACAAACATTGAGAGTATACGTGGCTGCATATTAACACTCTCAACATGACTAAGCAAATTTTAACTCACGGATCGGTCCTGAAAACTGACCGGACCGGTCCAGCTTCAAAATGGTGTCACCGTATAAAGGTTGTAAAATTCAAATTCGCTTGGTTATCTAAAATAGACTTCAAGGCTATTAAAATCTATAAAGGTAAATAAAGATTATCTAAATGATACGATACATGAAAAAAACGACATATAAATGATACAAATATTTTTTAGATTTTTGATGAAATATTTAAATACTACTAAAAATAATTAATTTTACTACTACGACATAAAACGATTATGAAAACGAAAAACTACTAAATTAGCAAACTTAGCATTTAAGAAAGTTAAAATGCGGAAAATAAAATAAACAGACAGAAAAATGTTTAAAAATAATAAAGTTGTTCGAAATCAAACAATGTCAACATCATCATCCTCAACAGATAAATCGGATCATTCAAACTTGGAATCGATGACGAATCGGCCGTGTGGAAACGCGTGGTCGTGGTCCGAATCGAATCTGCCGAGACCTAACGAACTCATACTCGACGTCATCCTTGCAAAATCCGAAAATCCTCCCACCTAGATGTAACAAAGACCACGAGAACTCAGTATAAAAGACACCACGACCACTAGATCGGCTTCCAAAAGGATTTGGCATATGATGAAAGCTCGAGATGGTGGGATAGGTGCTATCCAATCTGTAAAGTATATGGGTCGATTGATGAGGCGGATAGGCGCTTTATCGAAAGAAGGATCAAGATGCATCTGCTCATGTCTCAACATCCTCTACGTAAATCATCACTCCACCGCTTACTCTGCTCGAGAAATAAGGCCATATTAGCCTGGCCCTCGGCTACATCTCGACACTAAGGATTGGAACATATCGTATGTAATGGTGTTTGGAAAAGAAGTCTGCTGCGATCGATCGAAAAAGATGAAAATGTCAAACCGGTGGAATCGGTGGAGGTTCACTACGCCTAACTATCGAGTCTATCGAACCCCTCCGGAGACCTCCTCGGACTAGGGCCTATCAGGACTCATCTCGCCATAGTTAATTTGTCGTTAGATAGGAAAGGAACTCCCGATCTACGACATAAATCCGAATAAAGCCAGGAAAGTACATGTGACTCCTCGCCTGGCAAGAATAATAAACTCGAAACCCTTCTATACATGATCTTCCCCACATCCACCTTAATATCATGAATCATTGCCCAAGTAATGCATAAATCTTCTTTACCAAAGGCGGTGTGTTTGGTAGTGGGATAGAGTATGGCTCAAAAATCTTTTAATTGCCCTCGATCTCTAAAACACTTCCCATAATTAAATCATTTTGTCCACCCACTCTGTTGTAGCATCAAACTCCTCTCGAGCTCTGAGGCAATCGCTCATACATAGCAGGATCATCTAATCTATAAACAACTCTATAATCCTCCTCATCCGGAAAAACTTCTACCCCTAAAACAAAGATTGATAAGATCCGGATTAAAAGAAACATGTCTAGACCTAAGGAATAGACTCTATCATACTACCTTCAAGTGGGTGTCAAAGTAGACAGAATCGCATAAAACTCGCCACTAAGGTAGTATTGATCTCTCCTGGCCTCTCGAGCCGCAAAATCCAACCATTGGCGCCTCGCAAAAATACGCCTAACTTCCTCTCCTAAGTCATCAAAATCTAAGCCTCTTTCCAACACAACTCCACATTTACTATAGATATTCTTATAAGCATTCTTAGCTTGAGGCGAAGTCAGAAGACAAAACTAATGAGACTCTTCTTCCGGTGTTAAATCTTTAAGACCTACGACCGGTACTTCTATTGGAATATTAGGCTTTCGCTTAGAGATTTTGCGACTAGATGAGGCCATTCTACGAATTTTGGAATAACAAAAGAACAACAAAAACAAAAAACAACACAAATAAAATGTCACAACACACTTAAAAATCAAAACAGTTGAAAATAAATCTAAAAATTACAAAAATCATGAAATTGATAACTAGAGTAAACAAATTATACCTTATAATGAACAAAACGGTGAAAAGTGGCCGGAAAAGTCGTAGAAGCCACCGGGATGAAATGGAGCTTGTGTTTGATCTTTTTCGAATTTTTCACTTGTGGTGAAGAGAGGAGAGCAAAAGAGGAAGAATGTATGTAATGATTTAGTGTAATTTGTTATTTTAAAGAGAAAAAGAAAATTTTTTTGGGGGTGGAGGTGGTGGTGCGGCTGCTGTTTGAAGAAAAGAGGAGAAATGAAGAAGAAAGAAATGTCCCGTCCTTTTTAGGTTAATTCGAACCCGGATCGGTCCTGGACAAGGGCCGGATCGGTCCGTGTGAAATTTTTATGATTTTTCGAATTTTTTTTTTTTATTTTTTTTTGATATAAAAACTTGTAAAACTCAATAAAAACTTAATAAAACTAGAAAATAAAATTTATAAATTTTATAAAAATTTCTCAAAATTTATAAAATCTTTATAAAACTTATTTAAAAATTTATAGAGATTCAATAAATTTCTATTAATTCTTATAAAATATCTAAAAACTTTAAAAAAAAACTTTTTATAAAACTCCTTAATTTTATAAAGATCCAATTTTATAAAATTTTCAAAGTTATGCAAAAATTTTATAAAACTAAAAACAATAAAAGACTTGAACTTACGGGGTTTCTAATTCTTCAATTTCTACAAACTCCAGATTTCTAACATACCGTTCAAGCAAACTAAATCCTAGAAACGTAGCGTTTGAATTAAGTCTTGGAATCCCATCGATTTTCGGATTAACCATCTAATCGTTCCTTCTTAATTACATTCAAACACTCATTCTCGAGATTGAGTTATATTTTTCCCACATTGCCCACTCGTGTTCAATCTTTCCACAGATTCTCGCACTTCCTTAGAAACTTAGCCCTTCTCTTTATCGAGCTTCGACGTACTCATTACAAACTTCTTTCAATTTTTCTCTCTCTCACAATTGCTTGTTCTTTCCAAAACTAAAGCTTCTATAGTAAAGGCAATATCCCTATCAAAACCTAAATTTAAAAGTAAAACAAAACTCCTAATCTATCTAAAAGACATCCAGCTTCTTTTACGCCTATCCGGTAAAAGACGAAACTAGTTTAGACATATAAAAGTAAAGATAAAACCTGGTAATTTGATACTTTCAACTTTTCAGAGCAATCGCTTTTAGTCTTTCGGAGGGTCGATCAAAGAACATCACTTCATTTATGAGAGAGACTTCTTCACCTTCCGTAAATAGCTTCACCCTGTGACCATTGGCTATAAAAGTTGTATTCCCATCGCTTAGTTCAACAAACTCCAGATTTATAAACTCGTGTTACTTTAAATGGTCCTGCCCATCTTGATTTAAGCTTTCCGAAACAACTTTAAACGTGAATTGTACAATAACACTCGATCACCTACACGGAACTCACGACTATGATTCTCTTATCATGGAAGGATTTCGCGTTCCTTTTGTAGATTCGAGCATTTTCATAAGAATCAAGGCGAAATTCTTCTAATTACATTAATCAAGTAATCTATGATCACCGACAAACCTTAGGATCGAAATTGTAAATCTAATAGCCCGTAAGGCTCGGTGTTCTAACTCTACTTGGGAGATGACAAGATTTACCAAAGACTAATTTGTAGGAGAATGTACCAATTGGAGTTTTAAAAGTCATTATGTATGCCCATAACGCATCATTTAGTCTAACCGCCCGCTTTTACGGTTTGAGTCCACTGCTTTTTTCTATGATTCTTTTAATCTCTCTATTCGACACCTCTACCGACCACCGGGTTTATGGATGATAAGGTGTTCCTAACTTATCGCTACACCATATTTTTCAATTAACTTAGTAAATGGTCGATTGCAAAAGTGTGAACCTCTATCACTAATGATCGCCTCTTGGAATGCCATATCTAGTGAATATGTTCTTTTAAGGAATCGTATGACAACCTTGGTATCATTAGTGGGAAGAGCTTCACTTTTCTACCCATTTCGAGACATAATCTACCATTACAAGAATAAATCTTTTTCCAAACGATATAGGAAAGGTCCCATGAAATCTATACCCCAAACA
This sequence comes from Gentiana macrophylla, assembly GCA_026214975.1. Classification (NCBI taxonomy): domain Eukaryota; kingdom Viridiplantae; phylum Streptophyta; class Magnoliopsida; order Gentianales; family Gentianaceae; genus Gentiana; species Gentiana macrophylla. The sequence goes on from CM047807.1 coordinate 110,099,347, forward strand.
TCAAATAACTCACATTCTAAAATAGGTTGCATAGGCATTTCATGTTTTTTTCAAATATTTCCCATTTTTGACATGATTCACAAGATTTAACATATGTATACGCATCTTTATAAAGTGTAGGCCAATAAAAACCACATTGCAAAACTTTAAAAGCGCTTTTCCAACCTCCATGGTGACCTCCTCGCCTCACGATCATGACAAAATGATAAAACACTTAAAATTTCATTATCAGCACACATTTTTCTCGATTATCCCATCCGAACATTTACGGAAAAGGTCCGTTCCTCCCAAGAATAAAATTTTAAGTCATAAAAGAACTTCTTTTTCATTGCCAAGTCCAATGAGACGGAATGTAATCACAGTTTAAGTAGTTAATGATATCTCCAAACCAAGGTGAATTTTCCTTAGAAGAATTCTTTTCTTTAATAATCTGCATGGTTGAAGGAGTATCGATTCTAAATAGCTTGTTCATCAGAAATGAATCTTTAATTTCAATTCCTATTTCTTCATCGGGCTTCCATTCTACTTAGATGATCTCACTACTACATTCTCACTTCCTTTTTTATCTTTAATCTCAATATCAAATTCTTGAAGTAGGAGAATCCATCTAAGAAGACGTGGTTTCGCATCTTTCTTACTCAAGAAATATTTCAATGCCGAATGGTCTCAGATAAACTATTACCTTAGAGCCAACAATATACGATCTAAACTTATCTAAGGCAAAAATCACACCAACAGCTTCTTTTCAGAGTTGCATAGTTCAAATTGAAATGCATTTAACGTATGAGATGCATAGTAAATAGCTTTGAGAATTCTATTATATCTTTGACCTAAAATGCACTCCTACAAACTAAATCGCTTGCATCACACATAATCTCAAAAGGTAAATTCCATCTGGTGCTACCAATCACTGTGCAATAATCAACTTCGCTTCGTGGTCTTAAATGCTTCCATACATTTACTATCAAAATTAAAAGGTACTTTTTTTCAAGCAAATGACTTAGAGGTTTTGCTATCTTTGAAAAATCTGCAATAAATCTCCTATAAAATCCTGCATGTCCAAGAAATCCTCTTAGCGTTCTTAGATTAACTGGTGGAGGCAATTTCTCGATTACCTCGACTTTAGCTTTATCAACTTCGATTCCTACTTCAGAGATTCTATGACCTAGTACAATTCCTTCTGATACCATCAAATGACATTTTTCCCGCTAAGCACTAAATTGGTATCCTCACAAATACGTTGTAACACTCGTTCTAAGTGTAACAAACAAATTTTAAAAGAGTCTCCGTAAACACTAAAGTCGCCCATAAAAATTTCTAAGAATTTCTCAACCATATCGTAAAATATAGACATCATACATCTTTGAAACGTGGCAGAGCATTACATAAACCAAACGGCATTCTTTTATACGCGAAAGTTCCATAAGGACAAGTGAAAGTAGTTTTTCCCTATCTCCTGCTGCAGCAATGAAAATCAGAAATATCCCGAATAACCATCTAAGAAACAATAATACTTATGTCCACTTAAACGCTCCAACATTTGCACTATGAATGGAAGTGGATGATGATCTTTCTTAGTATGATCATTTAGTTTTCTAAAATCAATGCACATTCGATATCCTCGTAATTTCCTTGTTGGAATCCATTCATTCTTATCATTCTCTTTCACCGTGAAACCTCCTTTCTTTGGTACAACTTGAGTTGGACTTACCCATTCATTATCCGATATAGAAAGATTATTCCCATTTCTAATAGCTTAATAACCTCTTTCTTAACGATTAACCGCAAATTCGGGTTGAGGCGGCGTTGCGGTTGAATACAAGGTTTAGCATCTTCTTTTAGAATTATCTTATGAACACATATCTCGTACTAATACCTCGAATATCGGGCAATCGCCCATCCAAAAGCTTTCTTATGCTTTTTCAACATTCTAAGTAATTGATCTTCTTGTTGCTCCGTTAAAGACGATGAAATAATAACTCGTAAAAGGTTATTAGTTTCAAGAAAAGCATATTTCGATTTAAAGGTAACGGTTTCAATTCCGCATTCTTAGGCGGATCTTCTATTGATGATTTAAGAACTCGGTCCTTCTAGTTCTAACTCCAAATACTTATGCCATGGTGGTTTAAAAGTAAAAGCGCTTTGTCTGTAGAGAAAGGATTATCTCTTTCATTTCAATGTCTTCCTCATCTTCTTTATAGATGTATTGCAGAGTTAAGCATTCTTCTAATCTGTCTTCAAAAGTTGGTAATCGATTATCATAGATGTAATGAATATCTTCTATAAAAGAACATGATTCGTGATGTGTATTGATGGTTCATAGCTTTGAAAATATTGAAAGCAACTTCATCTTCATTGACTCTCAAAATTAACTCTCCTTTCTCAACATCGATTAAAGTTCTCCTCGTAGCTAGAAATGGACGTCCTAAGATAAGTGGCGCTGAAAATCCTTCTTCCATTTCCATAACTACAAAGTCTACTGGAAAATAGAACTTGTCTACCTTAACCAATATGTCCTCAATTATTCCTTTAGTGTACTTAATCGATCTATCTCGCCATTTGCAGAGTCATTTCATCTTAGTAAGCTTTCCTATGCCTAGATTTCTATAATCCTCATAAGACATGAGATTTATACTAGCTCCTAGATCACATAAGACCTTCTTAAATGTAAATCCTCCAATTTCACATGGAATGGTAAAACTTCCAGATCTTTCGCCAGGTGGTAACTTATGCTTTGAAAATTGCAGAACATTCTTCATTTAGGCATATATTCTCATATTCCTCTAATTTTTTCTTATTTGATAGTATATCTTTCAAAAACTTTCCATAGGCGAGCATATTTATCGAGCTTCGATAATGTGGATATTAACATGAATATGACGAAAAGTATCAAGGAAACGAGCATACTTACGATCGCCTTAATCTTTTAATTTGATCTTTAGGTGGAAAAGGTAAAGATTCTAAATCTATAACCTTTGGTTCCGAAGTCATGTTCTCTTTTCCTTTATCCTTAAACTTTTGAGTATTACTTGATCGCCATGTTTCAGGTTTTTGATTTTTTTCCTTTAAAATATTCCCTGAATCAATCTCTACTTCAGATTCCTTTAGTTTTTCCTGTTTCTCATCCTTGTTCTCTTTATCTTCTATTCTCACATGTTCCTTAAATAGATTCCTTAAATCTTTATCCATGGGATCTTTCAAAATTCTAGGGATTTTTACCCATTTTTCACCTTCATTCTCAGGTTCCAAACTTCTATTCCTTTTCAAGAAATTCTCTATGATTTCTTCTTCCTTATCAGTAAATTCAAGTTCATCTTTAGTCTCTTCATTTTTTCTATCTAAATCATTTTCTACTTCATTATTCCCGAAGTTTTCTACTCCATTACTACCGTAGAGTTTCCTACTTCTCGTGAACTCACAACATTTACCTCTCTTGGGTTTCTTTCAAGATATTTTGGTAATCCTCCGTGAGGTCTACTGTTGTTACGTTCACCTTCCCTACTCAAATGATCTTCCATATTCCTTAATGAAGCTTCTATCGTTCTCATTCTGGTATCATGTCCATTCATAGATGTTTTCATTGAACTCATATCCTTACTGACCGAACCTATAGAAGTCATCATTGTTTCCATATTCTTAGCTTGAGTAGATACTACACCCATCATATTTTCCATCAGTTTTTCCCATTTTTCAACCCCTTCTGCAGGTTGAGTTGAACTTTGAGTTACTGGTATACTTTGAGTGGTATGTTGGGGATAGGATCTAGGTAATGATTGTAAATTCTGATTAGATGTATTTCCTTGATAATTTGATTATTATTCATATTCTTATACTGAACTGGATACGGCGGTTGTCCTGGCTTACTAGGGTTTTCAGACCATCTAAAAGTCGGGTGGTCTCTTCTAATAGCATTAAACGAGTTTGAATATGCATTGTTCAAATTCCTATGCTGCTGAAGAAAACTCACCTCCTCTCTTGAATATCATGTTGGTTCTTCTATCCCTAATGACACATTATCATGATTTGAGTATTCAGTTGGCATACTATTTTCTGAATTTTTATTCTTACATTGTTGTAATCCATCAAACTTTCTACTCAAATTCTCCAAGTGTGCTAGAACTTCCGTGTTTGACGTACATTCTCCTGCAAAAGCTACTTTTCTAGTGCTAGAACCGGTTTCCCACATTCTGTTATTTTTGGAAATCTTTTCTATAGCATCGTAAACTATTTGAGCTTCACTCATCATTAATCGAACCACCACATGCATGATCTACATCCGCACGTGAATCCTTTCTTAGTTTACTTACGTAAAAGTTGAATTTGCATATCTAAAGAATAACCATGATCGGGACAAGCTCTTAACAATTTTTAAACCTTTCCTGTGCAATCCCAAGCGTTTCTTCGGATCCTTGTCTAAAATTAGCAACCTCGACCTTTAATTCCAAATTCCGTCCTGAGTGAAATATTGTTTCGTAAATTCGGTTTGAATATCCTCCCAACTAGTTAACGAGTGGTGTGGAAGAGACATAAACCAATCTCGGCTCGCCCTTTTTAGAGAAAAAGGAAACATAGTCATCCTTGTTAATTCCTTATGAGCACCTTGACTTTTGGTCAGATTGCACAGCTTCTTCAAACAGATAGAGATGATGATGTGGATCTTCATCATCTTCTCCTAGAAATTGGGCTCTTGCGTCAATTAAACCAAAAAGATGAGACTTAATTTCGAAATTATTTGCTCCTTCATTAGGTAAAAGTATGGGATTATTAGTCTGGTTTCTCCTAACAGTTTGATCACAGATAGGTCTTGGGTTTGGCGGATTGTTACGATTATTCTGGTTCCGATCTTGATTGATTCTATTATTATTATCTTGATTATTATTAAGATTAACAGGGTTTTGGCCATGCCCTAAAGCATGATCTAGCCTCTGTTCGTTTGTTTCATCACTAGTTTCAGCCATTTTTTTATTTTGATTAAGATTTATTCCTGGTCGATTTTTCCCGACTAGTATGACCTCGTTTGCTCTCTATTCGCAACTGCCTTTCGTAAGCGTTTATATCAGGCTTATAAGGAGTAAGTGAGGCTTTACCGCTTCTGGTCATCAACTAACGAAAATAGAAAAATGCTCGAGTTTTAAAGAAGAAGAAAATTGGTACTAAAAGAAAGTAGATACCAACGAAAAAAAAAAAAAAGAAATGTGGTAAGAAGAGTGTTGGTTTATCCTCGAGAATTTTTAAGCTAATACAAGTAGTAACCATAGACACAAAAAAAAATTAGCGACTTTGTTCCCCGGCAACGGCGCCAAAATGCTTACGTCACAAAAACCAGACCTTAGAAACGGCGTCAAGAAAGGGACAGACCTTTTCTAGGTTAGACGGATCCTAACCGGCAGTGTACCGGGTCAAATTGTAGTGATAAAGTGGTGAGTCAGTGTCTAATCCTCGTGGAAAAAGTGGTAATTCTTTTAAGTGTGGTTAAACACCAAAGAGTTTGCTATTAACTCGATCTAAACCGCAATTTTATAACACAGATTACTACTACTCTAACCAACATAAAATAAATGCGTAATTTAAAAGTTATTCTAATATAATATATATAGATATATAAATATATATAGATGTACATAAATAGTAAAATATATATATATATATATATATATATATATATATATATATATATATATATATATATATATATATATATATATATATATATACCAAATATATAGTTTATAGACTAGACTAGCCAAAGTATATGTAATCAATTTATTCGATCTTTTCAATTAATAGAATGTGTTCGATCTTCCTTTTTATTAGGTCCAATTGAGTAAATGAAACGGTGTACTCCTATTGTCAACAATTCCTCCTCACACGAGCGTATGAAATTGTCATATGTCAAATTGTCATCACCCAATGTCCACAATCGCCCAAAGCTAAACTTAGTTAGTCAAAACAGTACCGAAGTACAAATCTACCCCGGATAAAAGAGGTGATTCCATTTGTCGATGGCCGATGTTATTCAAGAGGCTCCGGTTGTCAAGCGGATCGATTTAACACAAACGGTGTAGTTTCAATTAAACTGTGATTTTAATATTATTAAGATCTCGAGTACAAAGTTAATAAGATTTGTTTTTCTAGGACAAATCGCTTCGGGTAGGAAATAGGATTCCGTTAATCGACGGCCATTTTTACCCTCCGGTTTTTCTATTTTTACTCATATCCTCGACTTCTCCGGTCGCTTCATCGCCAGGTTATATGTGGTATTCATCATGGTTGATTACGCTCATTCAATATGTTATCTTTACGTGAGCGAAAATAGAAAAAGATTCATTTTAACTCAATTTTAATCACTTTTACTTAGACATCATTCTTTTAACGAAAAGATCGAAATAATACGATTACATAACTTTGGCTAGTTATTAGATCTAGCCTAATAACATTATAAAACTAAAAAAGAAGAAAATAACAAACATAAACATAAATACTTCGTAAAAGTTACCCGACATGACAGATCTTGATTCGTAGTTGTATTCTTCCGGACATAACAACTACTCTAGCAACACCGGACTTCTGATAATTTCCCGAGCATTATCACGATACTACTACTACTACTAATTTATTCCCGGCTTAAGGCCTATTTACAAACTAAAGAAAAGAGGGGATAGAGAATATATATAGAATATTGTATATATATATTGGTACACCTTGAAATGAGCCTCTGAACTCCCTTTTATAGACTTTCCTCCTTCCCGGACCGGTCCTGAAAATTAGCCGGATCGGTCCGGTGTAATGATGACAATCATTACAGTTAGTTATAAGCATGTGAGCCCATGTTACCCTTAATCATCACTGATGCTGTGTAATTATATATATAATTATATATAATTACATAACTAACTTCTTAAAAATCGTAACTTGAGTTCTCGATATCAGAATGACATAATCAAACTTCCGTTGAAAAGCTCGTTGAATTCTCTACAACTTTCATCAAGGCCACTTCTTCGTAAAACGATTCTCGATGAGCCATTTGTATTACGTGTCCTTTTCGAAATTTTCAATAAGATTTAATCAATTAGCCACTTAACCACCATTTGAGTTGTAGACCTCTAATCTTCATGATTCAAAGTGCTTTAGAAAGCTCATATGAAGATCTTCAACTTTCATGAAGAACATTTTCCTAAAAAATGTCTTTTTAACGAGCCATTCCCAATACGTGTCGTTTTCGAGATTTCATTATTAATAACCGATTAACCACTTGACCATTTAAATTGAGTGATGCTTTATAACTTCCTTCCAACGACTTGAATTGACTTCAAAAAGTGTCTCTACTCGGGATTTCAGTTCATCTTAGGATTCTGCAATGAAATAAACACAAAATACCCGTGTAAAATAGACACAACACTCCGGTCACTAAAAACCGGTACAAAAACTACAACTTTTTACTATAAATACTAACTTTTACTACTAACTATAATAAACTATAAAGATTAATATTTCATACTAATTATATCATAATTTCATATATTTTACATAGAATTCGTCCATAAAACATAATAATATAACGAAAATTTAATCATATAAAAATAATACATCACATATCATTTAGTTGCATTGTGTTCTGTTTTTTTTCTTTTAGTGCACCTAGCCCTGCTACTTTGAAGTGTCCTCTATCATTATTACTCATTGATGAATCTTGTAAGCCTTAACGCGCATTTGCACTTTAAGTTGGAGTTTGATATTTCTGTATGCACATGTTTGACCATATTTGTATTGTAAGCTTCTGTGGCTTTATATTTGACGCTTAGATGCCCTGTGTTTTCCATGTGTGGTGATTTTTCCATCTGAGCAATTATATAATGTGCTTATGTCTTGTCTATCATTATTGTTGCGTGTTATATTCCCTTGTGTCCCCCGAGATATTGCCATGTTTGTTCAAGTGTGCAGGATATTTTCGATAGCGATTGTGAGCTTTTAGATGAAGCCAGTTTTCCGGTGGATGGTCCACGCTTCATCGATTTCTTCAAGCGCTTCGATCTCGACTCGCGACCACTTCCGCACTGCCACCTTCGAACTACAATCAGCTAAGTTTTTCTTATTCTGCACAACATGAGGACATGTTGTTATTTAAGTGTGGGGGAGGGATTGCTTGTACCTATGTGCTCAGTTTATAATGCTTATCTTTTGTGGAAAAAAAAATTGAAAATTTTTGAATTTTTTTTAAAAAAACATCCGTCCCGAGCATGATTTCATTTTGGCTTACTTACTTGTTACATTCCCATACTTGTGCTGGTTGACTAGTATTTTTGCATAGACCTTTGATAAATAAGCCTTTACTCGGATTCTTTTCACGTAAGCCTCTTCGATGACGAGCTGAACTTAGGAAACTGTACCCATTTAAACCGATGATGTTTGATTCTGGTTATCAGACCGTTCGATGAATGCTAATGTCATGGAAATTGTAATATGTGCGTAGTTGGAATTGAAGTAGGAAGTATTGTGAATATACCGAAGCCTGAATGTGATAAGTGAAACGTAACTACTGTGCTTTGGAAAAGTTGTTTTTTTTAAAAAAAAAATAAAATAAAATAATACAAAAAAAAGAAAAAAATTGAATTAATTGGGTGTGTCGAAAGTTGGTCGATGATTGGAGTGAGGTAGGGCGTATCACGAATGTCCTATACCACTATGATGACCAAAAGCTCACGACAGTCAGAAGAAGCTGCCTTATGATTTGAGTAAGGTAGGTCATATCTCGAATGTTCTATTCTGCTATGACGGGCAAGAGCTCATTCTGATGTGTGTTTATATGTGAAAGATAAATTAAATCAACTCACATAAGGAATTTGGTATGAATAAGTGAAAGACTTAGTTATCGCCTACCTTATCCCCAGTATAGACCAAGGTATATGTTGTAGGGAATATCCTCTGGGTACGACTGAAAAGATTTCGAAAACACATGTATTACTCTAGTCATGACGTGAGTAGTTTTGTGGGGCGTATGTATAGTCAGGATAATTCATTATCTGTCTTTAATGGGTATTGGTTGGTTAGCTTGATTTTAATTGTCTAGTGTGGAATCGGTGGAAGTTGAGGAAGGCTTTGCACACACTACACAGTCGAGTAATCGTTTATTGCATGGGATGTATGTTTTTTATGCTAGTCGACCGGTTGTGATTTGATATATGGGATTTTATGTGGTTCAATGTTCAAGTAAGTCCAGGGTTTTCTTGTTTTGTTTTGCTCGGGACGAGCAAAAGCTAAGTGTGGGGGAGTTGTTAACGGTGATTTTTACGGTTTATATGACTTTATTTCATAACAATTTCCTTCGTGTTTTACTAATTTTTATAGAAAATTAAGTGTTTATTTGGATTTATTGAGCAAATGAGGTTTGAAGTGGTTAAAGTGCATAATCGAGCTATTTACGTTATTTTATGAGTATTTTTCTATCTATATATATGGTTCTACATTTTGCACGTTTCTATTATCTTGTAGGTACATTTGCATGGCATAGGATGAGCTAAAAAGATATTCAATTGGAGGTATAAATGGAAGGAGAAAAATGCAACTTAAACCTGGGATGAAGATATACAAGTCTGGACGCACGTTTGAGGTCCCGTGCAATGGACTAGCGCCCGTAAGAAGTGGGACGGGCGCCCGTAGAGAGCTGCTTTGATTCAGGAGTTGAGATTTTTAGTGGACGAGCGTCTGATAATACATAGGACGGGCGTCTGATCCAGCTCGGCCCGACTCGAAGATTTCAAGCAACTAGGACGGGCGTCCAGCATAGTGAACGAGCGTCTAGTGGCCGACTTAGCAGAACCGACTTATTTTTCTATATATATGCGCATTGCTTAAACCCTAGAGATACACAATTACACACCATACATTGAGAAAACCCTAAACCGAGCAAAGTTAGGCTCGGTCGACCGAGCCCTGGCGCTCGGTCGACCGAGGGTTGTTTTATTTATTTATTTATTTTTATTTATTTTGTTCCGTTCCTGGATTGTGCTGATGACTGGGGGCTGATCAGTTTGTTCAAGTTCTGTGAAACCGTTTCAGCAGGTTCTTGGTTTTCAACCTTAGGTTTATTTTGTGATTTTAATTAAAGTCGTATCTTTTCTATGCTTATGTGTTATGCAATTTAAATCGAGAGATGTTTTACTGTTGATGTTTACTATGTGACGAGAGTCGGTGTAAACCTAGATCGCCATAGGAAAGATTGGATCTTTAACCTATATATAACGAGAGTTGTTAGGTTAGAAATCTAGGTTGCTAGATTGAATAAATCTTGCACCTTGGTTATGGAAGCGTTAATCTTTAAGGATCGAGAGATGACGAGATTAATAGACGAATTATCTAAGAGATTAGAAATTCATACTTTTGATAGGTGAACCACAAATTTAGTTAAATCATCACAAGATAACCTTAGAGAGGAAATTGAGGGTTGCGGGAACGGTGGATCATTGCTTGTTCGTTGTTTAATCACCATGATCATCGTCACAACTTTATAGTTGTTTATTGTTTTCTTTTCTAGTTTATAGTTTAGTTTTAGGTTTCGCAACTATCTTTCATGGCTTTGGATTCTAGATCCTCTGTCCAGTTTATCGTTTTCGTTTTAGTTCTGTTTTGTGTTATTTTAGTCGTGACAAATTTTAGAAGAATTAATAAACTAGATAAACAACCTCGATTCCCTGTGATTCGACTCCGGTATTAATCGCTATACTACGATCCCTGCACTTGGGGTATACCGGATTTATAATTTATTACTTGTTGTTTTTCCATTGATAAAATCCGAGACACAAAGGTAGTCTCGCCCTATCCTCATGTCCTCTAAGCCAATCATATGAAGACAGCAAACGGCAGTTTATTAGTTTTTTAATTGAAGAGCATTGGTACTTCTAGTAACACAATCACTTAGATATAATTGATGGCCAAATTATAGCACACCAACTTTAACCGGCAGAATACCGGGTCGGTTGTATTACAACAGCGAGCAAGGTCGTATCCCATGAGAAATCAATCAAGTATCGAAATCACGCTCGTATTCAGTTTAGGCTCACAAATATAGGTGAAGCAATCTATAACTAGGAAGATAAAAATGCTAACTTTAAAAAGTATGATAAAAAGGAATAGCTAAACTATGATCAGAAACACTACTGTTAACACCTTACCGAATCACTAAGGATGAGCCTTAACCTAACAACCAACCAATAGCTTCTAATGAATGTGTCGTGGGTGCAATCTCTTAAACTGGTCTCTAGGCGCTAATACCACAACCTAGTTACCCTATATTAGTTCAATAAATTCCCCCATGGGATTTAATTGACCTAATATGATGAAGAACAATGAGATGCTCTGCATCCACCGAGTTCACGGCTTAGCTAGAAAAACCTTACCAAGGAACAGGCTGCGAAAAACTCGACTAGTTCGTGCATGGCAATCCTAAAACCCTATTTCGCACACTCCCTCGCAAAATATATTTATAGAGTTCGTGTGTGTGATCAATTAATGGTTAGCTACTCCATTAATAGCATTAGGTTCAAGTTTTAGGACATAACCATTCAAAAGATTCAACTTTTTAGCCCTACTCATCCCTAGATCATCATTTAGGCATTAATTTCGTAGTTCCATCACATAATTTAGCTATAAAAAATTAGCTACACATAATAACAAGAACGAAATAAGAAATCATAAATAATAAAAGAAAGCAATATTAAGTTATCAATAATGTAGAAGCGAACCTCCAAATGGTTTGTCAATCCAAAGTGAAGAAATCACGAAAAGAAATTAATAATCGTAGCAATTTGATGCAATAAATATAACATAAATCTATAGTTTTTTTTTGGGAAGAAAATCTGAAAAACTGAAAAGAAATTTATTGTATGAAGTAGTGGTGAAAAATTTGACCTAATTTGGTTTTTATATAGGCCAATTTCGACCCAAAATAGTGGAAAACTCGGAAATTCGCGACTGTTGACGTCATCCAGCGTATTGATGACTTCATCGGCGCTGCCAGCCAAGCAAGTCTCCAGTAATTTGATGATATCTTTGCTTGTAGGACTTCAATTTGCGTGATTCAAGTTGCATTGGAAAGCTTATTCAATTATCTACAACTTTCATGAAGACAACTTTTCCAGAACACGACTCCAAGGGAGCTCAAAATGCGTATTAAATGACAGAAGAATGAAAACATCAACGATGCTTGATCCGTTTCAACTCTTTAACTTCGGGCATGTCTTTAAAGAGTGAAAAACAGTCTTCTTCACACCATAGGTGTGATGGTTGCTGTTTTTTTTTTCAATTTTTCTTATTCTTTTCTTTTTTCCCGAACGCCTGAACTTGAATCTCGCGCCATTTCTTTATACGAACTTCGTTTTGGAGATTTTCGTATCATTGTGATACTCGTCACGCTCTCTATCACGCCGTGCCTATAACGAACAAAAAAAAAACCAAGCGTGACACATGCCAATAAAACGCACACAATTCACCCAAAAAAGTGGAGATTTTGGACGTAAACGTACTATCGTCTCGTGATTCAACTCGTGGTGAAATGTGCGTAAAAAGCCACCTAACTACCCCAAAATTACATCGCATATGCTACAAATAAGGGGTAAAATG